>JALMGF010000037.1:0-1212500 GCA_023333645.1 Sceloporus occidentalis | reverse complement strand
AACTATTTTAATTGCATTCTATGAAGAAGTAAGTAGAAGTGTCGATCAGGGTGTTGCAGTGGATGTAATCTACTTGGATTTTGCCAAGGCGTTTGACACAGTTCCACACAATAGGCTATAAATGGTAAATTTTCAAGCTGGTCAAAAGTGGTAAGTGGTGTCCCTCAGGGTTCTGTTCTGGGACCAATTTTATTCAACATCTTTATAAATGACCTGGCAGTAGGCATTGCAAGTCATGTTTCTGTGTTTGCAGATGACAGTAAACTAGGTAAAGTTATACAGGACGAGCAGGATATTACTGTGCAGCAGAGGGATCTAGATAGAGTAGGGGAACTGGGCACACAAATGGCAGATTAAATTCAATGTAGATAAATGTAAAGTTATGCACTTCGGGGTAGCGAATGCACAAGCAACCTACACCCTAAACGGTAGTGAATTAGGGGTAACGACAAATGAGAAGGATTTGGGAATTGTTATAGACAACAAACTAGGCAACAATGTGCAATGTCAGTCTGCGGTTGCTAAGGCCAGTAAGGTATTGTTGTGTATAAAAAGGGGCATCAAGTTGCGGGATAAAGATATAATTTTGCCTCTGTATAAATCAATGGTAAGGCCGCACCTTGAATATGCTGTGCAATTTTGGGCACCTATTCTAAAGAAGGATATCATAGCACTAGAAAGGGTGCAGAGGCGGGCTACAAAATTAATAAAAGGAATGCAGCACTATAGTTATGGTATAGAAAGGTTAACTAATTTAAATCTGTATAGTTAAGAAAAACGTCGCCTCAGAGGGGATATGATAACATTAAATAAATATATTCAGGGCCAATACAAACCACTGTGTGGAAATCTGTTCATAAACAGGACTATGCATAGGACACGTGGTCATGCGTTCAGACTGGAAGAAAGGAGATTTAGACTAAAGCAGAGGAAAGGGTTTTTTACAGTAAGGACAATAAGGATGTGGAATTCTCTGCCTGCAGAGGTAGTTTTATCGGAGTCTGTACAGACGTTTAAACAGCAACTGGATGGATACCTGGAAAAACATAATATTCGGGGATATAATCTTTAATTATGGGGAAACAGCTTATTGATCCAAGGAGAAATCTGACTGCCATTTTGGGGTCAAGAAGAAATTTTTTTCCCTGGTTAGTGCAAAATTGGAAAGAGCGTTTTTTTTGCCTTCTTTTGGATCAACAGCAACAAATTAACAGATATAGGAAAGGCTGAACTTGATGGACGCATTTCTTTTTTCAGCCTATATAACTATGTAACTATAATTAAATATGTCTGCAAGCGTGCAAATTGGTGGTCAGGGACCATAAGAAACTCACCAGAAGATGTTCCTTCTTGATCTCTGCAGCTTCTTCTTGGAAAACATACACCTTCTCATTGTGAATCACTCTTGGAGTTACAGCTGGAATTTCAGTGCCTACTTGTACCTGAATCTCTCCAAATGCCAAAACTTGGTTAGCCTCAACAGAGATCCTGAAATTATCCCTTCTGGCGCCTTCCACACTATGCTGATAAACTACTTGTCCTTCTGCGAGGTCAAGCTGTGAAAAAGAGTCTGTGGGTTTCCCTCCTTTCAAAAGCTCTCCCCACCTGGGTGGAGAGATGATATGGTACCTGATTTCATCTTCTTCACGTATATCCAAGTTTGTCTCTAGATTGAGGCTTGTAGCTGTCAAAGTCCCCCTGCCTCCAGAGGGAATAGTAAGCATGGTCAAGTTAGCTATTTGAATAAAAGGATCAGATGCTTGTATTTCAAGGACTGTGGTAAGGTGGTATAATCCATCTGATACTTGTAATTGAATGGAACCCTGGTCAGGTCCATTGTGGATATAAAGGATTCTGTGCATCCTAAGGTCGTCTTGCGTAAATCGAAAAACTAATAGTGAAGGGTCATCCACCAAGACAATTTTGCCAAATGGTACACCATACCTTACTAGAACTAACTGTGCATCTGTTGTCCCTAAGTCCGGGTCTGAAAAGGCAATATCATTTGTAGTTAAAAGCTTCTGCCCATCACGGACCACGTGAAAGACCTTCCGCACCAACTGCACGGGAGGATTGTCATTGACCAGCTGGATTGACACACGGAAAACACCTCTCATCACTTCCTCTTCTTCTTCATCATCTTCCTCTTCTCCACTGGTATCAGTAGCACTACCTTCCTGTTGTCTGGATGCCACAAATGGTATGTCATCCTCTGTTGTCTCTGACCCATCATGCTGGTAAACAAGCTGCCCCTTGATGATGTCCTCATTAGTGAACTCGACTATCCCCATTTCCCTTTGACTATCTTTTCTAATTAGCACCCCATGCTGAGGACCATCTATGACCTCATAGACAAAGTTGACATTATTGCCACTCTTTAGGAAAAGATGTTCGGGTGTGATTCCTACTTCTTCACCCTCTAGTGCATGTAACAGTTGATTGGTAAGTTCAGGTGCATCTGGGTCTACACCAATTAGAATTTTATGGGTATAGACGGGGGAAATCTGGGATCCCAATGTAACTTGGAATTGAAATTGATCTTCCATTTCCTCAGTGTTTCTGACTGTAGCTTCATAACTGATAAGGCCATTCTGCAGATCCTGTTGGGTAAAATGGGAACCTTCAGTAAGTCTCTGGCCCTCAAGTTGCAAATTACCTTTCCTGGGTGACTGGAGGATCATGTAGGTTAATGATGTGAGGTTTAGATCCACTCCCACACTTTCTGCTTGCAGAACCTTATCAGTGATTTTAACCTTACGCTTTCTTCCCACCCTCAGAGGGATGTTCCTTATTAGCTGAATATTTGACTCCCTTATTTTTATTTGTAATGTCTTGTTATGCACAACTTGGGACCCTAACTTCATTTGGATGCTGAGCTCCTCATTCATCTCCTCCCCATGAAAATCTGCAACTTTGCTGAAGTACCTCACACTATGTCTAATCAAGTCACTCAGTTTGAAGTCCTCAGTGATTTTCCATTGTCCCATGTCAGTTAGCTTCTGAACCTCCCCCAGCTTGGGATGCTCAGCTAGTTGGTATATGATTTCAACCCCTAGAGTTTCTGCATTGGTAAATATAGGGAGGTATGAAGAGGTGATGAGTGCAGATGCCCCTGGAGAAACAATTAGATTTGCTTCCCTGCTTTCAATGACTTCCAGAGCAAGGATAGTAAAGTTGGCTGAAAAACTTGTTGATGTTCTGCCATGCACCTGTATGGTTAACTGTACTTGATTCCCAGACTTATGAATAAACACTACTTTCCCCTCTTTTAAGTCCATGCAGGAAAATTCCCGGACAGCTACTCCAGGTTTGTGTTTAAGTTCTACATGGCCCTCAGTAGAGTTTCCAGAAATGGAGAAGGTCACCTTGTCACAATTTGTATCTGTGTCAGTGATTTGAATTATGTCCTTTGTTAGAGCCAACATCCTGTGTGAAATTATCCCAAGTGTCTTTCCTTTAGGAAACTTTAACTTTGGCAGAGTCACTGCTGGAAGGACATTGATATCAAGAGTATGTTGTTGTACCTTCCTTAGGCACTCTGGAAGGTTTATACCACTTGTCACAGAAACTTCAAAACTCAGCCTGTCTTTGTGGGACTGAGATCCATCATGAATATAGTGTACTTTGCGATGGGCTACATCAAGTAGTGTAAATTTTCTCTTGGTCTCAGCACCTGGGATTTCAGGTTCAAGCAACCCATGTTGAGCGCTGCCAACAATACTTAACACCACTTGAGACTTGCGAATACCTATTTTGCCTAAATCTATTGTGGGCTGGATATTACTCAACTCCAAGATGGTAGATTCCCCTATTTTGACTGACAATGGTTGAGTACTTACTAGCGAAGTTATGTAAGGATGATTTGGATTGGGTTTACAAATGGTAGATTGGCCAACATGTGTAGTCTTGTTCAGTGGCGTGACAATAGTTGTGAGAATAGGTGTGATCGTGTCTTCATATTCTATATAGTCATCATATTCATAGTCATGACATTCAGCTGTGACATCTTTGGTTAACATAGCATCACGCAGCCCTTTTTTTACTGAGTTCACCATCAAATCTGCAAAGCAACCAATAAAGGATCTATATTCCATATCATCTGCATACAAGTCACCCAGAGGACCATCGCGCATCTTGGCCAGAATGGTCTCATCCACACCTCCCAAGTAAAGGTTCCCATGGAAGTCAAACTCATGTTCCAAATCTCCAATGGGTAGTTTAGAAAGACTCTTGTCTACTGCTAGCTGCACTTCAGAACTGTCCACCAAGATCTTAACCTTGTGAGGTCGACTGTCACTGATGTAGACATTGTTTTCAATATGGACAACAGTTTCTCCTGTTACAATATTCATTTGCAAGTGCCCTCCAGCAATACCTATGTAAAAATATGATCTTCGTGGTCCAGATTGATAAAGCAAGGGGGCACGACCTGCTCTGGATGTAACTAGTGTCAGCTGTATGGTACTTTTAGTGCTGGCATCCCAGCCAGGGAAAATCAAGTAGGATCGTGGTCCAAGGAATCCAAAGGATCTAGCCATTGAGGATATAGGGATTGATTGGCACCCCTCCCACTGTCCATGAAGCTTTACTAAAGGATTAGAAAGCAGATCAATGCTGTTAAACCTAGCCTCCACTATGCAGCCATAGAACGTGGGAATATTCTCTGTGAGATTATTAGAGTCACTTTTACCAACACCACCCAAAAAAAGTCCATGCTTAAAGTTCAGTGTATCTGGAGACCACAGGAGATCCGCAGAGCTATTAAGGTTGTCCAAAGTAATCGCCATCTTGGACTCTGTGACCACCAAATCTAGTTTATGGGTTTCCAGACTGTAATGTGATATATGTCCTATGGCATTTATCACAGACTCTCCGGTCCCCTTGTCCAGCTTGGCCTGTGAAACAGAAGACATAAAATTGAGATTAGAACATGCTTTAATGTTTCAGGTTTATGGACTACTGAATATGTGTTTGAAGAAAATAGCCTTGCATGGGAAACTGTAAAACAAATTTGCAAAGAATAGATACCTATCATACGCATATAGCGTAATATTTAGTTTAAGCCGACATACTTATCAGGCAAGAACAGAGTTTGCCCTTCAGAAGAAGTGACACTGTAATACAGTTAAAGTATTAAGCTATGGGTTCACAATTTTACACAACGGTAGAAATCAATACTTCAGTATATACACTATATGGACAAAAGTATTGGGACACCTGACCATTACACCAACAGGGATGGTTCACACTTTGCGCAAACAGTTTGGGGAAGGCCCTTTTCTATTCCATTGTGACTGTGTCCCAGTGCACAAAGCAAGGTCCATAAAGACATGGTTTGATGAGTTTGGTGTGGAAGAATTTGACTGGCCAACACACAGCCCTGACCACAACACCATCAAACACCTTTGGAATGAACAGGAATGGAGATTGCAAGCCAGGCCCGCTCATTCAACATCAGAGTCTGATCTCACAAATGGGCTTCTGGATGAATGGGCAAAAATTCCCACAGAAACACACTTGTGGAAAGCCTTCCCTGAAGAGTGGAAGCTGTTATAGCTGCAAAGGGGGACCAACTACATATTAATGTCTATGTATTTAGAATGCAATGTCATAAAAGTCCCTGTTGGTGTAATGGTCAGGTGTCCAAATATTTTTGTCTATGTAGAGTATATTTCCTAAGACATTAGGACATCTTTATTTATTTGAAAAAAAACAGTCTCTGTGAGTGTGTAGCACTGTATGTGACTGTGCGTTTGTGTATGTACCACTGTATCTCTATAATGTATTAGCAATATGTAGAAGGAAAGCAGTTTATCTTTGTAGAAAATATTCCCTATGTGAATATATATCTGTATTTGTCTGTAGAGTAGTGTGTATCTGTTCTTAGAGCTGTAAGGGCTTTAAGCAGATGGGGGCAGCTGAGGATAATATCTGGGTTCCTCAGCACCACATCTGCTCTTAATTAGGCTTCTAGGAACAACAAGATTTATAACGGAAGTTTGTATTTGTCAGTGCTTGTGTGTGTATATTTCTAAAATTATTTTATAGCTATTTAACCCCTTAAGGACAATGGGCGGTCCCTAAACCCATTGAAAACAATGCATTTTGAGCCCGTACATGTATGGGCTTTGTCATTAAGGGGTTAAGAATCTGCAACAAATAATCCATTGATCAAAAACATACTAATGGTACACATTTTAATGGCCTCATTACACCAGTGATATCCAGTACAGTCCTCAAGGCATGCCAACAGGACTGGAATTACTGCTCTCTCTTGAACTTCTATCAATCTTTGTGTAGCTACTTCTCTCCAGTTTCCTCACCCTGTCTTTCTATCTTTGTATCGTTCCATTTTGTCTCTTAATTGTTCTACCTTTCCAGCTGTGTGTCATCCCTTCACAAACCATCTATCTCTTATTTCTGTCTCTGTGTCCTTCTTTTCTACCCTTCTTCCTTCGTCACTCCTTTCTTTTCATGTCTGTATGTTTTTATCTGTCCTAATCTGTCACTGCCATGTTCATCTCAGAAAAACCCTTCACTTTTGTCCCTGTGCATATTCCGAATACCAGTTTTATCTGCTCACCCTTATGGTCCCATTGGCAAGCTCCACTAGCAGATATTGATTCTCTCCACTGGCCAGAAAGATGAGACCGGATGTTCTTGTTGTAACAAATGTCACCTGGAGCCTGGAGTCCACCCTGTCCTGGATCTGGGAATCTGCTGTATTGTGTTGTGCTGCAATAAGCAAGTAACAAGTCATTACATTATGACAACTGATGTGCCAACAGATTCTGTGGCGATAATCAAATAAGGAAGAGTAATAAAAATAACACTAAAATTGGCAATATACAAAACTGGCAATAACAGTAACATAAGACACATTAATACAAAAGGAGAAGAGTTTATAATTTTAACATATCACACATGCATGCAGTATATGTATGTATAAGACAGAATGTGTGCTTGTATCACGTTGTTAGTGTGTTGTAGTGTGCATATATTACTGTTGGTATGCGTGCTTTAGTGAGTGTGATAGTGAGTCATTTTCTATAACAGAAGCTCTTTCATTTCAGTAGGAAAATATTATTGCAGCTTTTCCTGTTTCTTAAACTCCTGGGGGTGCAGTGTGAAGGGGTTCACTCAGACTCACTCAAACATAGACATACACAGAGAAGTTGTAAGAAAACTCACTGTAACATACAAAAGAGATGTTGTAAGAAAGCACACTGATACTACACAGACGCAAGTCATCCGCTAAAAATACAATCACATACATAGATTTATTCCAACAAGCAATTCTCACAAAACTGCAACATATACCAACAAAGTTATAAGGTGCTAAAAGTTTAAGGTTAGGTTACTGGCTGTAAAAGTAGTCATGGACGGCGATGAAAAAACACAGTACTGTACAATGATTCATCGTAATTAGTGGAATCTAGTATATATAGCATGTGCAGTGTGATTCCCTATGCCGGGGAAAAAGAAGTGTAAGTAGCCGAGGGTACTATTCAGGGTTGGGCTGTAAGCTGTTACTATATTAGGATGTATAATAGCCAGTGTGTAAGTGCCAATACTGATGATTCAGCGTCCGTGAGTCTCAGGGAAAGCGGGAAAACCACATAAAGACCAAAGATCTGCAGAGTATAGCTTTAATAACCACTTTTCTTCCAGAGCACTGCAGAGTATTTCTTCACTAACCCTTTCCTAACCTGGTGTTCAGAGTGTGCTTAACTGCAATTAACTTTGCTCCATTGAGACTCTCACTGTGCACTGCTGCCACAATCACTCTCATGGTAAAGACTTGCATAGCATCACCTAGTTAACTATTCAACTACCAAGAACAGGAAAGCTAAAATGACCCTTTAAAATACAGTAAAAAAACCTCTGTAAAATGACATGTATAATGTATCAATTAACCTTCTCCCTGGCCTGAGACATATAGTTCAATCCATTTGCAAATTTCAACAGAGCAAGTGACAGGATCATGGAGTGATACTCTGCAGGTCCCCCTCAGGAATGAAAGACATCTTAGAGAAAGTTGGAAAGTTATAGTGTGTATAAATAGCGAAGCTGTGAGGTCACCGTGAATATGTTGTGTCTGAGTGCAGTGAGGGAAAGAAAACTGACTTTGTGTGTGTGAACAGCAAAAAAGGACAGGGCCTCCAGCATTGAAGGGTTAATTCTGATACTTATTGCTGTTACATCTAACCCAGAGACAGTTTTAATATATATTTATAGGACATGTAAATTATACTATATATTTACAGATGATGCACCTTTTTAAACAAGTGGGCAGTATGTATATAACTTCAAAATGCACCGTAGACTCATGGGAGGAGATGATATGTGTTAGTATTAGATACGATGACATCATATATATATTTATATATATAGTCATATGTATTGTATACAAGGATAAGTGAAGTAATGAATTATTACACAACATTAAGGAATTGCACATGCATCTTCTTAGATGCACACGTCTCCTGCTCTGTAGAGCTGATTAGATGGGCGATATTGATGGAGGCTCTAATGCTACAAAGCTCTGAATAGCCATGGGTGGTTCAGCCCCTCCATGATAACAGCTGTACCCATTTTATATAGTCTTTTGTCCTTTACCTTTAGTTACATGACAGTTATCTGGGGCATTGATAACTGGGCCTCTATCCAGTGTTGTATTTACCTTTTGCTCTGCCCTCGGTCTGTCCTAGTGCAGTGCCTTCAGGCCTCTGCCCTTCCATTGTCAGCATCTCTAATACAATAAAAGGCAAAGCACCTTTAAGAAACAAAGCACCAGGATATAATGTCATATCCAGGCACTTTGTATCTTCATGACATCTATGAAGGCTGTTCTAAGCTGGGACAGCATCCATAGAGTAAAAATGCTGATTGGGGAGGTCAAAGATCTCCTAGTTGGACAAGTGTGGGATACTGCCTCTATCATATCTTAGATCTTTGATACTGGTTTGTTGCTTAGCGTATCATACTATTTCTGTTTATTTACATATAGTTTGTATATATTTTGTAATGATACTAATTGGATACCACTTTCCTCAGTTTCTTTACCCTAACCCCCTTTTTTTCATCCAGCTTGTAAGGAAGAAGAAAATTAAGTGAGGGGCAGGCATGAAAAGAGGGTCTGTGGCAAAGAGAAGGGAGAAACAATGTTAGTTTAGGAGGGATGGTGGGGACCAAGAAGGACAGAGCTGATGAGTGACTCAAGAGGGTTAGCAGGAAGAAATCATGCAGATAACTTTCATATAAGCCATTTCAAAATACTACTACTATTCTACCTCTTCAATAACGCACTCTCACTATTTCATAGATTCCTTCTCTCTCCCTGTCTCGCTCTCTCCATATTCCACAAGCCCTCCTCCGTTCTCTTCGCCTTGTGTCTTTTTCTCACACTTCCTTTGTCCCTAGTAAAATATACACAATAACGCACCGTTCCCTTGGGAGAGTCTTATTAATGTTTTGGGGTATTTTTAGATGAGGAAAAGGATAAGGAACACATGGGCAAAGGTTAAGGAGGAAGAGATGGAGGGAACAGAAGAGATGAGGGAGATAGTGGGGTAGATGGATGGAAGGAGTGGTGAGTGCAGTAATTGCTGCAAACTTATTCTCACCAAACTTAAATATTTTATCCCCCACTCACCCTTTGCTTGCTCATCAGCCCCCACTATTCTCAGCAAACACTTCCTTGCCCTCTATCTTGGGAATTTATCCTTAATTAATTTGACTCTAATTTTACCCCTGACCACAAAGACTTCCCCTGAGATGGAAAAAGAGATGAGAACAATGATGCAATACAGGGGGAATTCTGTGGGTGGGGAAAACTATTTACAATATGTAAACCTAATAAAGATGTATATAGGCTCCTAACCTAAATGAATTTTTATCTAGCTATATCCCATACCTCTCTACAAACAGTAAACTTTGTCAGCAAGTCCTTACAATTAACAGCATGACTGTGACATATTACTGACAACACACAGACCACTTGATAGCTTGTGTGTATAGGTGCATGCATTAGTATGAAATGAACTTGCTATAATGAACACTGCATTATTGTTGGGTGTAAATCAGCCCGTTTAGTCTGAACAGTGGTAATTATTTGTGCTTATACACTATGTGACTTGATATAGATGATTCATGTGATTAAGTGTTCTATATATAGATGATTATTTGTTGTATATGTTCTATATATACAGTATGGTTTGAGTATATAGAGGCGTTTAGACAGTATGTGTTGTGTCTGTATGGTATAGTATGTGCTCTATAAAACATTCTCCTTCACCTCTTTCTTTTTCTCTCTCAAACTCCTCTCCTTCGCGCCCACTTCTCTTCCTCTCCCCCCACACCCTCCTCCTTCAGGTTTCTCTGTATAATTCATGACCTCACAGTTTATGTCCAGTTTCTGTCCCACAGATTGTGTCCAAAAACTACACAGGAAATGCTCACACATCAGCGCAGAAATATATTCAAACACAAGAGTATACTGACACATGCAGGTACAGATCACACATTTGTGTACATATGGAATCAATAGACAGGCTTGACATACCATATGACTGCACTGTGTTATGAGAATTATTTTACCTTAGTAGGGTTTCTATGGAGTTATAGGACATGTGCCCATTCGTTTAACTGGGGTTTATGCTTAATGTACAAAGTGAGGCCGTATTTGTAAAACCATAGCGGCTTAACCATAAGGCCACTTATACCAATGTCCATACTGGGCGGAGGGCATGTGCCACAGAAATAATTAAAGGGCTGTATAGCCTAGGGCACATGAGACATAAATCCTTTCCTACTACTGAAAATTTAGATAAATCATTTCTGATAAAGAGATACAAGGCAGATGGAAAAAAGTAAACTCAGCTTTTCTTCCTGATCACATGTATACAAAGATTCCCAGGAAGACAAAAAAAATTATGGAACGAAGCCCAAGCAGTCATCTAATTCATTTGCAGACGGTCCAGAATTGAAAAAGCTTCTGGTCTTATGCTTACTAAATTATAAATGATATGGTATGTGAATGTAGAATAAAGGGTGCCATGAAAGGATATAAAAGAAGGGCATTACAGAGAAAGCAAGAGCCGCATACAACCATCACTCCATTAGCTGGGAATCAAAATGTTTACCTGCTCCTAAAAAAAGGTGAAGGAGCAGAATATAAGGATCTGTTAAATACATTATTATACAGTATTAACAGCCCAGCATTTAAAATGCACCGTAGTAAAATAATGTGATTGGTGGATATTATGGTTTGGTGTAATGGAAATTATAAAAGCATGCATGTAACTGAAGGTAATTGTAGTCTGGATGTACCAGACAAAATTGCCTTTAAGCTCTGGTGTCTCAGGGCATCGACACTTGTTGCTTTAATAATTAAATATGAATGTTAGGAGCAGTCATGTTGCTGCTCTACAGCTTTCTTTATAGCTTGAATATACAGTTGTGTCCTCCATGATGTCATAGAAAGCACAAGTGGTCCCTGTAGCCCTATTGTACTAGTTTCTACATTGTTTATTATAAATCATTGGGACTCATGCTTATCTTTATAGAGAACTAACTAAACTACCTAACTAAACTATGGCAAGAGTCCCAATTTAAATAACCCTTTTCAGATGTGTGTTAGTTAGGCCTCTACCTCACCATTTTTGTATCCCTGTTTAGAGACTGGTATGAAAAGGGTATTTACTATTTACAGAAAGAATTGCGACCTGTTACATTAGCTATATTAAAAGCACGCACACAAACACATAGTTTAGAGCATTCATGGAACTGTCAGGGCCACAGACTTTTGTGTTGCTAATAATCTATCTGGCTGTCTCTACAGAGGGTCAACTCCTCTGTGGGATTATATAGACTGATTTTGTGAACCTTTATTGTGGGGTTTAGAAATTGAGTTACCGTATTGGTTCGGATATAGGCCCCCCGTATATAGGCCGCACCCTAAGAGTTTGGTGCTTTTTTAAAGAAAAAGTTTTTTTCTTTAAAAAAGCACCAAAAAAACATGCTGCCACTCTGTCTCCCCCCCGAGATATGCTGCCACTGTCCTCCCCCCCCCGAGATATGCTTCCACTATCCTCCCCCCGGGATATGCTGGCACTGTCCTCCCTCCCCGAGATATGCTGCCACTGTCCTCCCACCCCCCCACCCGGAATATGCTGCAACTTCGTGTATACGCATATTGCGTAGATGTCCCCCGCCGGCCCCGCAAGACACTCGGGAGTCTGCTCCGGTAAGTCGGGGGGGGGGCAGAGGTAAAACGCCCCCCTCCTGTGCCGGCACCCCCCCCCCCCGTGGAAAGTGCTGGCGGGGGAGGTTGTCTGAGCGTATCGGGGAGTAGGATGCAGGTCCCCTGCACCGCTGCGGGGGATCTGTATCCTAACCCCGCTGCCTGCCCTGCGCCCGGGACTGCATGTCCCGGGCGTCGGGCGCTAGACCCCGAATATAGGCCGCACCCCCACTTTACAGACTTAAAGTGGGGGGGGAAAAGTGCGGCCTATATTCGAGCCAATACAGTATATATAGAATATATGTTACGCAACACTGTACAATTTAAATGGGGTGATTAAACACATACAAAACAAATTCACAAAGACACAACAGGAGTTGAGAACTCTACCCGTGAGCTTGCTATCTAGCCTTATGGTACTTTTACACAAGGTTCCTGGCAGGAAAGGTGGTTTTATGAGGACCCCACTTGTGAGCTTACAATCTAATGATAGAAAAAGAGATGAACACAATGATGAGAGAGAGGGGGATTCTGTGAGAAGGAGATGTATTCACAATATGTAGACCTAATAGACAGCAGACATCTGTGTCTTCCAGTGTCTTATATAACTATATCTCATACCCCTTTACAAATAGTACTCAGAAAGTCCTTACAATTAAAACCATGACTGTGTTATATTACTGACAGCACACAGACATCTCAATTGCTTGTGTGTATATATATATATATATATATATATATATATACACACACACCATTGGGTATAGTACTCAGCATGGACTGTAAAGTGATCACAGCAATAGTCTGAAAGTACCATTGTATAATCATCAACGGAGCTGCTGAAGGATGTAATACTTGGGTGTAGTCATTGGGTGTGTTAAAGCACGTGAAAAAACGAAATTTGGTCCTCCTCCCCCAACACCAGTCTTTGAAAGGAATATTTATTACAGAGGAGGAACATTTAACGTCAGGCGTGTGGTGTGGTGTTAGACTCGTCATACAAACACAGACCCCTCTGTCTGCCCCACTCACTCCCAGACACACCCAGATGGAAAAAGTGAGCCTGGCAACAGGACTGGAGAACATTGCCTCCCCCACACACCTCCTACAACTCCCTGTCACTATGTGGCATTAGGAATCACTGCTAGTTAGACCTCGTGGAGTCAGCCAGTCAATGTGCTCACCACATGGTCTGAGATTCATGAGTTAAGCATGTCGCTGACACTTCGTCCTACAAAAATCACACAAGACTAAATGTATAGCTCATTAAATGCCTTTTTATGTTGTTGAACATTTTCATCACGGTGTACAAGATTTAACAAAATATTTTGATTTGTGTTCAAACACACGGATTGTTTGGGTGTTAGCATCAATGACACCTAGGTGTGCTTTCCATAAGCGAAAAGGGGCGTCAAGCAAGATGTGTGTTACAGAAGGGAACAAAGTGTGAGAAATCTTCTGCTTCTATAACTTGAAGTGAGAAGAATGACAGTTGGATTCAGATTTTCTATATTGTGGAAAGGAAACTGAGATTAGTAGTGCATGTTGGAAGGTGAAGAGAGCAGAGTGATGGAAAGCTTTGCATTCAGTAAGGAAAGAGGGTATATTGAGCAGAAGCTGTACACCTACTAGGTGAGAGAAGCAGAGTCTCATAAGCTGTGACAAACAGAATGAAATGTAGATGTGCGTCTAATAAGCTTTCCTAATAGGCTTTCCTATATTGTGTAAGGTTGGTCCATCATTTTCAACTCAACCGTGTATTTCCACAGGTTAGCGAAGTACCCTGTAGTGGGCATCTAACAACCACTGGAGAAGCTGAGTGAGATACAGCAGTGTCATTTAGAAGGCAAAGGTGCTGAGTGATAGATGGTTATTAGGCTTACTAAATGGGGGCGAACATAAATGATAGTGGGGAATATTACAGAGAGTAATGCAGGATCAGGACAGCTGTGCATAATACAGAAAATGTTTAGTTCTGTATATGAATGAAAAGCAATGAGAGATATGATAATAAATTATATTATCAATTTATTATACATATATTATATGACAATGAAGCAGAAGAATAAGAGATATCCGCAGATTGTGGGTTGTGGATAAGGAAGCTGAAAAAGAATGAACTATAACTAGGTAAAGTACAGTGGTACATTCTGCTGAGATAATTGTATGTTAATATGAGATATAAAAAACCCTGTCTGGTCACCGGCCTTCTGCAACTCAGTTATAATGAGAGGGTAGCATGGAGACAGCTGAGCTAAACAGTGGAAAATATTTTCATTTGTGAGGCGATTCTCTATCTTATAGACAGAAATTCACAAATAATTTAATTTTATATTCTTACATTAATTTTTGCACAGGTATCCTTGCATAGATTCCAATGGAAAAATAGATTAAAAAAAACCCCAGTGCTACATTTTCTCAGTTATTATTATTATAATATTGCAATTTAATTCAAATTGATGTCTGGCATTGATTTCAGCTCAGAGTGTTATACATATGTTCTTCAGGTAAATATAAGTACAATACACAATTTTAGCTATTTAGTTTGCCTGCTATAAAATTTCAAAAGGTTTTTGGTCCTTGGTCTTGTCTTATGACATATATGTTTAAATTACCTTGCTGTAATAACTTTCACTACCTTTTCTGGGTGGCTTTTCCTTGCAAACTGGGAGCTAGCTATTCATCATATTGATATTGAACAACAGAAAAATCTATCATGTCTAAGTAAAGGCAAATGGATATGGTTGTATACCAAGAGAAAACAGAGTATTAAGTTGAAGTTTATACCTTTTATTTGGCCAACATAGAAAAAAGATGTAGTTACATAAGCTTTCGGGATCTTGGAGGTCCATCTGAGTTAGCCTTATGAAATGTATCACCTTT
Organism: Sceloporus occidentalis; assembly: GCA_023333645.1. NCBI lineage: Eukaryota > Metazoa > Chordata > Lepidosauria > Squamata > Phrynosomatidae > Sceloporus > Sceloporus occidentalis. Next base: position 1,197,373 of record JALMGF010000037.1, on the reverse strand, counting down.
GTTTTTGTATGAAAACGTTATCATATGTATCTGCCAACTTTTCATTGAAATAATATTTTACCCCATATTCAGAGTAACACGTATATTAGCATTTCGCAGAGAGTGAAGATGCATATGAAGCAATTTTTACTGAATGAAGAACATAAGTAACAAAGAATGGAGTGACAATGTCACACATCTGTTCTGAACAGCAGAACAGTGTCACGTATGTTTGTGCATCTCATTTAAGAAAAAGTTGCAACACTAGACATTGCCATCGATCTGATTGGTACAAGATCAAAGCGACAGCTCTACATTTCATTGAAAGCCAGTAGCGCATGGAGAAATAGTGGTCAACACTGTCTCTTATTGATACAAATTGATTCAAAATGAGTGGTAATCGTTAAGCTTATAGGTCATAAAGCAAATTGAGAGGTAACCATGCGTTTTATTTGATGACTAACAGGATAAGCGTGAGATAAATGTATTCTATGGAGGAAAGTGAGACATAGCTGTAGACCTTGTAGAGTGTTGAGAACTATGTGTGGTTGTTGTTATGTCAAAGTTACAGAGACTGAGAGACAAAGCATAAAGAGTTAAAATGAGTGATAAAGTTGTGTATCTTTTAGAGTTGAACACTGCAAGAAGTGGCCTCACATGCTGCTGAGAAAGAGCGTCAGAAAAGCCTGTAAAAATATATCTGTTTAGAGAGCCCCCACCAGCATTTCACATCATCTTTCCCCCAACTTGCCCCCATCCCCTAATGTTACCTTTGATTCCCATGTCTCGCAGAACTCCCCCCAGAAGCAGGAGTAGCAGCCAGTGTCTCCCAGCCATCGCACAGCTACTGCTCACTGCAGACACAGTGTGAGTGTATGTGAGGAACTCACATTTCACTGGGGTCCCTCCCTGTCTGCTTAACCCCTACTCCACAGCTGTATGAGAAAGATAGCTTTAATTCTGACACATAACTGTTTGTATTACACTGCAAGCCAGCTCTGCAAATTACTTTTAACATTACAATGCACCACTGGCATGTGTAAACCCATGAATAGCTGTGTGTCTGCTAACAATGTACCTGTGTGCGGGATCCTGATGGATTTTATGATTGTGCTAGAGGACCGTGTACAGCTGTGTTTAGTATATGGACCAAATGTTTGCGCTGCATAAGGGCTTTGATGATTAAGTCATATTATTTTGTTGTTACACATGTGCAATATATATAAAAAAAATAATGTTGCACTGAGGGCAGTGCAAAAAATAGTTTAAGAAAGGGAAGTTTATTTTAAAGGAGAAATAATAGAACAGAAGGTTATAATCAAAAAGCTAGAAGGTCAGGGGATCAGGATTTCCTGTCATATCCCGGCGCACAACACTAAAGCCTTGCCCACGCCTTCCGCGCTCACTGCACCGGAAGGACACAGAAGAAGAGCAAAGAGGAAGAATGTAGAGGAGGAGGAGGAAAAGAAGCTGTAGCGGGAAAAGTGACAGTGACAGAGGAAAGGTAGGAAGACATTCAGTGAGAGTGGATAAGTAAATGTGTATTGGGAGTCCCATCACTATATATTATGCCAGACATTACATGAATGTGAGTATGAGTATATGAATGAGTGAATTAATTTTTGTGAATGAGTGTGTGTGTGATAGCATGCATGTGTAAGTGGGGGGCATGATAGTAGTGTGATTGCTGTTAGCAATCATATATATACATATATATATATATTAATATTGTTATTGCATTTTTTTGTCTAATTTTGGTGTGCATCAATGACACCCACACAGGCAGTAGGGCAGCAAATTTTGTTGTCACACATTGTCAGATGCAGCAAACAACACTGGGGTAGTTCCCTGAGATAGGCCCTAATATCCCCCTCTGATAACTGTGGGTTGCCCCCCAAGCGGACCCTCACCTACCACAATTAGCTCCCTGCTGCCCTATCAGCATAATCTCCCCAGAGACAAAGAGTGTTGCCCTGATGTCTATTGCTTTATTGAATATACGAGTATTTTTTCTACAAAAACAGGAACCCTGTTAAGAAGTGGGTTTATATGATGACAGAGGTCCTTAACCTTAAACTTCTTTCCATAGTAAATGCCATGACTTTAGTGCACAGATGACTTAGTCATGTGTGCAAGCTCATCAAGCTGGACTCATAACACTGGAAATGCAGTGCACGAAAAAGGAAAGTGTGTTTTAACCCCTTAGAGACTGGTGATGTACTAGATATGGGACCAAAGAATGGTCCTACAGGACAAGTGACGTACCTGGTACATCATCGGTTAAAATCTCTCGCACGTTTGCAAGGACTGAGGGTTCCATGACCTGAGTACTCAGTCTACAGCTTACACCCCACATTTCATGTGAACACTTCTACAGCACAGATAATGTCAGATGACAAAAGTAATTATTTTAAGAACTGTAAGAGCACAGCAGGGTTGGGCTGGCCTGGAGGAAAACAGGACCAACTTTAACTGGCCCACTCTCAGAGGTGGAAGCACAGTGGGGTCAAGTAACTCAATCTTCTGTGATCCTGTGTTAATATTGCTGCTTGTGCAGTGTGTGAACCAGGGTGACCATATGCCCCCGCAATAGGGCTTCATGTCTCGGGTCCCAGGCAGCCACAATCTGGGACAATGAATGGGAGCGCTCAGCAGAGATTGTATCTTCGATTGGCATTTTATGTTGAAAATTATTAGGCTTAAAGTTTACGTCCGTCTGAAAAAGAATTGAGCCCGTCCACTCAAGATTCTTCATGGGCGGCGCTGGCAGCGCAGCGGGAGCTGCAAAACCAGAAAGATGACAGGTCACATGGAGGGACCGAGGAAGTCTTCAGCCAGGTAAGCTGGCAAACTGGGGTGGGGACAATGTTGGCACTGGGAAGCTGCTTTTTGGGACATAGCTGGCACTGTAAAGCTGTTTGGGGACAGGGTTGACACAGGTAAACTGGTTTGTGTTACAGTAAGTACTGGGAAGCTGTTAGGGGACAATGTTGGCACTGGGAAGCTGTTTTTTTAGGACAAGGTTAGCAATGGGATGCTGTTTTTTGAAACAAGTTTATAATTTACTGTATTGTTAGCGATTTATTTTAGAGAAAATCTTTACATCAATATATCTTTCATTTATACATTAAGAAATGTGTATTTTTTGCAGTTTATTATATATGATTAGAAATGTATACATTTTTTTGAAAAGTTCCTGCTCATTGAGAAAGTAATAAAAAATGATGCCTAACATGTATATCAGTATGACCTTTTCTATGTAGCCGGTGAATGAATACTGTAAAATACACTGGTAAATAAGTTTTTGCCAGTCCCAAGCATAACTTTGATGCAATGTACTTGTCAAAGTAAGTGTCCCTGAATGGCAATTAGGAAATGTGTTCACCCTTATATGAACAGCTATACAAAAAATGCACCGGGCAAGGTGTGATGGTATGATAATAGAGTTAATTCTGATGATAAAGTGGCAATGTTTTATTGTGAGTTTGTATACCTGTGTTTTAGAGTGAGTGTGTATTAGTGTGTGTTATAGTGATTATGTTAGAGTAATTGTATGTTAGTGTACTTACAGGGAATGGGGTAAAGAGAAATAAATTACACATATGAATATTGTTGTACTTGTTCCGAAAGAAACATGTACTTTGTTTGGGTACACTAACTGAGAGAGAGGAAAATTATAGATAAAGGACGACATAGCATAAGCACGAAAGTTGCTCTGGTCTTGTGAGTAAAATAGCCCTGGTCATGAAGGGATTAAGAGATGATTCTGCTGGAAAGTGTGACACAAAACCTTACCCCCATAGTAACCATTGGAGTGGTCCAATCAGTAGCAACACTCCATTGGTTGCTATGGTGGCAAGACCACATTTACAACATTATAGCAGTATCACCATTTTATTTACCCATGAGCACTCTTTATTGTCTTGGCCTGACCCAATATTTGTAGGTGATTGCAGGAAAAACATAAACACCAATAATGTGGCTTTATGTTAAATCCATTAACTTAGTATTTTCTCGATCCCCTTTGTGTTTGTAAAGTGTAGGCTGCTTGCCAAAAAGTACATGTATTTTAATTCCACAGTGTCCTATCTGCCCCCAAAACTCCTACTCACTGTAAGTACTTCACATAAAAGACTTAAATGTGTAGATAAACTAAGTAGGATATATTATGTTATGATAACTATTTTCCACCCCAATCTAGTCTTCATGCAGTTATGATGAACTACACTATATGGGCAAAAGTATTGGGACACCTAACCATTTCACCAACAGGGACTTTCATGACATTGCATTCTAACTACATAAACATGTAGTTGGTCCCCCTTTGCAGCTATAACAACTTCCAGTGTTTCTGTGAGTAGAGCATTTGTGAGGTCAGGCACTGACGTTGGATGAGAAGGTTTGGCTCACAGTCTCCGTTCCAGTTCATGCCAATGTTGTTCAATGGGGTTGAGGTCAAGGCCCTGTGCTGGCCAGTCAAGTTCCTCCACACCAAACTCATGATGTTCCTTGTCCTGCTTGCTCCTTTATTGTTAATCCAAAAGCAGGACTTGGCAGTTCTATTATCTGAATTTTACCTGACCATTTACAGAAGGGTTTCATCTGCCACATTGTTTCTAGTTGGTGATTTAAGTTCAGTATGTGTTCCATTCTACATCATCCTCAATTTCAGATCATTGCTGTCATTACAAACCTAACCTTAGTTTTTGTTTCTTCCTCCTCTGAATGAGTTACTTTAGATAGGGCTGTCATCAGAAATCTTGGGCCGAGTACAAACCTAAAGACAGGGTCCCCATGGTTTTCCCACTGCTCCACCTCATGCTCAGAAGGTTCGGAAAGGAGCCACCAGGACTACAAAGGCCAATCCCATGAAGGGGTCCAAAGGGGGCCTCATACACTAATGGCAGCCCAACAATTTTGCTGTGTGGATTACTTATACAGACCTAGAATTGTTTTCTACTATTACTTTGCTACCCTTCATGATCTTGGTACATGATTCCTTCTGCAATTTTGTCAGTCCTGACCTTGACTAGTGCTCTGGTTTAGAATCCTTGCTGGACCTTGGACTGTGTTGGTCATCCTGTTCCTGTTTACCTTTAAAGCATGACTGCACGTTCTGCTGAGTTTGGAGTTGAGCCTTTTATAACTGGCTCTGTATAACCCTAAAACAAGATTACAGGATGAAGCTACTGCATTTTTAAATAAAGTTACATCTCATTTACCCTACTGCTTGGTGATATTTCTTCTTGAAAGGGGCCTTAATTTTCAATTCACTTGCCAATGTAAAACAAATAGAGACATTTTTACCTGCCTCTTTTTTACCTGCTTGAAGGAAAGCATATTTGGTTGAAACATGGCCATTTATTTATCTTGTTCCTTATTCTTCCTTGTTCCTGATGTTGCAGTTACTTGGACTGGCTACTGGCTAAGGATGTTCTAAAACAAATTAGCTTCTCCTCATAACTCTGGGATCTGTTTAGCTTTTAACCACTCTTTTGCTGGTTGAAAGATAGTTGGAGACGTGCTTGCAAAGCCACAAACATTTCTGGTTTAACACTTTAAATCTCAGAAACGTTAGCAACACTCTTTTTCACACTTGAACGCATTACATTTTCTTAGCCAAGGTCATACAATGATTGAATGCTTTCAATCTTTTATTTATCTCACTGTTATATTGTTTTCAAGGATGAAAAGGTTGGCAGGTGCTTACAATAGGGAATATCTTCCACATATAATACACTTACTAGTTCAATTTATCATTCCTCAAAGTGAGTGAAACTATTTGACCTTAAAAAAAAAACACTTTAAACCTAATCAACTCTAGAAATAGTTATTCCGCATTCCCAGTCTTACAGAGATGATAAGTGGATAATGCATATATGAACATTTCTGCATTTGGAATCCTATGTGGCCAACACCTTTGTCCTAGTTACTTGTGAACACATATTTATTGTCAGTAAGATGTTTGGTTTTGCTCTGATTTTGTCATGTGCCGTTAATCAATATGAAAAGATCTATAGGCCACCTTTTCCAGATCCATTCCACACGCAATGAATAATTAGCGAGGGATATCCTGTCTCATGTCTGTTTTAACATTACTTAATGCAAATCTTAACCCCTATTCTTTGGTGTAATGAGGAATACAAATGGTGCAAAGTGTCAAAAGTTAAGCAGCCAGCAGGAACATTCCACCGGTTGCTATGATGTTTACATCACTTTTTCCAGTTGTCTATTATTTCTCCAAATCTCAACTTCTTTAGTGGCTTAAAATAGACGAGGAGCACCCCTTTAATCATAGCTTGGTGGAACCAGGAAGACAATCTTTTTCCAAGACACCCATGCTACCTTAACCAATCATGTTTGTGTTATTGAGAACACCCAATTTGACAGTAAAGGGAAAATATTCTTCACTGCTATATATGTCAAAGGAAAGGGATTTCTATTTTTCCTTTTTAATTACATAGTAATGGAGAATTTTACTCCCCCCGTTTAACTGCAAAATGATGTTGCTTATTCGCTTCCTCCAAGTCACACAGTAAGGGCTTGTAGGATGTTTCATATCCTTGGCAGCCACCATCACTGTTAATAGGGGAACATTAAACTCATATGTTTTGCTACTTCAACGTTTAAAACCACAAATCTTTAGCAAGAATCAAAACTCCACTTATATAGCAATGTTTACTGCTATCTGTATCTGCCAGATATGGTAAGTATGAAGTATTCTATAAAAAATAGGCTTTCTTGTTGCTATGTAAAACTACAATACATAGCACTGCCAAACAGCACAAAAAATACTTTTTTCAGTATGTGTGTTTAGAAATGAACTGGTAAAGTAAAAGTCTGGAAGCATGAATAGAAGTTTAAATAGAGATGCTCATTGTAGAGACACCACAGATGAAACATAAAATATGTGTAAGATATGATATGTGTAAGATATAACATAAATATGTGTAAAACAATAAATGGTGGGAATCTGTGTTGCATATGTAAGCCATAAAGACAATTTTGGGAGTCATGTATATTTTCATAGAAGCCAGAAAAAGATGTCTATTTAGCATCTATAAACGTCTCTATAGAAGCTTTGGCACCTTAGTAATATTTTAGCTTTTGGAGACTCCTTTATAAAAAATCATGTTTGGAAAAAAGTTTGGAAAAAAGTAATTTTTGATCCACAAATATAATGATTGAAAGCCTCAATTGCCACAGTCCTATGAAATGTATTAAGTGCACACTATAAAACTCAATATATTAAAATTTGAAGATTTTTTTTATCTGGTATCACAAGTTACATGTGGCCTCCAGGTTCAAGGTAAGCTTAGTGTCCTGTTATTCCGCGCTTGTTAGCCACTAATCATTGAATTTCTTGTAGTATCAAGCACTGTCATCCCCGATCTACTGTCTGTTCAATAACTATGTGGCCATTTTCTGATTCCAGAATGAGATTCTGCATATATTTTCATTACTGCTGACATGTGGATATACATATGTACTGAAATCAATGATAAAATATCTAAAGTAATAGATACGATTGTATGCATATAAAACAGATTGAACATGCTTACTTGAAGACACAAGCACCTAATTTAGAGTGTGAAAAACATATTTATAATCTCAAAGTCTTAAAGCTTGTTTTAGCTTTGAAAAATGTCAAAAGGATTGGTGCTTTAAAATACAATTGTGAGCAACAAGCTTATATTTTCCCTTGTATAGACTATAAAATAAACATCATTTAGTTAAACAAATAGTTTAATTGATGATTTTTTAGCAATTTATTACAACTACTTGGTTCATTTATTAAATTTTTTAAAAAGCCTCTTTTGAGGCTTGTCAGTTCTCATACTGGAACTATGTTCATTTAGTTATTGATACTGTGGTTGGGCTATTTTCCTTGGTATTTCATGGTTCCTTATTTAGAACAAAGTACAATATTTTTTTTTAGAAACTGTTGCTATTATTAACTTAACTATATATTTTTTCGATTTGTGGTTACAGTTGCTTTTGTGATAGCGTAGATACCTGCTTGATATTTGCTTGCGTTATAGATGTTGAGCATATTCTTTTGCCTTCACTTTGACTGGGTAAGAAACATAGACTTTGATGTCAATTAAGAACCATTCTGCCCATCTTGCCTGTGTTGTTTCTCAGAGAAAGCTTGGTACTCCAACATAGTGCTCAAAACCCATTTAAAAAATAATCTGCATTCTGGGGCAGAAGGTAGCAGCTAGGGTGCAAATACTGTAGGTAAAACGCCCTTGGCCTATCCACTCTCCCACTTTTTCACTTTTCGTAAAACCTCAAATTATATTTGGTCCTTGATCATATTTTGTATTCAGGTTAACCCTATCACTATCCATTAATTTATAAAATCTTACCAAATAAATGGTGGGTTTAAATTACTATTCTCCAAAGTAATTTAGGCTGATGTGTATGGGAAAATAGTAAAGGCCTATTACATATAGATTCTAAACAGGGAGATTGAATTAATACTTTGCAATATAGTTGTTATATTAAAGTATTTACAGGCCTTCTGAACAACTGGAAGTAATCTTGAATATCAGCAAATCACTGCTAATCCCTTCTTTATAATCCCCCAAATCTGATTACATGAAAGACTATAAACTGTTACAAAACAAAAAAACATGATTAATAAATTTGCTCTGTTCTTGACAGTTTTTAGAAATAAAGTTTTAGCTAATAGAGGTCTGTTTACTGTAACTGGTATTTTATAAACAATTTCAAACAATTTATAAGTAATCCCTCGAAAAATGGTCTGTCCCTTTCAGAGTTGGGTCTACAGTTTCTCAGCCCCTTACCACAGACTTATAGGTGCTGTTGTCTGTCATTTGTCATTAAACATACCTGGTTGCCAAACTGGCTGGATAAGTCGTGGAACTGGCATCTTACATTTGAGCTCTTGATGTTGGCATGGCCTTGAGGAAATGTAGGCTGTCCCAAATTTAAGATCTATACAATCCAAGCAGGCCCACTTTTGCCGATCTACATCGAAGTAATGTAAAGTTTTACCCCTTCTTCCCAGACTTATATAATGAAGGCATGTATATGTGTCCTTTACTTAGAACTGACACTTTTATATTATATGGGCAGAAAATAATTAATAATAAGAAGAAGTACTGTGGACACAGCACAATCAGGGTACATGAATGGAATATATTTCATACTTCTAGATTGTATCTATGTTATATATTTTGTATTGATGTTTTAATGTTTCTGGATCAAAGTAAACAGAGAGTATCAACACGGTCCTGATATAAAACAAGGATCTGTCCTTCCAGTAAAAATATGAGCAGGAAATTACTTTTACCAAACCATAAACAAGTAAGCAAAAAAACGAGTCCATTTTCACATCACTGCAGAATGACAGAAGAGATTCTGCATAAACATATGAAAACGACTGCCTCTAAACTTCCCACTATATACATTACTCAATAAAGAATTATATCACTTGGTTAATTAAACTACTGAAAAACGAGTGTATTTATGTGGTAGATTATCATAGAAAGCCTTGTTGTTGAAGGAATTAGGCTGCCTACAACTGTATGACCAGACACAGCAACAGTCTTAAGTAGCCCAAATTAATACTCTGCAAAGCCACAATTGAAGTCTTCAAAACCCCGTAATTACCCATTGGAACAGTTTGTACCATGCAGATTGTATATTTTAGACATTTGCTCTCTGCTGTACTGATATATTTTGTTGCTGCAAAACTTGTTTAAAAAAAAAAAAAGAATTCTTGATAGTTTGAGTGTCCACTGGTGGTGGTAAGTAACTGTTGATATGTTCTGTTTTAAGCATATGCCAACCTGCCAGTGTCAGTGCTCCTGTAAATTGTATAGTTGTGAAAATGTTATGTAATTCGGATTAAAGATTATAATCAGCCAGTTCCATTCTTCCTTTACAGTTCCTAGGTCTCAGGTGGAACCAATATCTTAACTTAATTCCGGATGAACAGCTAATGGAAATTTAACTGTTTTTCTACCACTAAACAACGAAAGTATCGTTACAACTGGTGAGATTTGACATAAGCAGCGTTTAAAGACTATGGTGAGGGTCAGGGGTCGATCTTGCTATCTATCCTTCAAAATACCGACAACATTCTAATATTCGAGTCTACTTTGCAAAATGTTTATAACCCCTTTTTGTATAAGTAGTAACTGAATCCTAAATCTACCAGGGTGATTCTGGTAGCCCTACCACTACTATCAAGCTTTCTTTAATTCCAGGCTCAATCCATCTCCAACTGGTTAATCTATCCAACAATGTCCAGACCTTTCTACGCTAACATTACCTTGACTTTTAGTTAGCAGAGACAAAAAATCTGCTCCTTCAGTTTCTGTTGTTTTTATATGTATCTGATATTTTGGTTGATATTATTTCCTATACGATATATATTGACTGTTCAAGTATGAATCTGGCGTAAACCTGTAGCAATATATTTTTCAGATATTTATATGTTGCAAAATTGAACAAGCAACTGCTATCACCTGGAGTGTGGAGTGACCACCACCTACGGATATCGGCGGATAATTGATTATGGAGGGTGTGGGTGAGCCATTGGAGCACAGTGGAGCAGATGATGAGGAATGGTGACAGAGAAGGATAAGTCTGTTAAACTTTTGCAATGTGCAGCCATGTGAATCTGGTTGGTGGCCGCAGTAGCAGGGAATCTGCAGGAGGTGCAGGTCCACTAGGCATTTGTCCAGTTTGTCTGATGGCAAGTTCAGGCCTAAGAACTCAACCTAGATATACAGCATAATTAACTCTCTTATTGTTGCCTAATGCTGTACATACTGAATTGTAACTAGACTTGCGCATTCGTCTTCGGGCGAACATGAAAACGAGCACGAAGAGGCCGTTTTTTTGTTTGTTCCGAAGACACGCCGAAGAGAATACAGTGCCGGCAAAACGTAGGAGAAGACGAAGACTCACAACCACGAAGAATCGAAGATATCGAAATCATTAATTAATATCAATAATTAAATAATTCTTATCTTAATAGTTAATTAAATTAGCTATAAATAAAAGTAATAATATTAATTAATTACTACTAGCGTATAGTTCAGCTAATCTTATTAGTACTGGTGCTGCAGCTCTATAGTTTGTGCTTTGTTTTAGCAACAGCAAGAGACCAAGCCAATTTTTCTTAATTAATAATCTTTCATTTTATTTCATTTGTTTTGCTCACCTCAGTCCATCAGTGAAGTGAACTTGTTGGGCTAGTGAGTGCAGCCGCATAAGTGCTGTGTGTTTCAGCAAGCAGTGAAGCTAACTGTTTTGCTGTGACATTTTATTTTATTTCTAATTTCTTTTTAAGAAAAATTGACTGTGTGACGACAACAACTGTACTAAGCAAAGCTTCAAGCTAATAGCTGTAGTACTAAAATAATTCTAATCTTTAATCTTCTTAATCTAAAATATATTATATAATATAATATAAATTCTAATTCATAATATATAATATATATAAGTAATTCTTTCTAATTCATAAACTATAGTCTATCTATAATCCCTAATATAAGTAATTCTAATCTATTAATAATATATTATATATAACTTAACCTCACTTTAGCTTAGTGGGCTTGAGAGCGTCTGCCTAGAGTTAGACTAGAATACTAATATAGCTTTAGGTTTAGCATAGTAGTAGTATAGGCTCTTAGGCCCGTGTAAATTCAAAGTTTTTTTTAAACACTACACTACACACACAACACAAAATTTGAAATGGATCCTCCTTTTGGGACTAAGGAGGGACAAGCTCCATCTACCACCACCACCACCAGCACCACCACCAGTTCTAAGATGCATCCTTTGCGTCAGTCTAGTCGGCCAAGTAGGCCAAGCTATTCGCTTATCATTTGGGGAAGCATTGCTTGAAGGATCATCAAGTAAAGGAAAGGCACCAAAAGCAGGCAGCAGTAGTAGTAGACCCACAAGCTCTATGTTTTTTTACGGAAAGCCTAAAGCACCAGAAGCACGTTCAAAGTTAAAGGGTAGCACAACTAGTACTTCTACTAGCCCAGTGTGTAAAAAGAAGTGCCTTTTGCCCCAAGCAGCATCTTCCCCATCCACGAGCAGCATGCAAGGTACCAAGCAGAGCCAAATAAGCAGCAAGACTCAGAGGGGTCCCAAACCAAAGCGATCTCATTCCTTTGTAGGGAAAACCGCCACCACCACCTCTACCGCCTCTACCACCACTAGTGCTGTGCCTACTGTTCCCACCGGTACCGCCACGCCATGTCCTCCTAGTACCTCTAGCAAGCCACCAAGTCCTTACAAAATTTTTGTAAAGACAGTTAGAGAGAGGGCTACACATAGTGGAACTCCACCTAGCGAGGTAGCAGAGGAGCCTGAGACTGAGAGGCCAAGTGCAGAGTCTGTTCTTCCTGCTCGCACTACTACTAGTCACGAGTCTCACGACGATATTAGTCTTAGCTCCAGCCTAGCAGGAATTCCATTCGATCTGGCTAATGAAGAACTAGACTATGAGCCAGAGGAAGTAGAGGAGATGAGTGGTCAGGAATCAGATTCCTCAGGGAGCAGTGTCCAAATGACTAGTGCACAATTTTCCCCTGAGCCTCCACCTTCTCCGCTACGATCATCACCATCACCACCACCAGCAGCAGCAAAACCTAGAAAATCTAAAGCTAAAGCAATTAGCAGTCCCACTATGGCCAGTACTGTTATCACCAGTCCCACCACCACTAGTTCTGCCTCTGTTCATCCACCCCGAGCAGTAGGAGCAGCACCCAAGGCACACTCCAAGGCTATGCGCGCCCCAATTTGGGAGCACTTTGAAAATGTTGAAGATGGGCGCTATGGAAAGTGCAAACATTGTGGGAAGCTAATAAGCAGAGGGAAAGTGTCTGGCCATTTTACCAGTGCTAGCATGAAGCATCACCTCAGCACTCAACACAACGCTGTGCTATTGGGGAAAGATGCAGAAGTAAAGCTTAGTGCAGGCAGCATAGCTGGTGGCCGTGGAAAAACCCTGAGCCAATAGCAGCAGCAGCAGCAGCAGCTAGTGCTGGCAGCCAGAGACCAAGGCAGGTTGGAGCACTGCATGTCCAGCCCACCCTGGAACAATTTGTGGCATTCCAATCCAAAAGGTCAATGCCCAAACAGCAGGCCAATAAAGTAACGCGACTGATTGGTCAGTTCATTGCTGTTGGAGGGGCATCCTTCTCTTGAAGGGGAGCCTTTCAAACAATTGATGGCGGCTGTGGCTCCACAATATACAGTTCCGTCACGTTCCACTTTCAGCAGGAACATTGTCCCCTCATTGTATCGGCCCTGTGTTGCAGCAGTGAAAGAGGAGCTTTCCAAGGCTGCTGGTCAGTGTTCATTTCACTACAGATTTGTGGAGTGCACCTAGCGGCCAGCATGCCTTTCTTTCTTTAACAGCACACTGGTGGCAGCCCGGTGTGTCTAAGGAAGCTGCTGCAGCAGGCTAACCATCTTTCCTTCTCCATGCAGAAGTGATGGATGAAAAGCACACTTCCCAAAATATTCTGCATGCAATGAGGAAAATGTTTAGCCTTTGGGTGGGAGCAGAGGCGGGCACCAATGTTGAAGTTGGTTTTGTGGTAACTGACGGAGGTGCCAATATGGTGAAAGCGCTGCGAGATGGTCATATTGTTGGTGTGCGCTGTGCAGCCCACATCATCCATCTTGTAGTGAAGGCAGCAATGTCAGAAGGAACTAATGTGGTAGCAGTAGTTCTGTCCCGCTGCAGAAAGATCGCTGGGCACTTTCACCATAGTGTTAAGGCTAGCCAACTTTTGAGGTCAGGTCTTCCCGTACACTGCCTACGTCAGGATGTCAGTACACGGTGGAACTCCACGTTAGACATCCTGGAGAGGATTTTGGAGCAACAGAGGGCAATCCATAATCTTGCCTCAGAGCACAATATTGGGATTACATCTCCATTGAATAGGGAGGATTGGACAGTGATCGCCCAGCTAGTGGCAGTCCTTAAACCATTCAGGGATGCCACAGAAACTTTAAGCTCAAACACTGCCAGTCTGGCCCAGGTAATCCCAGTGTTCTCCCATCTAGGCAGCAAGATTGATGTGTTCCTTGAAAACCGTGAGGCTGTTCCACGTGGCACTCTACATCCTGACGTAGCAGCCATAGTCAGGAAGCTGAAGGATCTGCTAAAAGTACACCTTCGCAAACGCATGGAAGAGAGTCCCGAAATGATGCTAGCGTGCCTTTGCGATCCAAGAATTAAGGGAAAGCTAGCTTTGAAATGTAATGTTCTCAGTAGCTACTGGGAGCAATTGGTCAACAAGGTGCGTGACTGGCAGTGTAAAATGGGAATGCTGTCCGAGGAGGGAGAGGTGTGGGAGGAGGAAGAGATGATGTGGTCTGCTACTCCTAGCAGCAGCATCAGCAGCAGTGCCACAAGCAGCACAACACAGCTGAGTGGAGCAGCTGCGTTTTGGGAAGAGGCACTTGGGAGTATAGTTGGACCATCTGACAGAGCTAGCAGCAGAAAGGAGAATAGTGCTGCTGAAATGGTCAAACTTTACCTCTGTGAAGTTCCTTCTGCGCCTAATGTTGATCCTCTTAGCTACTGGGATGAAAAGAAGAGTGTGTGGCCTGCACTCTCATGGGTTGCGCAGCAGCTTCTATCAAGTCCGCCAACCACTGTTCAAAGTGAGCGCGTGTTTTCTATGACTGGAAACATACTGAGTCCACAGCGCTCACGCATGGCACCTCATCTGATGGAGCAGATTCTTAAATTCAATCTGCCCAAGTTGGGTTACCCAGCTCTTAGCTTGGAAAGTTAATTTTTTTTCTCTCTAATGTTTAAGGTAGTTTATCCCCCTGGTTGCACGTGTTTGTGGTGTGGCAACGTCTGCTACCTCCGCCGGTGTAGCCAATTTACGCTTGGGCCTAGTGTCTGAGTTCTGGAAGTCCGCTCCCAAACGCCAAGGACTGACAGTGTTCGGATGCTTTGCCCTGGGGTGAAACAGGTGAACAGGTTGTCAATTGCCCACTCATTCGCCTTTCCCAATTCTGCTGCTGGTGGTGGTGCCAGCGTCTCTTCTCTGCCAGTTCGCTTCCTGGCTAGTGTCATGCCTCAAATGTCCAAAATGTTCAAGGTAGTTTCTCCCCCTGGTTGCACGTGTTTGCGGTGTGGCAATGCCTGCTACTTCCGCCAGTGTAGCCAATTTACGCTAGGGCCTAGTGTCTGAGTTCAGGAAGTCCGCTCCCAAACGCAAAGGACTGACAGTGTTCGGATGCTTTGCCCTGGGGTGAAACAGGTGAGCGGGTCGTCAATTGCCCACTCATTCGCCTTTCCCAATTCTGCTGCTGGTGGTGGTGCCAGCGTCTCTTCTCTGCCAGTTCGCTTCCTGGCTAGTGTCATGCCTCAAATGTCCAAAATGTTCAAGGTAGTTTCTCCCCCTGGTTGCACGTGTTTGCTGTGTGGCAATGCCTGCTACTTCCGCCAATGTAGCCAATTTACACTAGGGCCTAGTGTCTGAGTTCTGGAAGTCCCCTCCCAAACGCCAAGGACTGACAGGGTTCGGATGCTTTGCCCTGGGGTGAAACAGGTGAGCGGGTCGCCAATTGCTCACTCATTCGCCTTTCCCAATTCTGCTGCTGCTGGTGGTGCCAGCGTCTCTTCTCTGCCAGTTCACGTCCTGGCTAGTGTCATGGCTCAAATGTCCCTAATGGTAAGGGCAGTTTCTCCCCCCTGGCTGCCTCTGTCTGCGGTGTGGCAAGGCCTGCTACCTCCGCCGGAGTGGCCAGCTTACGCTAGGGCCTAGTGTCTGAGCTCTGGAAGTCTGCTGCCAAACGTCTAAGACTGACAGTGTTCGGATGCTTTGCCCTGGGGTGAAACAGGTGAGCGGGTCGCCAATTGCCCACTCATTCGCCTTTCCCAATTCTGCTGCTGCTGGTGCCAGCGTCTCTTCTCTGCCAGTTTGCTTCCTGGCTAGAGTCTGTGGTGTTTGAACCAAATATAAAAATATATCTCACAAAGGTTCGTCTACATTAAAAGGTATTTATTATAAGGTAACAACACAGCAAACACATTTATCTCATATACACGCATAGCCAAACCCCACAGGACAACAACCCCCTTTTATCTCTCTCTCTATACATATAACAATTCCCTTCAACACAATTTGATCTCACCCAATGTTAAGCCTCCAGATCCGATAATAGCTCACTGCCGGGAGCTCACTCTCACCACATCCACCATGGAGGAAAAGGAAAAAGAACTGAAGGAGTCCATGTGTGGTATTATATTATATACCCTTCATTTGACGTCACATCCTGTTTCATCACTTCCTTTAGTGAACTGTGGGAGGGAAGGATTCTAAGAACGCCCACCTTAACCTAATCCCTTTGTTTATGGGGACAAGGCAAGTTACCACAGAGTCATGCCTCAAATGTCCCTAATGGTAAGGGCAGTTTCTCCCCCCTGGCTGCCTCTGTCTGCGGTGTGGCAACGCCTGCTACCTCCGCCGGAGTAGCCAGCTTACGCTAGGGCCTTGTGTGTGAGCTCTGGAAGTCTGCTGCCAAATGTCTAAGACTGACAGTGTTTGGGTGCTTTGCCCTGGGGTGAAACAGGTGAGCGGGTCGCCAATTGCCCACTCATTCGCCTTTCCCATTTTTCAATGCTGCTGGTGGTGCCAGCATCTCTTCTCTGCCAGTTCACTTCCTGGCTAGAGTCATGTCCAAAATGTTCCTAATGGTAAGGGCAGTTTCTCCCCCCTGGCTGCGTCTGTTTGCGGTGTGGCAATGCCTGCTACCTCCGCCGGAGTAGCCAGCTTACGCTAGGGCCTTGTGTCTGAGCTCTGGAAGTCTGCTGCCAAACGTCTAAGACTGACAGTGTTTGGATGCTTTGTTCTGGGGTGAAACAGGTGAGTGGTTCGCCAATTGTTCACTCATTCGCCTTTTCCATTTCCTTTTTCATTTCATTATTTTCCTTCTGATACACAACCAACCAAACATAACACACACAATAACACAAATAACACAGTGACATAACACATAACACATATAACACAGTGACATAACACACATAACACACATAACACACACACGTACAATGCACAAATCCCAAGGACCTTTCCTCTTGTTATTTGTCCTGGCCTTCACTTCTACACTCACTAGCATTAACGCTATAACTCACACTTCATCCTATAACATTTTTCCATCCACATACCTGCCAACAGACCCAACTTTTTCATCTAATTTAGCTAAACTAGGTATGCAAATACACGTAGGTAGTTATAGCTCGGTAGGTAGCACTAGTATAAACATTAAATAAACCCCTAATTTAAAAAAAACCAAAAACCATTAAAATTAAATTATTATTTAGACATAATACATCTTTAACCAAACCAGTGCACTGCTACTAATCTTAAACATAACCGTACATTAACCCTAAGCTATTTTTTAGTTCATTTTTCCATCCGCATACCTGCCAACACACCCAAGATTTTGGTGGACAGTCCTGCTTTTTTCCAGTCCTGTCCAGTAAAAGTTGGGTGGTTGCAAAGTATGCCATTGTAAATAGGTAGCAAATGTTAGGCATGTATTACAAGTGATCCAAAATCAATTTAAAAATGTAAAATAATCCCTATTCTTTTATTAAACATCTATGGATGTATGACTGTGTATGATAAAAAGGAGGCCAAGTTCCTTGGAGCAAAATTACCTCGGTACGTGTGTGCAACTCTATCTTCAACGAATGAAGTGCGTTCTGCAATTCACTCGTTGATGCCAGGCCAGCCCCCTGCCGAAACGACCAATAGAGTTGCACACACGTACCTTCACGGCAGCTGCTGCTGCTCCGATCTGCTGTTAACCCCGTATTAACCCCTGCTAGGCAACCGGGAGGGAAACGAAGATCAAACGAGCACGAAGAATGTCCACGAATATTCGCCCGAAGAGAAGACAGGAACGGGGGCGAATATTCGCGCAATACGAAAAAAAACATTTCCCCCGAAGACGAGCACGAAGACGAACACGAAGAGCCCCCTGGTGCCCAAGTCTAATTGTTACATTGAACGAGGTTATGCATTTCTGCACCTTTTCACACGTATACCTGGCTTATATTTGCATTATTCCCTCCTTTACCACTGTGATCAGTGAGTTGTTCTGTAAGATGCTATAAATCTTGTTATGTATTCATTATGTATTTTGTAAAACAATTTGTATCTCTGAGCACATGAGACCTCTGTAATCAGACTTGTTAAAATGCTTGCCTTTTGCTGACCATTTGCTGGCCAGTCAAAAGGAAACACTGGAGCCTACCTGGATTTGTAGAACTGAGAACAGAGTAGTTTCTAGACCATAAAGTATCAGCAACATGATGACAGGTCCCAGATAAGTAATGTTAGTGAAGGCCGGGATCAGCAACAGGTTAAAAGGTCTAAAATATGTAGTCTTGGAGCAAGCCAGGGTCAGCATCGGGTTCACAGGATAACATATGAAGAGTCAGAACGCAATTCAGGAGACATAGTCCAGGTAACGGGAGCCAGGTCAGAACCAGAAAAATAGGGATAAGAGAGCCAGTAATATAGAAGGGAACCAAGAACTGGTGCAGGACTCAGGATAGGGATATGGACAAAATGACTGCCAAGCTGCAGTGACTAGTATCAAAAGCAACCAGGCACCCTATTGAACGTATCCCAGGAGCCACAAGGGTTCTCCTGCAGAATTGCACGCACATACGCACGTCACAGACACTCACTGCAAGCTTCCAGCAGTAGGCGGGGGACACCTAGAGACACCTTCCGGGTTGTGGAAGACCCTAACCAGATGTACATCAGGCCTAGCTGAATAAGGGGGAGCTGGATCGCAGTGGAAAATGGCTTCTGGAGAACAAACACAGGAGAGGAACCCAGTTCATGCAATGCGGAACAGTAAATGTCCTTTTTATCAGATGAAAAAGAGTAAGTGATGATTTAGTCTAAAATACATGAAGTGGGGTTCTCTTGTCTGTCAGCCACTAGTTGTTTGTGCTATATACTGTATAACCAAGAAACAAAGAATTTGATGTCTAGTAAGCACATTTTTCCTGAAGTAAATACTTAAAGCTTAACAGGCCTTGATCTTGTTTTAGGATTGCCATATACCTATGCCATGCAATTCAATACCACACTTGCTGGGACAGTGTTTTACTTGTAGAATTTGAAAAAATTATGTTCTGGTGGATCATACATTACAGCTATCGGATATGGTAAAATATAGTTATATGTGTGTGCAGTTTTGTTTTATATAGGTCATTGTAATTATCCTTGCAGCCAGAAGCAACCCTAAAAGGGTTGCAGAATGAAGTTCAACCTAGTTAGTTGACAACCTGTTTTCTCAGGTGGAGAATCTCCTGGGCTCATGGACATTGGACAATTTTCTGAGGTTCCCTACCTTTATGAGAAATAAAGGCAAGGAGCCTTATAACTTCCTTATATGCTAGGTTAACCTCTGCAATACTTAACGATCCTTGTAGTCCGGTGTCCCCACACAGTTAAATGGTATATCTAAAAAAAACCTTCTTAAAACTACAAACCAAATTATAACCAGCTAATGTGCAAACTTTATTTTATAAAAGCCCAGCACATGGAATCAACAAAGAGCTACCCTTAAGGTATTTTGGGAGACCTCCCATGAAGCCTACCCTTTGTCTGCTGTATGTTAGTTTGGATATTCTTTAGTGTCCTGCGTATCTCTAATGACGTACTTTATGTTTGCGCTTCTATCAGGTTGTACCTTGGCGTTGTGTTTAAGAATATTTTATTAGCTAATCACCAATAAGGCCTACTTAACTAACAAGTTAATTGAATTTACCCCGTAGACTGTAAGCTCTTTTGACAGGTCCTAGTCTGATTTCACTATTATATACATCAAAATGCATTCAAAAAGACCACAACAAGTAAGGTGCCCACAGTAACTAACCCTGTAATGGAAACAAAAGGTGTTTGTATGCTGAATGTCACCTATATAGTGAGGACTGTAGTGTATGTTACTCTGTATTTTTTAACTTGTCTGTATATGCTGACATTTATCATTAAATGTTAGATATCAGCTGGTATATAGCGCAAGATGTCTGTGCCATTCTGTCAAATCACTGTGTTATTTGTGCTGCCAGGGAGTATTTCATTATACATAGCTCTGTGTCATATTTGAAAGATAGCAATGTATCCTCTGACAGATAGCATGTGTCATAATGGCAGATTGAGAGATCACTGTATCTTCCCTTGGAGGAGATTTCTTTTCAGGGCTCTGAATGACTCCTTGTTTCTTAACAAGAGGTGTTTCAGCTTCCCATGTTAATGGTGGGCCACAGAGGGCCATGGAAATCCAGTCTTTTTATAAATGCTCATCTGCCTCTCACTGCATTACTCACAGGGCTAAAGAAACACCTATTGGTGCTAATTTCTTCATAGGACACATTGTTATATGTTACTTCACAGTTAACTCTCCCCATATGCACATACATACAGCTATCTCACATGCCTTCATAACATATACAGTTCTTTCTGTACTTATGGCAACCTATCCTTAACTTTCACCACTTAAAAAGATGCCTTAGCTAACTTCTTCTCTTTGTATACCTTGTAGTTATCACCTTTTCTGAGTGGCGTTCTCTCTTTCTCCCCATGTGTGTTTGTATTTCCATTTTTCTTTCTAAAATATACTGTTATCAGTCTCTGTGAATGAAATATTGGTATACGCTGCTCCTCTCCCCTCTCCTTGCTAGATAAACAGCAAGCTGTAAGGGAAAAAGGCAGAGGATGATCTGTTTCCCCAATATTACTCTCTACTTTAGCTCAGTAAGATTTGCAGCTGTCACCTTGATTCTTAAGACACATTAGTAGTTCTCGCTTTGTTCTATCTGGCTCTGTCTAGTTCCTATTCCATTAATTTCTCTCATCCCTTAAGACTCATTGCACAGCTATATCTCATTCTGTTACCTCCACTATCCTGATCTTTCCTCTCTCTGTGACATGCAGCTGCATCCTACCTGAATAGTTCCATAATTAAAGAAGTAGATATGAAGACATAAGTACACCAAATTCATCCTTTCCAAGACATCCCTATCTATGTTGATCCAGATGTAGATATAAACTTCCTTATGGTAATGCAAATTTTGCCTCAAAGGGTAGAAAACATTCCTTTTATGACTGAAAACAGTAATGAATGTTCTCCCTTGCGAAAATAACTCTTTCTTAAAAGCATTCACATTATCCTTACATAGGTAATGCATTCCAGAGTGTTACTGTCCTTGCTGTAAATAAAATATTCCTCTGTTTAAAATGGAACCGTTGTTCTCCCAGCCTTTTATATATTTTAACATAGTTATGAGATTGCCCGAGGCACCTTTTTTTCTAAGCTAAATAAAACTAGTTTGCCCATACACTCATGATAAATCAATCCTTTCATTTCCTTAATTCAATAGCATTTTATTGCACTTTCTCAAATTCTGAGCATTGAGTGAAACTCTCAGCCCTGTTAACACTACCGTTCTTTGTAAATATATTTGGAAGATAAAAAGAAGGCAATATTTTTTCCCTACATAAAACACTTTAATCAGTTGACTAACCTATTTTCCCACAGCTCGTGTAGTTGTATCTCTGTGTTCTCTCTTTTACGAGATGGGCCTCTACCACGCTAATCGTCTCTATAACAGGGACTAAACACATCCTTATATAAGGGTTAAAACTTAGTAGATATACTATTCACCTCACCCTCAGATAAATAGTATTGTGTCAGCCTGGTTTCCTTACTTTAAAAAGCACCTTAGCATTACTAAATCAATACATTAAAATCCATGCTTCGTGTTATATTGTTATTCTCCTGGAGGTATTAGAATATTTCAACAATCCCCCGTCTTACTGTTCTTTACCTTCTCCTCACCTGACCCTACAAAGGCTGCCTGAACCAGCAATCAGCAACTTAACAACATGGCAGGGATAACTGAATAATAAGGCAACAACGGGAAGGATGCGTTAAAATAACTGGTCCTGTGGTATACAAATAATGTGTGCTTTTAAATTATTATTAATTTATTGCATATTTTCATCTATTTTAATATATATCATAAGCTGATATGAGTAGGTCTTAAAATCAACTTGCTATGAACATCTGAAAATGTCCCAGGGTGCTTGAAGAATTCCAGGTAAAGACATACAAGTAAGGACACAGGATATGTTACATCTTGATTGCTTTTACAGGATGACCTACAGAAAACAATATTTTTCTCCCACAAAATAATGATTTATGCAATAATATAGATTAGAATTGATAAAAACTTGGTTTTACCTCATTTTGTTCCAGTAAATGTCCATGAAATGCAGACTCAATGCTGTCAGTCGTGTAACTTTCTTTGTTCAGACACCACACTAAGCTGATTCTTTAAAGCAATGCTAATAAAGTCCATTCTTCAATAGGCTTTCCGTCTGGCTAATTAAGACTGAGCCACTGTCATTGGGGTTTTTGCCTAGCAGATTGAGTTACGATAACAGCGCTAGAATATATATGGCTAATATGCAGCTATTGCAATATTTTATTGTACAATATTTGTACACTAGGTGTTCAAAGAAAACAGTACACCTATTTCTAACATGACACTAAGAAAAATAAATAAAAATATGAGTTTCCCTTTAAGTGTCATTACATTGGATAACTGAGTGCGTAGAACTGTTATATATGTATGATTTGGGTAAAGCAGAAAATGTACTTTAAGATACACAGCCATTTTTTCATATCTTCATAATATTCCCACTATTTCGTGTAAAAGGTTGCAAAGATTGAGAATCTTAGGCTGAAACTTGAAATAAAGTTAGTGATGTAATGCAATAGAATAGAACCTATGGGATTTTGGGCTGCATGGTATTTTTCGACCTAAATTCTGCACACCTGCCGCTGGACAACATTAACACCATTAAATTAAAAACTTTCTCATTCTTTCCATATAGTTGCTTTTTTGCAATTCTCATTATAAAACACACATTAGTTTGCACATAACAGTATCCTTCTGCTCCCCTCTTTATAAGACATACAACACCCTGTTTTACTGCTTTCTATGAGACATAAAGCAGTCTAGCTTTCTGCACCCCTCTGTATAAGCCACCCAGCATTCTGTCACTCTGCCCCATAACATACACATGGATCTGTCGCTATGCTCCCCTCTCTGTAAAGTACCCGACAGTCTATCAGTCAGTTCTCTCTCGATAAGGCGAGCATCTGTCTGTCGTGTTTCTTTTTTCTGTAAGAAACACAACAGTCTATAACAGCTGCTCGCACTATGCTAGCCAGAGCTGTCTGTCATTCTCCTCTTACTTTTATTTGGTGCACTGTCACCCTGCTAGTCTTTCTTTATAAGATGTACCATAATTTGTCAGCATTGACTAATTACCCTGGAGTAGGAAAGAGTTATTCTTCTAGGCAGGTCTGTACTTTGAGCTATCTCTCATTCCTATGTTGCTTGTTGAATAAACACAAGCTTCATGAGACAAACAAATCCATTTAAAGGCAGAAAACATAATGTTGACATCATTTGTAAGACACTTAAGAGGAGGGTTATCCATCCCAATGGTTACCATGACAATTGAGCACACATTTGCAACACTCAGCACTCAGATCTGAATTCGGACAAAATGAATGTACAAGGAAGACAGCATGCTAACCTTCAGTTAAAATTGTAACATCAAATGCAATGTGTATGTTGTCTGGTGTTTCCTGGAACTGTTTTATGGGTTTTGTGTTTAGACTCGAACTGCCTTGACCCCTGTCATTCCTGTATGGGAGAAATACATGGGTGCAAGGACCAAGGGAGATATGAGAGTCTAATGGGTAGCCATTAGCAGCACTAGCTATATCAGATATGAGGTTTGTTCTCAGATGAAAGTTCAGGGACACACTTATAACTCCACTTTTTTTGGAGTTAATACAGAGATATTTTCTTTATTAGTAGACTAGATAAATTGGAATAAGTGTAATGAAGATATATGATACCCATCATTTGGCTGATTTTGGCAGGACACCCAAGTTGTCAGAATGCATAGGCTTAGGATCCTTGCTTGATACATATGAAGAGGTCACAAGAGTTGTTAGGTTGTGGGGAAAGACAGCAACTGAGTTTAAATACATACCATGTCAGGTTATATGTTATCATATATTCATATTCATAGTGCTACTATAACCTAGGAGAATAACAGTTTCACTATAGTTATGTATTTTTCCTCCCACTATTCGGTTCATACTTTAACCATGTTGAAGGCCAGCTCCATCTTCAAGATACAGTATTATACTTCATACTAGTAATGCCAAACCAGAATTGTTCTCTCTAGGACTCTTTTAATGATATTTCGTGGACAACAAAGTTATAATTTCTACATAATAAGGGTCAGAATGTAAACCTGGATCTAAATTAAGTTGTACTAAATTGTGTAAGCTAACAATGTAAAAAAAAAAGTCAAATTTACAAAATGTCAAAAATTGCATCTGAAATTTAACATGATCGTTTTATTATTATAATAGAATTGGGGAGTTTGAGACATAAGAACATATCATCCATCAAAATGAGGTTCAGTTAAACATTGTGACTAGGGACCTGTCTTCATTAACAATATATTCACAGATAAAAGCAAAACAATTAACATTCCTTGAAATAGATCTACTTGAAACAAATTATTGGACCCTTGTATAAGAAAAACAACACACTAGTAAATCAATCACAAATCAAAGCTGGGGACTGGAACACGTATAAGAGACACAGAAGCATACCCTAAATTCTGGGGACAGGCTAATTGAACAGTAGAATAAATATTAACTTTACAGGGCTATTTGCATGTCAGGTTGATTAAAATCTGTCAGAAAAAGCGCACTGACCTAGAGTGTCATCATACCTAGGAAACACATGAAAGTTATGACTATGAAAATGTTGTGTGTGTTGCAAAAATGCTTGTCTGCGGCCGTGCAGACCACATCACCCCAACAAATGATGGCAGAGCACGTTTACAGGTGGAACTTTGAAACTTAACTGGTAAGTGTGTAACATTACTTTAGTGCCCTAGAATATTATTGCATAGAAGGTAGAACTGCATTTTTAGATAACATTTTCCTAGCAAATATTTTGGAGCTATTGCATAGGACGAACCATCGAGACATGTTCAAAGAAAAAGAGTATGTAACAGTAGTTAGAAAATGAATTGCACTTTTTTCTTGCATAAATTGAGTGACACTTTTCGGTTATTTTATATACTCTGTGCCACAAGATGGCAGTGTATAACTAGACTCACAACCTGATTATTTTAGGTTATCGAAGGAATAATTTAGTGATTATATGTTTATTTTATTAGAATTACTGACTAGAAGTGAAGCCCATTGTAAGGTGTTACAGAAAATTGTTATAAAAGCAAGACATATCCAGTGGAGCTGTGACGTTGGCCAGAATCAGGTGGCAGTCCAGGTAAGCCACCTTGTGATGGTAAGCAAAACACTTGGTTGGTTCCACATTCTTACCAGACTTAACTATATGAGGTAGATTATAACCATGTTTCTGCTACACTGCAGAAAGTCTCAGCAGGTGTGCACGTTGACCCATAGGCAAAAGAGGATATGGAGACTGTGTTCAGACGGCAAACAGCCTGGACACTGCAGTTAGCTCCACAGCTATGGTGATTCGAAATGAGTGAGGGATAAAGACTTCCTATTGATGAAGCATGTTCAGCTGAGGTATAACACCTTTTCTGGTGCACTCAGTAGGTACCAGGGTGTCTTGTTGCCTGCGTTCTGTTGCTCCAATTCCTGCTGTCAGTTGCTGACCAGCTTGCTCTTTGACCCTGCTCTGGACCTGTTCCTGGTTTTACCCCACAGATCATTTCCTTGGCGTATACCGATTGTTTGATTCTGACCCTGTCTGATCTCCAATTTGGCCTCACTAACATCTAATTACCTGTTTGACCTCAACCTTCTACTGACCAAGATATTTGGATTCTAATTTTGCATGTCAAAACATCTGATCTCCTAGCTTGACCTCTGCTTGCGTTTGAATACTCTCCTGCATAACTCTATTTCTGAGTCGCACAATTGAATGTTACATTACAGAGGCTCTTTTTTATTTCTCATTTGCCTCATGTGGAGTAAATTAATTTAGAATGCTATGAGGACATTGATTCACTAAACTCCAAGTTGGGCAAAACTAACAACTAAAAACTCCTGAGAGTTACATAAAAAAGAGCAACTTACATATTCACTAAAGTCAGCTTGGCACCATTTCATTAAAACATCCCTTAGTTGTCATTATATCTCTTATGTGTAAGCTAGTTTGGACACCAACCTAAGCTGAACATAGAAAAACAGCAACTTGTTTATACATTGTTCATTCATTGATACCTGAGTTATATACTAGAACTCATTTTACATCTACACAACTTTGAGGTTTCACCTCCCCTTTAATATAAATCCCACCCATATCAATTATTGAAATATATATTGAAATTAGAAAAGAATTGCTAACCAGTTGGGGATTGAATGTGTTAAGTGATACCTATAAAAACAAACTGGCCTGTCCAAATACCTAAAGGGACCAAGGAATATGAAATCCACTGGTCTATAAAAAAAGCATTTCAGGAAACTCTGGAATGTTTTTTTTTCTTTTTCTACACAAGGCATCATTGGATTATGAAGTTAAAAAGAATACATTTAGATACTTCAGGTTAATGGATTTTGTTTGTTTTACATGGCCAAATGTGGCGTTGCAGAAGTAAGCGGGAGATTTTATACATTTAGAGTACCTATGTGCAGGAATCCTAGCATACAGTTTGTCAAGGCAGGTTTGCAAGAAAATGTCAGAAAGAAGGCTTGATGTTTGAGCATACAGTTAGGTTGCAAGGTCAAACTACAGGGATTTCAATCACATTAAAAGCTGCATGTATCTTAATGCACTGAGACTTTAGTCTTCACAGTTCCCTGTTTGACTAAAACTGAATATTTATTTCTTCTTCAATACCATTATGCATACCCCAGGCAACTATGAAATTATTTTTGTATAATTTTGTAATACTGAAAAGCATTGCCAGCTGTTAGTACTCATATAACACATAAATACTAGGAAAAAAACCTCATAAACTATTGAAGAAATGCATGACACCCCTATGTAGACTATATAGACAAAAGTATTGGGACACCTGACATTAAACCAACACTGACCTTTATGACATAGCATTCTAAATACATAGGTATTAATATGTACTTGCCCCCCCCCCCCCCCCTTGAAGCTATAACAGCTTCCACTCTTCTGGGAAGGCTTTCCAACATATTTTGGAGTGTTTCTGCGCGGATTTCTGCCCATTTATTCAGTAGAACATTTATGAGGTCAAGCACTGACGTTGGACAAGAAGGCATGGCTTGGAATCTCAGTTCCAGTTCATCCCAATAGAGTTCGAAGGGGGTTGAGGGCTCTGTGTGTCCAGTCAAGTTCTTCCACACCAAACTCATCCAACCATGTGATCATAGACCTTGCTTTGTGTACTGGGGCACAGTCATACTGGAATAGAAAATGGCCTTCCCCAAACTGTTCCCACAAAGTTGGAAACATAATATTGTCCAAAATGTCATGGTGTGCTGAAGGGTACATACTAAGACACTTTAGGCACTGCAATGTTACAACTTTGTAGCAACAGTTTTGGGAAGGCCCTTTTCTATTTCATCATGACTGTCCTTAGTGCTCCTTGAGAGCATGAGTGGGGCTTTGAAAAATCCCCATTGGCCTGTGGCTGATAGCCTTACCCTTAAACTGATGATCTTGGGATCACTATATTGTAAGGATAATCAACCCAATATGAAAAGAGCAAAACATTGTGCTATATAGAGATGTTGTCAGGAACCACTTTTCCGCTGCCTGAACCATGGCTTTTTTTTATACCTGTGGTGTTTAAATCTGCTACCACTAGTGGCCACCCTCTGCCCTCTGGAGCACTCAGAACTCAGGTGTGCCTTGTTACCTGGGTTGAGCCCTAGTCAATACATCCAGCTGGGCCTTGTTACCTGGATTACCATGCCCTTCCAAGCGGGCTCTCTGCCTTTCGTGCCCTTCCAAGCAGGCTCTCTGCCTTTCGTACCCTTCCAAGCGGGCTCCCTGCCTTTCGTACCCTTCCAAGCGGGCTCTCTGCCTTTCGTGCCCTTCCAAGCGGGCTCTCTGCCTTTCGTGCCCTTCCAAGCGGGCTCTCTGCCTGTCGTGCCCTTCCAATCGGGCTCTCTGCCTGTTGTGCCCTTCCAAGTGGGCTCCCTGCCAAAAGACTTATTACCGGTATTTATTTTGCCATACGTTCGGTTTCTTTGCTTAGACTGTATTACCCTTATTTGCTGGTCCTGTTATATACATAAAATACATTGCATTACCTGGATTTCTGCTTGTGGTGTCTTTGTTTGCATGATCATGCACCGTGGGTTACAGACCGAACCCCAAGTATCCCCTGCACATGGGCTTCTACCCGACCTGATCACCCGAGTCCTGACAGATGTATTGGTATCGTTCCAATAATTCTTAGAAATTGCATCATTTCTAAGAAGGTGCATTTATATTTTGATGGCTAATATTCAGGTGTTATGGTATGGTATGATCTCTGCTTATTCATACATGTCTACCACTCAAACACTTGTAACAAATAAATTGTTCAGGATTATATAGGGCCAGGAGATATACAACGGACAATACCTCTATAGAACCCATTTTTCCAGAAACACTCATATGTGAAGTGGTTTAAGTGCTGGGGGTGGATCAAACAGCTGAACAACATCCAAAGATTTGGATGGGTTCTTGGTACCTTTCAGTATAATAATGGTAGAATGCTGTCCATGTATATGGACAGATGAGGCAACAAAAAAAAAAAAAATCTAGCAGCCATGGCCACTAAGAACAGGCACATCAGATTAAAACTGTAGTAGAGTACAAACTATTATAATGTCTTGCAATTTAAATACTAACCTAATAGTTTTTCACGCATGAATACAATGTGTAAATATAATGTATATTATGCATGCACATGACGGTAGCAACCATTTGATTTACAATGCATTAATGTATGGGTTAGTGTATCCTAGAACAAGATTGCTTTGTGGGGTTTTAATTCAATAAAGGAGATCTTAGTGACATCGAGAGCTTACAGTCTAACCATGCTCACATAATGAACTGAAGATAATGAACTATAATCTTTCAAGTCTTTCCTTTAAAAAACCCACATGACTTGCAAGTCAAAAGCAAATCTTTAGAAAAAAAGACAATGTGTATTGAGCCTCATAGAAGAGCTTAATTAGACTTTGTTAGTATTAACATTCAAAGAAAAGCTTAAATAAATACAGTATGTATATGAAGATGTATGTATATATACATACAGTGCATGCATGTCTGAATGTATACTGTATATCCAAAAGTAAAAATGCAGTTTTTATTTTTAATAATTAGGGATTAATCTAGCCTTGGTGTAGAATTAATCTAAATTTTATTAAAGACAAGAGTCTTTATATTTTGCACTTCCTTCTTTACTGATTAACCTCCAGCAGCAAAACAGTTAACATGAAACAAGAATGAAGCAAAACACCCTATATCAGTCCAAGAGCCCAGCCACTCTTCCTCTTTCTTTACAGAAAAGCCAAATAGGAACTGAACAGCAATAAAACAAACTTCAACTGCAGGAAACATAGCACGTAGACTGGCCCGGAACTGCACAGTTTCACACAGCAGAAGAACAACAAATACAATGTGACAGTATCAGGCAATGTATATAGAAGAATACCTGGCAGCATAAAAAAGGCTGAACTACAGATAAGAATAAGCAAACTAGGCAATCTGAACCATACATACAAATATAAAACACAACACGGGAGGGACAAAAAACAAGCGAGGGAAAATACTCGCCTCTTGTCTTTAATAAAATTTAGATTATTTCTACACCAAGACTAGATTAATCCCCAATTTTATAGCAAAACAGGAGGCTTCATATTTTACACTTTGAACACCTTCCGAGCAGTGCAAAGGAAGCATGCGGATGAAGACGAAAATAAAAGATCCTAACACGCCGAAAAGAAATACGGCATAAGAGAAGCGCAACCTTCGTGGACAACTGACGAAAGGACAGACTGTCATTATTTGGCCATCTCACCACGAAGCAAAGAACCCTAGCTCATGTTCCAAACCACTGGAACATGAGCCTCCAAAACACATTGATGGTACGGTACAACTTACCCTGGGGAAAAAAATTTGCAAAAAAAGTTAAGGACTGGTACTATAGAGGCCATAAAGGTATCAAAATGGTGTTCCAAACACCATCGATGCCAGACTCCCCAAGCCTGGAGGTAGGATTTTCTGGTGCCAGGAGCCCAGGATCCCCAGAGTAAGTCTCGAACTGTAGCCGATAGGTCTAATCACATCCCAGGATCCCCCTAAATAGTCCAAGCCGCCAGCGACAGACGGTCCTAAAGAATGATGGGGTGCGGGTTCCCCTCTGGATCGAGTAATAAGTCCCACAACGACGGGAGGACCAAAGGATCCTCGCATGACATCTCCAGGAGCAGCGGGAACCACGGCTGAGCCCTCAGGACCATCACATCCTGTCTGCCCAGGGAGTGGAGAGTCCGAAGGATCATGGAGAAGGGGGGGGGGGAGCATAAGCACCGCTGGGAGGCCACATCTGCAGGAACGCATCCACCACCAGGGAGAGCGGGCCCGGCAGCCAACTGAAGAAAGCGGAGGTCTGACAATTTGTCCTGGACGGGAAAAGGTCCAGATGCAGGGGACCCCGGTGTAGGTCAAGGGATCAAAAAACGCTTGGGAGGAGATGCCAATCTCTCGCACCCCTCCAGTGGCGGGAGAACCAATCTGCCACCAGATTGTCCTTCCTGGAAAGATATTCCACCCAAATGGACAGATGGTTGTCCAAACAGTACTGGTAGAGGTCCTTGGTGAGCTTCGTGAGGAGCCTCAACTGCGAGCCTCCCTAGGCGGTTTATGTAGCGAATGGCGTTGTCCATAGAGAGCAGCGAGTGAGGTCTTTGGTGAGGCTGCTGACCGCGAAAGACCCTGTGATCAGTTCCAAACAATTGATGTGTAAATTGCTTTCCTCGTGGGTCCACAGACCCCCTGTAGCGATCTCGGCACATGCCGCCACACAGGCTTGTGCCAGAGTCCAGGACAAAATCCAGAACTGACCATGTGGACGAGCCACCAGCGAAATTCCAGCCACGCAAGGTGCCTAAAAGAGCTATCAGATGGTTGTACGAGCCAGACGCGCAAAGATGATAGGTCTTCAACCGTTGTAAGGCCCTGTAGTTCAGGGGACCTGGGAAGATAGCTTGAATAGATGCCGTCAGGAGGCCGATGACCCTGATGAGACAAACTGACGGCTCAGTAACCTCCGGATCTCTCGTTTTTGATGGATAACACCTTGGCGTGAGGTAGCCTGAGGACTGCCGCCACAGAATCCACTGTGAAGCCCAGAAACTGAATCAACTGAGTGGGCATGAGAGCCGACTTCACCTCGTTGATGAAACCCAGGTCCTGGAGAAGCCGTATCGCAAGAGAAGTATCCCAGCATAGAGTCTATGTCGTACGCCATCAGAAAAATATCGTACTGGTAGATAATGGAGCGGACGCCCCTTGCGTGAAGGAACTCCGTGACCGGATTCAAGAGCTTTGTGAAACACCAGGGTGCGGAGCTGAGACC
This sequence comes from Sceloporus occidentalis, assembly GCA_023333645.1. Classification (NCBI taxonomy): domain Eukaryota; kingdom Metazoa; phylum Chordata; class Lepidosauria; order Squamata; family Phrynosomatidae; genus Sceloporus; species Sceloporus occidentalis. The sequence goes on along the minus strand of JALMGF010000037.1, from coordinate 1,165,691 downwards.
GATTGGAAGGCAAGTGAACTGCCAGAGGTGGTCCCACCAACAGAACTGTAGACATCTTCTGTCGTCCTGATGGACAGAAACAGTGAGATAGGAGTCCTTCAAATCCAGCCACGTGAACCAGTCGTTCTCTCTGAGAAGATCGCAAAAGAGATGGATACCTTCCATTTTGAAATGTCTGTATACAACGTGAGAGTTGAGAGCCCTTAGGTTGATAACAGGCTGAAACTCCACTGACTTATTGCGCACCAAAAAGATTTTGCTCAAGAAACAGGGAGGACCCGAGGAAAGTTACGAATGCATGCTAGCTGGGAAGGATAGCAGGAAAAAATTATGGGGAACGAACAGGAACTCTATACAGAACCCAACAACAGTCTGAGGAACCCTGAGATCTGAGGTAAGAATGGACAACATACAAGAAAAATGGCCTAGTCTGCCCGCGACAGGAACAAGAGGAAAAATGGGAATGACCGTTACCTGAGGACGTCTTTCCTCGAAAGGACGAATATCCTCTGTCTCTGGTAGCTCCAAGTGGGAACGGGCTGCAGTAGATGGTGATCTGCAGGCAGCATGACCCCTCTGCCAACCACCCCTGTGGGAAAAATGGTCTCCAGACTGAAAGACATGCCTCATTGAAACCTGAGCCTTATTGAGAGCGGTAAAGACGTAGACGTGTTGGTTTAAATCTTTGAGGAATTTTTTCCTGAAGAGCAGGCTGTTGGCCTCGGGCCCAACTCCTTGGGTGCCAACTCCGCCAGCTTTGTGTCCAACTAGAACAGGGCAGCCTTGCTGCGTTCCCCCGAGATGGCATAGTGTGCGTTGCCCAGGAGGCAGAGTGTCTGTTAAGTCCACTCGCGAACCAGGTATGCATCTAGAGGGGTACCCTCAGCCAGGGCCTCGTCCGCCATCTGAAAAATCAGGGTCAGTGGACCCGACACCCGATGAGTTTATCCTGGGAAGAGCACAACCCCTGCTCAATACCCTTTCTGGGATCCTTCCCGTTCTTGGTTAGAAAAAGTTATAAATGATTGATCAAATTCAGGGGTGTTGGATACCTTAGCTGGGAGAGTGGGGCGTGGACATTTAAGCATAAGTCTCTTACGGACATCCTAAACCAAAGGACAGCAAAGCCAATATTTGAGAAACCCCGCAATGTGGTCAAAAGACGTCCATTCCGCAGAGCACGGGTGTCTTAGTGATTTCAGGTCAAAGAGTAGAATGCCCAAGTCATCCCGGATTTCAAATGGTTGATCTTGTCCAGTAGTAGCAGACTTAGGGTTCTCAGACAAGGCGTCACGCGTGAATCATGTGAGGGGAGCTGTGCCCAGGGGAGCCAGCGCGGTACTCGTCCAGTACCTCGTACTCAGCAGCCAGATCTGTGGTCAGTGAGGCAGCAGATTCCAGAATGGCAGGAAGGGAGACACTCTTAGATCTCTTTAATGGGCCTTTGCCCTTGTCAGAATTGGAGGGGACGTCTACCCAGGGCCCCTTGTGCGGATGTTCCGGGTCAGTGGAGAAATGCGAGACACTCGCATCTGAACCATCACCACAAGCGCTGCGTAAATTGGGGAGGCAAAAGGTTGGGCAGGACGGGCGAATTGGACCTCTGCCAGTGCGGCTGGTAGGGATGCAGCCAGTGCTTGTAAGGAGGCGGGAGTCTCAGAATCTTCAGCCATGGTACTCCAATGTGTTTCCGAAAAACAGACGGCGAAGAAACCGTGAGAGAAAAAACAGGGGGTCGTCTGAATGCACCTGTGGGGGTCACCCACTAATGAAACTGCCAAATTAGAAAAAGGGGGGTCACCTTTGATGCCCAGGTGTGGGCAGAGTATTTTGTAGTGGGGTCACCCTAAAGACCCAGCCCATGGTTAGTTACAGGGGTCAGTCAATCTAGTTGGCCTAGGCCCTAAATCAAGAAAAGGGGATCACCCCCAGCCCAGGGACTCAACAGGTCCCAGTAATAATCAGCTTTAATTTGCAGGTAGCAATAAAGGTCTAAAGTGGTGGGGGGTCACCCCAAACTAGGGTCTAGCAATCTGCTTGGTTTAGTTTGTAGTACAAGGGGGGAACTGAAATTGAAAATTCTTAGGCACTTAAAGAAGAAAGAGAGACAGGTAATGCGCTAGGCCCGAGCAAGCCGCATGGTGCGGGCCTGCGGCCTGGCACACTAACCAGCAGGTAACAGAACAAAGTAATAAAATAGGGAAGGGGTTTAGAAAACAGGGTGCTATAGAAAGAAAAAAGTACTCAATAATCAAATAAAATAGGCAATAAATCAAATAATGATACCAGTATAAACATATATAGATAAAATAAAATAGTCCAAAAAACTATACCAGGTTTCAAAAAAACTTCTAAGACAAAATAAAAAAAAGTAACAAACCATAAAAATACCAGTAATAAAATAATATAGATAATAATAACCATAAAAGTCAATCATAAACCGGAAGGTTCTCACCTGGAGGAAAGAGGAAGAGTGGCTGGGCTCTTGGACTGATATAGGGTGTTTTGCTTCATCCTGGTTGGTTGGTTGCTTTTCTTGTTTCATGTTAACTATTTTGCTGCTGGAGGTTAATCAGTAAGGAAGGAAATGCAAAATATGAAGCCTCCTGTCTTGCTATAAAATTATTGTTCCAGTCAATAATAAAATGTATCACTTGTTAAAAAGGCTTCTTGCCCCTAGGATTTATTTTTCTTTTTTGATGGATACAAAATTTGGCTGCACCTCATTGGTAAGTACTCTTGATTGTTTTATTAATAAAAAATTGTATGTGGCATTGCAGCATGTTATTTTTTCACTACATAAATGGTCATAATTTACCTTTTATGATTATTCCTGCCACTAGAGCTTAGCCACTTGTCTGCCTCTTCTTGGCTGCCAATTGAAGAAGTTGAGCAACTAAAGGAATCTGCAGAATATAAATGAGTAATGCATTGATTACTCCTTAGGCAGAAGGGTTAATAGACCACCCACAATAAAAATAAGACAAATGTATTTCAGCAAGATGTTCCCCTTCTTAATGTTTACCTAGATAACTTTAAAATTTTATTGTGGATTCTGGATTCATGAAAAGTAATTCATACTTAAGTGGGTAAATGTTATATAATTTTTAGCCCTGATATTATTTTATATAATTTGTAATTTGGAGGACAATGATAATATTTTCTCACTTAGCTGTATTAATATGTATTATTAATAATATCTTCCCAGTGCCTCAGGCAAAGTGACAGATATATTATTAATAATCATGGGAGGAAGGTTTTAGAGAGAGGCAAAACTAGAGTACAATAAAACCAATTGGTGTTGTGTCACTTTGTATAAGACAAAGGGAAATCATCTATTACTAATAAGCGGGAGGTTTTAGACAGGAGCAAACCACAAGTATTGGAATTCCTGCTGAGAACTTATGAGCTATTTGGGGCTTGTTTTTCATGAGTTCATCTGGTTTTCATTCGAATGATTGAAATAGTTTGGCTTGGTTGAGGTGAGCTCTTGGGTTCCTAAAAATCTTCTGTCTGTGAGATCTTTTGTCGTACAGTTACATTACCTGTTGGTGGAGACACATTAATTAAAATACATTAAAATTGCAGTTTGGAATGGACATAGTATAAATATACAGATATATAAGTATATAGCTGAGGATTTTTAATACCATTATGGACTGGGTTTTTAAATACTTACAAATATACAATTATTTATTTTACACATTTGATAATATATGATACATGAGGTATCTAGGTAGATCTGCTTGTTTTATAGTACTGATTATTATTGTTCTCACAGCTATATAAGGTCAGTATGGGAACTAGATTCCAACTGTCAGACAGATACACAGTGCAATAAGAGCTTTTGCTTGTCTCTATCAGGGACAGGGAAGAAGAATATGGAAGCCTTCTGAGATGAGTCAATATGAAATAAAATACTTTCACTTGCTTTGTTTCTTTTTTTCTGGTGGGATGCATCATCAGCAAACTGACCTTGAAAGAAACTGTGTTAATTATTGTTTGGCTTATAGTTTATCTCTTAAAGTAGAATTATCACTTACTAAATCCTTTGTTCACCAAACCTTAGTAAATATATAAAGTGGTATTTAAAAGATTAAAAGTTTACCTTTTCATTATTACCTTGAGTACAACCATCACTTTATATAAAAAAAATGTTGTCAGCATGGGAATTGTCAGTCACACTACGCAGAGCCTTAAGAGAAGTTTCTTATGATTGGACTTTCGGTTGTATGCTGACAAGAATCGTGGAGGAGAGGGGCTGCAGGAGAGTGTCCTCTGGGGAAAGTGGAATGTCAGGTGTGTGTGTGTGTGTATGTGTGTTATAAAGGGCTGCCTGATAATGTTATGTGGATATTAGTACAGGGCTCGACAAATCCCAGGCACCAGGTCGCCATGGCGACTCAGAATTTTGTCCTGGCGCCTAGGAGTTTGTCAGCCTCTTAAATCCACAAAAAAAATGCCAGGAGTCTGGGCAGACAGCACAGCCACTCAGAGCCCGCCCCCGAGCCTGAGATCACTCCCAAGGAGTGATTCTGTAGGCTGAAACCGCGATTGCAGGAAAACCTGCAATAGCGTTTTCAGCTGCCACAGGCAGCTTCAGGAAAGGGGGTTCAGTGTTGATTGGGTACCCACACAAGTGTGGGGACCTGACACAACATCCCCCTGCTGCCTGATCGCTCCATGAGAGCGACAGGGCAGCATTAATTCCCGTTTTGTACGGGGCTCTGCTGCTGTTGGTCTGCCTGGAAGCCCAGGCAGGCCAGCAACAGCAAAAACGAGGACCCACAAGCCCTTTGATGACTCCTGTAGGCATGGAAGCCTACAGCAGTCATCAGAGAGACTCCCCCCTGCAATGGCTGGTCTATAGACCAGCAATTGCGTCCCAGCTGCCAGAGGCAGCTTCAGGGACAGGGGGAGAGTGTTCTTCGGTCTCCACATGAGTGTGGGGACCTGACACAACACCCCCCTGCTACCTGATTGCTCCATGAGAGCGACAGTGCAGCGTTAACCCCCTCAATGCCACGATCGTGGCATTTAGGGGTTAATTCCCGTTTTGTAAGGGGCTCTGCTGCTGGTGGTCTGCCTGGAAGCCCAGGCAGACCAGCAACAGCAAAAACGAGCCCCCACAAGCCCTTTGATGATTCCTATAGGCATGGAAGCCTACAGCAGTCATCAGACTCCCCCCTGCAATGGGGGGTCTATAGACCAGCAATTGCTTCCCAGCTGCCAGAGGCAGCTTCAGGGACAGGGGGAGAGGGTTCTTTGGTCTCCACATGAGTGTGGAGACCAGCCCCAACACCACCCTGCTGCCTGATCGCTCCATGAGAGCGACAGTGCAGCGTTAACCCCTTCAATTCCACAATTGTGTATAACACATTCGTGGCATTGCAGGGGTTAACAAGCTTGTGGGGACTAAATATCAGTCAATGCTGTGCTCCAATGGAGCATCAGCATTGAAAGCGTTAAATATATATATATATCAAAAATAATAATAAAAAAAACAACAAAAAACAGCACTGACCTGAAAGTCCAGGGTGCTTCCAGGTCAAATGCTGTGAGTTTAGTAAGTGGGCTGATGATGATCAGATCACTCCTAACCAACTGTTAGTTTAAAAAAAAAATCCTGGCTCCTAACTTTTTTAGCTTGCGCCTAGATTCACAACAAATTTGTCAAGCCCTGAGTTAATATGGGGATGAATTGTCTGAATGAGGGAGAGCATGAGTTAATATGGGGATGAATTGTCTGAATGAGGGAGAGCATGAGTTAATGTGTGGATAAATTGTCTGAAAGAGGGAGAGCATGAGTTAATGTGTAGATACATTGTCTGAATGAGGGAGAGCGTGAGTTAATGTGTGGATAAATTGTCTGAATGAGGAGAGCATGAGTTAATGTGTGGATAAATCGTCTGAATGAGGGAGAGCATGAGTTAATGTGTAGATAAATTGTCTCAATGAGGGAGAGCATGAGTTAATGTGCGGATTAATTGTCTGAATGAGAGAGAGCATGAGTTAATGTGTGGATGAATTGTCTGAATGAAAGTGTGAACTAGTGAGTGACTGTAATAATGTTTGTGTGCATTATAGATGTATAATTGTGGAAGGGCAAATATGGCACTAGCAGGATGTTTGAGCTTTGGGGACCAAGATGGCAGAGGCAGGGTGTATATGGGACAAAGATGGCACAGGCCGGACTGTTTGGGGACAAAGTTGACTTGTGCTGGGTTATTTGGGGACAAAGATGGCAAATCTTCTGTGTGTTATCTGAGTCCTGGTCAGGTTCTATGTGGGCAGTGTGGACGCCAGGGCTGGCTTTGGGGTGTGCATTAAGGGGATTAAAAGTCATATCATGGGGCAGAGTGGCATAAAGGAGGTTCAAAGGCATATCTGGAGGCAGCGTGTCATTAAGGGGATTAAAAGGCTTATCATGGGGCAGAGTGGCATATAGGGAGTATAAGGGTATAAGGCATTTCTGGAGGCAGATTGGCATATAGAGGGTTACGTGTACATTTTACATGTAAATTTAAGATCTGTTATTTTTGTTGGTGAAAATAAAACTTTGTTAGTTTAAAAAAAAATCCTGGCTCCTAACTTTTTTAGCTGGCTCCTAGATTCAAAACAAATTTGTCAAGCCCTGTGTTAGTAGGTGTTATGGATTGCTGGATAGTGTTTTGTGTGGGTTGGGCTGCCAAATAGAATACCCAAGAGTAATGAAAACTTTGCCTTGAGTCTTTTTTCCACTCTGTTACTATTTTTCTTAAAAGCCTCCAAACTCATTAGTAAATCTATCCAATAAATGCAGATTAAGCCTATGTAAATGCCAATACTCCAAGTTTTGTAGGGTAGTCACACATAAGAAGGCGTTAAATTCCATAATCCTTAAGAAGCTTAAACTATAGGTATTATATGTGTACTCAATTATGACACTGTTTTGGACTACTAGTTAATTTAGGCTGTTCAAAATCAGCTGTACACTAGCACTATGGATGGATAACAAGTGGTTTTGGTGCTTAGTTTGAAAAGTAGTCATTTTTACCTACCAATCAATGGACTTGTCGAATATCATCCCATCTGCTACTATGGTGAAAAGACTACTTTCTAAATTCATTCATTGATTATATGTTAAGCATAGTGGGTATTAGTAAGGACTTAGTGAGACAGATGCTGTTGCACATTTGGAGTTCTCCGTGGGATCTCTGGTGCTAGTGGTCACCAGTTCAGATGTCTCAGAAGAAGCTAGGTAGCAGATACTGGTGATGTACATAGAGCAGGATCGAAATGTAGGCAGGCATAGCGGTTTTGAGATAAACCCATGATGGTATTTTGTATTTGGAACAATGGTATAGGGAGAGGCGATTTCTACTGGACCAAAAGGTGATTTGTCAGGAATAGAAATTAGGAAGGAATACGTTCAAACACTAAAACATGCACAAGGCTTACAAATGGAAAGCAGATGCTGAGAATCAGGATCCATATTACAAATAGGGTGACCACATTTTATTTCTGCCATTCAGGGACACACTATAAAGCGCATGAGATCACACACACGGGTGTATATATATATATATATATATATATATATATATATATATATGACCATCCGGGGAACTTTGAACTGTTGTTGCTCGGGGTCCCTTTGGCTGATTGCGTGGCTTTTTGGACAGGATACCACCAGGACCCAGAGCTATCCATCAGCACTCCAAGATCGCTGCCGCTCCTTCAGGATCACCCAAGAATGACGGCTAAAGTCATACGGACATTGTGGAGCTCAGTGGTCCAAGCGAGGCGCCGGACTGTCTGGGCAGGGCGGGAAGATGTGGGCATGATTTATGGTCTTTTTCGCACCTAACCTGTATAGAAACCCGTTTGTTTCCCCAATAAAGTGCGTAATTTCCCTGGATATTAGTCTTGTCTAATGCTTCCAGGGGCTTGGTGGATCACTCATTGTCCTTTTCAGGACAATTACATCCCGCAAGGCTAAAGACCAGTTCCTGAGCCCTTCCTCGCTAGTGTTGGGTAGCGCTGGAAGCGGTTAACCATTTCGGTTCCGGCAGGAAGCATCGTAGAACCGACCAGTCGGGGTACAAGGCGTGCCCATCACAAGACATTTTTAACTACATAATATGTACTTATCTCTTTAAGTTAAGACTATGATTGAAATATGATTTAAAAATAACAGCTAAATTGGCAGCTTTTTTAATATTAGCCCCTGCTGCCGATATATATTAATAGTAGCCCCTGCTGCCGATATATATATATATATATATATATATATATATATTTTAGCCCCTGCTGCCGATATATATATATATATATATATATATATATATATATATATATAAATAGTATACCCTGCTGCCTATATATATAAATATTAGACCCTGCTGCCGATATATATATTTATATTAGACCCTGCTGCCGATATATATATAAATATTAGACTCTGCTACCAATACATTTTATATTGAAAAAATTGTACCCTACACGCTCCCACACCAAAAAATAGGTAGAGATCAAATAAACAACACATAAAACAGCACTTGTATGTATAGATCAACTGAATAAGACATACAAACCTTATATTTGCAGGTATACATGAATAATGTATGGAAACATAGCAGGTACAGATCAACACATAAATGCACAAACCCAGATTTGCATGTATAGATCAATTGCTTGTGCCATCTTTGCCTTTTCACAAATCAATTATACATCTATGATACACACAAGCACTTTTACAGTCACTTATTCACATAATTCATTCACACAATCATTTATTCTCTCGCTCATTTACACATATTCATTAATGCATTCTCACAAATATATTAATTCTCCCTCATTGTCAGGGCTCGCATAAGCAGGTCGGGTAGGAGCCCAGTTGCAGGGGATACTAGAGAGTCTGTCTGTACCCATTGATGCATCTTGGTAGGTAGGTAGGTAGGTACAGACAGGCACACAACAGATGGAAAAGCAGGACTGGATGGTAACAAGACAGGGGAGCGGAAGCAAGGACAGGGAACTGTAGCAAGGACTGGCACACGGCTTGGAAGCCCTCAGGCAAGACACGTGGCTTGCAAGTCCACTGGCAGGGGCGGACGGCAGGAAGCCCTTCTGGCGGGGCACACGACATGGAAGCCCTTCTGGTGGGGCACACGACTTGGAAGGCCTTCTGGCGGGGCGCACGGCAGGATGTTAGGAGCAATTCAGGACCGGGTACAGAGCCACAGCAATAGACTGTTCACACTGTAATGCAAAGTCCCTGAGTGAAAGGCAGGTATATAAAGGCAGGGCTCCACCAGGTACAAGGCTCATCTGCTCTTAGTGATTAGATCTGGGTGCTGTAGAGAGGGAAGGGTGGCCACTAGTGGCTGCCACGGATCTGACATCTAGAATTTCATACAGATTCCTGGCAGACAATCCACACATTAATTTATTCTCTCACTCATTCACACAATTCATCCACACATTAATTCATACTCTCACTCATTCACACTCTTTATTTTTTTTCAGTATTCTCAATACCCTCTTTCTCCCCGCCCTTTTTTCGCTATCTCCCCCCTCTCTCTCCCTTCTCACTATCGACCCCCTCTCCCCTTTTGAAGGTCACTTACCTTCCAGAAGTCTTGCGGTGGGAGCACGAGGCCTCTGTCTCCCTGCTCTGCCCCCTTTAAGAACTGAATTCATTTTTTAAAATCTTTTGGGTCTGCAATCAAGTAGTCAAAAGATAGAGGAAAAATTCCTTTTACCTTAATACAGTGGCAGTACGACTGGGTAGTGTTCTCTCCTGTGGACAAGATGCTTAAAAGAATAGAAAGGGTTAAGTCACGGAGAACTCCTCCTACTTACCCATAAAACCCGGCTTCCCCTGAACAACACCAGTAAGTAACAAGAACACAAACTGCTTGCAAAAATAATTTATTAGAAACAGTACGACTGGGATGTAACAAGATCCCGTAAAAAAGGGGAGGGCAATAAATTCCTTAGGAAACAACAGCTTGGAGCACCTTACACCCAAAATCCGCTGCTGAGGATCAGAAGACGTCCAGCCGGTAGTGATGAACGAATGTATTGAAAGACGTCCATTAGCTGCTCTGCAAATATCCTCTGGTGAAGCGGAAGCCTTCTCAGCCCAAGAAGCAGACACGGCCCTGGTTGAGTGGGCCATGATCGGAAATAACAAAGGTAGGTCAGAGACATGGTACCCCATATGAATCGTTTCCGTGATTTATCTTGACAAGGTAGCCTTAGTGGCAGCCTTACCTGCCGAACGACCAGACCAAGAAACGAAAAGCTGGTCGGTGGAACTGATGGAGGAAGTCCTAGCAATATACAACTCCAGGGCTCTCTTAACATCCAACATGTGCCACTTAGCTTCATCTTATCCTGATGGAAGATGGTAAACTTGTCCGAGGATGAGAGAGCTTGGATTTCACCTACACGTTTGGCGGATGTAATCGCCACTAAGAACACAGTCTTTAACGAGAGGAATTTAAACGACACTTCTTCCAGAGGTTCAAACGGAGCAGAACATAGGGCGTTAAGAACTACGGTAAGATCCCAGGACGGGAAGTGAGTTTTTCTCGGAGGACGTAGAATAGTAATGGCCTTAAAAAAACATCTAACCAGTACATGAGAAGCCAGGTCTTCAAGAAAAAAATTACTTAGAGCCGATATCTGACCCTTTAGAGTCGAGACACTAAGGCCCGTAGAAAAACCATCTTTTAAAAACATCAAAATGGAGCTGATGGAAGGAGGAAAAACCGAAACATCCCTAGCGGTACACCAGAGCAGGAACTTCTTCCAGACCCGAAAATAAATTGTTAAGTAGAGCCCCTGACAGATCGTAACAGCAAGTCAGAAAGATCCTCCGTAACACCCTGATCACGAAGAATCATCTTTGCAGTAGCCAGGCCATCAACTTGAACATCTGGAGATGATCTGGAGGAAGATTGCCGCCGTCCAACAATTGATCTGATGGAGGTAGTTCCTATGACATTAGACTCAGTTGACTGCGGTTCGGCCAGTATGGGATAACGGCTAATACCCGAGCCCTGTCCGAACGAATCTTCTGGAGGACACGGGGAATTAATGCAACAGGCGGAAACACGTATCCCAGATGGATGTTCCACCTGACGGACAGACCGTCCAGAAAGTCGGACGAATCCTGCCTGTTGATTGAGGCAAACCTTGGTACCTTCCTGTTTCGCCTGGAGGCCATCAAATCTATATCCGGAAGGCCAAATCTTGACACCAGGGAGGTGAAGGTTCTTTTGATCAAGGACTACTCTGCTTGAGACCATCTTAGCCTGCTTAGATCGTCTGCAATACCATTGTCGCAGCCTCTTATGTGGGTAGCCGATAAGTCTTCCAGATGAAGCTGGGCCCAACTCATTATGGTCGAACAAAGAACTTGCAGGCTCCTCACTCGTGTACCCCCTTGTTTGTTTACATAAGCGACTGTTGTAGCGTTGTCTGACTGAATCTTCACAGAACGACCTTCCAATTGGGGCCTGAAGGCTACTAGTGCTTTTAGTTCCCGGTAGTTGGACGAACGAAGCGAATTTTCCGGAGACCAGATGCCTTGCCTGAAGTGATAACTTAAATGGGCGCCCCAACCGATACCAAAAGCATCTGTGGTAAGAGTTATCCAATTGCGAGGACGAAAAGAAAGGCCTTCTGAAAGATGAGAAGAGGTCCTCCACCAGGACAGATGGGATAAGACCTGACTCGAGATAGTTATGTCGCGGTCTAGGTCGTCCTCTCGCCTGGACCAACCCCGAAGAATATCCCACTGAAGGGGACGAAGTTAAGATCTTGCCCACCTGACTGCTGGGATGGAGGCTGTCAGTAGACCTAAGACGCTCATGGCCTTCCTGATAGAGCAAGTCGGATGTAATTGAAGCGATCTGACCTTTTTCATGATATTCTTGATCTTTTTGGAAGGTAGAAATATACGTTGGGAAATCAAATCCACCTCTAGGCCTAGGAATTGGATCCTTGTGGAAGGTATGAGGTTGGATTTGCTGTGGTTGATAATCCAGCCGTGCACTTCCAGCAATCTCATTGTGGTGACTAGATCCGCCCGGAGCTCCCTTGAAGATTCGGCCTTGATGAGCCAGTCATCCAGGTAAGGAACGATGGAAATCCCTTTTTGTCTTAGAGAAGCCGTCAAGGGAAACAAAATCTTTGTGAAGATTCTTGGGGCCGACGACAGACCGAACGGAAGGGCCTTGAACTGGAAATGATGAATTTTTCCTTTTATACGGATTGCAAACCTGAGAAACTTTCTGTCTCCGTAGAAATTCCGAAAATTCTGCGATTTGGAAGACGTCTGGAAAGGCCTGGTTGTCTTGTAAGGATATCTCCTATTCCATCTAGGACGTCTATCCTGAGGAAGAGCCCTCTTGGTCTCCGACATTTGTTTAATTAAATCTTCCAATGGTGCTCCGAACAATTTACTCCCCTCAAAAGGTAAGTCACATAGAGATGCTTTGGAGGCTGAATCCGCCGTCCAGGATCTCAACCATAAGGCTCTACGAGCCACAGACGATAACCCCATATTCTTGGCGGATATCTTCACCAACTCTTGAGAGGAATCTGTATGAAAACTGTTGGATAATCGCAAATTTTTTAGTAGTCTGGAGATTTCGGAATCTTGATCATCCGGAAAACAGTCCTCCAGGGCCCGTATCCAACAACTCTGTGCTCTAGACACTGCTGTACTCTCCACTGCCGCTCTGCATTGCGCACCTGCTGCCTGAAATATGCGCCGGCAAGAAGTCTCGACTCTTCTATCCATAGAGTCCTTCAGACCTGAGACACCTCCAATGGGAATGGTCGTCTTTTTCGACAGCTGGGCTATGTGGACATCCACTTTGGGGGGGGTTCATCCCAATGCTCTTCACTTTGAAGCCGGAATAGATGCTTAAAATGCCTGGAGAGAAAAGCCCTCTTCCCTGGGTATTTCCATTCTCTTTCCATTAGCTGTCTCAACTTGGGAAGTATAGGAAAGCCCTTGATTTTATCCACCTCTTTGTCTGATAACATGCGAGTCACCTCCTTAGTGAATCTGCGAAGCTCCTGGGGAGGAAAAACCGCTTCGTCCTCAGAACTGAAGGAGGTAGAGGAGTAAGAAGATTACGAAATTTCCTGATGAGAGATCTGATCTGGAGGAAGACCGGGATCTCCTGCGTTTACGGGCAGATTTACCCGGAACCTTCGACTGAGCTTGAGCCGCAGAGACCTGGAACGCCTCAAAGGTCTGAGCTAGGTTTTCCTGAAACCATCCCAGGAAGGATTGCAAGTCCTTTTGTTTGTCTTTAGTGAGTTGCTCTGCCGAGCAGGCATTACACATCTTTTTTCTGCATCCATACGGCAGAGGAGTAGCACACTCAGAGCAAGCCACATGCTTTGATTTAAAAGTGGACTTTCTAGGAATGAGAGCAGATTTCTTGTCTTTATCTCCAGGAGCAACCTGACTAGACATCTGGGTAAAGACAAAATACAAGCGTAAATAAAAAAAAAAAATATATATATATATATATATATATACATATATCCCTTACAAAAAATTACTGCAGTTTTTCTGAAGTAATACTGCAGTTTTTTGGACATTAAAAAACTGCAATACTGCACTTTTACTGCAGTATTACTGCACATTTACTGCATTTGTACTTCACTGTACTGCAGTTTTACTGCACATTTACTGCACTTTTTTTTTTATATTACAATCCTACAGTTGTACTTCAATATACTGCAGCTTTATTGCATTTGTACTTCCGTACAAAAATAACTGCAGTAAAACTGCAGTACAGTGAAGTACAAATGCAGTAAAACTGCAGTAAAAGTGCAGTATTGCAGTTTTTTCATGTCCAAAAAACTGCAGTATTACTTCAGAAAAACTGCAGTTATTTTTTCGTAAGGGATATCTTCTGGAGGAAGAGAATATTGAAGGAAAAGATAAAAAAATCTTACCTCCAGAACCGTGTGGGGGGGCTGGTGACACAGGGGCTGGTGACATGGTATCCTGTGCTGAGAAATGCCCATGCAGACAGACAGGAACGAAAACAACCTTTATAGGTTTGAATTTGGCTCCCTCCAGATTCGCGCATGCTCAGTAGCGCGATCGGATCTTCGGTGGAACGCAATGCCACCCGGGCGTGCGTTCCACCTACTGCGCATGCTCCTCTGCCAGACCGCGAAGAAAAGGAACTCCGATACAACCCTCCGTAACGTCCATCGTTACGGAGGGGACCTCGCTCTGCTCACCACCCGGGGAGTAATCGGAGGCTGCAAACCCCCAGGCAACAACCCGTGTGCCTCACCAGCCTTCTGATCTTCGGGGAAAATTCCCCAGCACAGCATCAAGTCTGTCCCTGTACGGGACAAGAAGAAAACTGGTGTTGTTCAGGGGAAGCCGGGTTTTATGGGTAATTAGGAGGAGTTCTCCGTGACTTAACCCTTTCTATTCTTTTAAGCATCTTGTCCACAGGAGAGAACACTACCCAGTCGTACTGCCACTGTATGGCAGGAAAAACATGTGTTAATTTAGCTTGTGGTACAAATTATGAAGTTTGGGATGAAAAAGAAGCCTGTCACCAATTGTTTAAAAATGGTTTACCTTTGTGTCACTTTAAGGGCTTAAAGGACTTTACATCAGTGTGATTATATCAAATATGTGACAGGGTTATTTAAATTGAATCATTTAACCACTTAACATAAAATTTTCATATTAACTGCTTTTATGTACGGTCTGTCATGATCATTTCAAGTGTATTTGCTTAGGTATAATGGTCTCAGAACAAATGAATGGATGGAAATGATATCATTGCAGTACCTAGACAAATGGAGGGCTCTTTTAGATAACCTACATGACATGGTTTTGAAAAATAGATTGGGATGTAACAAAACAAGGGTCCTTGAAATGGGTTAATGAGCTGAAATATTAATACCCTCATCTAATGTAGACACATATTAACAAGGAACTGTTGCCATCACAGCTTTCCATATAACTAAATAAATGAATTAAAACTACCTATAGCTTGTGTTTTTTGTTTGGCAGCAAGTGTAATTGTTTTGGAAATGTATTTTATGAGTTTACCTTATGAAAGCTGAGGCCAGAGTAGCAAGTTGATATTGTCTAATCAATTTACTGTCCTGACATTCTCTCCCTTCTCCTCGTCCACACTTACAAAGGCTGTCTAAACCAGTTAGCAACAATCAGCAACAAGGTACAGATATAGGAGAGATAATCATGGAGATCCTGAAAAGTTTGTCTCCCCATGGTATATTACTTTTTTACCCAAATATTTCTGGGAGTTTATTTTGTGTATAGACCTGTAAAATGTATTTGGAAAATCAAGGAATCGAGATAGCATGTAGATGACTAATGGATGTCTTTAGATTATCAGATACTCACATCCCCCGGATGTTTTCAGTGCCGTAGGCTACTCATTTAGTTTACCTTGTTACCCATATCCTGTTCTTGCAGTCCTGAGAGATCTGTGCCTAAACCATCAGTAGCCAGCGATGATTCTTCTTTATGATCTGTGCTTTGGAGTACCATAGATGTAACCTGCTTTTCCACAGCATTTAATGCAGCTGAACCTTGTATGGTAATCAGGTATTATATACGCTATGTAGGTTTCCTTGTCCCTCCTTTCATTTACTTTCTTCCCCTGGATTGCTATATAAGCATTGCTATTTATTGTAGAACTACATCCATCTTGTCTAGCCCCTAGTTGCCTTGTTTCCTCCTGATGCTGCATGTCCATAGCATACTGTTAATATTGCTGAAGTTCTTTCTGTCTGTCTCTTTTTTGTATTCCATAGGCTTAATGGTTACATATCAGCAAATTATGTATTTCTGTATTTCACTACCACTTGCTCCTGAAAATATCCTTGATAATAGTCATCACCTTTCCCTGTGTAAATGTCTCAAATAAAAAATGTATCTGTTCTACAAGGTTGTACCTGGGCCTATACCCCCAAAAGCCACACAGGTGGGAGAATAGGGCATAATCATTACCCACCTTTGGTTAAAAAGTAGTACTTTATTATCTATTTTTTTGCATTTATAATGCACATGTCTGAATCTTCAAGTTGGTTTCTATTTTCCATCTTGAATCTCCTGCAACGGATTGTATGCGAGTTGTGTGTGTGTGGGTTTTTTGGGGTTTTTTTTTTAACCCCTTAACGACCTTTGCCGGTTCTGAACCGTCAAAAAATTAAATAAGCTTTGCTTAAACGGTGTTAGATCGGCATCAGGGGCCATGTCTGGCCCCTCCCCGGGGCGTCAACATCATTGTATGGCGGCGGACGCCCGTTTTAAAAGAGTTTAGGAGGCGATGAACGATCACCTCCTAAACTTCAATGGTGTCCCTGGAATGCCTTGATCAGGAGGCATCCAGCGACACCAAACACTTACCCCAGGACGGGCTGTGACCGCTCCGGAGAGCGGTCACAGCCGCCACTGCCGGTGATCTTCACCATCCGCAAGATGGCGGCCGCCCTGTAAAAAAAATAATAAAGTTGAAAAACTTCGCTAGATGGTCTCCAGACCCTCTAGAGAACTCTGGCTCCACTTGCAGGTTGAATACAGGTACTGCATTCAACCATGCAAGTCAATGGAGCCCAGCTTTCTAATTACAATGTGATAAGTAAAATATAAAAAAAAACAAAATATGGAAAAAAAATGCTTTAAAAAAAAATGTGCTAACATTTAAAAATAATTATGCAGTGATGTCACCAGAGGAACCATCCAGTACCAGCAAAATGTGTAAAATAAATAAATAAATAAAAAAAAAATAAAAAAAAAATAAAGTTTATTATTTTGAGCAAGTGCTAAAATTTCAAAAAAAAAATCTCAACATACAAAGAGTTAAATTAGACACCCCTTGGTTATTTGAAGTGCTTTTATTTTAATAAAAAATGGCTTGATTGGGTAAATTGGAGTGGCCGGGCTCAAAGATAGGGCATAGGTACAGACTGACCAAAATGGAGAAAAAAAGCACACTTCCCAAATGTGGGATTTTAAATCTCAAACAACCCGACAAACCCATGCATGTGGGGTATCACTGCACTCGGGAGATGTTTCTGAACACACATTGGGTGACGCATACCAGGAGCTATGAATTCATTCCTGAAGTACAATTTGTGTGGAAAAAAAATACAAAATTAAATTTTGGGAAAGGCAGGTGGTAGAATCTCATGCATAAAAGGGTTAAAATACCACCATTTGAAATACTTTGTGGTGTCTAGTTTTCAAAAATATATGGTTTGATGGGGATTAATTGAGTTAACCGGCTTCAAAGATGTTCCAAAGAGGAGATGGAGGCAGACTGACCAGATTTGGAAAAAAAGGTTTGGAAATCATAAAACGCTACTTGTACTTATTGCCCAATAACTTGCAAAAAAACATAAAAACATTGGGTATTTCTAAACTCAGGACAAATAGTAGAATCTATTTAGCTAGTTTTTTTACTTCCTTTTGTAGGTGAGTAAAAGATTTTTCAAAGAAAAGTCATAAAAGGGTTTTTTTTTTCGAATTTTCACCATGTTTTATTATTTTTTTAATAGTAAATAAGGTGATATGATCAAAACATGTGGTATCCGAAGAAAGCCCATCTTGTCCTGAAAAAAACAATATATAACATGTGTGGGTACACTAAATGGGTGAGGAGAAAATTACAGCTGAACACAAGCACCGCAAAAGTGTTAAAACAGCCTCGGTCCCACAGGGTACAAAAAGAAAAAATGAGCCCGGTCCTTAAGGGGTTAAGGAGTGTAAATGTGATTTATTTAATATGTTGGACCTTAGAAAATAGCTCGTATTTTCAGCTAACTTGCATGCACTCTCAGTGTAGTAAATTGACTCCACTGTTTTTTGGTATATTAGTGTATTTATCAGTACTCATCATTCCCACAATGGGGACAAGACTTTTAGGCCTACTCCAATTAGAAAAAAAATACCAAAAAAAATTTGGGTGGATGAGTCTAATCAGTAAAGTAAAGTCACTTTCCTTCATTAGTCTAGACATTTTATTTTCTTTCCCATGAACAGTACCTTTTCTTCATAACAAATTTTAAAAGTTTATTTTGAAAGCCTTCTTTCTGTCAACTTGAAGAAGCATACGCAGCGCTGTAGAGGGATCAATAACAACCCATTGAGTTGCTACACGCCTCTGATGGTCTTTCCTTAGTTTCTGTAGATTGCAATGTTTCGCAGCAATAGTTTGTCAATACATGTGGTGTGTTTTTTAAAGGCACTTTTCTTTGCACTTCAGGTGTTTTATTGCAGGCTTGAATGGTCCTTGGATTGCCTAACTTTCAGTAGATGTACACACTCATACCCTCTGCTATCACAAAATAAAGCTGTGCCAGAATTAATGATTGTCCCCTTTAATTTTTACACCACTATAGATAATTCATGAGGACAAAACTAACATTTGTTCTGAATTCTGTAAATAGGATTGGTGTGTTAGCCAAGCAACCCTCAACAGATGATACATACATACATGTTACTTAGTAGGAACATTACATGCACAGACTGTAATATGAAAATAATATGTTAGTATACTAATTATTTAACATCAGACCCATCTGTTCTATCAATTCAACAAAGGAGGAGTTGTAAAAGATGTGTTGAGAAGAATTGGGGAGATACTGTAAAGTCATCAACATGTAGTGTTTAAATCTTAAAACCAAAAAATGACACTTTATAAAACAGGATATTATACAACATGATTTAAACATAAGTAGGATAAGACAACATTTTGATGATATATTCTTTTTAGATAGGCCTTCCAGAGATCCTCAGAGGCTTCTCCTTTAAGCAAGGATAGGAAATTTTATAGGGGACATGGGGAGAGGAGAGAGGAACCAAGATCCTCATTTGATTCAGGGAATAGAGGGCAAAAGCACATAAGAGACAGACAAACATGAATACAGGAACTAGCCTAGGACTATGAGATAACAATTGGAGATTCCATCACATCGTATGGCCATAGTATGCTTAGCCCACCACTACGCCAAAGTACTCCAATATTCGGTGGGTCCTAGCACTAAACTCTGCCTACTGAATTATTAATGAACTGAAACTAAACATTGAATCTATACACAGAACAGAGAAGGACACACATAGTCATACATAGACAAACATAACACAAAGCATATGGAAATCCAGGAACAGATTACAGCAAAGGGGGAACTCTTGCGAGACAGGGGGGGCTCTAGCGAGATGGGGGGGAAACTCTAGCGAGATGGGGCGGGGACTCTAGCGAGATGGGGCGGGGACTCTAGCGAGATGGGGCGGGGACTCTAGCGAGACAGCTCTGCAGCCTGAATGGGGCCTGACACATATGCCCAAATGCGAGAATTAGGCATAACGGCACAAAAGCAGCTATGGGGTGACGAACCTTTTTCAAGAATTAAGGCCCTGACTCTGTATACTAAACCACACAACAAACATGCAAACATACACAAACACCCCAGCCAAACACACCACCATCAACCACACAATTATGTCCAATGATTCATATGACGGCATGGCCTATCATCTTGCCTTCTTTCTGTTAAAATACCTGGCTTACATATACATTTGAATGAGTGGGATGATGAGTACATTACTATTCAAAGTGCTAATCACTCTAGCTTTTCAACATGACACACCTTTTTCCTTGGATCTACAATACTTTATCAGGAACCAGCACTCCAGAACTTCCCATGAAAGCAGCTAAAGTGACCCCAAACATTTGAACAGTAGTATTGTAAGGAACTGGGTCCATGCTGATGACTGAAAGGACCCAGCGCGCCCAAAGATGGAGTTCAGGAGTCATGGTGCGGTAGCGGAGATGGACAGGGCCTGATGCAGGGTGACCGCACTCACCTGGGTGTTGAGTATCTAGGGTTGTGCAGCAAAACACCAGCGCTCTGATATAGCAGCGGATGTAGTCCAGAACAAAGTGAAATCCTGCCGGCACCCTGGAACAGGCATGAGACATCACACAAGACTCATGTGCAGGATGCTGCAGGCTGGGAGTATGGAAGCTAATCAGAGAACTATAGCAGAAACATAACAAGCAAGGGACAGGGAGACCAGGCATGAAACAAAAAACAGACAAGAGATACATGTTACAGGGCACAACAGGGAACAAGACAGAACACCCCGCTGCCGGGGATACGAGACAGGACACCCCGCTGCCGGGGATACGAGACAGGACACCCCGCTGCCGGGGATACGAGACAGGACACCCCGCTGCCGGGGATACAGGACAGGACACCCCGCTGCCGGGGATACAGGACAGGACACCCCGCTGCCGGGGATACAGGACAGGACACCCCGCTGCCGGGGATACAGGACAGGACACCCCGCTGCCGGGGATACAGGACTGGACACCCCGCTGCCGGGGATACAGGACAGGACACCCCGCTGCCGGGGATACAGGACAGGACACCCCGCTGCCGGGGATACAGGACAGGACACCCCGCTGCCGGGGATACAGGACAGGACACCCCGCTGCCGGGGATACAGGACAGGACACCCCGCTGCCGGGGATACAGGACAGGACACCCCGCTGCCGGGGATACAGGACAGGACACCCCGCTGCCGGGGATACAGGACAGGACACCCCGCTGCCGGGGATACAGGACAGGACACCCCGCTGCCGGGGATACAGGACAGGACACCCCGCTGCCGGGGATACAGGACAGGACACACACATAAATACAGGAACTAGCCTAGGACTGTTTGATAACTATTGAAGATTCCGTCACATCTTATGGCCATAGTATGCTTAGCCCACCACTACGCCAAAGTACTCCAATGACGGTGGGTCCTAACGCTAATCCCTGCTGACAGTGGTACGAAACAAACCAAACATGTAATCCAAACACATAGCACTGAGACATACCTTTAGACTGCAGACTGAGACAAACAGAACACATGGGTGGGGCACACCTTATAAAGGAAACAAAGCTGAAGCAACGAGCTGAAGCAGAAACAAGGAATGGAAGATCAGAACACAGCAAAAGGAAATCCAGGAATGGATTGAAGCAAAACAGGGAAACTGAAACAAGAGTTATGCAGCTCCACAGCCTGGGTAGGATCATGACAAGTATATAGTATATAATATATATACACATTTGCTAAAAAGGCATCTTTCCATTTCACAAGGGTGTTGATTTTTGTAACAAAACCCTTTTTCTGTTGAAAGTACAATTTCTTTTTCATAAAACTCAATGCATGACCTTGTGTTCACCAAACCTTGCTTTCAATGAGCAGGTCTTCAGAGAGATGTTTGTATTAATACTGTACCTACTGATGAAGACATGATATCTATTGCAAAACAATGGAAAGCCAACCTCCTAGTCACTTATTTACACAAACAATAGACATAAACTGACTGTATTTTTACAGCAGTCTTAACTAAAAATGTGAAGTCACTTGTTATTCAAAATTTAGCTTAACCCCTCCTGACATTTTCCTATAATAGTTCTAAAGCCACAATGGATTTGGGTTTGTGTTGTTGCAGTCCTAGCACACCACCATCTGCCAAACACATCTTAAAATGATACCTTAATGCTTTAACTTTTGCATGTATGTATCCTTATACAAGTATTTATTTTCCTCTTTCTTTTTTTCTGGTAAAATCTGTGACTTATAAAGATACAGTCTAGAAAGGCTTGGTTGAAGAGGTACACAAATTTAAGAAAAACAATGAAAATCTGCATCCCTAGTTGATTATTACTAATCAAGTGGAAGTAAAATCACATACAGTACATACACTAACATTTAAAAGTTTGGGGTCAATTAGAATTGTCCTTGTTTTTGAAAACAAGAAAATTTTGTCCATTAAAATATCAAACGGATCAGAAATACAGTGTAGACAATGTTTTAAATGACTATTGTATAATATACAATAAGTAATATTGTAATATCTTCATTGGCATACAGAGACCCTTTATCAGCAACCATTACTGTGTTTCAATGGCACGTTGAGTTAGCTAATCCAAGTTTTAAAGGCTATTTGATCATTAGAAAACCATATGTTAGCACAGCTAAAAATATCCTTGTTTGCCATGAAAACAGCTAACGGATCCCAAACTTTTGAATGATAATTTATATAGTTATACACAGTCTCTTAAATCTGTTCACTAAAAAATTGAGTAGTTAGTTAAGAATTAACCGCCCTTGCATGGCAACACTTGCAAATCAATTTACATATTAACTAAAATGAGAGTTGTTTGTGTGAGCCTGTGAATTTAAACTTTACTGGATTTTATCAAGGCAATACAAGCCCATGGGAGGTGAGTGAAACGTTGCCTAAACAGGCAAAATATATTGCCCCATTGAAAACGAGAGCTCGTTCTGCCCATGGTGACGGGGTCCTCATTTCCCTGGGTCAACGATGAGGATGCCAATGCTTGATGGGTCCACAAGAGTGCTTGGATGGACCTCATCCCCTCCACCTCTGGAACTTAGCAATGGGGTAAAATGTAATTACTTTTTTGCGTGCTCCACAGAACAGGGTGGAATTTTTTTGCAAACTTCCAAGCAGTTCTTCTTTCATATAATCAATCATGAGTATGTGGTCATCCAAGCAGTAGTTTAAGGTAGACGTTCTTCAAACAGCAGAATGTTATTTCTTTTGAGGCAAGAGATAGAGTAGACCCAGATTTAATTCATTATTAAATGAATTAAATAAATGAGATCTGATATCACTGTATATGTTTCATGCACCATAATATTATGAAGCTACTGTATTCACTACTGTGTAAGATTTATTTATTGTTGAACTCTGTTCTGCATCACTGGCTCAGTCTGACAAGAAGTGGAAAAGTGCATTTGGTGCCTACCACAATTTGCTCAAACATATTTTTAGATATATTTCACTTGAAAGCTTTTTCCCATTAGCATTTTTAAATACAGTGTATGTAAAGAAAATGTATATTCATTGCACCATGTATTCAGTGGTTGCAATCTATATGCTCTAGAGCAGGCATGTCCAAACTTTTTCGAAGAGTGCCAGATTTGATGAAGTGAACATGTGCGAGGGCTGACCATTTTGCCTGACATTCTTTGAACCATTAAAATTAAATGCAAATTAACTATTTTATGCAACGTTTATTTTGTGACTTGGATGACAAATCTAAACAGGTGTTGAATAACTCTGCCTTTAATAGAAAAAAAACCAGATCTATATTTGGGCAACTTATCTGTGGGGCCTTTTCAGTCCGGAACGTGGGCCGCATTTGGCACTCGGGTCGGACTTTGGACATGCCTGCTCTAGAGTCTAGATTACCTGTCTTACACAAAAAATGGCACTTTCCCCTGCCTACAAGGAAGGTTTAAAACATGCACACAAATCCACACTGTGGATATTAGACTTGTGCATTCGTCTTCGGGCGAACATGGAAACGAACACGAAGAGTGCGTTTTCGTGTTCGTTCCGAAGACACGCCGAAGAGAAGACGGCAGCGGTAAAACGTAGGCGAAGACGAAGACACACACCACGAAGATCTTCGTGATTGTCTTCGTCTTCGTCTACCATTCCCCCCCTTCATCTTACCTTGTCTTGTCTTCGCGGCTTCGCGGCATCGCGGCAGTTCCCGGAAGTGGAAATCCGCAGGTTCGCCGTCACGGGTTACAGGGCAGTGCGAATGAGCCTATTGGTCGCCTACAGGTACCTCCTCTGGCATCAACCAATTGGTTGATGCCAGAGAAAGACCCTGCAGGTGACCAATAGGCTCACTCGCACGGTCTTTGTAGCCCCTGACAGCGAACCTATGGATTTCCGCTCCCGTTAACCCCTTCGATGCTGCGTTAACACAGCATCGAAGGGGTTAACGGGAGCAGAAATCCATAGGTTAAAGGGCCGTGCAAGCGACCAATAGGCTCACTTGCACGGCCCCTTAACCCTTTAAAAAAAAGTTAACCCCTAACTAACCACTGGTCTCCCTCCCTGTTCAATTAGTTAAATGTCCGTACGAGCGACTTTATTGGTCGCTCGTACGGACATTTAACCCGGCACAGACTAACTAATTGAACAGGGAGGGAGACCAGTGGCATCGGTCTCCCTCCCTGTTCAATTAGTTAAAGACCAGTGGCATCGGCAGGGCAAGTTGCAGCATTGGGGTTTTAAAACCCCAATGCTGCAACTTACCCTGCCGATGCCACTGGTCTCCCTCCCTGTACAGAGTTAAATGTCCGTACGAGCGACTTTATTGGTCGCTCGTACGGACATTTAACCCGGCACGGACTAACTAATTGAACAGGGAGGGAGACCAGTGGCATCGGTCTCCCTCCCTGTTCAATTAGTTAAAGACCAGTGGCATCGGCAGGGCAAGTTGCAGCATTGGGGTTTTAAAACCCCAATGCTGCAACTTACCCTGCCGATTCCACTGGTCTCCCTCCCTGTACAGAGTTAAATGTCCGTACGAGCGACTTTATTGTTCGCTCGTACGGACATTTAATTAATTGAACAGGGAGGGAGACCAGTGGGATGTGCCGGGTAAGTTGTAGCATTGGGGTTTTAAAAGTCTGCACGAGCGACCAACAGAGTCGCTCGTGCAGACTTTTAAAACCCCAATGCTGTAACTTACCCGGCAGATCCCACTGGTCTCCCTGTTCTATCAGTTAATAAATTATAGAACAGGGAGACCAGCGGGATCTGCCGGACAATTACGGCACCAGGAGTATAACAGTCTGTACGAGCGACCCTATTGGTCGCCAGCAGGGGGCTCGTCTGCCATCAACCAATGGCAGACGAGCCCCCTGCTGACGACCAATAGAGTTGCTCATACGGACATTTAAACTCCTGGCGCCAGAGCGGCTTTAACCCCGTTTTAACCCCTTAACCGGGGAAAACGAAGAAAACCCGAGCACGAAGAACGTCCGCGAATATTCGCCCAAAGAGAAGACAGGACCAGGCGAATATTCGCGGAATACGAAGGTTTTTTTTTGCCGAAGACGAGCACGAAGACGAACACGAAGAGCCCCCTGGTGCCCAAGTTTAGTGGATATGGTGCCTATACCAAATTCAAATACACACCATAAGATCAATGGTACCTTCTCCTGCAAATCTTCAAATGTGGTATACCTTATTATGTGTACAAAGTGTCCAACAGCCCTCAATGTGGGTGAAACAGGCCAGCCATTGCATAAAAGTTTTAATTCACACAGATTCAACATCAACAACAAGAGAGCAGAGACACCAGTGGGAGAACATTTTTGCCAAAATGGACATAGCATCAGTGACATCAGACTGGTTGTTTTAATGGGACTGTTCAAAACTCAGAGGGAGAGAAAAATATGGGAGGTTAAATTAATACTTAAATTTAACTCTTTAAATGCTGGCCTCAACCGGGATAGGGAATTTGTATCCCATTATCACAAACCAGATGCACACAACCTGACCCCATTAGAGTTGTGAATACCTCCTCACACCTGCTTTTATGACTCCAATCCACCTCTGATTTTAACACTATTGGCTGATCAAAGAACCTTGCCTTAGACATTTTGATGTTATCTGCTTCCCATTCGTAACCATGTTATTTGACTGATACTTAAAGAGGTTTTTCTCATTGTTGTATAACATGCCTGATGAAGGGACCTGAGAGGTCTTGAAAGCTTGCATTCTAGATTTACTCAGTTAGCCAATAAAGGTATCATTCAAACTCCACTTGTCTCCTGTCTTACACAGTTACTTTTATAGGTGTTGGCAGGTTTGCATTAAGTGGTAGTGTGTTCTTGAGAAAAAAAGATGTTTGCCATTATTGTGCCTTATTAAGGCTTCATCAATGTCCTGGGCTGGATCCTGCAAACCCAGCTTGGACATCCAGTCTGCTACAATACTGGAGTTGGAACATTAGCCTACCCTGCTCTCCTAATGTTGCACCCCAGGGACCCATACATATAATTTGCATAAGATCGGTGCATAAAAACACAACAAAACACCTCCATGGGGCAGTACAGAGTCACAATATATACATATCCCCTTCTCACCCCTATGGGTGGTATGTGTGTGTGTTTTCCTCAACCTTGTGTCCTGTACCAGAGGCCTGGGAGTTTAAGAGTTCTGCACAGTATCTTACATCTATTATCACCGCTGTCTTCTGGTCTTTGTTTACCACCACAATGTCGGATTGATTGCCGGTACCTGCTTGTCCGTCTGGATCTCTATGTCTCACTGGATCTTAGCCCTGCTATTCTCCAAAACCTTCGGTGGATTTTTCCATTTGGACTTGGGAGCATTTAGCCCATACCCTGTAATGATGTTCCTTTACACAATGCCAGCTACTTGGTTGTGCCATTCAGTGTACACTGTTTCTGCGAGCATCTTACACCTTGCCACTATGAGTTCTTAGAAGCCTCTCTACATAGTCTGCACCTTGGGTCCTGTCTGGTGCAGTCGATGCCTGCCTCTATGGATCTGGTGCTTAGTTCCTGCTATTATGCTGCCATTATGAAAGAATTGTTTATATACAATTAACTACGTTTCTAGACTCCAACTTCCTGCTTGACCCTCTTCAATCTGGTTTTCGCCCTTGACACTCTACCGAGACCGCCCTTACTAAAGTTACTAATGACTTACTCACTGCTAAATCCAAGGGCCACTACTCCATGCTAATCCTACTGGACCTTTCTGCTGCTTTTGACACTGTGGACCACCCTCTTCTCCTTCAAATGCTTTATGGTCTTGGCCTCCGTGATACTGCTCTCTCATGGCTCACTTCCTACTTCTCTTATCATACCTTCAGCATCTACAGTAACACTTCCCCTCCCCTCCCTCTCTCAGTTGGGGTACCCCAAGCTCAGTTCTAGGACACCGTCTGTTCTCTCTTTACACTTCCTCCCTTGGCAAACTGATCTCATCCTCTGGCTTTCAATACCACCTGTACACTGATGACACCCAGATCAATCTGTCCACCCCTGATCTCCCTCCCTCTGTCTTAGATCGTGTATCTAACTGCCTTGCATCTGTCTCTACGTTTCTTGAAACTTAGCCTCTCCAAAACTGAACTCCTCATCTTCCCTCCCTCCAATGCTAGGATTCCCCATCTATCTCTCTCAATGTTAATGGTGCTATCATCTCCCAATCTACTCATGCACGCTGTCTTGGTGTCACTTTTGACTCCGACCTTTTGTTCACACCCCATATTCAGTCTGTCTCTAAAAACTCTCGCCTCCATCTTAAAAACCATTGCCCGCATCCGTCCCTTCCTAACATAGAATGCCACTAAGGCTCTTGCTCTTGATTATGCCCTGATCCATGCCCTGATTATCTCCACTCTTGATTACTTTAACTCTGTTTTAGCTGGTCTCCCTCTTAACCGTCTCACCCCTCTACAATCCACCATGAATGCTGCTGGCAGACTTATCTTCCTCTCACATCGCTTTACTAACGTTTCTCCCCTCTGTCAGTCTCTTCACTGGCTGCCTGTGCGCTTCAGGATTACTTTCAAAGCCCTTCAAGCAGTTCTGCTCCATACATCTCCTCACTCATCTCTAAATACCCTCCTAACCGGTCTCTCCGCTCATCCAATGATCTCCTTCTGTCCTCTCCTCTGATTTCTAGCTCTCATGCCTGCTTACAAGATTTCTCAAGGGCTGCCCCTATCCTCTGGAATGCCCTCCTCCGGTCTATTCGTCTCTCCCCCTGCCTTTATTCCTTCAAAAAATTCCACAAGACCCACTCCTTTAAGGATGCTTACAACGTAGCACATTAACGCCCTCCCATATTCCTTTAGCTCCTAATACACCCTAAATCCCTCTAGACAGTAAGCTCGTTTGAGCAGGGCCCTCCTTACCTGCTGTTTCTGTTAGTCAATTTGTTATGTTATATGCTACTTGTTATGTCCTTTCTACCCATTGTACATTGTACAGCCCTACAGAATTTGATGGTGCTATATAAAACATTAAATAATAATAATAAAGATTGGTGCAGTCAAGGCATGAAGTAAACCTGCATAATTGGTGAAAACCAAAAATAGTTACAATTTTGTTTTTCAGCAGTTATGCTCTAAATTTTAAAGACACAAACCTGTTTTTAGTCACAAACCATGCTTTTGTTGCCGTCATTAACAGTGGCGACTCTAGAAACAATATATAGGGGGGGCACACAAGATACCACAGTCAAACTGGGGGGGCATTAATAATTTCCACCATTAAATCATACCACTGAAAAAACATATACATATATATATTGCCAAAAGTAATGTGCTATGGAATGATACTTTTGTTATTGGACAATACAATACTTGATCATTCAACATGGGAAGCCTGAAGCCACAATTTAGTACGACTAATCCTTGAAATCCTTTAAACAACACAATACCTTAACTTTTGCACTAAATGATTTCAGGACCTAATATTAGATCCTGCTGCTGATATGTGTATATATATTAGCCCCTGCTGCCCATATTAGCCCCAGTTGCCGATATATATATATTAATATTAGTCCCTGCTGCCGATATATATATAAATATATATATAAATATTAGACCCTGCTGCCGATAGCAGGTATAGATCAACACATTAACACACAAACCCAGCTTTGCATGTATAGATCAATTGAAATTCACTTGTGATCTCAGCCCTGAAGGTATATATCAAATCAACAGAATTAGACATACAAATCCTGTATTTGCAGGTATACAATAATAATATATGAAACGTAGCATTGCAGGTATAGATCATATAAATACAAGGAAACAGCATTGCAGGTATTAATCAACTGAACAAGACATACAAACCCTGTATTTGCAGGTATACATAAATAATGTATGGAAACATAGCATAGCAGAGATGGATCTACAGAATAACACAGCAACCCAGCTTTGCAGGTACAGATCAATTGGAATTTTAATAAAAGTATATTTAAAACCCCCTAAATTACAGGCACAGATCACAGGTTGCAAACCCCAAAGCCAGCCCTGGCGTCCACACTGCCCACATAGAACCTGGCCAGCACCCAGATAACACACATAGGATTTGCCATCTTTGTCCCATATACACCCTGCCTGTGCCATCTCGGTCCCCAAGGCTCAAACATCCTGCTAGTGCCATCTTTGCCCTTCCACAATTATACATTTATGATACACACAAACACATTAACTCATGCTCTCCCTCATTCAGACATCTCATCCACACATTAACTCATGCTCTCCCTCATTCAGACATCTCATCCACACATTAACGCATGCTCTCCCTCATTCGGACAATTCATCCATTTTAAGAAACTATGCCCCTTGGAGCTTCAAATGAGGGGCTACATGTATTTCTGGGACAAAAGTTGAGTGCACAAATAATGATGGAATATGTCGCTTTGGCTAGAAAATATGTTTTTTCTATCCATAGCGACATGTTCATTTGTGTCTTGCGCACTCCAGGTTTGTACTAGAAACACATACAGCCCCTCATTTGATGCGCCAAGGGGTGTAGTTCTTGGAAATGTGTACTTTTTGTGCCATAATTTAACTTCTTACGTGAGCAGTAAGGCCACGTCAAGGCTTCAACCCTAATTACTGACCATTCACACGCCTTTCATATCTCCATTCAAACTACTTTATGTTTAAATAATTTAATTTGGGGGTCTCTAGGCAATTTTGATCTTTTTTTTATCTGCCTTTAGAGACCCCCAAATCATTTTTTTTTACATTTTTATTTTTTTAACTTAGTATTTTTTATTCTTTTACAAGCTATATCCGTTGGAAAGGTGAGGTAATTACCTTTCCAACGATATATGTTGGGGGTCTGTAGCTGCTAAGATGCCTGAGATACAGGCATCTAAGCAGCATGCCCCCATACCTCTTTAACTGACAATTGTCAGTTGTTAATAAAGTTGCGCGGTGACGTCATCGCGTCATTGCGCGAGACGTCACCGGCCGGATCGGGTGGCCCCGGTGATGCCCTTCAGTTTGAGGGGCAGATCGCTGGGGTAGGTGGTGATGGAAGTCCACAGACCTCCATCAAGGTAGGGTAGTGCTAGTGACGGCATGGTCCCATTGCGGGACTGTCCTGGGTGGCTCCAAATTCGGTGGGGGGGCAACAGGGGGGGCAAGGAATATCCTAGGGGGGGCAATTGCCCCCCCTTGCCCCCCTGTAGCGACGCCACTGGTCATTAATATCAATTAACATTTCATTGAATCAAGCCCAATATCCCTTAGCAGTCATGCTGTTAAGCACGGTATAGTACTGGAAGTTGTCTTTCTAGTAAAGTTACTACAGGTTCCAAAGTAGTAAACTACTGAAGACATTCACACCTATAATATTACAAGGGTGTATAATAAATCTGATGAGGCCCTCTTTTTGTCAGCCAAGTGGATAATTCATTAACTGTCACCTACATCTTAGGGTATATTTAGATATATATGCATATAATTGCTCCATCTATATATAAATATTTACCTAGAAATGTAGGTGACACAGTTTATATCTTATCCACTTGACAGACCATAATAGGGCTGTCATCACTTGGATCACACAGACATTCATCTTGATTGCAGGAACCATCACGGATTAACTCATACAATACCACCATCAGCGTGAAACACTGCAGTGCTATACACATCACTTAAAATGCTCAGAGGGTACTAAATGGTCCACTTAATAAGAAAATGGAACTATTTTTTAAGCTGAAAAGGTATCATGCACACATTCTGTTCCCACGGGTTAGAGTTAAGAGACTTGTGCATTAGGATTCATAGAATTTGCCAACTTTGTGCGTTCGTATGAATCTCAAGAAAGGCCCCCAATATATGACATCATATTCCAGCGCTCAACAGTGAAGCAGCGGGCACCGCAGCAGAGCAGGAAGACAGAAGCCTTGTGCTCCCCTCGCTGGACCTAAAGGTAAGAGAACTACAAAGGGGGAGAGGGTAGATAGTGAGTAGGGAAAGGGGAGGGAGAGGGATTAGAAAGTGATAAGGGGTAGATAGTGAGAAAGGGGAAGAGGGGGTGGATATTGAGGAAGAGGGTAGTAGGGAAAGGGGAGGGAGAGGGGTTAGAGAGTGATATGGGAGGGAGAGGGGTGGATATTGAAGAAGAGGGTAGTAGGGAAAGGGAAGGGAGAGGGGTTAGAGAGTGATAAGGGAGGGAGAGGGGGTAGATAGTGAGGAAGAGGGTAGTAAGAATATTGAAATAAGTAAAGAGTGTGATTAATGTATGGATGAATTGTGTGAATGAGGGAGAGCATGAGTTAATGTGTGGATAAATTGTCTGAATGAGGGAGAGCATGAGTTAATGTGTGGATAAATTGCCTGAATGAGGGAGAGCATGAGTTAATGTGTGGATAAATTGTCTGAATGAGGGAGAGCATGAGTTAATGTGTGGATGAATTGTCTGAATGAAAGTGAGTGACTGTAAAATTGTTTGTGTGGATCATAGATGTATAATTGTGGAAGGGCAAAGATGGCACTAGCAGGATGTTTGAGCCTTGGGGACCAAGATGGCACAGGCAGGGTGTATATGGGACAAAGATGGCACAGGCCGGGCTGTTTGGGGACAAAGTTGACTTGTGCTGGGTTATTTGGAGACAAAGATGGCAAATCTTATGTGTGTTATCTGGGTGCTGGTCAGGTTCTATCTGGGCAGTGTGGACGCCAGGGCTGGCTTTGGGGTGTGCAACCTGTGATCTATGCCTGTAATTTAGGGGGTTTTAAGTGAATTCCAGATGATCTATACCTGCAATGCTGGGTTTTTGTGTTATTCTGTAGATCCATATCTGCTATGCTATGTTTCCATACTTTATTTATGTATACCTGCAAAAACAGGGTTTGTATGTCTTATTCAGTTGATTAATACCTGCAATACTGTTTCCATGTACTTATTTAATCTATACCTGCAATGCTACGTTTCATATATTATTATTGTATACCTGCAAATATAGGATTTATATGTCTGATTCTGTTTATTTGATATATACCTGCTGAGATCACAAGTGAATTTCAATTGATCTATACATGCAAAGCTGGGTTTGTGTGTTAATGTGTTGATCTATACGTGCTATCGGCATTAGGGTCTAATATTTATATATATGGGCTAATAGATGGGTTTTAGATATTTGGACAGGGGCGCATTTTCAGTGCTTGCCATAGGCGCTATTTTCAGTAGATATGCCTCTGCCTTTGGGTCACAGAGGATGGACAAGGACAAGTTGGCCCTTTAAATTTTTTGAATATTCAAATTCAAATTCAATCCCATACCAAGTGGCTGCATGTGTGTTTCTGTCAGTGCCCTACTGCTGCTGCTCCTCTGTCTGGGGGGGGGGAGATCAGCTATTTTAATTTTGCAAATACTGAGGAAATTCAGTGCTGCATGCCTCTCATGGCAGGGAGTATTCATGTATGACTGTATGTATGTTAGCCTGTATAAGTGTTTGTATGTGAGTATGTACCGTATTTTTCGCTCTATAAGACGCACCTGCTGATAAGACGCACCTAGATTTTAGAGGAGAAAAAAAAGGAAAAAATATTTTGAGCTAAAAAATGGGCTAAAATATTTATTACAATAACTGAATAAGCTATGAACACAGTAAGACACACACAGTAAGACACACACAGACACAGTAAGACACACACAGACACAGTGAGACACACAAAGACACACACACACAGTAAGACACACACACACACAGTAAGACACACACACAGTAAGACACACACACACAAACACAGTAAGACACACACAGTAAGACCTCCCTCCCTAACCCCCCTTCTCAGTATCTCCCCTCTAACTCCCTAACCCCCCCTTCTCAGGATCTCCCCTCTAACTCCCTAACCCCCCCTTCTCAGGATCTCCCCCCCCCCCGCCCCGGTCACTTACCTTAAACTCCTGTGTTGGAAGCGTGAGGCGTTTGTCTCGGGTGCCGGCGCTTCACTGCTGAGCGCCGGCGTCTGACGTCATATGCCGGCGCCCAGCGTAAAGCGCCGGCACCCGAGACAAACGCTTCCAACACAGGAGTTGAAGCGCTGAGGCAGGCGGCGGTGGCGGTGGCTGCCGCCAGCAAAGGATTCCTGTATATCTGTCAGGCAGAGGGGCCCGAGAGTTGCCGAGCGGTTGTCTTCAGCAACCGCTCGGCACCCCTTGGGCCCCCCTGACTGGCAGAAATCCAGGACTCCTCTGCTGGCGGCCGCCGCCGCCTGCCTCAGTTGCGACCCCGGATTTATCGGCGTATAACACGCAGGTAGGGTTTAAGCTCCGGATTTTAGTTAAAAAAGTGCGTGTTATACGCCGATAAATACGGTATATCGTTGCCCCCCCTCCCTCCCTCCCTCCCTGCCTGCCTGCCTGCCTGCCTGCATGCATCTTCGCTCCATAAGACGCGGCTGATTTTTCATCCTACTTTGGGAGGAAAAAAACTGCGTCTTATGGAGCGAAAAATACGGTATGTATGTGTGTATGTGTGTGTCTGCATGAATGTATATGTATTAGAGTGTAAACATTAAAAAGGTTAGCACTGTTAAGCTGTTTGGGGACAAACATAGCAGGGACAAGCTGTCTGTGGACAAAAGTAGCACTGGGAAGCTGTTTGCGCACAAAGCCGACACTTTATGGGGATAAAGTTGGCCCTGTAAAGCTGCTTGGGGACAAAGTTGGCACTGTTAAGTAGTTTGGGTGCAAAGTTTAAGTATGTAAGCACGATTGGGCACAAAGGTGGCACTGTTTGGCCATATGGGCACAACAATGGCCCTGTTAAGCTGTTTGGGGACAAAGATGTCAGCGACAAGCTGTTTGCGCACAAAGCCGACACCATTATGGGGATAAAGTTGGCCCTGAAAAGCTGCTTGGGGACAAAGTTGGCACTGTTAAGTAGTTTGGGTGCAAAGATGGCACTGTATGGCCCAAATGGTGTGGGAATGTAAAGTAATAGTGGTTGCTGTTACACACATCATGCTCACATCACGGACTGACCACGTGCTAATTCAACCAAATTGAGCATCTATGATCTTTCTAGTGTAGGGATGACTGAACTCGGTGAAAATTGTTGAATTTATACTCTTCATTATTTTAATTAAATATTATTATCTCTTAAAATATTAGAAAAAACATTTGAAATAACATTTGCACAAAACAACAAAATATCCAAGAAGGTACTCAGCATCCACACATACAGCGAGGAAGAGGTAGAGCCTAAAAAAAGAGGAGTGGGACAAAAGGGAAAGGGTGGAATTTACAGTGAAAGAGATGTGGCCTGGACAAGAAGGGGGAGCAAATTAGGGGGCAATTGAGCTTAGTCAGGCCTAGGGAAGCACAAAACTTAAACACACCACTGTGCTGAATGTGTTTATCCATTGGTGCAGTGCTGTTGGTGGAGGTAGTAGTCCTGTAATGCAAAATGTCTTGATTTCTTCCTAAACCCCAAGATGGTGCTACTGTACGTGAAAGGTGTGTCCAGAAGGTGTCATGGACCTTCACCTTTGGGTGGCCTCTGAATTTTGTTTCCCAACTTAAAGAAGTCCCAACTTTATGGTCGGAAAACATAATTTGTTGCCTGAAATTGAACACAGGAAAAAGCTACGCGGGATCGATTTTGCTTGTTGTGTATACATTTTATACTATGATTGTGGAAGTCTTGTCCATGAGGGCCACTGGGATTCAGGAACACTTAGCACACCTCTCAGTGATATGAGTGATGAGTTCATTATTAATGAGACAAATCCCAAAATGTATCAGCATAAGGGCGCTTGATGACAGAGTCTTATTCCCTAGTTTATAAAGCACATCAATATAATGTTTATAGGGATTATCATAAATTGTTATTTTTAGCTGTAAGGAGCAATGATAGGAGTATGAAGAGGCATTAGAAGGTGTTGTAATCAGCCATATGGATAGAGACTGAACAATAATAAGATTTAAAGGGAGAGCTCATATTCAGCAAATGGAGGAATTATGGAGACTAATTAAACGGATAAACATAAGACATTGTAGATAAAGATAAAAGATCTATCAGACAAAAAGAATAATTATAGCAAGGAGTTATGTGGATCAATAGGAAAGATTATAAAAAGCAATTATTTGGTCCAATTATGAAAGTGTTATGAGAGTGGGGTTATATGAAGCATTAGAAGGTGTTTCAGAGAGAATTTATATAGAGCAATAGGAGGAGTTATGTGGAGCGATTACAGACACAGTGTGACAGGATTCTTCCTCCAGGTCCTGCAGTTCTTCAAAGCGTGTGATATGAGGGGCACGGACAAAATTGGGCTAATGAGATTAGTAGCCGGGAGCAACGGGATGGCATTAATATGGAGGGGGTGTTAGACCAGCATCTATAATCAGCAGGATGGGGGCTGGAGCCCTTAGGGGAAATCAAATTACTGCTTATCCAAACGCCTGTTAACGCAGATACGAAGGACTTAATATACTATTGTCTAGACTCAGAGGGGATGCTCTCATAAAACATCTTTAAATAAAAAGGGGTTAATGAAGCTGTGCATTTTGTTAATACACAGGCAGCTAAACAGATAGAACAGTATGGTTCAAATAACATGTCTTCTCACAACTTCCATTTGTATTCCATAAACATTCGTTATTCTTTCTTCCAGTCGTAACCCTTGTTACCTTCTAGTCTTCTTTTTCTTTTTAAACATGTTCGCTGCTGACCAAATGCTTAGTATGTTTACATAATATCCAAATTGCAGATTATGACAACTTTCTTGTAACAGGAAGGGGACCAATTAGTTATACATCCCCCATACTGCAGGGCAGCATTTTATCTAGGCTGGTCATCAATATTTATAAATTATATGTGTCCTGGAAAACATGGCCGATGTGTTCACCCTACTTGCCACAGGGATATGGACCCTGGAACTGCTGTTACGAGCATGCATACATATGGCATGATTGTGCACTGAGTGAGATCTCCAAGCTTGTTCATCATTAATGGCCACGATTTGAGTCTTTACACAATGAACTTATGAACTTTCCTTTGTTTCTCTCATTCTTGTGTTGCACTTACTATTGTTGTGCACAAACCAGTCACTAGGAGTAATGCAAGCTTTGTGACTGTTGCTACTTGTTTTAAACAGACCAACACAGGTAGTTGATTACAAATCCCACCCTTAACTAATTGAACAAACTAAAATAACAGAGAACCAAAAAAAGAAAAACAAATCCCACAAACCCGTTAACCTTCTTACTTGTTAAGACACAAACCCAGTTTCAGTATATTTATAATGCTAGTCCTTTGCTGCTATGGTGCACAAAATGGTCCCTTACAAAAAGCAAGTCACTTGGAGAAATAAAAGCCCTTCCTGTGAGCCCTTACTTGCTGCCCAGGCCAAAAGGTCTGAACCTTTCCCTGGCTGTTACTACTCCCATTGATTCAATTTATGGTGCATACCTTTGGGCCCAACACTGGCCAAACCTTCTACCACTCAAATTCATCATACTCCTCATTCATAGTTGGCAACATTTGAAAACAATACCAGGGACGCTTTGCATCACAGCTTGAAAATTGTCCTCCACCCAGTCTGACCAACCCATATAATTAACATAATTCAGCTCTGCCTAGTTATTATGGCACCAAGTTCCCACCAACACTACCATAGATCCTTGGTATGTGGTAGATGTTAGGCATGCTAATTTTATTACCTTTAAAGAGGTTATATTGAGGAAAGTAGATATATAAATAACAAGGAAATTGATGATATTAAAGCTGCAGAGAATTAAAAATGATAGTACAACAAATTTCCCAAACCCAGTAATTTATTCATATTTTGTGCTGGCCTGGGCCTTAGCAAGTGTTTTGCATAAGTTTAATGGGATATTAGGAAGAATGGAACCGTAAAGTAACATTTAACCTAACTCTATAGGTTGTGTACTATAATCCCTATTACGCAAGTGCAGGTGTTATAGCATAATCATCATCAGTATACATTTAGCCAGACATGGATATGATACAGTGCAGCTCAGTAAT
Organism: Sceloporus occidentalis; assembly: GCA_023333645.1. Classification (NCBI taxonomy): domain Eukaryota; kingdom Metazoa; phylum Chordata; class Lepidosauria; order Squamata; family Phrynosomatidae; genus Sceloporus; species Sceloporus occidentalis. Next base: position 1,128,774 of record JALMGF010000037.1, on the reverse strand, counting down.
AAATTCCACTACTACAGTATATAGTGATCCAGACAATGACAATGGTCAGCACAACTCCCATCATTACATAGCAAGCCAGACACTGACAATGGTAGAGCACAACTCCCATCATTAAATAGTAAGCCAGACATTGAGGGTGGTACATAATAACTCCCATCACTATATTCTGAGCCTGAAGGTGGTACAGTAAAACTCCCATCAATATATAATGAGCCTAATAGTGGTACACCACAACTTCCAGTATTACATAGTGATTCAGACAGCTTGACAATAAATAGTAAGCCAGTCACTTAGCGTGGTCCATCTTAACTCCTACCATTATATAGTGATCCAGATAATGATGGTTGTACTACATAACTCTCATCATTGTATATGGAGCCAGACAATGGCAGTGGCACAGCATAACTCCCATCATTATATAGTAAACCAAACACTGAGGGTGGTACAGCATATATTCCACACTGAAATCAGGGCAATTGTTGGACTTGTTTTACTATCTTATTGTGAAAGATTTTAGCCTCTGCAATCTAAAATAGTTTGCTAAGTTTAATAAAAAATCTACAAAACAAAACAGCTACAGGTATTTTAATAAATGGATGTAATTTTAATAAAAGTTATGCAGACGGCGGTTCACCTTAAGTTGTGACGGTGATAAAAGGTAAAGGACATCAATATCTTTGGTTAGTGGAGAGCATAAAAAACATCCAGAGCTTGTGTTGATGAAAGCCATGACCTTATAATGTGTATTCAAGTACAAAGCAGGTAACATTTTGAAAAACCTTTTTGACAAGAAATTACAAAGCAAATTGTTAAGCTCAAAAATAAAAGAAGCTGGACTGTGTAAAAATGAACAGCAAAACATATAACGTTTCCACTGCATACTAAGAAAAGCAGGTAGAGAACCATTAGGGCCTTGCTCTAAATATCTATGTCTAGGAACTTTCTAAATTAGCTGACCTGGAGGCTCTAATCTTCTGTAGTCAACCAAAAAGATTCTGTTGAAGTTGCTTGCTGATTGTAGCAACCAAATGGTACTATTGCATAGGTAAAGATATTCTAGATTGTGTCACCTGTAGGAATTTCACCTGTCATATACCAATATACCAAAAAAAGAAAAGCTCCATATAATCAGATATAATTCAATCAAAATATACAAAGCAATAATGTCTGGGCTGTGAGAATTTGCCCATTCACACCCAGTAGTGTACCTAAAGGGGGGCGTTCCGCCGACGGCCGCCTAATGCGGGCCTGCAGCTCACTGCTGTGGTGCCTGCGCACTGTGTGAGGAAACTCTTTCCCGTGCAGGGGGAGCAGGAACCTGGGCGGGGAAAGAGTTTCCTCACACAGTGCGCGGGCACCACAGCAGTGAGCTGCAGGCCCGCATTAGATGGCCCGCATAGACGTATGCGCGGCACCAGTGATGATCGTCTGGCCTACGGACCAGTGAAATCTGCAAGAGAGGTAAGGGGGTATGAGAGAGTGAATGAATGAAGTGAGTAAGTGTTTAGGGGCAGAAATGGGACAGACAGGCTGTTTGGGGGGCAGAAATCAGACAGGCAGGCTGTTTAGGGGGGCAAAGGTGGCACAGGCAGGCTGCATCGGGGGGGCAGAAATGGGACAGACAGGCTGCTTCAGGGGCATTGGTGGCACAGGCAGGCTGCTTCAGGGGCAGAGGTGGCACAGGGAGGTTGTTTTTGGGGCAGAGGGGGCACGGGCAGGCTGTCACAAAGTTCTTGAGAATACAAGTGAGGAACCCAGTATGCAACAAAGGCACTGATGAATAGAAGAATCGTCAGACAAGCCGGGTCAGGAGTGGAGAAGGCAGCGAAGTCAGGAACAGGCACGGGTCAGCAACGGAGATGGTTATCATACAAGCCGGATCAGGAGTGGAGAAGGCAGCGAAGTCAGGGACAAGCACGGGTCAGCAATGGAGATGGTTATCATACAAGCCGGGTCAGGAGTGGAGAAGGCAGCAAAAGTCAGGCACAGGCACAATTTAGCAACGGAGAGACAATCAGGTAGGTATACTGTAAAGGCACTGCTCAGCTAGAACAATAACCAAGCACTGAATGGAAGTCAGTGTTCAGCTTTTGAATCTGCCGCTTCGACCAGGCTCCGCCCACAATGGGTGATGTAACGTTAGTTACGTTACGTTGTCTCCAGGGAGGCAAGCTATAAGAGAGGGGGCGTGGTTCGCCCCCGTACGTACCGCCCATCACTTGTGATGGGTATACTGGGAAGTCACCAGAATCAGGAATTTGCACACACCACAGGAACTCAGGTGCTTAGCTGTGCCAGGAAGGGGCAGCTCCCCAGTAAATCAAAATAGAAAAAGGCTCCAGGCACTCAAGAGTTCCACTCAGGCAGGTTTATTTGAAGGAGAAGAACAATAACGTTTCGACCTCACGATGAGGTCTTTATCAAGTTGAACATCGTGAGGTCGAAACGTTGTTGTTCTTCTCCTTCAAACCTGCCTGAGTGGAACCCTTGAGTGCCTGGAGCCTTTTTCTATGGGGATACCGGGAAGGACCTGCCCCGGGTGCTTGATGGATGCTGGCACCTCGAAGCAAGGTCCCGGAACTGCAGGGTACTCGGGGGAATTGCTACGTTGCGGTCCGTGACGCGGACCGTGACAGGCACAGCCAGGCTTCTTCAGGGGCAGAGGTGGCTCAGTATATAGCAATGAGAGTTATGCTGTACCATATCTCTTCAGTAATTGTATTTAATTTTTTTTTTCAGATTTCTAGTTTTTTGCAGTTGACATACAGTTTACAAATTTGTGAAATAAATATTTTTGCCAACATTTTTCTTTTGAGGGGAGGGGGTGCCACATACAGGATCAGCCCTGGGTGCCAAATACTCTAGGTACGCCCCTAGCTACAGGCGACCTGGATCCTCCTCTCTGGCAGCCGGTGTAGGTCTGTGCAATGCGCACAGACAACCTCCACTGCTGCAGGTACGACGGAGCGCCGGCATCACATGACCTTCCGGTGCTCTGTCATAGAATCCCCAGTGGAAGTGCCGGCAGCAGCGGTTGTCAATGCGCATCCCTTCCGGCGCTCAGTCATAGAAGCCCCGGTGGAAGTATCGGTCAGCAGCAATGGAGGTTTTCTGCATGCATCGCATAGACCTCCACCGGCAGCCCCACTAGACACCATGGAGTCTGAAGCACGGGGGACAAGCCTAGGGATGCACTGGTAAGTCGGGGGAGGGGGGTTAAGAGTGGCATGGGGGTATAACTGTTTTCTGGAGGCAGAGTGGTATATAGGGGTGTATAAGGCATATCTGGGGGCAGAGTGACAATAGGGGGTTAAAAGGCATATCTAGGAGGCAGAGTGACATATCAGGAGGCAAAGTGGACTATAGGGGTGTATAAGGCATATCTGGGGCAGAGTGGCAAATAGGAGGTTAAAAGGCATATCAGGGAGGCAGGGTGGCATATAGGGGGTATAAGGTATATCTGGGGCAGATGTGCATAACTGGGTACAATCAGTTTGTATTAAATATAAAAAAATAGTTTACATGTGAATTAATATTTACTAGTAAACCCCCCCCCCCCATTCAGTAGTCTTATTTTCAGGCTTTTTCTTTTTGTCCCAAATTAATATTCAAATTTTGGGGGTCGTCTTATAATTGAGCAAATACAGTAATAAAAAAGGTCTGTCATTGTAGAAAGGGTATGTCAATGTCTTCCTAAGGAATATGACTATAGAGACATTTTCTTTCCCTTTAGCGGTATTAAAAATAGGGCATCGTCTTGGTGATATTTTCATTGTTGCCTATTGATCAATGAAAATGTTTGTGTAAACACAACTAAAGTAACATTTTATATTAGCTGCATAAGATATAGAAATACCACCCAATCCCTGAAAGATGAAAAAAATACATAATTACAAATGGCACAATAGGGTCAAGGTAAAATTCACAGACACACAGAGGTCACGAAAAAGGGCCACAGATCAGATTTTCTCCCTTATATTCAGCCCCAAACTGTGACACTGGCTCTCATATGAATATATTGCTGTGGAGTCTCACTTTCTCATTGCTGATAAGGCAGCTGGGTCTGAATAGGATTAGACTGTAACCGACTTAGCTCTTTGCTCTTGCAAGAGCTTTAGGCAGGAAATAACCACTGAAAGAAACACTGCCCAACTTGCCTTTCTCTTTGATCCATCCTCTGGTGGGAAATTATATGCAGAAGCAGATGTCTGATGCATTTAAACTGCAAACAAACACTAGGCCCTCCATGATTCCTCAAGTGCTAACACTAACAGGCTATATCTTACTGGGCATGTGTATGCACAGTGTGATGTGTGGAAGAATTCACAAAAAAGACCTATTGTTGTCAGATCTCTGAATGTTAAGCCCCATAAATTTTTGCTGTCCGTATGGTTAAACCACCATCCATTATGCATATAAGCATCAGTAGCATTGGCCAAGGAAATTATTATTTAGAATCTGAATGGAAAATAGACCTCTCATAATTGATGTGTTCTCTGTTGTCTAAAGATACACTTGTAATTAAGGATATGGTTGTAATTACATTACTGAACATTGCACTGTATAATGTATGAATTTGAGTCTATAAATAAATAAATGGCCTATGTCATTCACCGTAGCTGACATGATGCAAGCCTATATAGGACCACTGAAATAATAAGGTGAGTTTATTTCACACAGGCAACGTTTCGACGCACAGGTCTTTCTCTTTCTTGAGAAAGACCTGTGCGTCGAAACGTTGCCTGTGTGACATAAACTCACCTTATTATTTGAGTGCTGAGCCTTTGCTTCTTTATTTTGGATTTATTGAGGGACTTGGTGGTACCCTGGCTCGTGCACCATTTTACTGCTGAGTGCTGCATTCCAACCTTTCTTTTTGTATATAGGACCACTGTCTTCTTCTATGTATTTGTTTAATCTATTAGTTAACAGTGAATCCAGATATAATCCACCAATAACTAATAAATCACAATTTAATAAACAGTTCACCGATCTTATCCTTTAGTCCAGTTTTTTATGCGGGCAATAACGACCTACCTGTCCGCTGGGGAATCCACTCCTCGCCTCCACAGCTCCCACTCACGGCAAACAAGCAACTTGCACCTGTCTAGGAGACTCTGCTATTTTGGATTACCTGTGTACCGACTTTGACTTGCCATTACTTCCCTCTACGTGTTTTGACCTCGGCTAGTGCGACTACTATCTTCATGTTTAGACCTGGCTTTCACGACTGACCCCTAGATGTACTGAGATGTCGCCTTTGACACCTTATTTAGTAGATTCAGCCCTACTATGATTATCTACAGTTTTTCTGTTTTTGAACTCAGAGACTGGTCTACTATATTACCTAACCCTGTATGCCTTCTTCCTGGTGTATCCCGTGCCCTGTCTGCCCCTTTGGGGTCGCCCCGTTAGGTGACTGACTTCTACAGAACAGGTTCTAGGTATAAGTGCGTGACATTACACTAGGTCCAATGGATCCCTCTGAGTTGGGCAAGGTTTTATCACTCTAAAGGTCAGGTGGTGCAGTCTCATGAGGTATGCTTTAAAAGTATGGAGGACAAGATTGATCAACTCACCCATGCCATGCAAGTCCTGGTATCCAGATCTGATCATGCTGCTCCTTCTTCTGCGAGTGCTACTGCTTCTGCTCGGACGACAGCTCAAGCCATACCTCCAACAATTGTTACACCGGCTATACCATTTTTACTAAATGAGATTTACGGGGTTAATTGATTAGGATTCAAAAGGGTGCTGAGTTGAAAACAGCTGTCAATACACTGATGGGTCACTATGAAAATTTCGTTATGCCATTGGGTTATGCAATGTCCCAGCCATATTTCAAGAATTCAGTAACGATATTTTTCGTGATGTAGCCTTCCAATTTGTCAGAATCCCACTGTAAAGATGTACGCATTGTACTACAACGCCTTTCTCAGAATCACCTATATGCTAAACTGGAGAAGTGCCAGTTCAAGGTTCCCTGTATTTCTTTTTTAGGGTACATAATTATGGCAGATGCATAGATGGGCCAGTATTGTCTCAAAGAAAGGAGTTTCAGGGTAAACTGCATCCTTGTGCACATTGTTCTAAAAGATTTACTCCACCAGACACTAGTTATGACGTTAGTAACCGGGAACTTCAAGCTATAATTTTAGCTCTTCGCGAATGGCATCGTTTGCTGGAAGGAGCTAGAAACCCTATTATGGTTCTCACTGACCACAAAAACCTAGAATACTTACAATTGGTCTCAACTTATTTCTTGGGCAGAATATGCCAGGAACAATGTACCTCATGAGGCATCAAATACTGTATTTGCTTGATTATAAGACAAGGTTTTCTTCAGAGCATATGCACTAAAAAATACCCCTTGTCTTATATTCGACTACAAGACTAAGATCCAGATCCCCCGCAGTGCTGCAGGGGACCCAGATCCTCCTCTCTGGCAGCCTCTGGGGGCTTCTATGATGGAGTGCCGCCATCAAATGACCTTCCAGTGCTCCAACATAGAAGTGCCGGCAGCAGTGGAGGTTGTCTGTGCGCATCCCGCAGCCGGTGAACATTTGCAGGATGTTCACAGACAACCAATCCACTTCTGCTGGCACTTCCGTCATAGAAGTCAATTGTTTTATCATACACCTAACTATATGCCTACAAAATCCCTGACTTTGTGCAAGTGTACCTATAAGAATTTGAAGGCAAAGGGTGGTCACGTCACACCAAATATTGATTTCTTCTGTTCAGTCACTTTGCTAAATGATGAAAAATAAATGATTAACATGTCTGTTTTTGAAAGCATTCTTACTTCACACCTGACTAACCTTTGTACAGTACTGTGTGTGTGTGTGTGTATATATATATATATATATATATATATATATATATATATATATGAATAATCTCCCCATATATTAAAGAAGTATTAACCTCAGGGAGTATGCTAATTTAAAGATTACCTTAACATTTAACATTACCTTAGATTTTTGTTTCGGGTGCCTGAGGCAGAGCATTTGGAGAGTAGGGTGGGCCAGTGCTCCAGTCCACATTTTGGAATTAACGAAGAGGTGACAGGTAAGGAATCCAGGCCAGGAGTTCCAACTTTCTCTAATTTCACTGCCCCAAGAGCTGCTAGGTAGTGGTGTGTACGGGAGCGCACACTGCTATTTACTTTATGATGTTCTATGCCATCAATATAGGATTGGGCACATTTATTCATCACGGCATAGTCATTGTTTTTTGGATTTGTGCCCTACAAGTTGAATTGCATACTATTAAGCATTATTTAGGCATATAATCCGCATTTTTGGTAAAAGGCTAGACAGGCCATTAAATTTGGCCCAAGAACAGAGATGTAAGAGGGAGCAGAGTTTTGGAGGATGTTTTGCTCACTTTGCCAGTGTACTTATGAAAATGTGTTTTTAAAAAACTTTCACAGAATGCATTTCACATGCGTTCCCACTGATGTTCATGGGCGTTCCAGCTGATATCATGGGAATCACCCCCATTTAAAGGAGAAATGGGTGGGGGGCGTGTCAAGACCCCACGACCCGGAGAAGCGGTGCTTCCCTTGGAGTAAAAGGATGCCCTCGTGTATTTAACTGCTACACATAGTTAAACTACAAACCTATTTCCTTTAATAATGGATTTTATTTAAAGCTCTAACTGCCTTCTTTTCCCTAACCCACTCCAGTTGCTGAAGGAAGGCGCTTACTAATTGTGGATAATTATGTCTCGTATGGTTTTAATTAAATGGCAATTAACCCTTTGTTTTTCAGCAATTACCAATCCTTCACATCTATTATTACCATTATACCCGAGCATGAAGGGCTGCATTCACTACTAAATTCTCATTAACAGTTAATGGATTATCAGCAGCATAGAAAGCAATCACTTTGCATAAACATCCTTTGTTATATACAGAGGAATGCAGATGGTTTCAAAAGATAAGTGAGAGTGGCTGGACTTATCAGTGGTGAGAGTTTAAACAGTACTGGTTGGGAATTAATGGGCCAGGGCACAATACATATGATTGGTGATGACAGCATAGGCAACAGGACAGGATATTAACCTAGTGCCATACCTCCCACAAGCTACCTAGCCTTTATTTCCTTCCAATAAACCACTGCTCATCCCATATTCTAGAAAGGTCTAGAATATGGACAACCTTTAGCAAGCTTGCTTCTGTAGACATGGTTGGATTGAAATATAGGTGTCCCTTACAACCTAAAAAATAAAATAGCTTTATAGACAAGGTATGGATGTGATGTGGGAAGAGCAAAATGATTGGTGTAAGAATTTTGCTCATAAGACATACCGACTAACTTTCTCGGGGGGTGCTTAAAAATGAGGTTTAGGGCAAATTCCTATTCTCCCTAGTAGAAAATCCTTTACCTCAAATGTTTTCCCTTTTTTTTCTTACTATGCAACACAAAAAGTTTTTAGGTTTGTGAGGTATAATATTAGATTTGGTTTAGCCAGTTACACGTCTCTTTTTCTGTAAGACACTTAACAACTTAAAAGATATATGTATGTGAATATACATACATACTAATGATATACTGAAAGAGCAGCACACAAGAGGTCTGGAAATCATGATGGCTTAAGGCAATTATGAACCTATTTGTTGAAATAGGCCTGGAGCTTGAACACCATTTCCCTCCTTAAGACAGCTGTGAGCTTATCCAGCTGTACTGGATTGATTCATGTCCAATAGTGTTAAATTCATTATTCTAATCTCTTGGGTGGGTATATAGCAAATAATCATTCATTCTTTCTCTCTCACACGGACACACTAGAAAGAAACAAAGCCATGAGTTTACTTCCATTCCTGGTAAATAAATAAATCTATGGATCTGTGCTCACAAATTGATACCAGCCATTGGTCTATTTATCAGTCTGTTCTCATGAGCTCATGTCTGACTACTGGCTATAAATCCATTATTATGCTCTCTGTCCTAAACTGATCATGGTCGTGGTAAATACCCCCTGGTGTATTCATGCATTGATAGCTGGCTAGAATTAAAAAACCCTATTCTGACTCTTTAGAAATTTACCCAAATAAAAGTGTTCTCAATAATTGATTAGCAAATACCATTGAAACAGTAATTTTACATCTAGACATTATTCAATAAGATCAAAAGTATATCTAGAACTTAAACTTCCACAGGTTCCTTGGTAGCAGTATTATATATATATTGCAGGAAAAACTATGTGAATTATTTTGGAATTGTCTGAATCTGTGCGTCTATTGGTTATTAAATACAGTCTAGAAAACTAAACTACATAAACAACTGTATATGTACTAGATAATTCTTACATATCAAAAATGTCTTTGTAAACATCATTTGGAGTATAAACTGTATTACTTGAGGGTACAGTATGAAGAAATTTCACCATATCTGCTTTTTCAGCAGAAGCTCTAGAAAAATAGTCCATGATACAATTGTCCATGACTAAATGAGGGTTGCAACATGTATATATCCCAACCTTACTCAAAGTCTGACCCTGACTTTTGTTGCTGCTCATTGCAAAACTTAAAAATACTGGAAATTACCTTAATTTCAAAATGAAAGGAAAATCGGAGGGTGCCAAATCGACATGGTATCCATGTTATTCTAAACAGTGTCACCAGCCACAGGTTCTGTATCATTTAGATTACCTGACATTTGCAATAATGCATGGTACGTACTTTCAACTAAACGCATTTTCGCCTAAAGAGCTAATCGCAGTACAATGCCAGAACAACTGGCTCAAGGACGTAAGGGCAAAATGCCAGTAAAATTGCCTCTAGGGCATAACACTGGTTATCAATCAATCAGGGCAATAATTAAGATGTTACAGTCAACTGGACGTGTTATGAATCAACCTGCAAGAGGATGTTTTTCTATATTGTTTCAATGCACTGTGAAGAGGATGGTTCGAGTGGCCAAAAAATCTCCAAGGATCACAACAAGAGAATTGCAGAAGTTAGTTGCGTCTTGGGGACAGAAAGTCTTCTAAACTACAATCTGATGTCACCTACATCACCACAAGTTGTTTGGAAGGGCTTCAAGAACAAACTCAACCGTCTTCAATTCAATTGAGATCGGATACTAGGGTCAGATGAAACCAGAATACAGCTTTTTGGCATTAAACAGCATAGGTGGGTTTGGGGCACAGAGAGGTAGCTTAAAATGGACAATCATCGAATCTTCCAGCAGGACAATGATCCAAAACATACATCAAAATCAACACAAAAATGGTTTACTAACCATAAAATCAAGGCCATCCCAGTTCCCTGACTTGAACACCATAGAAAACCCAAGGGGTGAACTAAAGAAGAAAGTCCACCAGCCTTGAACTCGAAATTTGAAGGATCTGGAGAGATTCTGTATGGAGGAATGGTCTCAGATCCCTTTCCATGTATTCTCCAACCTCATCAGGCATTACAGGAGAAGACTCAGAGATATTATCTTGGCAGGGAGGGAGGTAGCACAAAGTATGGACTAAAAGGGCGCCAATAATTGTGCCACACTTATATTTAACCATTTGTTTTTTTTCATAAACCTTTGTTGTGTTTGCAATTGCTTAGCATCCATGAGAGCAGAGTATGTTTGTGTATTTTCTGAACAAAAGATCAAAAGGTTAGGCAATAATTACAATTTTTCACACCCTTACCAAGGGTGCCAATATTAGTGGAGGGCACTGTATAGATAGATAGTCCAGTCTCTTTTGCTTGCTACATTAAGGTTTTGGCACTTGGTTGCATGTAGACAATGCTACTCATGTCTCTTCTGAACTGTTTTGTGCATGGACACTGGCTTGTTCTTTGACTACATGCTGTTTTGCAAGTTTTGTCACTTGGCCTGATCTGACTAAGATAATTTTCTTCTTACCCAGGCTGTTGGATTTCTTGCACCTTGGTGATTGGTCACTTATGCATGCACAGTCCTTGACACTCCAGCTCTAGATGCCGATGCATGGCATGGATCCAAGCCACTTTTAGGTCTCCAAACTTCCATTAAAGTGTGTATTGCAGGTGCATGGCGCTCTGCAGGGTCACATTGTGCTTATTACATGACCCTATAGTAGTATTGTGGTACCACAGACAGTGCAAGCTGCAGACAGGGTTCAGCTCAATGTAAGAGGGAGAGGGGGAAAGAGAGCTGTGTGCATAGGTGATGAGAGTGTGTTTAGGCATGTATGTGTAAGTGTATGGTGGTGGAGCGAATGTTTCTGTATATGTATGGTGTTAGAGTGTGTGCTGGAGCTGACTGGTGGTAGATGTATTATGTGCATGGATACATTTTGTGCATGGGAAATAGCTGTGTGGAGGTGAAAGCTTATGCAAGGCAAGGGTTCACCCAGCTATTATCTAATGCACAGAAAATAGCTAGGGGCAGGCAGGTGAAGGGGCAAAGAGCACACCACTTTTTTAAAGAGTCACGCAGCTATCATGTGCATTAAAGTGTGTATTATGGCTGGTGTGTGTCTTTAAAGATGACTTTCTGCCTTGTCGACTAATCTGTCAGCCATGCCACTTTTCTATCTATACAATTTTGTGTTATTCCTCAAAGTTTTCACTAGAATTTTTTTATAGCAGTAGAATTCTAAGCCACCTTGTCCATATCTATTAAGTAATCATGCACTGATCGGCCATAACTTTATGACTACTGACAGATAAAGTCAATCACACTGATAATCTTGTTATTATGGCACTTGGCAGTGGGTGGGATAAATTTGGCAGCAAGTGAACATTTCATCCCCAAAGTTGATATGTTAGAAGTAGGAAAAGTGGTCTGAGTGACTTTTATAAGGGCCAAATTGTAATAGCTAGACAACTGGGTCAGATCATCTCCAAACTGCAGCTCTTGTAGGGTGTTCCCAGTCTGCAGTGGTCAGTACCTATTAAAAGTGGTCCAAGGAAGGAAAAGTGGTGAACCGGCTACAGGTCATGGGCAGCCAAGGCTCACTGATGCATGTAGGCAGAGAAGGCTGGCCCGTGAAGTCAAGCTACTGTGGCTCAAATTGCTGAAAAAGTTAATGTTGGTTCTGATAGAAAGGTGTCAGAACACACAGTGCATCGCAGTTTGTTGCATATGGGGCTCTGTAGCCTCAGACCATATAATGGGCAAATGAGCATAAGAACTGGACCACAGAGCAATGGAAGAAGATGGCCTGGTCTGATGAATCACGTTTTCCGTCACGTGGATGGCAGGGTGTGTGCCGCTTACCTGGAGAACACATGGTAGGAGGGTACACTGTGGGAAGAAGGCAAGCCGGCATAGGCTGTTTTGGACAATGTTCTGCTAGAAAACCTTGGGTCCTGCCATTCATGTGGATGTGACATGTAGCAACAACCTATGCATTGTTGCAGACCGTGTACACCATTTCATGGACACTGAAATGTGCTTTGCCACAAAGCAGAAATGGTTTAGGAATGGTTCAAAAATGAGTTTACGGTGTTGACTTTTCCTCCACATTCCCTAGATCTCAATCCAGTCAAGAATCTGTGGGATATGCTGGACAAACAAGTCAGATCCATGGAGTCCTCACTTTGCGACTTACAGGACATAAAGGATCTGCTGCTAAAGTCTTGGTGCCAGATACCACAGCACACATTCAGAAGTCCAGAAGTCCATGCCTTGACAGGTTAGGGCTGATTTGGCGGCAAAAAGGAGACCTACACAATATAACGTATTTGCTCGATTACAAGAAGAGGTTTTTTCAGAGCAAATGCTCTAAAAAAATACCCCTCATCTTATAATCGAGGTCGTCTTCTAATCAGACCTCAAATAGGGCCAGGCTGCTTACCGGTGCTTCTCTTGTACCCGCCAGTACGTGAATGCACATCACGTGCCTCTGCTCCCCTCCTTCTTCCTGGGGCCGAGAAAAGAGAAGTTGCAGAGGGAAGAAGCCAGGCCCCTGCAGAAGTCTGCGAGCGAGAGATCTGCAGTTCAGGTAAGGGGTGGGGGAGGGTTTATTAGCAAGTATGCGTGATTAAGGGAATTAATGAGTATTTAAATGAGCGTGTGTATGATAGCATAGATGTGTAAGGGGGGACGGTAGCATGGCATAGGGAGGCTGTAATCACACTCCTATCATGCCCAGGTTCCAGCATGTACTGGCTGCCTGGGCATGATAGGAGTGTGATTGCTGTTAGCAATCATATATGTATATATGCCTTCAGAAATGCCTTTTAACCCCCTATATGCCACTCTGCCCCATGATATGCCCCTATATGCCAGAGTGCATATCATGGAGCACAGTGGCATATAGGAGGGTATAAGGCATTTCTGGAGGCAGAGTGGCATATAGAGGGTTAAAAGGCATATCATGGGGCAGAGTGGCATATAAGGCATTTCTGGGGCAGAGTGGCAAGCTTGGGGGCAGATGTGCAAAACATTTTCTCAATCATAGCTTTTATTAAATATGAAAAAAATGTTTACATGAATTAATATTTACTAGTTAAACGTTTTTCCTATACTTTTTTATACTCCTAGGCAGGTGGTCATAACATTATGGCTGATCAGTGTATAATATGATTGCCATACTAGGAGAATAAAGAATCATACACTATGTGCACAATTATTAGGCAAGTTGTATTTTTGAGGATTCATTTTATTATTGAACAACTACATGAGGTTTTGGCTTTGTTAGGAGAATACCTATGTTTGCACAATTATTGGGCAACTATTAGTGTGCACAATTAACCCCTTAATGACAAAGCCCGTACATGGGTTTAGGGACCGCCCATTGTCTATTTTTCCCATCTTACGTGTTTATTTTCATCTATTAAAGTGAGAATAATGTTAATGTTAAAGTGAGAATAAACAAACAACTCAAAATTTACAAATAAACATTTGTGACATTTCCAAAAAATCAGTGACCGATATAGCCACCCTTCTTTTCAATAACAATCATAAGCCTTCCATTCATGTAGTCTGTCAGGTTATTGATCTGTTGACGATCAACATGTTGTGCAGCAGCAATAACAGCCTCCTAGACACTGTTCAGAGAAGTGTACTGTTTTCCTTCAGCGTAAATCTGGTGTTTAAGAAGGGCCCACAAGTTCTCAATAGGTCAGGTGAGGAAGGGGGCCGTGTCATTATTTTTTCATCTTTAAGGCCTTTAGTGGCTAGCCATGCAGTGGAGTACTTTGATGCATGCGATGGAGCATTGTCCTGCATAAAAATCATGGTCTTCTTGATACAGACTTTTTCCTGTACCGCTGTTCAGCCTTCCGTACTGTGGTCATGTCTCTGAGCACTAAACACCTTGTACTTCTGGACACTCCAGGTAGGCTGCAGTTGTGGAATATGACAGCACTTGAGGATAATGGGTTCCTGGTAGCTTCATGTTTGATTCTTCTCAAATCTCTGGCAGTTAATTTCTGTATTTTATTCTCAACACCTTTCTTGCGACCCTGTTGACTATTTGCAACAAAACATTTGATAGTTTGATAGTTCACGCCCCAATATCTTAGTTGGAAAATATACATAAAAATGATGATGATATGGTCAAAATAATCACTTGTCTAATAATTGTGCACAAAGTATATTGTACAATTCATCCACTTTTATGTGAGCCCGCGAGTCATGGAGGAAGTGAGTGGATATGTATGTGTGTATTTTAGAATGCGATTGTATGTGTATATGTGTGGGGTGTGTGAGCATGAATGTATAATTGTTTGTGTGTAAGCAGAAGGAGTGTGTGTTAATGAGTATGTGTTAGTGCTAGGTTATGGGGGGAGGACATGTCTTTACCACCCCAAAAGGTGCCAGCCTTCCCCTGCCCCACAGCCACTGTTTTAATGGACCCTTACAGTCACAGATATACAAATAATAACATATGTCAGTTTGGGACAAATAATGGCCAAAGATGGCTTGATGGCAGATGCGGTATAGGTATAGGTATAGGTAGTTGTACAGATATGCATTTTCCATTAAAATGCAAGGGTTATATATAGCCTCATAAGGAATATGTACTATTTTAAATGATAGTTGCATATTTCATTAGAAAATGTTGTATGGCATTTATCAGCAATCTTCATTAGTCTAGTATGGTTTTACAATAAATGTATAGTAGATCAAACATTTTTAAATTTACATTTCTTTCATTTGTTAAATGGCGCATAGCTGATTTTATTAACAAGTCGACCATCATGGGATTAGATCATCTTTTGGCTTTCCAATATGAAGTGATGTTGATCTTTTAATACTGGCCTTTCAAATGCTAAAATTTCATTACTTGGCATTTTTAGCCTAATTAAATTACATGTGAAATATGAAGTTAACTACAATCTTTTACTTAGCATAATTTAAGTTTAACAATCTTATCAGTTATATCACATCAGATTTCAAACCCCTTTGTATGCCAAAAGCAGGCATAGGGAGAAGAGCGGAAATCCTTATACCTATTTCAATTGGTTGTTGGTATGTGGTATTGCCTGTGTGTGTATTTATGGATGTGTACAACACATTGATTTGTCCAGTAGATAAGCAAGAGAACCCTGCTTCTGACTTGCCTACATTGCTTTTTTTTTAATGGAAGCCACAATTAATACCCTTAATGGGGTGTTGTGTTTATTTTGCTTTTGCTTCTCTTTTAATGGGAGTTACACCATGATCAATGGAAGGAAATGCTCTGCTTTGATCATCTCTTTTCAATCAAAACAGAACCAAACCTGCTTCTCGGTGGTTTCTAAAATCATTGCACAGTGCATTTACACCGTTTAGGTTTTCACCTAAAGTAAAAAGACCACTTTATCAGTAATGTAACAAACCTATCATTTTTCAAAAAATATCTGCGAAGCTAATGAAAGACATGTTTCTTTTAACAGAATGAAGTCTATGTCAGAGTACATATAAATGTGTTATCAGAAATTGATGCCTGTTAGTGGTAAATTCATCACAAATATACATTAGACTTAAATTGTTTTGTGGTGATGGGGGGGAGGTTATGCCTTCCTATTAATGTATACTCACAGACTGACAGTAGACCAAGTATAAATCTATTATTCTGCTCTCTTGCATTGATGTCTTACTTGCGGGGAATCCTTTATTCTACTTTAGTGAATTGTTGCCTGGATACTAATGCAACCATCAATTTGCTTTTAAGGATCACCTGTTCACCGGTAAATCATCCTACTGTCATATCACTCTCTTAGATTTATACCTGGTTAAAGTGACCAGGTGACCTTTTAAACACATATTATTAATACATTAAACAAAGGGTAACTACACATCCTTCAACTGTAGGTGTATTCTCCTAAATAGTATCTCTGAATGCATAAAGCTACAATTATTATTTATTTTCTTATTTTGCTCTTTAATACCTTTGTTCATTTTTTAAACTATATTTTGAACGAACAATGAGGTATTTTATAGTATGTATACATGCATTGGTATGGGAATCTGTACCCAAATGTTGGTCAAAATAACCAATTCAAACCCATTACATGGAGTAAGTAGTAGTAGAAGTGGTTGGGTCTCGGTTGTATTAACAGTAGACAGTGGCGTCGCTACAGGGGGGCAATTTTCCCCCCTAGGATATTCCTTGCCCCCCTGTTGCCCCCCCGCCGAATTTGGAGTCACCCAGGACAGTCCCGCAATGGGACTTTAACCCCTTCACTGCTAACGATGGCATGGTGCCGTCGCTAGCAGTCCCAGTCAGGTGCTAACGACGGCACCTTGCCGTCACTAGCACTACCCTACCTTGATGGAGGTCTGTGGACCTCCATCACCACCTACCCCGGCGATCCGCCCCTCAAACTGAAGGGCATCACCGGGGCCACCCGATCCGCCCGGTGACGTCTCGCGCAATGACACGATGACTTCACAGCGCAACTTTATTAACAACTGACAATTGTCAGTTAAAGAGGTATGGGGGCATGCTGCTTAGATGCCTAAGCTACAGACCCCCAACATATACCGTTGGAAAGGTAATTACCAACGGTAAAGAATAAAAAATGTTAAGTTAAAAAAATACAATTTTAAAAAAAAGTTTAAAAAATTATTTAAACAAAGTAGTTTAACTTAAAAAAAAAAAAGTTTAAGTATTCTAGCTAAATGATCCACTGTGGTAGCCAATGTTACCACAGTGATCATATAGCTATAAAAAGTCACATTCCCTTTTTAAAAATGGCCGATACTAATTTTTAATCCCATAATCCCTTTGATCATGGGGTTAAATTTAGCCAACGGTAGAGGGAGGCAATTTTTGAAATCCTGATGAACTGCAAATATTAATAAAATAAGCCATTTAGCCTGTGTGGTACGTGAGTAACCATCTTATCCCTGGAGCGCCTTGCATTTTTACTGCAAAACTTATTTTTGCTGTAAAAGTGATTTTTTTTTCTCCCTTTACCATCATTTCTTTGGGATTGTAAGGGGAAAGAATGGTGTGTGCTTCTGTGAGTGAATGTATGGAAAGTATGGTGTGTGCTTCTGCGAGTGAATGTATGGAAAGTATGGTGTGTGCTTCTGCGAGTGAATGGAGATATGAAAGGCGTGTGAATAATCAGTAATTAGGGTTGAAGCCTTGACGTGGCATTACTGCTCACGTAGGAAGTTAAATTATGGTACAAAAAGTACACATTTGCAAGAACTACACCCCTTGGCACATCAAATGAGGGGCTGTATGTGTTTCTAGTACAAACCTGGAGTGCGCAAAGCGACATATTCCATCATTATTTGTGCAGTCAAATTTTGTCCTAGAAATACATGTAGCCCCTCATTTTAAGCTCCAAGGGGCGTAGTTTCTTAAAATGGATGAATTGTCCGAATGAGGGAGAGCATGAGTTAATATGTGGATGAATTGTCTGAATGAGGGAGAGCATGAGTTAATGTGTGGATGAATTGTCTGAATGAGGGAGAGCATGAGTTAATATGTGGATGAGTTGTCTGAATGAGGGAGAGCATGAGTTAATGTGTTTGTGTGTATCATAGATGTATAATTGTGGAAGGGCAAAGATGGCACTAGCAGGATGTTTGAGCCTTGGGGACCAAGATGGCACAGGCAGTGTATGTATGGGACAAAGATCGCAAATCTTATGTGTGTTATCTGGGTGCTGGCCAGGTTCTATGTGGGCAGTGTGGACGCCAGGGCTGACTTTGGGGTGTGCAACCTGTGATCTATGCAGTAGAGCAGCAGGTAATGCTAGCAGAATGCTTGGTTGTATAGCGAGAGGTATTAGCAGTAGAAAGAGGGAAGTGTTCATGCCGTTGTACAGATCACTGGTGAGACCTCACTTGGAGTATTGTGTACAGTACTGGAGACCATATCGCCAGAAGGGTATAGAAATGCTGGAGAAAGTGCAGAGAAGGGCTACTAAAATGGTTTATGGATTACAAGATAAACCTTACCAGGACAGGTTAAAGGATCTTAACCTATATAGCCTGGAAAAAAGACGGGACAGGGGGGATATGATAGAAACATTTAAATACTTAAAGGGAATCAACAAGGAAGAGAGTTTATTTAAAAGGAGAAATACTACCACAACAAGAGGACACAAGCATAAACTAGAGGGCAAAGGTTTAATGGTAACATCAGAAAATATTACTTTACGGAAAGGGTAGTGGACGCATGGAATAGCCTCCCAGCAGAAGTGGTAGATGTTAATACAATAAAGTCATTTAAGCAAGCATGGGATAGGCATAAGGCCAAGCTAGATATAGGATAAGGGCAGGTACAAAAGGAAAGTACTCAGAGGTTGGGCAGACTGGATGGGCCTACTGGTTCTTATCTGCCATCACTTTCTATGTTTCTATGTAATTTAGGGGGTTTAAAATATACCTTTAATACTGTGTTTTTATGTGAATTCCAATTGACCTACACCTGCAAAGCTGGGTTTCTGTGTTATTCTGTAGATCCATATCTGCTATGCTATGTTTCCATACATTATTTATGTATACCTGCAAATACAGGGTTTGTATGTCTTGTTCAGTTGATTAATACCTGCAATGCTGTTTCCATGTATTTATTTGATCTATACCTGCAACGCTACATTTCATATATTATTATTATTGTATACCTGCAAATACAGGATTTGTATGTCTGATTCTGTTTATTTGATATATACCTTCAGTGCTGAGATCACAAAGTGAATTTCAATTGATCTATACATGCAAAGCTGGGTTTGTGTGTTAATGTGTTGATCTATACCTCCTATCAGCAGCAGGATATAATATTTATATATATATATATTTATATATATATCGGCAGCAGGGACTAATATTAATATATATGGGCAGCAGGGGCTAATATATATATATCAGCAGCAGGATCAAATATTAGGCCCTGAAATCATTTAGTGCAAAAGTTAAGGTATTGTGTTGTTTAAAGGATTTCATGGATTAGTCGTACTAAATTGTGGCTTCAGGCTTCCCATGTTGAATGATCAAGTATTGTATTGTCCAATAACAAAAGTATCATTCCATAGCACATTACTTTTGGCAATATATATATATATATATATATATATATATATATATATATATATACCGTATTTTCTCGATTATAAGACGACCCTGATTATAAGACGACCCCCCAAAATCTGAATATTAATTTAAGAAAAAAAGAAAAAGCCTGAATATAAGACGACCCTAAAGGAAAAAAGTTTTACCAGTAAATGTTAATTCATGTAAACTATTTTTTTTAATAAAAGCTATGATTGAGAAAAATATTTTTTTTGTTTTTATTTCC
Source organism: Sceloporus occidentalis (assembly GCA_023333645.1). Taxonomy (NCBI): domain Eukaryota; kingdom Metazoa; phylum Chordata; class Lepidosauria; order Squamata; family Phrynosomatidae; genus Sceloporus; species Sceloporus occidentalis. The sequence continues at coordinate 1,109,091 of JALMGF010000037.1, read as the reverse complement.
TTGTATTTTCCAACCTGTCCCCCAGTTACGCACATCTGCCCCCAGGCTTGCCACACCAATATGGCACTGTGGCCCATGATATGCCTTTTAACCCTCTATATGCCACTGTGCCCCATGGTATGCCTTTTGACCCCCTATGTGCCACTCTGCCTCTAGAAATGCCTTATACCCCTATATCCCATTCTGGCATTTAGGGGGTTAAAATGCATATTATGGGGCAGAGTGGCATATAGGGAGGTATAAAGCATTCCAGGAGGCAGAGTGGCATTAAGGGAGTTAAAAGGCATTGTATAGAGCACTCTGCCTCCAGAAATGCCTTATACCCCTATATGCCACTCTGGCATTTAGGGGGTTAAAAGGCATATTATGGGGCAGAGTGGCATAGAGGGAGGTATAAGGCATTTCAGGAGGCAGAGTGCTCTATTAAATGCCCCCTTAACGCCACTCTGCATTTAGGGGGCCACTGGCATTTAGGGGCCCCCTTAACGCCACTGGCATTTAGGGGGTTAAAATGCATATTATGGGTCAGAGTGGCATATAGGGAGGTATAAGGCATTCCAGGAGGCAGAGTGGCATTAAGGGAGTTAAAAGGCATTGCATAGAGCACTCTGCCTCCTGAAATGCCTTATACCTCCCTATATGCCACTCTGCCCCATAATATGCCTTTTAACCCCCTAAGTGCCAGAGTGGCATATAGGGGTATAAGGCATTCCAGAAATGCCCTATGCCCCCATTTAACACACACACACGCACACGCACACACACACACACACACACACACACACTTACCGGTACTTCCAATTTCCTGCTGTATTGCCGGGGCAGCGGGTTGACGTCTCCTTCCGCTGCAGCCGGAAGGAGGTGGAGTTGGCAGCGGGGGTTTGTCTGCGTCCGTCGCGGATACCTTCCCCGGCTGTCAGAGATCAGAGTTCCCCGCACCTCCTTCCGGCTGCAGCGGACGTTGTCTACGCAGATTGCGTAGACGTCAACCCGCTGCCCCGGCAATACAGCAGGAAGCACCGGTAAGTGTGTGTGTGGGGGGGGGGGGACAGGAGGATCCAGGTCCCCTGCAGCGGTGCGGGGGATCTGGATCTTAGTCTCATAATCAGACCTCTATTTGAGGTCTGATTAGAAGACGACCCCGATTAGAAGACGAGGGGTATTTTTCAGAGCAAATGCTCTGAAAAATACCCCTCGTCTTATAATCGAGGTCGTCCTATTCTGCTGGGGCCAGGCTGCTTACCGGGCTTTGGTCACGAGCAGCGTCTCTGCTATTAGCAGCAGGAGAACAGGAAGCTAGCAAAGTCCTCACATAACTCTACCCCCCCTCCTTCCTCTGGGGGCAGGGCCAGAGAAGTTGCTCGCACAGCCGGGCCCCTGCAGAAGTCTTCGAGTGAGAGATCTGCAGTTCAGGTAAGGGGGTGGGGGAGTGTTTTTTGTGATTAATGTGTGAAGTATGTGTGATTAATGGAATGAATGAGTATTTAAATGTTTGTGAATGAGTGTGTGTGTGATAGCATGGATGTGTAAGGGGGGTGGTGGTGGTAGCATGGCATAGGGAGGCTGTAATCACACTACTATCATCCCCAGGTTCCAGCATGTACTGGCTGCCTTGGCTTGATAGGAGTGTGATTGCTGTTAGCAGTTATATATATATATATATATATACCTCCAGAAATGCACAGTGGCATATACGAGGGTATAAGACATTTCTGGAGGCAGAGTGGCATATAGAGGGTTAAAAGGAACATCATGGGGCAGAGTGGCAAATAGGGGGGTATAAGGCATTTCTGGGGCAGAGTGTCAAGCCTGGGGGCAGATGTGCATAACTGGGGGGGGCAGGTTGGCAAATAAAAGGAAATAAAAAAATATATATTTTTCTCAATCATAGCTTTTATTAAATATGAAAATTAGTTTACATGAATTAATATTTACTAGTAAAACTTTTTTCCTATAGGGTAGTCTTATATTCAGGCTTTTTGTTTTTTTCCTAAATTAATATTTTGATTTTGGGGGGTCGTCTTATAATCGAGCAAATACGGTATATATACCAGTGTGTGTGTATGTATATATATATATATATATATATATATATATGTTTTTTCAGTGTTATGATTTAATGGTGGAAATTATTAATGCCCCCCCAGTTTGGCTGTGGTATCTTGTGTGCCCCCCCTATATATTGTTTCTAGAGTCGTCACTGACAGTAGATCCATTCTTGGGGACCAGGAAGATTCATCAATGGCTTCAAAAACCAAAGAGCTGGCCTGTAGTATAGAGTCATTTAATGGTAATTTAAAGTAAGTTTATGATTTTGTGGTCCTCCATTTATGCTTAACCATTGATAAATCTAAATTTTAACTCACTTTGCCATGGCAGTTTCCTAATTCTGGTCCATGAACTACATAAAGAATAATTTTGATATCTTGAATATACGGTTCATATGAATGAAATGCTCATCTCTCTTGTATTAGTGCTATATTTGCAGCAGATCTTGGAATCTTTCTGTCCTGTATAATTGAAATCTATTAGTAAAGGCATAATCTTTCTCTGCTGGATTACTGTCTGGTTTGGAGACCAGTCCCATATAGTTTATCTAGCGGTCGAGCTCTCATACCCACACACACCCCTTATACATACCCGAGTCACACATACAAATAACTATAAAACATTCTTGTTATCACATTATTTGTATTAAAATGCCAGAAAGCAAAAGTGTTAAAAGGCCCTAATAAATTAAATACATTAGACATAATGGAATCAAAACATTTGCTACTGCAAGCATTTTTAGATTAAAAAGTTCCACTCTGGCATATAGGGGGTTAAAAGGCATATCATGGGACAGAGTGGCATATGGGGGGGTATAAGGCATTTCTGGAGGCAGAGTGGCATATAGGGGGTTTAAAGGCATTTTTAGAGGCAGAGTGGCATATAGGGCATTAAAAGGCATTTCTGGAGGCAGAGTGGCATAAAGGGGGTTAAAAGACATATCATGGGGCACTCTGCCTCGAGAAAAGCCTTATGTCCCCCATATAACACTCCTCCCCCTGCCAGGCGGCCAGCAGACCGACATTCAAAACAGCTGGTGAGTGCCTGCGAGCGGGATTGAAAGCTGCCTCCTCCAACTGCCGGCAGCGCGGTGCGTGCACGCCAGCCCCTTTAATTTCATTAGGCGCCGGCGGCTGGAGGAGGCTTTCAATCCCGCTCGCAGCCACTCAGCGGCTGTTTTGAATGTCGGTCTGCCGGCCGCCTGGCCCACGGACCTGCCGTACCACCGGGAAATTTCCCGGTATCCCGGTGGGCCAGTCCAGCTCTGCCTGGATTGGTTGTAGGCATACTGCATATCCATTATTGCCATCTCGGGCAACTATGCTACATGGTGTCCCATCGCACAATGGGCCGATTACAAGGGATATCTCCCCAAACAGCCTAACTACACTATGGGTGCTTTGCCAGCTCATCACATCCACCATGGAATTCACTAAAAGGTGCTGCATACTTTTAAGATACTGGTACGTTTCTAAAAGGAGCACAACACCTTTTATTGTACCGGAGATGCCAACCACAGAGGTGGAGAGGACTGGGGGCTCTTCGTGGATTAGCCAGATAATGGAATCTGAACTGTCATCTCTAATAATAAAAACACATGGCCCGTACCCTTGCCAGCTTAACGGCTAACATTGCTAGTGCCTAAAACCTAGTGCCTATGTTATTAAAGATTAAAGATGTTTTCTGTGCCACATCAGAAGTCATCACTCTGCAACTGAAACCCTAGCTGTTCAGTGCTTGTGGCTTAATTTGCCTATAACGGTATTACTGGACCTTCACTGCTTTTCAAGCTTTTTGAATAGACACAATGCAAAAAAACAGAATGTTGCAGAATCTTGTAATACCTTTTTATTGGACTAACAGTATTTAAAATAATAGACAAGCTAGGAGTCCTTCCTTTATCAAGTCAAGACTCCCGAAAGCTTGCCTATTACCGTATTTGCTCGATTATAAGACAACCCTGATTATAAGACGACCCCCCAAATCTGAATATTAATTTAGGAAAAAAAGAAAAAGCCTGAATATAAGACGACCCTATAGGAAAAAAGTTTTACCAGTAAATGTTAATTCATCTAAACTATTTTTTTTAATAAAAGCTATGATTGAGAAAAATATTTTGGTTTTATTTCCTTCTATTTTCCAACCTGCCCCCCAGTTATGCACATCTGCCCCAGAAATGCCTTATACCCCTATATGCCACTCTGGCATTTAGAGGGTTAAAAGGCATATTATGGGAAAGAGTGGCATATAGGAAGGTTTAAGGCATTCAGGAGGCAGAGTGGCATATAGATGGTTAAAAAAGCATTTCTGGACGCAGAGTGGCATTAAGGGGGTTAAAAGGCATTTCACATAGCACTCTGCCTCCAGAAATGCATTATGCCCCCCATTTAACAGTCCCTCCCCCTCCCTCCTCCAAACTTACCGGTGCTTCTGACTTCCCTGTCATGTAGCCGGGGCAGCGTGTAGATCCCACGCACTTACGCTGCGGCCGGAAGGAGGCGTGGCTAGCAGCAGGGGTTGTCTGCGTCCATCGCGCAGACCTTCCCCAACTGTCAGAGATCAGAGTTCCCGGCACCGGTGCGAATCGCGTAGACATCTACACGCTGCCCCACCTACACACCGGAGACTCAGAAGTACCGGTAAGTGGGGCGGGGGGAGGGAGACAGGAGGATCCGGGTCCTCTGCAGCTGCGGGGGATCTGGATTTTAGTCGTCTCATAGTCAGACCTATTTGAGGTCTGATTATAAAACGACCCCGATTATAAGACGAGGGGTATTTTTCAGAGCATTTGCTCTGAAAAAAACCTTGTCTTATAATCGAGCAAATACAGTATTTTAAATACTGTTAGTACAATAAAAAAGGTATTACAAGATTCTGCAACATTCTGTTTTTTTGCATTCTTATACACTGGACTCATACGGCTATCCCAAACTACAGTGAATAGACACAGAGAGTATAGAGCTTTAGTATATTTTTCTTAGCCTGAACCGCATCTTGTGGCAATTTGTGTCCCAATGACTGTTACCCTTCCTATTTTTGTTAAATGGTTAACACTTAATTCCAGATGAACCTTACTCCTCTCCAAACAAGTTGCTAAAAATACTTGGCTGGTTGAGAGCTATAATCCTTTGTTCTCTTGGCTTCTATCAATTGACTTACTATGACACATTAAAAGTATTTGAAAAAGCCATTTTAAGGTTCTGGTAATATATTGGACCATACCAAGCATTAGTGGGTGAGATGAAAAAAAGGAAGTCTGCTAGATTACGTTACAAAAGCAGATGTGACATAAGAGAAGGTGCATATGTGGTCAAGATACTGGGGTAACTCCTGTGTTTTTCAAATTATTTATGTGCTTATTTAACAGTATTATTCATTTATTTATTTATGTATGTATTGGTCTGTGTTAACTTCCCACATGACAGCAGAAGTAGTTGCCATGGGAACTTCTAATTTGAAGCTGTTCAGCTGCACATAAATTTTTTTAAGCTTTGGCGGATAGTTTTGGCTTCCCAGAGGTCATCCAGATGTTCCTGGTGGATATGTAACAATGACTGCTTTTCAGAGGCAGAAGGATTTTCCCAATCAGAATTATTGTTACGGGTGAAACAAATCTTGATGCCTAAATGAGTAAGGGATAATATGGTCTGTCTAGACACTGAATCTAGTCCTTATATTGCACATTTATTAATTGATTAAAATATATGGTTAAAGAATGCACATTTCAGAACTGCACTACACAGCCATAGCTTGTTAATTGTTGCCTTCCATTGACCGAAATAAAATAGAACTTAATTGTTCTATATAATTTAAAACATAAAAAAAAACGATGAAGATGAAGAAGATGTATTATGTTGGAAGGGGAACTGTCGTCATCACAGATTTTGGCATAACTAAATTAATTCATTTGGAAATATTTAGCCTATAAATTAATCTCATGAAAGCTGAAGTTCTCTCTCTTCCCTCATGCAGTAATCATGCAGATCCTAAGAAAAAGGAAATTAAGTTATTTTGCCCAGTAGTAGTAGGTCGATTTTTTAATACATGTATATTGGTTATGTGTAGACACATTTACGTCGGTTTTACTGTAAAGAAATGTACAATGAAGTGACTAATCTACTAATATGACATATAAAGTCTGTCGACAACAGAACCAGTAAAAATTTCCATTTAATGAAAATCCCAGAGAATGAGACTGGCAGCCAGTGTTAAGGTAGCTGGTGCTGGGTTAGGTAGGAGTCCCAGTGGTGGGGCAAGATCAAGCTCGGAAATCAGCTTGAGGCAGACATGTGCCTAGTTGCTGTCAAGTGTCTGGTATATCCTTAGACTTCTACTTTAGGTGCCATCTATAGACACAGAACTGGTAAAAGCAGGAAGTCTGTGGTATGGGCAAACTAAAATGTCCTTTTCTGTTCAATTAAAAAACAGTCAATAGTCATATGATCTCCAACTTAAAATTGACAAATGTACAAATCTTAACCCTTTGTAAGGTTTATAGATGAATCTAATGGAAGGGAGGGCCAACTGACCCAAATGAGCTGTTACCTGTAGCTGGTATAGCGGCTGGGGATCTGAGACACACTCAGTCCCCAGCAGTTCAAGACAGCAGAAGTTCCAGTTGGCAGTCTGGGGGTCATCCGCCAACTTTTACACCTCATAGGCCCCACAATCAGGAGAAATGCAGAGGAGGGCACACAACGTTATGGTGCCGCAACCATCCGCATGAATATTCATTAGCCCAGTTAATGGGCCATTTTATAATATTTCCCCAGCCCCCCTAACTGTCTCTATAGGAGTGTTTTAGTCTTTTAGGGATATGTAAACCCTCAGTTTTGATTGATATTGGTTGTTGACCTCCTGCTTGACCTCAGGCTACATTTATTTCTGTCTGCCCTTGACTTTGGCTTGTGACTATTTTTTTGCCGTACCCTTTGGTGATATTTGACTTTGCTTACATCTGCATTTTACTACTTGAGCACTACTTATATTCCCAGATACTTATTTTCCCAGTAAGGCCTGACTCTACTATGACTGACACCAGCTCCCGTCTGATTCTGCTGGCAGAGGGCATTAAAGTTCAATTCTGCATCGTTGATCTGCTCTTTACTATTGTACGTTGCTAAAGTTATCACAGGCCTTCACTTATGGAGTCTACAGAATTGGCAAAAATGTCATCCAGACAAGAGAGATAAGATCACGTCCTGGCCACCTATGTGTCAGATCTTCAAACCTTAGACTGAAAGATCGATGGAGTCAGGGGCGTACCTAGAGTATTTGGTACCCGGGGCAGATCCTGTAAGTGGCACCCCCCCACCAAATGTAAAGACATCTACAAAATTATGTTAAGAATATTTATTGCACCAATTTGTAAACTGTATGTCAACTGTAAACAACAAGAAATCTGAAAAAATAAATTAATAACTTATAAGTAAAATAAATACGTTTAACCCCTTAATGACAATTGCCGGTCCTGGCACGGCACGGAAAAGCATGTGCTTTACGACAATTGACGTGCCAGGACCGGCACGTCTTTAAACGGGTGCAGAAAGCGATCTACTATCGCTTTCTGCACCCAAAAAGCGTTGCTGAATGCCTCGACCTCGAGGCATTCAGCAACGCCGCGATCGGCACGAAGGGGCCATCTCTGGCCCCTCCACGGGGCGTCAACATCCGCCATACTTTGTATGGCGGCGGACGCCCGTTTTAAAAGCGTTTAGGAGGCGATCGCCTCCTAAACTTAAATGGTGTCGCTGGAATGCCTCGATCAGGAGGCATCCAGCGACACCAAACACTAACCTTTTGATGGGCTGTGACCGCTCCGGAGAGCGGTCACAGCCGCAGCTGCCGGCAATCTTCGCCATCAAGGAAGATGGCCGCCGTCCTGTAACAGGAACCACAAATTTTAAAAGTTCGCTAGATAGTCCAGACCATCTAGAGAACTTTGGCTCCACTTGCAGGTTGAATACAGGTACTGCATTCACCATGCAAGTCAATGGAGCCCAGCTTTCTAATCACAGTGTGATTAGTAAAAATAAATTAAAAAATAAAATAAAATTAATAATAATTAGAAAACAATAGTAAAAAAACAGTAAAATGTAAAAATCATTTCCCACTGATGTCACTATCAGGGGAACCTCCAAGTTGAAAAAAAATGTTAATTTTTTTTTTTTAAAATAAAAAAAAAATATATATATATATAAAAAATATATTTTTGTGAGCAAGTCCTAAAAATAGCATATTAGCTTAAAACAATTCTCGCATGGAAAGAGTTAAAATACTGGCATATTAAATGCCCGTGGGGTGTCTACTTTTAAAAAATGTATGATTTGATGGGGTAAATTGAATGGGCCAGGTTCAACAACGTCCCAATTAACACGGGGGGAAGGATGGCCACACATCTAATTTCCAATTAGAAAAATGCACACGTACCAAATGTGGCCTTTTAGTTCCCCCAAAAAATGACACACCCATGCATGTGGGGTATCACTGCACTCAGGAGATGTTGCTGAACACATTATGGGGTGTCGTGTGACAGCGGCATATACCAGGAGCTGTAAATTCATACATAAAGTAGGTGTGTGTGGGAAAAATACACACACAAAAATATTACTGCAAACTTTGAAAAAATGCTGGTGGTAAAATATGTGCATGCAAAGAGTTAAAATACCAGCATTTAAAATACCCTGTGGTGTCTAGTTTTGAAAAATATATGGTTTTGTTGGGCACACTGAAATGGCCCGGCTCAAAGATGTACCAAATAGGGCATGGGCAGTGGATCCCAAATGCCAAAGTTCAACATTGAAAAAAGCGCATGCCCCAAATGTGGCCCTTTTGCCCCAAAACAGCCAGGCAAAATCATTCATGTGAGGTATCGCTGTACTCAGGAGATGTTGCTGAACACATATTGGGGTGTTTTGTGATAGTGACATATACGAGAACATTTTAATTCATACCTGAATTAAAATGTGTGTGGAAAACCAAATGCAAAAAAATGACTACCACAAAGTTTGACAAAGACTGGTGGTAGATATGGTGCATGGAAAGAGTTAAAATACTAGCATTTGAAATACCCTGGGGTGTCTAGTTTTCAAAAATATATGGGTTTATTGGGCACACTGAAATGGCCCGACTCAAAGATGTACCAAATAGGGCATGGGCAGTGGATCCCCAAATGCCAAAGTTCAACATTGAAAAATGCGCATGCCCCAAATGTGGCCCTTTTGCCCCCAAACAGCCAGGCAAAATCATTCATGTGGGGTATCGCTGCGCTCAGGAGATGTTGCTGAACACATATTGGGGTGTTTTGTGATAGTGACATAAACTAGAACATTTTAATTCATACCTGAAGTAAAATGTGTATGACAAAACAAATGCAAAAAAATGACTACCATAAAGTTTGACAAAGACTGGTGGTAGATATGGTGCATGGAAAGAGTTAAAATACTAGCATTTGGAATACCCTGGGCTGTCTAGTTTTCAAAAATATATGATTTGATGGGGTAAATTGCATTGGCCGGGTTCAAAGATACCCGAAATGGCACATGGGGGGAAGAATTACCAGATTTGGAAAAAATGGCTTTGAAATAGCAAAACGCTACCTGTACTTATTGCCCCATAATGGGTAGAAAAAAGCAAAAAAACATAAAAACATTGGGTATTTCTAAACTCAGGACAAATAGTAGAATCTATTTAGCAGGTTTTTTCATTACCTTTTATAGATGAGTAAAAGATTTTTCAACTAAAAGTTAGAAACAGTCATTTTTTTCTAAATTTTTCACCATATTTTATAATTTTTTTAATAGTAAATAATATGATACAATCAAAACAATGTCATCTAAAGAAAGCCCTTCTTGTCCTGAAAAAAACAATATCTAATGTGTGTGGGTTCAGTAAACGGGAAAGAAGAAAATTACAGCTAAACACAAGCAGCGCAGAAATGTTAAAAAGGCCATTGTCACAAAGGGTACAAAAAGTAAAATCAGCCTTTGTCTCGAAGGGGTTAAATAACATTTACTGAACATATAATAGTGCTTTCTTTAATAACCCTCCAAAAAAAACAGCGTCCACATTACCCACATAGAACCTGACCAGCACCCAAATTACACACACATATAGGACGTGCCATCTCTGCCCCCAAACAGCCCAGCATGAGTCAGCATTGTTCCAAAACAGCCGAGTGTACGCCATCTTTGTCCCATAAACACCCTGCCTGTGCCATTTTTGTCCCATAAACACCCTGCTTATACCATCTTTGCCTTTTTGACAAATCAACTATACACCTATGATTAACACAAACACTTTTACAGTCACTCACTAATTCACTTTCATTCACACAATTCATTCACACAATCACTTATTCTTTCACACAAATTATGTACACATATTCATTGATGCATTCTCACAAATTCATTAATTCTCTCACTCATTCACACAATTCATCCACACATTAATCCATTCATTTTCGCTCTCTCATTCTGACTCTTTATTTCAATATTCTTGCTACCCTCCTTTCTCCCTATCTACCCATTCTCACCCCTTCTGCCCTATCTGCCCCTTCTCACTCCCTATCTACTCCCTATCCCCCCGTCTCACTCCCTTCTCCCTATCTACCCCCTCCTAACTATCTACCCTCTCCCCCCTTTGAAGTTCACTTACCTTTCAGGAGTCCTGCGGTGGGGGTGCAAGGCCTCTGTCTCCCAGATCTGCCACTGTATGGAACAGTATAGAGTGATGGGAGTTATGATGTACTTTAGAGCATAATTATATAATGAAAAAGACATTGGAAATGGTACAGCATAACACCCATCACTCTCACACATTTACCAATCCACACTTACCAATCCACACTTACCAATCCACAGATTCCACGCATACCAATCCACACATACCAATCCACAGATTCCACACATACCAATCCACAGATTCCACACATACCAATCCACAGATTCCACACATACCAATCCACTCTCACTGAATGATTTCCTACCTTTCCTCTTTTCTTCTTACAGCAGTCAGCTCCTTTTCTTCCTCTTCGCTCCTCTTCTTCTGTCTTCTTCCGGTTCAGAGGGCACGGACGGCGGTGGGCACGGCTTCAGTGTTGTGCGCCTGGATCCGACAACAAACCCTGGCGCACAGCAGCAGTTGCCGCGTGGATCGCGAGGGAGCGGTATCGGTGGTCTTTAACAGACCTCCGGCTCCATTGAGTGATTTTAAGCTTAAAATCACTCAAGGGAGCCGGAGCTCTGTTAAAGACCTCCGATACCGCTCCCTTGCGAGCCTTCTCCTCCAGCGGCGGACATTACTGTCCGTCTCTGGAGGGGTGCCGCTAGGTACGCTACTGGATGGCATCACTGAATTTTTCTAAAATCCATGGCTGCTAATATTCCTTAAGCAGCATCTAAAGTATCAGTACCATCTTTAGCTCAAATGGGATCGGAGACTACCAGTAAACCTCCCAAGCTGCCGTTGCTGGACAATTATTCGGGTGATCAACAAGAATGGAGAGGTTTCCTGAATGAATACCTCTTGCAGTTTCGTACTCCACATACTTTTTCCTTGCATGCTCGAGTGACATTTATTATCAATTTATTAAAAGGAGAGGTGCTAACCTGGGCCTCTCCACTACTTCAAAATTCACAGCTCTTGGACAATGCAGATGGAAATAGAGCAAGGAAAGAGATCAGTAGTCCAGCATGCCATTGAATTCCGTACTATGGCATATGAAACAGACTGGAATCCCAGTGCTTTCAGAGCTGCCTTTCACAGAGGACTTAATGACTCTCTTAAAGATGTCCTCACTTATCTGGATTTACCTCATTATCTGGAGAATTGCAGTTTACGTTTGGAGGACAGAGGTCATGGAAGACAAGCAGAAAAGGATCTTGAACGTCATAGGAAGCCTTGCGATTCTCAGCCTCCCATATGTTAAGCTAATATTGCTCTGATGGAAACTTTCACTCCAGCTGCAGAACTTATGGAAATTGTCTATATTGTGGGCAGAAAAGACATATAGCTAAAACCTGCCCAAAAAAAGCCAGGAAACGTTTAATCTTAGTGACATTAGGAGGTGCTTCAGTGAGTGTTACCATGACCATACCTCCTACTACTCAGAGACTGTTTGTACTTATCAAACTTCAGTGGACTGGGCACAAAGTGGAGAGATTCCTCTATAAAAAAAGACCTAAAAGAGTTTCATAGGGGTCTTAGTTGGAGCACTTGAAGAATTACAATTTGACGTCTTGTCCAGTCTTCACCTTCCAGTTATTTTTGGGATGCCTTGGTTGTTGCAACAACATAATTCTTGTATAGATTGGAAAGAAGGTCAAATCACAGCCTGAAGTAAAGACTGTCAGGGGACTAGTTGTATTATACCTACTGAAATAAACCCAATGTAAATTAGTGCCATCCCCATACTGGGATTATTTTGATGTATTTTCCTTGCATAGATTACAGAGGGTTAAACAAAGTCACAGTAAAGAACAAGTATCCTCTTCCACTTACAACGGAACTGTATGATTAATTAAACAATGCTACCATTTTTAGAAAACTTGATTTTAGGGAATCCTTTAATCCGATTCGTGAAGGTGACAAGTGGAAGACAGCCTTCAATACCAGATATGCACATTACGAGTACCTGGTCATGCCCTTTGGATTATGCAACGCACCGGCTGTATTCCAAAATTTTGTAAATTATGTTTTCTGAGATATGTTATTATCTCATGTTATGGTCTATCTTGATGACAAATTTGGAGAAACATAATTTACATATAAAACATATAAAAAAAGTTTTACGATGTCAAATGTGAGTTTGAGTGCAACAGAGTAAATTTCTGGGCTATATCATCTCAGCAAGGGAATTGAAGATGGATCCTGATAAAATAACGGCTGTCAAAGAATTGGAAGAACATTTAGATACCGTATTTGTCTGAATATAGGCCACACTTTTCCCCCCAACACCTATAATCGTTTTTTAGCGCAGGGATGCTGCAGGGGACCTGGATCCTACTCTCCGGCAGCCAGTGGACATCTGCGCGATGCAGATAAAGCATATCTGTGGAGCAGAGTGGCACATCTGGGGAGGCAGAGTGGCATATCTGGGGAGGCAGAGTGGCATATCTATAAGTAAGGTGCATTATGAATTAAGGGGGGGACCTTATAATGGCTATTTACTTCTCTTCTGTTTGTATATAACATATGCTGACTAACTGCATAATAGATACCAAAAATGTTAGAATACATATATGCCTGTTCTTTAGGTAAAATACTGTTTTACCATTCTACTAATGTGTATTTTTTCTTTAAAAATACATTTTTCTTTAAAATAGCACCAAACTTTTAGAGTGCGGCCTATAATTGGGTGCGGCCTATATTCAAGCCAATAGGGTATTAAAGGAAAATAAAGATTTGTAGGATTTGCAAACTATTATTGTTCCTTTATTCATAACTTCTCTCAGATTATTGCTCCTATCATTTCACTTACCCAAAAAGGTGACAATCCTTAATCTTGGACACCTGAAGCTAAAACAGTTTTCGAGGAATTAAAATTAGCCTTCACTTCAGCACCTATTTTTTGGGATCCAGATCTAGGTAGCCGCCTCAGAAATCGGAGTAGGATCCATTCTTTCACAAAGAGAGCAGAAGTCTAATCGATTGCATCCATTTTTGTTTTTAAGATGTTTACAGCAGCCAAAATAAATTATGATGTGGGTAATTGTGATCTACTGGCCATTAAGCTGGCCTTAGAAGAAAGGTGTCACCTCTTTGAAGGAACTGAAACTCCTATTACTATTCTCACAGATAACAAAAAATGATTGAATACCGAAATGTCAAAAGACTGAACCACAGACAGGCATGATGGGCCTTGCTTTTCACAAATTGTAATTTTGTAATTTCATTTTGTCCTGGCTCAAAAAATGCCAAGGCGGATGCTTTATCTAGAAAATTTGTGGCTCTAAACAAAGTAAACCAAGTGGAACCTATTATATCCCCCCAAATGGGTCATTGCAATCATAAATAGTAATCTTATGTGGCACATATCCAGAACAAAAAACATTTCCTCAAGGACATTTGCCTCCTCCGGGAAGATTGTTCATACAACCTCGTTATCGTAAAGCTGTGTTATCCTGGAGCCATGCATTACCAGTAATATTTTGAAATACTTGTTGCAATGGCATTTTTGTTGGCCTTCTTGGACATACAGGCCTTCTTGGACATACAGGCCTGTGCTGTGTGTGGACGCCATCAAATACTACAAATCAGACTGGCAGGACGGATTTGCCCCTTACCTGTTCCTGAAAGTCCTTGGAAATATATAGCCATGGATTTTCACAAGGGATGCACCGATATATCGGTGGCCGAAATATATATTAATATTGTTGTTGAATTATTCTGTCCAATTTTGGTGTTTCTTACTTTTAATAAAAGTGTGGTTATTTTTTTTTATTTATTTTTTTTAAGGTGGGGGGTTATTTTCGGTTTCGGCCAAGTAAATCCAGAATTTTCGGTTTTGATCCAGAATTTACATTTAGGTGCATCCCAAATTTTCACAGATCTACCACTATCTCTAAGACACACATCCATTCTGATTTATTGGGGGTAGAAGTTAGGAGGTATGCTACTACCTGGAGTCTCCATACTCCTGGTTCAGTACTTCCCCCTATAAACGGAGAAGTAGACGTCACCCATAAGACAAAGGCATATTGAACATTTCAATATTACTGCTTGTTTACACCGTGCCAGCTTATGGAAACCTAATGCACTGTGAGGTATGAAAAAAACACAGAAAAGTATACGTAAAGTAAAGGTATTTTATATGGTACTTTGCTCTTTACATTTATGTAATCTCTCTGGTGGAGGTAACCGACATTAGCCATCTCCTAATTTCACTAAGCAGCAAGAAATAGCTTTCCATAATTCACCTTGCAAAGAGGTACAGCATAGCTGAAATGTGTGTTTAATGCTAATTATTACTTGACTCCCAACTCCAAAACAATCTTAGAGCATTGGATAACAGGTTGTCATGGACAACTGAGCATACTTGCTGCAACCCACCACTAGTAGGAACTGAGTGTATTTAGTGACCCAGGCTTGTTATGTTTACTGGGTTCATACAGAGTTTTAAGCTGGTTGTACGGAAGAGCTACATTTTGTGTACAAAAGGGGGTGAGCTATCAAAATGGGGAATTCAGCACTCCAAAGGGGTAGGTCAGGCAGAAATTGAAAGAAGAGTCTACTGACGGGTAACATGGTTAAGACAACTGACCAAGTAGTATTATTTTTAGAGTTTGCCATTCAATGCTTGACAAAATATGCCATTTCTTAAGGCTTTGCAACCTATATTCCCATCATAATACAGACAGCTTATGAGATGTGACCATTTGTCTCACGTATCAAACTTGAAGGGCGTTGTTTGTTTAATACAGTTATATAATGTGAGCTTCCATCAGCAGAAATGGATGTATGAATATTCTGAGTGTATATTGTAAAGAAACTGTCTGCTTCTCTAGTATTCACTATAATTATAAGTGTCTGTTTACTAGGCTCTGATGTATCTTGGGGGAAATCCAAACAGACAATAATTTGTGGTTTGCTATGGGTTTACATACAATTAGGCTTTTAATTGTATAGGCTGGTTAGCCTTGATTTAATTGGTTGATGCACTTTTTCCATAAGAAACCACTCTGCATAATATTGTTCAAACCAGTGATGGATAAACAAAGACCGAAACATTTACCTAACTAAACCTGTCTAGCTTCACAGACTATAGAGATCTGAGATTGTACCATGTTTTGCAGAAACATGGCTAACTTTTCAAATGTTTTTTGCCACACGACAGACAATTGAATAAACCTTGTAATTAGAGATATTACAGAGAAAAGTAAGGGATTTTAACATGGCATAGCAGATGACAGGTTCTTTTTATTCCCATTATAAAAAATCAAATAAATAACAATAAGTGTAAAGTAAAGTGCAACCTTGGGGTATGTGCGCTTACACCTTTATGTTTATTGTCATTCTTTTTATTCCCATAACTGTGTTATTTATGGAACTAAGAAACATAACGTATATATACTATATAAGGAATATATACTCGATATGTACACCGTTACAAAATGTTGTACTTTAAACATGCATTATTTTACTCAATAGATTTACAATATAAGGACTAGATTCAGTCTCTACTCAGACCATATTATTCCTGATTCATTACAATACCGTGACATATATATATATATATATATATATATATATATTTAACCCCTATAGAAATTTGCTTGTTTTGTACAATAATGCTAATGCTAATATTTTATGATCTTACTTGGCTGAGACAATTTATTTTTACGTGGTAGCACTTTTACAAGTCATTAAATAGATATGTGTGTTTATGTAGTATATTTCATCTGCAGATAAATTAATGTTTCTGTGTGCAAAAAGTCCTAAGCGTATCTTCAGGATGTCATACTTTTGATAATTAGAAGCTTGTGCCACCGTTAATGAGTTTTTTCATGCTGTGTAATAATTTAGTTGGTGCTCGAGTGATGCTTTATCATTATTTTTAACAGGATCGTGATCTGCTCACCTATCTGAATGCATTATTATTTTCAATCTAAAAAAAAGTGGTAGGTCAACCCACACCACTGTATCAGTGTTCCACGTGTGAGAAGTTGAAATAATTCAGTATATTATAGTATATATCAGCGTTCTGAAATGACAAATAGAAATTTTATTATTTGAATATGCCCAACTGTAAACTTGATGGGATTGTGGAACCATAAGGTCAAATGAAGAGCAGTTCTGAGGCAAGGCTCTAATACCCTCATCATTTCAAGTGGCCAATGGTCACACACACACACACACTCCCTAGCATGCAATCACACCCTCCACCCCATCAGCAAAAAAAAACTTGCCACACTGATTTAGCAGATTAGGAGGAGACTGTGAAGTCAGTGCAGTCTTCCCTCCTGCTGACCCTAGCATGACTTGAGATGTCTTCATGTCACACGGTCAGGGCAGCGGAGGAGAACAATACTATGTCAGTCGCATAGCAAATGAAATGTGTGGGTCTGGCAAGCGACCCAAAATGGATGTGCAAGTCATAATCAGGGCTGGCCTTAGGTTTTCAGGCGTCCAGTACATGCCACCCCCTTGGTGCCCCCTCCCCTGTCATCACCCCTAGAGCTCCTGTGTCCCCTCCTTCACTGTGCAACACCTCTCGTTTCCTCCCTCATGCAGTTCAGGTATAGATCAAATCAAATGTAAACAGTGTATTTTCAGGTATTAATAAATTAATAATACATGAAAACATAGCGTTGCAGGTTTAAAGCAACAGAATAACATATAAACCCAGCCTTACAGGTATAGATCAACTGAAAATGACATGTAAACTTAGCATTGAAGTTATAGATCAAATAAATAATGCAGGGAAACTCTAAATTGCAAACATTGATCACACACACCAAACGCCAGCTCTGCACCCAGATTGCACACATAGGATTTGCCTCATCATCCAGATTGCATCAGCAGGGCCTGCCCAGCACCCAGATTCGAAGCATAGGATTTGCCATATTTTTCCCCAAACAGCACGTCTTTGACATCTTTGCCCCTAAACAGCTTGCCACTGTCCCAAACAGCCTCTCTGTGCCATCTTTGCCTAAAAAATCCTTTCTGTGCCATCTTTGCCCCAAACAGCCTCCCTATGCCAACTTTGCTCCCAAACATCCTGTCTGTGCCATATTTGCCACCACACAGCCTGCTTGTTCCATATTTGGCCCCCACTTCCACACATCCACATCCATGCTATCGCTCACTTATACATACATATACAAATACATACACATTTATTCACACAACTCATGTGTTTTAGTTATAGAGGCACTAACCCTAGGCTCACTTCTGGGCGCACATTTTCAATGCGTCATACAAGGTATGGGCCAGTCTTTTTCTACCTGATTTGCCCATGATCCCCTCTGTCAGCAAAAGCAGGACAGTTGGGCAGCATAGTGGGACAGTACCCAGACACCAGTAGTGTCCCGTGGAAAACAGGAGTCAGGAGGTAAAGGTTTAAAATGTGGAGTTATTGCTATTGAAGACAATGAAAATATGGCACTTTCCCCCATGGTTGTTTTCTGTGCATGGGGACTGTTTTTATTTATTACTGGCCAATTTATGTATGTTAAGAGTAGATCACACAGTTTATCACATATGGGAAATAGATGATGTGGTTTGTGTTTGATGTAAATTAGGCAGATGGGTCCATTCAAGGTACTGTATGAATAGTTTATTTCCTTTCAAATATCTAGTGGGCTTAGGAATGTAAGAACATGTAGTATACTCCAGTGTCATTGATAGTTCTTTATTACAAATGTTTTATCTTGTCCAACATATGGCAGTAAGCTAGTGTGCATGTGCAGATGTTAATTTATGCATACAAACTGTTGCTCTTATTAATTCTGGGCTCCACATTGAATGAATTAATTGGGTGCGGTATATAAAGCCTGCCTCTCCTCATTACAGATACTTATTTAGATACCCAGCTTGGTGCTTGGCAATACTCCTTGATGTAACCTGTTGTGGTGGATTGACATTTAAGCTTTTGTGCTTTGGCCAAAATACAGTACTAACATATCATAATTATTTAATGCATCTCTTAGAAGATTCAGCATTGAAGCTTGGTAAAGATATTCATTTGTTTTTGGCTACTACTAGTAATTTAACATGCACAGTGACAACATGTAGAACACATGCATAAGTGGCCATTTTGTACATCTCTTTCATTAAGTAAAACAGAAGATGTGTAACAGAGTACAGAGTTTGCACTGGTTTAAGAGATGCTTTTATATTAGTTTTTGTGGTCGTGTAACAGTAGTTGTCATTCTCTTTATCCATATAGTTGGTCTTTCCTGTACAGTAAGGTATAATGATCCATGTATCCACTGAATCATCAAGATCCCTATCAAGGAACCTCCCTTTGTGTTTTTCAAAGTTCCATTTGCCTTGGACTTGGTTCATATTATGGCATCAACAAAGAGCTCTTCAACAGAGCATCACCTGGTAGAGTCACAGTACTGCAAAGAAATTCCTTCAGTTGTGGTTAATGGAGGTATAACATGTTTAATGCCTGCCATGGCTATGCAGTAAATACTGAACATGTGTACCTTTTTGCAAGCATATGACAAGCATATGCCACCTCATCTTAAAATTTCCACTCCTCCAGCATAATTAAGCCATTGAAAAGAAATAACCAAGGGGTGAAGAGAACTAGTTAGTTATGGAAATGCATATACAGCTGTAAATAATAAGGTAACATTAATGAGGTAGACTCTTTATCGCTTTCCATACTTGCAGGGGTGGTTAAGAAGCAGTTACATTTCTTTGTTGAATTCTCACACACTTGTGTTCTGGTCATATTGCCACTCTAATATACCCCCCCTACATGCATGTGACATGCATTCAATCTAATGGTTTGGACACGGTAAAACCATATATGTTATGATTTGGGAAATACACTGAGAGTGAAAGTGTTAGTGCTCCTGACTGGTCGGGTTCAGTGACAGAACGCCTAGCTTAGTAGGTAATGTACAGTGACTGACTAGAAACATAGCTAAATTCTCTAATAAAATATCTAATCTCCAAAAAAAAACTAGGTCATCAATGCCTTTCAGGTTATCTTATTTATGTTGTGTTTGAATGAGATCTTCAACTTAGTGGGAACCTCACTTAAAAAACAAAAAGGGGAAAAAAGAGAAATTCATAACTGCCCACCAAATTGTAGTTCAAGTCAACTGAAAAAAAAGAAAGTGGGCCATAGTGGAAAACTATGCAGGGGCATACCTAGAGTATTTGGCACCTGGGGCGGATCCTGTATGTGGCATCCCCCACACACACACACCTTAAAGCTTCTATCGTTATATACTGAGGCACATATTGATGGGGGTACAGCATAACACCTATCACTATATACTGAGGCACTCACTGACGGTGGTAAAGCTTAATGCCTATCACTATACATTCAGCCAGACATTAAAAAGAATGCAGCATAACCCCTATCACTATATAATAAGCCAAACATTGATGTGGTGTAGGCCTACGACTTCAGTGTCTGGCTTAGTATATAGTAGGGATGCACAGAAATGAAAATTCTGGACCAAAACCTATAATTCAGCATTCACTCAGCCGAAACTGAAAATTACCCCCCCACCTTTACAAAACAAACAAACAAAAAAACCCACACTTTTATTAAAAGTAACACACCACAGTTGGACAAAAAAATTCAATAACAATATTAATATACATATATATGATTGTTAACAGCAATCACAATCCTATCATGCCCAGGCATACCCAGATTCCAGCATGTACTGGCTGACTTAGCATGATAGGAGTATGATTGGTAACAGCCTGGGCATGATAGGAGTGTGATTGGTAACAGCCTGGGGATGATAGGAGTGTGATTGTTGTTAGCAATCATATATATATATATATATATATATATATATATACCGTATTGGCTCGGATATAGGCCGCCCCCATGTATAGGCTGCTCCCTAAAAGTTTGGTGCTTTTTTAAAGAAAAATTTTTTTTAATAGACATGCTGCCACTCTGTCCCCCCCCCCGACATATGCTGCCACTCTCCCCCACCCGAGATATGCTGCCACTCTGTCCCCCCCGAGATATGCTGCCACTGTCCCCCCCGAGATATGCTGCCCCCCGAGATATGCTGCCACTGTCCTCCCCCCCGAGATATGCTGCCACTGTCCTCCTCCTCCTCCCCCGAGATATGCTGCCACTATCCTCCTCCTCCCCCCCCCCGAGATATGCTGCCACTCTGCCCCCCCCCCCCCCACTTACCAGAGCAGACTCCCAGGTGTCTTGCTGGGCCGGCGGGGACATCTACGCAATACGCGTATACAAATTCCGGTGCCGGGACTCAGCGGATGTGCCGGTACCGGAAGTTCTATACGCGTATTGCGTAGGTGTCCCCCGCCGGCCCCGCAAGACACCCGGGAGTCTGCTCTGGTAAGTCTTGGGGGCAGAGGTAAAACGCATCGTGTGGACGTTCACCGCTGCCGGTGAATGTCTGCACGATGCGCTTAGACAATCTCCCAGGCCAGCATTCCCCCCGTGGGAAGTGTTGGCTGGGGAGGCTGTCTGAGCGTATCAGAGAGTAGGATACAGGGTCCCCTGCACCGCTGCGGGGGATCTGTATCCTAACCCTGCTGCCTGCCCGGCACCCAGAACTGCATGTCCCGGGCGTTGGGCGCTAGACCCCGAATATAGGCCGCACCCCCACTTTAAAGACTTAAAGTGGGGGGAAAAAGTGCGGCCTATATTCGAGCCAATACGGTACATATATAGTTGAATTTTTCTGTCCAATTTTGGTGTGTTACTTAATAAAAGTGGACAAAACAAATCAATAACAATATTATATAGCAGCAATCACACTCCTACCATGCCCAGGCAGCCAGTACATGCTGGAACCTGGGTATGATAGGAATATGATTACAGTCTCCCTATGCCATGCTATACCCCCCCACACACACATTTACACATCCATGCTATCACACACTCATTCACAAACATTCATTCACTCCTTCATATATTCATACTGATATTCATGTAATGTCTGGCATAGTATATAGTGATGTAATTACAATTATATAACCAACAAGACATTGGCAATGGTAAAGGCTACAGCATAACACCCATCATTCTCTCACACTTACTAATCCACATTTACTAATCCACTCTTACTCTCACTGAATGTTTTCTACCTTTCCTCTGTCACTCTCATTTTTCCCGCTACAGCTCTTTTTCCTCCTCCTCCTCTTCGTTCTTCCTCTTGGCTCTTTTTCTTCTGTTTCCTTCCGGTGTAGTGAGCGTGGAAGGCGATGGGCGCGGCTTCAGTGTTGTGTGCTGGGACATGACAGAAAATGCAGATGCACAGCATCAGTTGCTGCGCGCATCGCAAGGGAGCAGGATCGGAGGTCTGCATTAATAGATCTCCCGCGATTGACTTTAAGCCGGTTAGAGAGAGATCCTTGATCTCCCCAACCGAGCCTGCTCCTCTAGCGGCGGACATTACTGTCCGTCTCTGGAGGGGTTCTGGCATGGTGGCACCCCCCTGATGAGCGGCACCTGGGGCAGACTGCCACCCCGGTAGGTACGCTACTGAAACTGTGCATAGCATAAAAGCAACCAAATTTTAGAGCCACACTAGTCTGGGACAGTGAAGCCCAGCAGAGGTCAGTGTACATATATTTAATCTTACACATGACAAGTACACAATCACATGACAAGTACATAAGACATATAATGCTTACTTTCCTCCCTAATAGGAAGATGTCCAGCAGTGCCATTAGTTCAGCATTGGCAGAAAACAGTGGGACCCTGTTACCCATCTACTGTGCAGAGAAGTCTGGTCAGGAGACCCATGGAAGACTTGTGGCTAAAAAGCCATACCTCCGACCTGGAAACAAGGCCAAGCATCTCAACTATTCAAAAAAAACAGGAACTGGTGCGGGAAATTTGCAGCATATGCTCTGGACTAATGAGTCCAAATGTAAAATATTTGCCTGTAACAGAAGACAGTTTGTTGAATGTCTGGAGAGTGATACAAAAATGAGTATTTGCAGGCAACAGTGAAACATGGTGGAGGTTCCTTGCAAGTTTGGGGCTGCATTTCTGCAAATGGAGTTCGGGATTTGGTCAGAATAAATGCTAAGAAGTACAGGTAGATACTTATCCATAATGCAATACCATCAGGGAGGCGACTGATTGGACACAAATTTATTCTGCAGCATGACACCACCCTAAACGTACCATGATCGCAACAACATCAAGTCTGTCTGGAAATACATGAAGAAAAAGAGGCAACTTAGCGCTACATCTATAATTGTCATGGAAATCTGTATTAGAGGAAGTCTGATGCAGTGGGTCATAATGGTAAGACCATCTCAAGAGTGTATATGGTAAAAGAGCTTTAATTGAGCCATCTCCTCAAGATTATTAAGCCATGATGATTCCTTCCACTACTCAAAATATATTGGGTTTAGGGGCTGGGAAGGAGAACCTATGATGAGATATCAGTGAAAAGACAATTTGCATACTCCAGAAAATCCACTATTTTGCACCAAACCTTTTATGGCAGTTTAGTTTGTGTGACACTTGTAAAAACAATTGGATGAAGTTTCAAAATCCTTGATTTAATGCACTCGGGGCAAAAAACACATTCCCAACATACATTAAAATGACATAAGGACAAAAATAATAATTTGTGATTTACTCTGTATGACATGTCAAGCAGCTGCTGCTTTAATGGATTAGTAAGTGCTGTCAATGACAGATTCTAATGTACTATCATTTTAGAAAAAGAATAATGTATTTCATATATATGCACTAATTACACACATTTACTGGAGATTAAACACGCTTAGTTGTGAGCTGTATTTTTTTACAGTCAAATAAACATTCTCTCAGTTCCTAGAAAAAAATGGAGGATGGAGGATGGAGAACTGAACCGTGATTTTGGTTCCAAAGAGGACCTGACCTCACTAAATATGGACGCTTACAAACAAGGACACCTATCTAAAACAAAATGTGGCAGGTCTCTCATTCAATGCTAACTAGACCTAAGTTTCTTCCTTGATCACCAAGTCCCTTGTTTTACAGAGGACTATTTTAGCTGGGTTACATGTTCTTCAGCTGCATCCCTTGCCAGATTATCCTGGCACAGAGAACAGGGTAGTCTGTCTGGAGTTACCCTGCTGAAAATCAGCACAAATATCACAATCCAGGAAATACACAAAAAATATGTGAAAGGCCATGGGTAAATCAAGTCCCCAATATACCCAGCTACATAAAATACTATATAGTAAATGAACAAGCATCTATGGGCAATATACTTGCTAGTACTGCTGGGAGCTTGGTATAAGTTTCTAAAGACCAATCAGGAGGAGTATTGGCAGATGAAGAGTAAATCCATAAATGATAGGCAGTATGTAAAACTAAATCTTATACATGCAATCATGAAGTTAATCGTACACATATACTGGTAATGCCTGCTCTATATATGCATGCCTCTGAACTGTCCCTCTTTGTGTGGGACAGTCCAGATATTGTCACTTTATCCTGCTGTCCCACCAAGCTCTACCTTGGTTCCACTTTTTGGGTCATAACTCCTCAGGACGGCAGAATTGGGGACCAGAGAATGCATTCGGCGCAAACGAATTATTGTGTTAATGAACAGTAGCGCTGCCAGTTTAAGTGACACTCTACCTCCCAAACTCCACCGCAAGTTGTTCCAATTCACCAAGGTTGAATTTGGGAGGTATGTATATTCTTGTCTGTGCGTGTATCGGACACATATTTCAGCTCTTATTAAAGACATATGGCATGTGTACATGAAAAGGGCCACTGTAGTGCATGGTGGCTACAGCATGTAGGTGTAAGACCACCTTACTTTCGGCCCACTCACTCCACTACCACTCCGAGCTCCCATGACGCTAGCAGCGGCCGCCAGGATTCCTGTACGAGCATGCGCCCATGTGGCTAGTATCTGCTGTACGGAATTGCGTCTTCTCCGGGATCTGTACAGCCTCTTAAAGGGACATGACCCTAACGCGCTCCAAGCCTCCATTTCGATATTGGGGTGGGAGATTCAATTGAAGGACTATTTAAACCTGGTTCTAATGCTATGTCAGTGCCTGTGATAGTGCCCTGTTCATTTGGCGGTGATTATAAAAAAATTTATTGATCTTTTGATTCTGAGCCTGGCTTGTTTGACATTTCTGTCTGTTTACTGAGTTTGACCCTGCTAAATATTTGGTTATTCTGTCCTTGTCTATCCATGACCTCAGCTTCATATACTGACTACACCAACTAAATGTTTACATGTTCCAGATTTGTTCAGTCTCTGTGTTCCTGCACTGCTCATCTACTTGCCGTGACGGTAGGTGCCATTTTTCTTCCGGAGCTCATATACTCTTCACATGTTGCTGATGAGTACATACAAAGTGCCAGCCACCAGTATGTGAGATGTTTGCACTTACAGAGAGGAATCAGTTTTGTAATTAAGTGAAATCTCACAGTTTTTACATACCTATTTGAACTCTTCTCAATCTGGCCTTTAATATGAGAGGTATAAAAGGTTTACCTAACGCGTAAGGAGTAAAGCCATCACTACAGTATAATCTGATCTAATTTTTTTGCCAAAAAAGGAGCCACTCAAAAGCAAAAATCAGCAAGATACATATTTTCTTTTAAAACAAAGGACTTTCATTTTTCTCAATCACGCTAAATTAGAAAGGTTGCTTAACAAATATGCATACAATTACCTATGCTATCAAGTAAACTTAGATATTAAATATGTTGTAAGGGTGTGTTTGGCTTTAATTATACATTTGTTCTGATAAACACAACAAGCTAGTTGCTTTTGTTTGTATAAGTGGAATACTATTTTTTTTTTATTTATTGAATGATACAGCCTTAGTTTGTTTGCTGTGACGTTTTGGGGGATTTTGGGTGCACACCAGGTGAATATCTAGTGTATGTTATATAAATGGATCTGCAGCATTAACTATTTTAAAACAAAACAACTGGGTTGATCAGGCCAATTATGTTTTCTTCCACTACTAATGTCAAAATGCACCCCGTGAGCTTGAAACAACGCTTAAAGAATTCAAAAATACTTAGATTAATCTCAGGAGTTTACAATGGAACAAATGTATCTATGACAAATACTTGGATCAAAATCGTGGTCCTAGGGATTTAAGAGAACACATATTACTTTCTTTCCATGGACTAAAAATAGATGGGGACAATGATTAATTTAAGAAAACTGCGACAGGGATACTAGTGAATTAGAAGCATAGAATTTGGCCGATCAAAAGGTCCAGGTGACTTCACAAGATATGGAGTAAAATATTTGAAGGTATTTTTCAATTTTCTTATAATTTCTTAAATAAGATTCCATTATTTATTATACAAATATTTACCTTTTTCTGATAGTTATTACTGCTATAGTTTATCAGATAAAAGTCTTTCTGTGCTTCCGTTTCCTGAATCACTGAACCGATCTTTCAATAGGGAGAGGATGTCACCGGAAGTGTCTTCATGTTGCCCTAACTTGAACTCAGGTGACGTCAGAGTTTATGTTCGGCAGAGACAGTAGGGAAACATTTCGAGAGCATGAGAGAGAGAGTGAATGAGAGTAAGAGAGAGAGAGAGAGTAAATGTGGACACCGGGCAGATAAATTTTGTCCCTGAATTAAAAACACCCCCAAATAGATAACATAATTTATTGCCTGGTAACAAATGGGGCAAAAAGACACCAAAAAAATTGTCAGAATTGTATTTCAAAACTAACTAATATGGTTGTTGTGGACATGGATTGCGTCGTCCATTATTAGTGATTCACGTCACAGACGCAATATCTGTATCTCCCTTTGGATAAACCACTCCCCTAACTGTGGCATATATTACAATATCAATTAGTTCTATTGTTTATACTTCTATTGTTTAAGAAGTGCATTACCTCTACCACCAGGTAGCACTATAGAGTGAGTGATGTGTACATCTATTGTTTATCTAAGACCATAGATAATGGCTACCTAGATGAAAAGCCATATGGGCTATACCAAGAACAATGGGATATCAGGAACTCCAGGAAGAAGGGGGAGGAGCAGAGGAGACTGGAAGGACAGGAAGGAAGCAGCATGGCAGAAGCTAAGGGAGCTGTGAAAGTTTGCCAGAGAAAAAGTATGAAATAGAAAGCTGCTCTTCCATCTTGGGCTAGTTAAGTGCCAAGAAGCTAGGACTAGTTAAGTGCCAAGAAGCTAGGACTAGTTAAGTGCCTAGTATTGTAACTAAGAATTAGAAAACAACTACTGAAAGAATCCTTTAAAGTCTTCTATATGATCCTGGTATCTAGAGCCATTTTGGAAACTGAACACCAAAGGAGTCATTTGATATGCTGATACTCTCTGAAGATAAGTACATATGTTATTACAATGTTATTAGAATATAATTGTTGACTGTCTGTAACTTTGTTATGGTAACCTTTTTCGATATATTGTTTGTACCGCTAGAGGTATTAATAAAGTATATCATTATATATCATAACATCTGTTGGTATTCGTCTTTACATAATTTAACTGTATTCCTGAATCAAATTTATTGTTGTATTGTTAGATGTGTTTTGTCTAAATTGTGTATTTAAATATTAGCATAATTTTGCATAAAACAGGCCACGACCACAACAATGGTGTTTTGGATTAAATGTCATTGAAGGCATTTCCAATAATGAATCCTATTAATATCAGTGTTACTTAATGTGAGAAGAATTATATACTTATGTAAGTTATTATAACGCCACCACACCTGTAGATGGACCATGGTCTAAAACAACTAGAGAAAGGCAAAGAGAAAGTTCTCCACCTGTAACAATCATGTCTCATGCCTACCTTTAGTTTAGCCCTCAGGTACCGTGACCTGAGCAACCAAAACCTAAGGTCTACCTTAAATCAATGAACTAAAGGGTCAGGCTAAACTGAGAACTTTGAAGGTGAGTGGACAAGCTGAATTAAAAAACCAGGGTAACAATTATAATAAAGCCTACCCAATAGATCACCAACAAGCAGATCTGGGAACTCCCTAAGGTATGCAACCCATAACTCTTCCTTTTCTGAGGGGAGTGGCTTTTTCTGAGGGGACAGTGCTTGATGGTGCAGACCTAACTACTTAAGGGGCATGGTTAGCCATTGTAGGGGTGGGGCAATGTGTGGACCGGGGCAGGGCTAGCCCCAAATTAAACTGAATGGATTGGAAATGTAAGGAGTATTGAAGAGGGAGTGGGCATGGCTAAATGCCTCTCCCTTTTTATGGAGAAAGATAAGAGTGACTTGGAGACCCGGGAAAGCAGGGCTTCATTTAGAGACTCTGGGTAAAACCAAGAAATATCACAGATTTGCCAACAATGCTCACTACACAGACAAAGAATTGAATATACCGTTTGGCACAAAATGCAGTATGCAACACCACGTTGAGGCAATTCTTAGAGCAGCACCACAAAAGATGCCAGACATGAATGTTCATGCTTGAAGAGAAGATGCAAGAACATGACCCAAAAGACCCTGAAGGCAGGTAAAAAAAATAGAACACCTTACGATGACACTCTAAAGTGGAAGGACCAGATAGACTAGGCTTTTCTGCTTAGATTTTATTTATGTATGTATGTATGTATGTATGTATATGTACCAGATACAGTGTATGCTTTCTGTAAATAAAAAAAAAAGTCCACAACAAGTATTATGCACTAGTAGCACATTACTACAATTTGCTGGGGTTTTTTTTGTAGTGGCTAGAGAAGCAAGACCCAGGTAGAGTAATGTTGGATGGGAGGATGCTAAAATAGATGCTTATTTTCTATGGCATTTTTTTTAGAAAAGAATGGCACCAAGTTCATGTGCACTATTTTAAACATACACTTATTTTAATAATTAATTTGATATTAAAGTATTGAGCTGCCTACACACCATAGTAGGATTGCATTGTGCTTAAAGGCATTCCATTGTACCATAATTGTATTCATGTATTGCATAGGCGAATGTGTTTCTCTATTTTGTATTCATACATCATTATTCTACCAAATTTCATGTACTAATGGGTTATTTTCCCCAAATCGAATCGATTATTACATATGTGACATATGTGCCTCCAGCATTTGTGCAGTTGTGTTACTGTCAAATTCTTAGAATGCCTCAGATGCATATTTGGTGGGTAGGTTTAGGTGAGTTAGGAGAACATAATCATCATTTTTAAAGTGGCTACCCCACCTTTACCTGTAAGGAAAAAAATTGAATAAGGGTTAAACGGGGGTTAGAAATCTAGGTAAAACAGAGGTAGAGTAAACATATCTAGTTATAGATGTTGGATGGATCAAATTGCCTTCAGTCTAAAGTACCTCCATCACCAGACCAAGGCATCACTTACGTTAAGTCTGAGCCATTATATCATATCATTATATTATAATAGCAATACCTTCCAGACAGGAACACTTTTAAAGCATTAATCTGCAGTCCGTTACTACCCAGTGGTATCTTAGTATTACTGATGTTACCCTTTGAATGCAAATGCTATTACCAAGCATGTACATGCTGCCAGTCCTCCGGGGTTTCTAAAAAATGGAGCCACTTACAATAGATGACCGGCATACAAGAATGTAAAATGTGTCTGGATGTCTACATAAATACAGAAGGAGGCAGTGGTAGCGAATATAATATATGTGCTATTTTAAGGATTGTATATAATGATATTATCCATGAAAAGAAACCCAGGCAGCGTTGGAAGCTTTGAATCTATGCATTTGGGTTAGCCAATAAAAGTATCATCAAATACGTTATAAATTGATTTGCATTTTAGTCAGTGAAATAAGTATTTGACCCCTTCGCAAAACATTATTGACACTCTCTCATACTCAACCTCTCTCTCAAAGATTCCCTTCTCCACTGACCACATCCTGTCCCTGTCTCCTTTTCCACAGCTCCGCTTCTTGTCTTGTCTCTTCTTCTTGTCTCTTCTTTCTTCATCTGCTTCTCCCTGGTATTAGCTTTGCTAAACATGCTTCACAGCGCACTTCCTCAAAAGGACAAAGCCTCCACACTTACCCTCTCCCTCTGATTGGATGAATAGGAGAGAGGCTGTCCACATGGTGTGTGCCTGGCTCCACCCTTTTGCACAAGTACTCCAGGAGGCCTAGTCAACAGAGCTGATACCGGGGAGCAGCCGACGAAGACATAAAAAAGAATACAGAAAAGGCAAGGGAAAGGAGACAGAGACATGGAAGTGGTCTGCTGAAAAGGTAGGGAGACAGAGAGAGAGGCAATTTCTGGGACACTTTGGACCTTTGTGTGTCAGTGTGGCACCCCCTTGAGTGGCACCCCCCTGATGAGTGGCACCTGGGGCACACCGCCTCCCACTTAAGTATGCAACAGTGACTTACCTTCCATGACTAACATGGCACAATTCAATACCTTTATATGAACTGTATGAAATGTTGGGCCTGGCTGCTTCATTACATGGCTCTGCATGTTGGCTTATGTCTATTTCATTAGCGATATTTGGTTTGGCGTATAGAATTCTGTTCCATATTCTTAGTTTCTTTTTTGATTAGTGTGTGTACATACCCCCTGATTATTTGCTAGCCAGAAATTTAGAGTTTATCGTATGTTGGTATGCTGCTGTTTACACTTCTATTTTATTAATTCAGGCTCTTTAACTTACCATATTGGCTCGGATAAAGGCCGCACCCGCATATAGGCCGCACCCTAAAAGTTTTTAATGAAAAAGGTTTCTGCCCCCCCACGAGATATGCTGCCACTCTATCCCCCCCGAGATATGCTGCCACTCTACCCCCCGAGATATGCTGCCACTCTGTCCCCAAGATGTCCCCCACCCACACCAGACTTACCGGTGCAGACTCCACAGGGTCTTGCGGGGCCGGAGGGGGACATCTACACATAACACTTCAACTTCCGGTGCCGACACTTGGCACTTCCGCCGTGGGAAGTACCGGCAAGGAAGATTGTTCAGGCAGACGTTCACCGGCAGTGGCGATGCGAGCAGAAACAACCTCCGCTGCCGGCATGCCTGCAAGATGTGCTTTAAAAATCTCCCTTGCCGGGACTCCCCCCGTGGGAATTCCCGGCAAGGGAGATTGTTAAAGCACATCGAGCAGACGTGCCGGCAGCGGAGGTTGTTCACGGTCATCGCCGCTGCCGGTATTTAAGGTTTTTATATCTGATAATATTCTTACATAATTTATTCATTGCTATTTCACACACAGCCAGCCAGAACCAGAAGTATTGTATGCTATTTTAATCATATTAAATGAATCAAGATGCTCTTCAGTGACTTTCTGTCCTCTGTCTCCAATTCTATGTTTGTTTGTCTACCGCTTTAATGCATGTTAAGGAAGTTTACTTATGTTTTCTACATGTAATATATTATAAACCAGATATACCTTTGCAACCTTTGTAATATAGGATTCTTTACTATCTGACAGGCAGTATTATGGATGATCGTGTATATTTGTTTTGGTAATTTAATTGACTTTTGAAAATGCTTTGTGATCTGATATTATGCATGAATCAAACTGCATTCACAAATTCATTCATGGATAGGTCTTATAATCCCCTATCTTCCAAGTGTCCCTTTTCACTCATTATGTATGTAGCGGATTAGAATGTTGACTGTTTAAGAGTGCATAGCATGGTTTTACGGCACTAAACGTCACTATAATGTGGAAGAAATTGAAATGTGCATACATGCTAACACACATGCACAATTACACACCCATGCTCACACACACAATTACACATCCACGGTCACACACACACACAATTACACACCTAGGCTCACACACCATTGCACATCCATGCTCACATACAAACACATACATACATCACACCTCCCGCCCACCACCGCTTGCCTCTCACTGCTTCTGCAGCATGCTGTCATGACATAACTTGACCCCAATATGTTCCTATCTCCCTGAGCCCCCTAGAGCTGTAGTTATGCCAGTGGCTTCCGAACAACCCTTTTCCCTGATTGAAAGAATGGTACGAAGAAACAGCTCCGTAGTTGGACAATACCATATTCTTGTCTTACTATACTTTCACATTTTCAAATTCAAGCAGTTGTGCAAACTTTCACTGACAATTTTCTTGGCAGCACAGGAGGAACAGTAACCGGTCCTGCTCGCTGGGGGTTCTTATGGCGGGTCCCCTGGGGGCATGTTTATGCTGGGTTGTCCTTATATACCGGACCTTGGCCTGTATTGACTGTATTGAGTTTTCCTTGTTCTCATGCAGTAAGTTCCTATTGTTCCTGCGTCGTGTTTTGCCTATCAAGAGGAATCAACTCTGCATTGCGGTTCCTTATCCAGACACCTATAACTGGTTTGACACCTTTACTGGGATGAGTCCAAGGGACCTTTTGTGTAATTTTGTTCCATAGCAGGTAGTTTCCTAGGTGGTTGCTAATGGAGCTAAAGGCCCCAGTCTGTGATATCAAGAACATTGTGTATTTGTAATTTTTAGGGTGTGTTTAAACTCATGTGCATGTGCCTAGGTTTGTTTCTCATCTATTTCTCATCTATTCTTAAAGCACATATGTTTGTATCATACGAGAAACATTAATACCGTATTTGCTCGATTATAAGACGAGGTTTTTTCAGAGCAACCTAATCGGGGTTGTCTTATAATCACACCTCAAATAGGTCTGACTATGAGACGACTAAGATCCAGATCCCCCGCAGCTGCAGGGGACCTGGATCCTCCTGCCCCCCCGCCCCCGCCCCACTTACCGGTGCTTCTGAGTCCCCGGTGTGTAGCCGGGGCAGTGTGTAGATGTCTACGCGATTCGCGTAGACAACTTACGCTGCAGCCGCGAGGAGGTGTGGCTAGCAGCGGGGGTTGTCTGCGTCCATCGCGCAGACCTTCCCCGGCTGTCAGAGATCAGAGTTCCCTGCACCGGTGCGGCACCGGCACCGTGGCGGGGAATTCTCTCTGACAGTCGGGGAAGGTCTGCGTGATGGACGCAGACAACCCCCGCTGCTAGCCACACCTCCTCGCGGCTGCAGCGTAAGTTGTCTACACGAATCGCATAGACATCTACACGCTGCGCTGCCCCGGCTGCATGACAGGGGAGTCAGAAGCACCGGTAAGTTTGGGGGGGGGGGGGCGGGGGAGTGTTAAATGGGGGGCATAAGGCTTTTCTGGAGAGTGTTCTATGAAATGCCTTTTAACCCCCTTAATGCCACTCTGCCTCCAGAAATGCCTTAAACCTCCCTATATGCCACTGTGCCCCATATGATGCCTTTGAACCCCCTTAATGCCAGAGTGACATATAGGGGTATAAGGCATTTCTGGAGGCAGAGTGGAACATAGGGGGTCAAAAGGCATATCATGGGGCACAGTGGCATATAGGGTTAAAAGGCATATCATGGGGCACCGTGGCATATAGGGGGGAAAGGGATTTCTGGAGCAGATGTGCATAACTGGGGGGGCAGGTTGGAAAATAGAAGGAAATAAAACCAAAATATTTTTCTCAATCATAGCTTTTATTAAAAAAAAAATAGCTTACATGAATTAACATTTACTGGTAAAAATTTTTCCTATAGGGTTGTCTTATATTCAGGCTTTTTCTTTTTTTCCCTAAATTAATATTCAGATATGGGGGGTCGTCTTATAATCGAGCAAATACGGTATGTAACTTAACCTACTTGGATCACGTGCAAATTCTGATGTTGATTGAAATCCAATTAATTAAAAAACCTCTACCCAATCGCAGACTATCATAGTGCCAGTACATTTTGAACCAACCCTTGAGAATTGCATTTTGAAATACAAATATATCTCATATAACATTGTGTAGCACATGTGTTATATGAGTAAAGTACTAATACAATTACATGGAAAGAACCAGCGATACATGGCACTGGAAAATGTACATTAAGAATCTCTAGACAAAGTACCAGACAGGTTAACACAATTAAAACAGCAATATCATAAACATGACCTGCAGGTACTTAGAAAAACACACTTAGATGATTGGCAAAATATCAGAAAAGGCTGTAAAGAGCAGAAAGATACAAAATACTCTACAGAGGAAAAAAATTTAATGTTTCCTGTCGCATTTTTCAGTACTATGTAATTTAAAACACTTAGAGAGACAGGGAGACACAACTATGGACAATAGCTAAACTTTTGCTAAATATCTACAGTGCTAATGCTCAGGATAGAAGATGTACACAGTGTCTTTAAAGTAAATGTCAAAGATTAGTTCTTAGCTCACTTTTGTAAACCTTTTTTTGCTAAAAAAAAATACTACATTTCACTAAAACCCATTCTCTGTAAAGAAAAAAAAAATTTCAAGTTATTCAGTCGGAAGGCAAGACTACTCTGTGTATGACAGCTGTAGGTCTACTACTTTCTTTGCTAATACAGTTTGTGTGACCTGCAAACGAGTAAACATTATGGGGTAATTCCTAAAAGCAACCTGCCCAATAAGATGGTAAGGTGAGCTTTCGAGCTGAAGACCAACCAAAGATCAATGAAAACATAAAGTATAACGCTGATAAACGACATTGCATGGATACACACATCCAGGACATTGTGTGTTGTTGGAGATGTTTGCATAGACCATAACCTGGAGTTATCTATTTCCTTTACACTTATGCACACGTACAAGTGGTGTCGAGGCATTCAGCAACACAGTAAACTGCTGCAGCTTCAGAGAGCGGCCACAAGCGCTATAGCGAGAGATGAAGTACATGTGAAGAAGATGTGAGTACAATATTTAAAGTGCCATGTTTTTCATGCTATACAATTCTTGGAAGTTGGCTGAAGAATGCTCACTTCTTGATATCACAGTTTTTGAAGAGATTGACTTTCGATTACTTTATGTGTGTACAATTATTAAAAACAGACACACTTGGATTGAAATACTACACTATATATTTGTTTATTTGTTATTATATTTATGAATTACTATTAAGACACAGAAGTTCTACCTGAAAATCGACATTTGATCTTTTCCCAGGTTTTTATTATATATATATATATATATATATATATATATATATATATATATATATATACATATGCACTAAGAGCATGTATAACACTTTCTTGTTATTAAATTTAAGTTTGTGTAAGTGGGAAGTTACATTGATTCACTTGCAGCTAGTGTAGGGGTAAGCCCTTGGTATAATTCTTTTTTTTCCATTAGCTTTTTTAGATGAGTAGATTTTTAAATACAAATCAGAAAACATGGTTTTTTAACTATATTTTATATTTTTTATATAGTAAACTACAATCAAGGTAATGGTATATAAAGAAAGTCCTTCTTGTCCTGAGAAAGAACAATATATAAGATGCGTGGGTACAGTAAATGACTACACAAAAGCTTGACTCTGTTGCCCTTGTGAGTTGGGTTGTTTCTCTACTCACCTTGCATGGGAATTATGAGCACCGTAGAAGCTGCAAGCTGAGCCTGTTCTTATTTCAGTATGTTTGAAACAAATGGAAATGCTTATGTTTTCCCAAGTATAGATGCACACTTCATGCTAGGCACATACATTTCCACAGCTTTTTGCATAACTAATCTCAAAACCAGCTATAGTTCTTGCTTGTTATTTTGCAATCAGTGTAATTGCTTAGGAGATATTTAATTCAAAAGTAAAGGGACTATTTTACCTCAGGGAATCTAAGGTGTGTGACAATACGAGCATATTAATTAGTTTCTTTTTCTGAAGTAATTTCCTTTATCCTTCTGTCATTCAAAAGGCTTACAGAAATGGGTGCATTAACTTGAAAGGCGAATCATGTATTGGGGAGGAAAAAATATTTAAATCAAATTGATAAGATTTGAATATACAGTATATGACCAAAAGTATGTGGTCACCTGACCATCACACCTATATACTTGTCAAATCATGTCTTTATGGACCTCCCTTTGTGCACTGAGACACAGTCATGCTGGAACAATATAAGGCATCCCCCTAACTGGTGGCACAGTTAGAAGAGTATAAGGAATGCTGGCCCCCTACAACCACAACAAACACGCTCACATCCATTATGTTATATCATGATTAATACATTTACTCTCTCATGCTCTCTCACATTCTCACTCATGCTCTCTCGCATTCACTCTCTTCCTACATTCTCTCCTGACTACCTTGTGTCCCTGCCTCCTTTCCTGCAGCTCCACTTCTATGTGAACATGGTCTCCTGGATCTTAGATTTTGGCACCCATTTTCCTCCAGTAAATTACATACACGCTTGCAAACATTTTAACACACACTCTCACATCTGCAGAGACGTAAACACTTATGCCAACACACATGCAAACACATATACTCACACCCTATACCCTCATGTTAATGTATACTCCTTCTCACACACACACATTCATGCTTACAGACACACACATGCACATCCATGCTGACACATTTACCCATACACATTCATGCTCACCAACATTTACACATACATGCTCAAACATATTTACACATACACATCCATGCCCGCACTCGGCTACAGCTTTCTCCTTGACCCCCCCACTCACAGTACAACACTACGAACGAAGGAATGGGGGAGAGGCTGTCCTAGTGGCTTTGACTTTTTGTGAAAGTGCATGAAAGGCCAGGTAGATAGATTCACAAAGAAAAAAGGTGCAAAAATTTGAAACTTCTCCTCCACAAATCTATTGGCAAACAACATGTCTTGGAGTAGCAGTTTGCCACCCCTATGCTGCCCAGGTCCCATGGACTCACAGGAACCCATGCAGGGGTCGGCTCTGCCTTCACAGCCCCAGACCATCATCCCTCCTCCCAGAACGTTACAGTAGGCAGTATGCATTTCGGTAGGTATTGTTCTCCTGCCATCTGCCAAACCCAGAGTTCAATTGTGATTCATTACATACGAAGAACACATTTCCACTGCTCCAGAGTCCAGTAGCAGCGTGCTTTATACCACTCCAGCCAAGGCTTAGTGATCATCAACTTGTTTACAGCTGCTTAGCCATAGAAATCCTTTTTATGAAGCCCCTGTCGCACAGTGCTTACACTGATGTTGCTGTCACTTAGTTCCTGTCTGAACTTTTCATCTTTACTCATAGGGTATGACCTATAATCATAAACTATAACATTGAAATAGGCGAAGAAACCTAGTCCGTAGAAGGTGAAATGCTAGGACATAAATGTCATGCTCTACAAGCTAAGGTTAAAAATAAGTAATGTGAGAAAATAATACTTTGCTGAAGTGTTGGTGAATAATTAAAAAAAAATCATAGTGGTAGTTAATATAATAAGAGTAATTGAATATGGTTGGACCAAAAAGGCCCAGGATGAACGAGAAAACAAAGGGCAGGAATGGAGTATGCTTCAGCTTCAAGAGCCTCCATTCAGGGGTACCCACCAAAATACTCGGGATTCAATTTTTTGGACCTTACACTATATACTTTTGGGGACGAAATACGTTCCAAAACCTTCTTCAAACCTACAGATGGAAATGGGTTTATTGATTACTCAACCTGCCATCATCCACATTGGCTTTGGAATATACCAAAGGGGCAAGTGGCAAACAATTATTGGCGAAGAGAGAAATTACCTAAGAGAACTCCTTCAAAAAAGCTTTAGGTCCATAAAAGAAAAAAGAGGGAAGAAACACCAGTCTTTTGATTTTTCTTTTTTAGCTAAATACAGTGATAAGACCTTTGACATCGAAAAGGCAATTAACAATTGGCCTATTTTAAAACAGGACAACGTACTGGAACGCTACTTACCAGAAAAACCAAGCATCATTTACAAAAAATGCTCTACCCAACATTGAAAAAGTGACTGAAAATAACTTCTTATCTAAAAGGACTCCAGGTTTTCATAGGTGTGGAAAGTGCAAATTATGTAGGACATGTAAAAAAAAGAAAGCTACCATTTTCAAATGCACCAACACAGGAAAGGAATATACAATTAAACATTTTATCCACTGTAAGTCAAAAATGTTATTTATTTACTCAAATGCAAATGTGGGATCGAGTACATTGGTCGTACCTCAGGGAGCTCAAAGTAAGAGGCTTGGAGCACCTTGATAATACATAACAAAAACCCCAAACACAGTGTTCCGAAACACTGTAACAATTGTAAAACCTTCTCACTTTCAGAGTTCAAGATCATCGGAATAGATTTAGTATTACCACATTGGCGGGGAGGAAATACTAGACAAGAACTTTCAAAAAGGGTAACAGACACACAAAAAAGGAGGTTTAAATACAGAACTGAATATCTTGGCATTTATGGGTTAAATAAGATTTTTAAAAGTTTTTATTTATATATTTATATTTTTATTTATCTTTTCCTCTATATCATATTAAATCAGATGAAGTTAGAACCTACTACAGAAAAATGTAAGATTCTTATACTTCTTTACTTTTGCACTTTTATTTTAGTCTATTTTCTGGTTTTTAATCAAATGGATCTATTATATTGTATCGTGTGGTATTTAGACATTTAGGAGTTACGGTATTTTTACTGAGACCCCTATCAGTTTATTTATGTGTGTATATGTACATATATATTGGTTTTACATCAGCTCTATTTATTTTTATAATATATTTATATGCATTCTATCATCTGCACTATTGTAGGTTATCTATTCTACAGATTTTTAGAAGCCAGAAAAGGAATTTTACTGAATCCTCTGATGGGCCTAATTCATCACGTTTGTGCGTGGCATTTATATCACACACAGCGTAATATAGGTTTTATTATATTGCACCATTATTGTTTAGTTTTTCCCCTATGTACATGTGCCCCATTATTCGTTGATTGGTAGGAGTCAGAGTTGCCAGGTTCTTGAAGCGATGGAGCATTTTGCCCATTGCCAAGAGTTGTGGAAGAGAGGACTGCAACCCCTGTGATATCTTTAGCTTTCGGGGGTTTTGCTGTGGCTGTTGGGGAAGCATTTCTGGCTCTCCATGCCAGTTCAAAGGCCTCAAGATCTTCCCTGCACACTACGGTTCCATCAAAGGCACGTATGCAGTCAGGAGACAGGATCTCCATGTCAGAGCAGGAAACAGAGGAATTAGTGATCAGAGGGGTATATGACACCTGTTGATCATGGCATGTCTCATCTGGTGCACAAATCGATTGGTAGGATGGAGGCAGAGACTTGTCAGTGGTAGTATCTGTAGCAAGGTCATGGCGAGCCAGGTCAGTGATGATGCCAATAGACTGAGTCATGGGTCTCTTAGTTACAGCGGGATGATGATGGATGCTACAACCACAGCGATGCTTCGTAGACTGACAGGTGCAATCAGCTGAGTGGCTACTCATAGACCCCATGAAGCCAACATTAGGCCGTGGAGGGCGTATTGGACAGAGCGTGATATAATGCCCTCTTTTGCCACAATAAAAACACAGTTCATGTATTCTCCACTTAGTTTTTTCCTCCATGGAACAGGTAGCGCTTATTACCCCAATTTCTGGACAGACCCTGCAGGGGATATCCTGTCCTCCGATGACCTTCCGGGTGATGTCAGCAGTGACGCGACCCAGAATGGAATGCGTGATCATTTACATTAAAAAATGTAACAGTTTTCTGGCTTTCGTGCTGGAATGCAGGCTTCTGCTGTCAGCCTGGTCTCCCGTGTAGCGGCAGGGATGGGCAGGACGTACCGGTACGTCCATAGGGGATTCTTGGGATGCGTTTTTGGACGTACTGGTACGTCCATAGGGGACTGAAGAGGTTAAATGAGGCCAGGTGAGAGAGGCGGAGTTCAGTCCATAACATAACTAAGTGATGATACATCAGTGAGTTTAAGTCCAGCCAGGCCTTAAAGGGGCAGCCACGCCTTGCGGTCTGTGGGACTCTGGATGATGCCTGACATTTTCACTTTCTCCCCTTCTCAACATCTCTCCCCTTTCTCATGTCTCTCCTTCCTCCTAATCTCTCATTATCCTTCTCCTTATTCTTTGTCATTTTTCCCTTTTCTCTATTTCTCTTCTTTCTCTTTCTCTCGTCCTCTCATTGTCTCTCCCCTTTCTCCTCTTTCTCTCGTTCTCTCATTGTTTCTCCCCTTTCTCTCTATCTATCCCCTAAATCTTCCTGTTTATGGCTATTTGGAATATTTGTGATTTAAGATTATATGATTTTATACTAGAACTCAATCATGTCATGGTTCCACCCTGCAATCCAGGCTCCTGTATTATTTATTCTGGTTTTGTGGCTATTTCTGCTTTCCAATCTGATGGTGTCAGTTGGTGTAAGGATGGGTAGGTAGTAGAGTCCGGTAAGCAGGATAACAAACGGCCAAAATGCTGAATAGGGACAGATTTATTAAATGGAGCGTAACTCAGCACACAAAGCCAGGTTCAGGGGTAATAGAGAAACAGCAAAGTCCGTAATTCAATAGCCAGGTTCGGTACACAGGAATACAGGGAAGCCGTTCAGTAGCCAAGGTCAGTATTGGAGAAGGTAGCAGAGTCACAGGAATAGCCAGTTTCGGTACACAGGAATTCAGGATAACAGGAACACAAAGGTAAGTG
Organism: Sceloporus occidentalis; assembly: GCA_023333645.1. Classification (NCBI taxonomy): domain Eukaryota; kingdom Metazoa; phylum Chordata; class Lepidosauria; order Squamata; family Phrynosomatidae; genus Sceloporus; species Sceloporus occidentalis. Next base: position 1,068,943 of record JALMGF010000037.1, on the reverse strand, counting down.
GCTCAACATAGCCGCTTGGAGGATGTTCCGCCCCCCGGCGTGACGTCAACAGAGCGTGTACTCTGCCGTCTCTGTCTGGAGACAGATAAAGTTGGTAGGGGGCGCAGTCTGGCTGCAGGTGGAGGAAGATGCTGGAGGCGTGACGTGTGTGGGGGGGGCACAATATTATGTAGGGGAGCAATGCCACTGCAGCCCCTTGACCATTCCTAGCCCTGTCCCTGTCATAGCCTTAAGTCAGAAAGATAAAAGCATAACTCTCCCGCAAACTTTCCTTCCAACTACCCTTTTTTAAATAAATAAAACCCTCTAGAGAAGTAAGCAAGCAAGCATAAAAATGAAGTTTTGTTGTATCACTGTTCAAACACAAAAGGGGGCTTTGTGGAGTTGTATTGTGAACCAAGTACTGTAGTGCAGTAAAACAACGTGGTTATAATAAAGCAGTAACGTAAAGACTGCCAAGTCCTGCGAGCAGCTCAATACTGCATGAACAGCTTAGAATGCAGCTGCATGTATCTGTATCCTGGCAAATAATACAGAAATGCGTGTGTAGCAGAGCTTTGAATTATTGTATGCTTGCGCAGCAAAGTGTTGAACTTTGCAAGCACCCTAGATTTATGTGTATATTTAATGGATTGTTATTGCTAGGAACATAAATACTAATGCTAACTAGTAAGAAGAAGCGGGGACTGGGTATAAAAAAAAAAAATATTGACAGGAAGCAAGAGAGAGCAGTATAGGATGGGGAAACAAGGATTGTGGGAGGGAGCAAGGAGTGCAACCAATAATGTCCTATAATAACACTAATTGATGGATACATAGAAAATGTACATATGAGGGAGGGGTGAGGAGGAGCAGGGAAAATCAAGATAAACACATAGGAGAGTAGTGAATGAAAGAAGAGTGAATGCCAAATTTAAATAGAAAATCTGTGCAGCTGCTCTCGCAAAAGATAGGAATAGAACACTGCTCCGTAGGCCTACAGTCTGAGATAATGTTTGGTAGAAGCTTGGCAGGTAGCTGCAAGGGGTTGAGTTAAATGCAGTCTGAAGGTTATCTGTATTTCTCTACTTGTTAATAAAAGGATTATAGGAATTGAATGTCCTATTCTGTTTCTAAACACAGCTCCTAAAGATCATGGAGGGATTTGGGTATGATATGAGGAGGACAGCTGTACCCGCATCACTCAGGTTAACATCACTAAACACATTAGAGTTAGAGTGTATGATGTGTATTCAAAATCTGGAAACAGGTTGACACCAGTATAATGGAATGCATGGTAATTCCAGAACCAGATCATAATTTAATAAAAAAACCCACAAATGCTTACACTAGTCTTCTGTTTTGATAACCTTTTTTGGAATCAGAATTTCATTATTACACCAATATGCAACATACACAATATGGACAAAATTATTTGGACGCACCTCCTAATTATTGAATTTGGGTGTTTCAAATTGACCCAGTGCCACAGGTGTATAAAGTCAAACACCTAGTCATGCAGTCTGCGTTTGTGAAAAAATGGGTCTTTCTGAAAAGCCTTGTGAATTCAAGCGTGGTACTGGGATAGGATGCCAGGTTTACAATAAGTCAGTTTGTGAAATTCCATCCGCGCTATATATTCCACAGTCAACTTAAGTGATATTATTGGAGAGTCTGATGGGCAAGTCTGGGTTTGGTGGATGCCAGGAGAACATTACCTGCCTGACTGCATTGTGCCTACTGTAAAGTTTGGTGGAGAAGGAGAATGGGGCTGTTTTTCAGGGGTTGGGCACCTTTCTTCCAGTAAAGGGAAATCTTAATGGTTCAGCATACCAAGATATTTTGTACAATGCTATGCTCCCAGCTTTGTGGTAACAGTTTGAGGAGGGCCCTTTTCTATTCCACATGACTGCGCCCCAGTACACAAAGCAAGGTCCATAAAGACATGGTTGGATGAGTTTGGTGTACAGTAGAAGAACTTGACTGGCCTGCACAGAGCCCTGACTTCAACCCCATGGAACACATTTCTGTAAGACTGTAAGACCTAATAACACCACAACGTGATATAAGAACAATCAAAATACTTAACTACCAATTAGATCAAAGCAAAAATAAAAAGATATTGGCACAACAAATGCTGATTACAGCCAATGTGGGTGGGAAACTTGCAACAATCTTTCTGAATAACCTAAATAATTGCCTGCAAAACTATTCAGCTACAACACAAGTGGAGGCAGGAGAGGGCTGGCACCTTTTGCCTCAGGGAGCAGGCAACGCTAAGTGGCCCCATTGGTTCTTTGCACCCCTCCACAGTAACATACACACTAGCACACATTTCACACAAAATATGTACACCAACAGACACTTGAACACACATTTACACATTTGTGAATTACGCACAATACACCTTTTCATAAATCACACTGCATCAATAAACATTAGCAGTCACCAGATTTTTATTTTATTTGAACAGTATGGTTGGCAAGTGACAGAGCACTTTTTTTTTTTTAAATAGGGTGCTTATTTTCACTTGACTGCACATATGCAGTGTGTTTTATCGGTTCTTGTACAGTGTTTATGTTTAGTTTAGTAAGGTCTAGTGGGGTTAGATAAAATATTTAATTGTCTGAAATGTCCCAGCAAAAATGAATGTACATACATTCATTCCATGAGGTTAAGTCAGGCAGTTAAATTACCTACTGTGTTTTTTGCTACACCATTGAGGCCAGTTAAGGTTTAATCAGCTCATTTTATTGAGCCCCTTACTTCTCTAGCAGATTACACCCAGTAGCATGTATAAAAAAAATCAAGGTTTCATACTTGCAGCAAAATCCATGGTAAAGTGATTCATAAACATGCTATTTTATCACTATGGACATAGCAACCATGTAGTATGATGAGGACAGAATTCTGCAGAAAACCAGAGTATAAGTAATACCATTAATATTGGTGACAAATTAGGCAGGGCAGTGGACTGTGCAATCAATATAGTGTGTCCTAGTTCTTTAAATACTGTTCCTGAATTGGGTTTAATTTGCAACTTTAGCACTACAACCGAAACCTCTTAATTTTGGACAACACAAATAATGAATGACAAAGTACTGGTATCAGGAATTTTGCATGTGTGCAGTATATTTTAAATACTGTTCTTGAATTTGGGTTCAATTTGCACATGTATGCCAGCAGCAGTTTTTGGACAAAACAAAACAATAAATCATCAATTATAGGTATACAGATTGATTTTTTTTAATCCAATAAAGCCCCACTTGTTTTCCTATATTTTGGTTTATTGATCAGACTGTCTCCGATGATAATCCAGTGATATAAAAAAATAATACTTTTACTAAGCATATTAATAAAGTACCAGCAAACCCATTTTTATTACCTGGTTGGTGTATATGTGAATAATAGTTCATGCCTTTTTTTAACATACAAAATTAAATACACAAGAGTTACTCTGGCTAATTTATTGTACCTGCCATGGCTAATCACCATGGAGGAATTTGTACATGCTTTGGTTTTATTTTTTATGTTTTAAGGAAATTTGTGACATTCAGGTTTTTAATAGCTTCTTTAGAAATGTTTGTGGCTAAATTTATTGTCGGTTGGCAGCCCCGATCCATCCTAATATAATTTTAGTCTATGACCTTTGTTGCAGCCAGTGTAGAGAATACCATTTTAATTGCTAAATCAGGTTATTACTTAGGCACAGTCGGTTACAAAAGACACGTTTCTACTTAGTTGATTTTTTTATTTTTTTAACATTTTATGCTATATAAACCTTGTATAGAAAGCTAGGAGTAGAATTGTACTAATGCTTAATGACTCATATGCAATAATGAAGAACACATACTAAAGTAATGTTGGATTTTAAGCACACATTTGCAGGCAACTTAAAGTAAGCAGACATCCTCTTTACTGCGGGTAAACAAAATGAAATGTTGAAGCCTATCATTTTCAGAAAACTGAGATTGAAGCCTAGATTGGATAAAGTAAAAACAGGACAATAAATGAATTCATTGTAAATGCAGATGCAAAGGTGATTATTACTACATACGAAGAATTCATAATAGAAATGGAAGCACAGATTTCAGAAGCTACTTAACGTATTAGATGTGTGCATTCAGACTCATACAAAATGTATTTTTAATGAAATTTGCCAATTTTGTGCGTTCATATGTACCTCTGATAACGAAGACTGCCTCTAACGAAAGAAACAAAAACAAAAAAGTCTCTGAAATTTCGTTAAGATTCAATTTTTCTTTGCCAAGTTTTGCCGCCATTACAACACACTTTGGAAGGGATCATCTCACTGATGGTTAAAGTTGTGATTGATGGGTCTAATAACCTAATATTGTGAAACACAGAATAATACAACTAGCAGTGCCACTGCAACTGACACTGGTGCCACCACTTCTACAAGTACTGCCATCACTGGGATGTTTCTAACTCCCCATAGTAAAGATGGAAAGACAAAGCAAGATAATAGCAGTAGATCTATGTTTGTGCCAGAATAAAGTAAGAAAGCAGATCGAAGTCCGGTGACCACATTGACAATGTTTTCCAGGACACATCATTTTTACATATTGCTGACCAACCTAGATAAAATGCTGCCCTGCAGTATGGGGGCTGTATAACTGACTAAGTGGTTCCCTTCCATAAATCTATACATCCAACATACTGCAGGGCAGCATTTTATCTGGGCTGGTCAGCAATATCTAAAAATTACGTGTGTCCAGGAACACATGGCTGATGTGGTCAACCTAGAAGGAAGGTCAGCACACTTGCAGAAGAAGTAGGTCTTACGTTGCCTTGTGTACAATTGAAAAATGATGTCTGCTCGTGTCTACCAAGTGCCCTACTACTGCTGTTTCATCACCTTCCTTACTCTAGGGGGCCAATCAAGCAAAATGGTCTAATTTTTGGCAGAATAAAGTTTAATAGCATGCTGCTGGATGTGTCTATCCATTGGTGCGGGGCTGCTGTTGGTGGTGGTGGGGGTCCTGCCATTGTAAAAATGAGTCTGGATCTCGTTCTAAACCTTGAGATGCTGCTGCTGTAAGTAAAAGGTGAGTCCAGCAGGGACCTCCCCTTTTGGAAATACCCCCTTCCAAGTGGGCTTCCTGCCTTGTGCCCTGCCAAGTGGGCTTCCTGCCTTGTGCCCTGCCAAGTGAGCTTCCTGCCTTCAGCTCTGCAAAGTGGGCTTCCTGCCGTGTGTCCCCGTGTCCTGTCATATATCAGGTTTCCTGTCAAGTGACTCACTACCTGTTCTTGCCTGTCCTGCTGGTTTCTTCAATACAAACCATTTCAGAGTATTCCGCCTGTGGTGTGTTTCTTTGCGTCATAATGCATCACAGGGTACAGACCAGGCCCTGGGTCTTAATCAAGTACTGAAAAAAAGAGCATAATTACCTTTATCTTTCAATGTATGTGGGTTTTTTTGATGGTCGCAGAGTACACTCCACACCTTCATATTTCTGATAATTCTCCACCACACATTCTCAGTCACCAGTAATAACAATTAAAGAGACACTCAGATGACCCAAGCACTACCACCATTGAAGAATGTACCATATATTAAAGTACTTTGTTTTCTCATAACTTCTCTCTTATCTCATAATCTCTTCTTTCTCATTCTCTTCCTTTTCTGCCCATTTTCGTTACCCTCGTTTCTGTTTATCTATCCCCTTTGGTCCTGACTTGTCTCTCTATCTCTCCCATTTCTCTTTATCTTCCCCTTTCTTTTTTCTCTCTCTCTTCCTCTATCCTTCTTTCTCTTTCCTTTTCTATCTCCCTTTCTCCCCTTTCTACTTATCTCTCCTTTTTCTGTTAATCTTTTATCTTATTTATCTCATTATCTCTCCCTTTTCTCTTTGTCTCATCTGTCCCTTTTCTGTCAATCCCTTCATTTTCTCTTTATCTTTTCCCTTTCTCTTTAAACTCACTTCTCATTATCTCTCCTCACCCTTCTCTTTGCCTCTTCTTTCTTTATTCCTTTTGTATCCCACCCTTTCTCTCTCTCTCTTTCTTCCCTCTCTCTCTCTCTGGCTCTCCATTGTCTCCCGCTTCTCTTTTTCTCTCCTCTCCATCTCTTTACCTTACCCTTTTCCTATCTGTCAGGACTCGGGCTAGCAGGTTGGGTTGGAGCCCAGTTGCAGGGGATACCAGGGGCTCTGTCTGTACCCCACAATGCATTATCACTGGTACGTAGGTACAGAAAGGCAAATAGAAAACACACAAGTTTGCTATATATAGGTCTATATGGGAGTGTGCTGGCAGAACAGGTGAAACAGGACTGGTTAACAAGCATGATAAAGGCACAGGCACTGGCAGATGCACCACAGCAGAATATGGACCTAAGATAATAGACTGTCGAACAGACGGGGTACAGACTTAGCATAGGAGACCTTCGAACAGACTTTGGCACATAGAGCTAGGAAAGTCCACAGACGAGGCACTGCCTACACGGACCGGAACTCGGCTTAAGACCTCTGGCAGGTCACAAAGCTGGAACGCCTCAGACAGGGTACACAGCAGGAACATGTCTAGAATCCCTAGGGAGGGCACAAGAGGACACATTTAATAGCGGTAATGTCTATAATTTGGGCATGCTTCTAAATGCTGAATTGTGTTTTTGTGAGTGCCATGAGTTGTGCTCTTGTGTTTGTGCTTTCCAAGTGCTGTTAAGTGTGTAATTGTGAGTTTTGTGAGTTGTGGAAGCATCTGAGGGTTGTCAGTTATGTCTTATGAGTTATGTAATTTATGAGTAATATGATTTGTGTTCTTGTGTCAGTGTCTTTTAGTGTTGTCATTTGTGTGAGTGCTTGTCTGTGAATCCTGTGAGCTGCGTTCTTGCGTGTGTGTGCTGTGAATTGTGTGAACGCCAGTGAGTGATGTGGTTTGAAAGAGTGTCTAATGTGAGTTATGGACATGTCAGTGAACTACGTGTGTTTGTAAATGCTGTCATTTGTGTGGGTACATATCTGAATGGTTTGAGCTGTGTATTTGTGTGTCCACTGTGACTTGTAGGAGTAATGTGGGTTTAAGGGAGTGTCTGAAAGTGATTTGAGTTGCATTCTTGTGTTAGTACCTGTTAGTTGTAAACACACTTCTGTGAGCACTTTGTTGTTGTTGAGTTGTGTTAGTGTCATCTTTGTTTTGTATTTACTCGTGTGTTTACGAGCTTATGTCTGTAAAAGTTGTGTTAATGATGTGTAAAGCCCTGCTAACTAAATTGCACAGGGTGGCATGTAGTTGTGGGGATAGGTAATAGGGTCAATCAGGGATCAGCAATAGGCTTTAGTTAGCGTTCAAAAGTTCACAGGTTGTTGTTAGGGTATATAACATAGAAAATTCAAGGTGCACTCGCACTATTAAGTGATTTGCCTCGCGGACACCTCGTGCTGCACAAAGGGCAGGAAATTGCGCCATAAAAAGGGGGTCTGTAAGGGGAGTTTTCTTCATGCTTCAAGGGGAACTGCTGGCCGCTAATACTGACCATTTGAGGCTGGTGAATAGCAGAGGAGCAGGAGAGCTGCGGGCAACGTGGAAGAGCTTTTGGAGAAACGCCCGCCCTCCCTCCCTCCCTCCCAAAAAATAAATAAAAATGAATGATTATTTAGAGATTTAAAAAAAAGAATGATTATGAAAGTTTGTTGTGTACTTTTCTTGGGGTAAAAGTTATCCTCTGTACAGGGGATGAACTGGTTGAAGTGGTTGGTTAGACTTCTGGCTTTAGGGGCGGTTGGCTTTATGTAAATACTTTATTTATATGGAGGTGAGACTCTGGGTATGGGCCAAGAGTTTTGTTACAAGTTATCATTGTTTGGATAATAATTGTTATTTTAAGCTAATTAAAAGTCCACGGCCTGTTTTATTCCAATTTTCAATTTGTGTCTTTATTCCAAGAAGGTATTTGTGGTTGTTTCCATATCCCTTACAACTACATGCGATTTATGGGTTCCTGTCCTGTTTTTTTGTATTTATGCATCAATAATTAAACATGGATGTGAATTGTTTTATTTTTATGGAGCACCAACTGCATTTAAAATTGGGCAGTCCCGGATAGGTGTTTGTAGATTAAAACTGGCCTCTGTCCAGTTGAAGATGGCACCACAGCAGAGGGGAAAAACATGGGCTAAGGCGAAAACATGCTTATAACTGGGAACTTTTAAAATGATCTGTCCCTGAAACGCTTCAAATATTAACCTTTAATCACAAATATTCTGTTGTATTAACTCATAAATTGATATTCTAATGAGAATTCTTATGAAATCCATTCATTTGAAGAGGAAAAGATATTCTAAATTATCACCTATATTTAGCAGGGATTTAAGCTGTGATAAGCCACCGCAACAAGCACCATCTGGAACCGTGGCGATCGTTAAGTCAGAACACAACATGAAGAAGCCAGCTCCAGGCTCTTTCACTAAGAGTTTGCCCATTTACCCTGAGTTGGGCATAAAAACACAAAGCAGTGGTATTTTATTCATTAGGGATTCTCGCCCAAACACATCTTCTACATATAGATGGGTGGTGGGGAAAGGGGCCATTCCGCAGAATCCCTGAGGACAACATGAAAATGTAACGGGGCATTTATGCTATTGTATGCATTATAGTGTCCTTTTAAAGGCAGTTAGAATTTGTTTTAAAATGTGTATTGCACTGCTTGATAGAAATGTCACCTGGCCAAGATCAAGTACGCTAGTAATGTACGAATGTGTAATAAATTATAGGTATCTGGGCTACAAGACCATGCTCCGTTGTTAAGCTAGTCCCAAGAGAGTTTTAGTTAAAGCTCCATAGGGGGGCAGATCAATGTTGCATGGTATTGCATTCTAAATGTTAGCTTTCGGAACGTGGCCCATAACTCAATGGTCCAAGAAGACATCGGTGTTAAGATGTCCCTAAAATGAATGAGATATAAACTACACGACCCACAATGCACATGGCGATGAAACACAACATCTCTGCAGTCAGCAGTTGCTGGGAGGGGCACTTGGACCAGTCTGCTAGATAGTGAATAAGATAGGGAGGGCTGGCAAAGAGAAGGAGGGAGAGATTGGAGGGAGGAGAGGCTCTGAATCAGCATAGCATTGCTCACAAGGGCACAGAGAGAACGTTCCTCAAAGGGGATCCCCCAAACAATCATTTGGGGGTGAAGGAGAAGCCAGGGAGCGCCCGAGGCATTGCAAGGAAATTCCGAGAAGATACTCTATGAAAAATCCTGCTTAGCTTGCACTCTTATGCTTCACGCTATCGCCAACCATTAGAGGAGAAATAAGGACTGAGGATTTTGGGGGATGAGCCTGGAGGAGGGGGGTGCGTGTTCCCCTACGGGGGCCAGAGGAAGCAGGCAGTGACAGCTGGAGAGCTCGGATCTGTGCTTTTACATAGACGGGGCGCCGAGAATCCGCTGAGAGGGCGTTTTGGGGTGACTGCCATGGACTGGGGGTGTCGCAGGCTCTGATGAGGATGCTTCTCCTGAATTGTGTCCCTGCACCCTGACAACACACACAGCTGTAACTCCCCATAAATCACAGCACACAGGTTATCACACATCCACAAAGCATACATACCCACACATCGTAAGGGTGCCAGCACGTGTGACAACTGTGCCCGTGCACACACCATACATACACACCATACACACACACTGTGCAGCCAGGACGCATGTAAATCACCGGTTGAGATACATACCCTTCCTGGCTGTCCCAAGAGAGAGGACGGGCAGAGCCCCGTAGGATGCGGAGATGATATAAGGTGAGCCCGGTGTGTCTCCTTTAAATGAGACTTTTTATTTTTGCATTTTCAACAAGACCTTGTGGATGTTTGTATTTTTTGTCATAAGAGTAGAAAATGTCTGGATCTACTCTGTTACTTGGCATATGATGCTCTGCTAATGTTTCATGCTGCATGTATACTAATGTTATATATATATACTTTATATGCTTGACTAATTCTACTTATAGACTCTGAATTATTGCATTTACATTATATATATATATATGTATATATATATATATATATATATATATATACACACAGAATACGCTTAATCGGTCTTGTTTTGTCAAAAATATGGTCCATACCAATGCTGCTGTTCCATTTCATAGAGCCTCATATATTATGGCGTTGCTGCATGCAGAATTGTATTTCTTGACACTCAAACTGTGTGGTAGTGGTTTTGTGTGTTACTCTCTAAACGTACAAACTTATGCACATCTAACAGTTCCCACTGGCATAAGTGTCCTGTATACAAATGTTTATTTGATGATATGGTCTACTTAATAGATCTGGATCCACCAATAGCTTCTGATTTTTTGTGGCCTCCCAACTGAATTTAACTTGTTCTCCTGTTCTAGAATGTTGTGTACTTTGTCACATGTACATCTCAGAGTACACAATTCAGGATCCCAAAGCTACAGCAATAAGGGGTTACTTCTTTTTGTAAAGGTTACTTTGGCAGCCATTTTTAAAAGGCCTGGTGAAAAATGATGCATGGGCTCATTATATCTGATACCTCTCCTTCACCTGTCTGTGTCTAGGCTTCACCTCTACCATTACTGTACTCATCCCTCATTCATTCTGCGTCTACTCTTCTGGCCATACTCTACTGCCTTATGATTGTTCTGTTTGTATCACACTCTTGGCAGATTTGTCTGTTTTCCGTCTCTACTCGGTGACATCTTGTCTCATACTCTGTATTAGTTTCATGTTTTCTTCTGCATCTTAAACTTCCATTCACTATCTCTGTTTTTTTTGGTTGGCTTCTCATTACTCTGTCCCATCTTTATAACAAGTCCATAGTTTTCTTAATATACATTCTTATTGCTTTGTGCTATGGCCATTCTTACTATATTCTGGGAAAGTTCTTCCAAAGCTATGCTAAAAGTTTGGTGCTTATTAACACAGGATTTAAACGAGCTGAGATGTCTATAAAGGTAGATACGATTCGCAAATGGTTATGGTTGTCACTGTCTGTAGAGGCGTGATGTCTGTTACTGTATTGCGTGAACGTTTGTGGCGGTGTTACAGATTCAGGTTAAGCTGCTTAGTCTGAAAAGGCTGCTTGACTCTTCATGCATCTGACCCTGCAGAAGCAAGTACAGTATTAACTCTTGTTCTGTCTTAGCCAGAGCCTCTCGTACGGTCTCCTTAGAACTGTGGAACTGTGAACATTCACTAGTTCTTTTATTACATCTCATCTCCCTCGTCATGGTTCGGTTATAAGTTTTGTGTTTCAACAACCGTTAGATTGCTCACCACCTACATAAAACCCTTTATATTATAATCTCTGCTTGAGAATGTAAGCAGCTTCCTCTCTGTATATTCAAAGCAGTCGTCACATTTTCCACTTTGTCCTATGACCCTGTTCTCCTTACCCTTCCTGGTTTGTAGAGAAGGGCTAGCACCGACCTATAAGTTATGTTGAGGGACCCCTCCCTTTGTGTCCTGTTTTACATCTAAATATCTATATCTGCGGACATGTTATTGAACGTGTAGCATGAAGGCTTGCTTATGTGCACTTATATTATAGAGCTAACACAATTTTGCTCAAAATATGAGTGTATGCCCAGTAATTAAATATAACTGACATCATTAACAGGGCCAGTTTGAAAGGACTCGTGCACTGGAGAGGCCTTTGCTCTGTGCAGTCACTTGCTCTCTTCATCTTATATTGAGCCTCATGTTTTAATTGCTGGTTTGGTTCCAGTATGTCTTTTGACTAACAATAGAAAACCGATACCAAACCAGTGGAAACCTTTCATAAGTAGTGGACCCCTGTCCTGTATTATTTTCATTTTACTCCCATTCTCCAGTATAATCTCTCATGCTATTCCCTTTCCTTTCCCTAAGTGCCTTAACTCCAATTTAAGTTTCGTAAGCAAGGCCAACTGCCTCCTTGTTCCTGATCCCTTCCTATTTGCAAGCACTGCTTGACTACTTACCCGGTGATATTAGTAAGGCAGGAGTTCAAGGTTTGAATAAACAAACACACTCAAGACATGCAAATGAGAGCATCTGCACACATACACAGTTTACTCCTTGCTGCTAGGTTCAGCAGTGGACAGTCTGCCACAACATCGAGAGTTGCACATGGGTGCAAGCAAAGGGAAGGATCTTTCGTGCAAAAATAAAAATTGTTACAAGGCCCTTGATAGTATGCTATGAAATTTGAAAGGTACAGGTACGGTCTAGTATGCTTGTGGGGTCCCCATCCTGCATGTTCTTGCTGTTGGCACCCACTCCCAGCTGCCTAGTTTGCCTATATGCACTGGGACTGTGTGCCGTGTGGTCATTCTGGGCCATCTTTGGCTACTCTATGTTTCCAGCAATCCTCTTTGTCTGTATAGCTCTTCCATGTGTCTATATAACTTCGAGATCCATACTGACTCTAATTCACTTTCCAATGCTCCTTCTTACAGCCTGTCTTCTTCCCTTCCCATTTCTTTTCCCATGTCCTCATTTACTCTAATGTTCTCTCTCTTCAATCCTATCATCTTTTTCTCTGGTAGTAACATACCACCTGATGGCCCCTTCTTCCCTTTGAGCTTACTGAGATTTCTCTGGCTTTCTCTCTGCTTTTTTCTTTCTCTAACCACTCAATACAGCACATCCCCCTGTGATTTTCAAGGTGCTTCTCTACCGTTTATTTTCCCTTCTCTTGGGCTGAACGGTTTTAGTGTGACACATGAATATCATCTTCCAGTTTTATTCTAGCAGAAACATTTTGCTAATATCTCCTATTTTCTCTTAACATCCTTAATGAGTCAGTTAGTACATATGCCACAAATGGCAGTTAAGAAACATGTTAGTGTCCAGGGAGCACACCATCTTTTGGCAGCCTTACCTTAAACCTATTTGTTATCACATCTCCTTTATTTAAAGTGCGTCTTTTATTTGTCCCAAAACCTATATTTTAATGTTATATACCCTAAATAATCCCTGACAGCCCCACTAAAGAAGAATCTGTATTAACATACTCTTATTAGTATATGCATTCTCCAAAACAGTTACCTGAGTTAGAAGCTGCAGCTCTGCAGCTGCTCTACTCCTCCATGGTCTGACGAATATTGACACTGATTGGCTGCTGATTGCCAATCAATGAGAGTGCTTTCTGTGCATGTGCACCATGGTCTGAACCCAGTTTTGCACCATGGTATCTACCACACAAAACCTGCTGCCCTGGGCAGTATAACTCATAGTGGACACAGTTGTATGAAATGATACATTGAAGAATTGGATGCATTGTTTCTCCTGATATATTAAGCATAAAGTGCAGGTCTGGTGAAAAGTATTGTGGACAGTTCCAGTGGTTGCTAAGATGAGTTTTATAAAAACCTCGTCTCTTTATAAATAAAAACCTCACTATATATTAAGAAGGTCCGACCCAGTAAGTGTATACTACAACTTTGGCCCTGTGTAAGGGGAGTGCCTTCATAATGTGTAATTAATTAGGTTTGTTGAAACCACATCTCTCCTGCTAACTACTTCTTTGTTGAGTGTTTCTAAGTGTCTAAGGATACATCCATGCATGCATACGTGATATCATCATACATTGAGAGTACTGTTTAAAAGTAACCAATTAAAAAGATGTCTCATTGCCTTAGCAATCGAGGAAATCTTCTTGCTGATTGGTTGCTTCAGTGATAAAACAATTTTTCCAACCATGCGTGAGAATCATTTTTTTATACAAACCTATTATTGTGACATAAGGCAGGGTCATGTATATATATATATATATATATATATATATATATATATACATACATATTGCAATGTATCATTAGATATTGGTTTAATGCATGCAAGCACTATAATGTGGATGTATAAGAGTTTAAGTATTGTTATGCATTCAGTTACACTTTTATATGTCTCATACATTATCCACTAGATTGCGAGATGTGACAGTAGATTGTAATAGAAAATTGCATCCTTTTGTCCAGTTGACATTCTAATGTCCCCCTCCAACACAATATCTTGACCTTTTTTTTCCAGATAACCATTTAAAAATAATTACTGTATTCCCTAAAGCCTTTTCACAGCCCACACATGACCAACATTTGATGGGTTCCTATAGATTATTGGCCCCTGGCAAGTTTAATGCAAAATACCATGGAAGGAGCTTTGCATTTAAAACCATTAAAGAGTCAACTTTTAAGAGTCCTGTAAGCAGGGTTCTTCAATTTTGCAGAGTTTTAGTTTAGTATAACCAAAATTATGTGTTTATTTAGTAAACAACCACTTAAATGGGGCTTACTCCATTTGTATTATTAGTATGAGATTAAAAATGTTTTCAAAAATACTGTGATGTCTTCAGGCAGCTGCATATTAGCCATTATTATTATCTTTTATTTATATAGCGCCAAGTTACGCAGCACTTAATACAATACATATATTCAAGGGGTATGACAAGACGAGAATTGACAGACTAAGACAAACCGATACATTAGGTGGAGAGAGCCAAGCTTACAATCTTGAGGGAATGGGGTGACAAATATAAGGCACAAAGAAAGGGTGAGAGGTAGTGAGGTGGTTGTATCAATGACAAGGAAGTTCTAGCAGCTAAGATGGTATGCTTCTCTGAAGAAGTGAGTTTTGAGATGTTTCTTGAATGTTGGGAGGGAGGGTGAATGCTGAAGGTTCCTTGGAAGTAGAATCCAGAGATATGGGGCAGCCCAAGTGAAATCTTGTAGACGGGAAAAGGAAGAGGTGATAAGTGAGGAGAAGAGCGTTAGCCAATGGGTAGAAGGTAAGGATCAAGTAGGAGAGTATTTGCTTATGAGGTCAGAAATGTATGGAGGAGCAGTGTTATGGAGGGCCTTATATGTTAGCACCAGGATTTTAAATTTAATTCTAAAGGTAATAGGGAGCCAGTGGAGGGTTTCACAGAGTGGGGAAGCAGGAGCGGCATGCATGGAAGATAAGCCTAGCAGCAGCATTTAGGACAGACTGTAGAGGAGAGAGTCCAACCAGAATGCCAACCAGATGAATGTTGCAGTAGTCAAGACAGGAAATGATAAATGAATGAACCAGAGTTTTTGTGGATTCTTGGGTGAGGAATGGGCAAATGCGAGAGATGTTCTTTAGGTGCAAGCGGCAGGATCTGGCGAGGGACTGAATTTGAAGGATGAAGGAGAGGTTAGAGTCAAGGATGACCCCAAGGAATCGGGCCTCGTGATAGAGAATTCAGGTAGTGGAGTGGAGATGGAAGGAGTGAAGATAATGAGTTCAGTTTCAGAAAGATTAGGGTTTCAGGTAGCATTGTGACATCCATGAAGAAATAGCAGACAAGCAATTGGTAATACGGGACATAAGAGATGGAGAGAGATCAGGAGAAGACAGGAAGATTTGGGTGTCATCTGCATATAGATGATACTGAAGGCCAAATGAGTTGATTAGTTTTCCAAGAGATGAAGTATAAAGAGAGAATAGCAGAGGGCCAAGGACTGAACCTTGAGGGACGCTAACCGAAAGTGGAAAGGGGTGATGATGTCTTGCCAGGGAAGCTGACAGAGAAAGAACGGTTAGACAGAAATGAGGAGATCCAGGAGAGAGCTGTATCTCGAATGCCTGTAGAAGCAAGTGAGTCAAGAAGAAGGTGGTGATCAACAGCCATCTTCATGTGTTCTAGCTCTGTGATCTAAGCCCAGTCTACTAGACAAATACTATATAATTTGACTCCATATCATACTTATTCTGGTAAACAATGGAATCGCTCAGTTTTAATCATCCAGCCAGACACTCTGGCTAATAAAAGACTATGAAGGGATGGGCTGTTACCATTTACATCAGCTCAGTGTGGTGGTCAAACATGGTAGGTCAACCACAATATCACATGACTGACAACAATGGCAACCTCCAGTCTCCAGAGAAAGAAGGTCTGTTGTAAATAAAATAAGATAAAACCATTAGTTTTGTCAATGGTAACCTATATTACTGTATACAGCACTGTATTTTATGATCAAATATGAATATATTTTTAACAGGACTTATCAGTAACAATATTTATTGGAAGGACTTGGATTGTGCTAGGTTGTGCTGCATACCAGGTAACTTAAAACTGAAACAAAAACTGTCTGCGCTTCTTACCCTAATAAAGTTGGCAACAAATATATAAACATAATATAAATGAGAGGTTTTGGTTATATGAATTGGCCAAAGCATGATTAAGCTCACCCGCCACGTCAAGGCACACTCTCAATAGGGTGAGAACCTACTCTCACCTCCTACATAGTGGGCACACAAAGTTTGTGTTTTGCACTGATGGAAATAATAAGATTTCCTATGCCTTTCTGAGACATATGCTATGCATGCAAATGTTTCATGATGTAATAGTGTGATTATGTTACTTCTGTATTTAGGTAATGGCGTCCATGTCAGGTAGATATATATATTGCCATGACCAAGGTCAGTCCTACCATGTGGGCCATATGCAGGGCTGCCTAGGGCACTGATATGAGGCCCCTTCCCATGTTAGCAAGACAATGCATGTATGAGGGTAATAGTTCATGCATAGTTCATCTATGATTCTTGAGATCCTAGGCCCACCTCCAGCCATGGCGTGTATAATACCTTTCACTCAAATATTGGGTAGAAAATTACATCCTTGTAACGTAGTTGATTACAATGTCATTGACTGTCAGACACTTTTTGATTAATACATATGTTATGGTTAAAAGGTGATTGCAGTATAAGGATATACATGTATATACATGGATGTGTCATGGTGCAATAGTGTGTATGAGACACATAGTATGCACTGGAGCAGTAATATAAATAATCTAGGAGAAGAAGCTAAGGCAGGGTGTTAAAATATATGGTACTTTTGTCTTATAACTGTTTATTGTTGGTGTTACTATAACCCTGAGCCAGTTTGAAATTATGTCATGCAATATCACCTTATGAGATCCCCGACAA
Source organism: Sceloporus occidentalis (assembly GCA_023333645.1). Lineage (NCBI taxonomy): Eukaryota > Metazoa > Chordata > Lepidosauria > Squamata > Phrynosomatidae > Sceloporus > Sceloporus occidentalis. Next base: position 1,052,041 of record JALMGF010000037.1, on the reverse strand, counting down.
TGTATTTTTATCATAGTATTACGTGAGGCAGATGCTTGTATTGTGGTGTTGCATGTGTTATGCTTACATGTTTAGGTGAGATGGACAATTACACAGTCTGTAGGCCCACGGCATAACCTGTGGGGTAATGTGTGGAGGAGAAATGACAACATGCATATTGCAGGGATTGGGAAAACGTTTTTTTGTATATGGTAGATGGAGTTAGGAATGGCTGGGCCATACAGTTATGTTGGTACATAGTTAGGAGCTACCTGGTGTATATGTGGTTTAGTGCCTCATACAAAAAAAATGAATGGATGGTAGCACTGGTTATTACTATGTCTATACAGTGTGTGGATGGCACACTGCAGCATTTTATTTTAGGAAGTGTGGATAGCCCAAACTATCCCCAGTGCCCTCCCTGATCATGGGTAGCAGAAAGGTTTCTGACCCAGTATTATTACCGAAGTGATTCAGTTTTGGTATTTAACCGATGCAAAGAGAGCCCCATTACTTCACAAAATCCACCCCACTTCACTGTATTTTGACAAACTCTTGATGGAACAATGTTCCCTTTATTATTATTTTTTTGTGTGGAACTTATTTTCCGTTATACAAAAATGCCTTCAAGGCATTATGTTCCCTCCCTGCTTATAAACACCCAGCATAATAATACCCAATTATAAAGATATAAAAACAACCCCATCATATTCACATATATTTTGCCTTGATGATGTAGTGCCATTCTTATTGCAGTCACACAGCTCGATAGCTTATCTTCAAACCCTGGGGCAGTAATGAGGTATCAGTGCTAATTCCTGCCCCAAGGGTCAGAGTGAATACTGATGGGGCAGATAATGGCTTAGCTGGCTAGCACACACTGGTATCAGCTCACACACACTCTGTCCTCTTTCTTTGGTTATTTTCCTCCATTTTCATCTTGCTCACCAAGCGTCATGTTTCCCTTTAGATCCCTCCTTTCTCCCCCATCTTTAATACCGTCTACATGCCCACTCTTCTCCCTGTCTGTTCTAGTCAGCCTGGTTCATTACTCGGTTATTTCTTTGTGGCCTGTTGTCTTGTAATTTGCTTGATTTCCTTCTCTCATGTCTCTCTGTCTCTTTCCTTTTCCTCTCTCCTTTCAGTGAGATGGCTAATGGCAGTGCTACGCCTCTCCCCTTCTCTTTCCCTGTGTATTTCCCATCAGTCTCTTTCATTTACTCTCCTATATTTTCTTTCTGGATCCATGCTGACCTTGTTTAGTCCATTAAATCGGCTTCTTTCCTCAACTCTTTCTTGCCTTGGCTCTCCTTCCCCAGTTGTAATTCCTTTTTTTCTGCATCCTTACCCATCATTAACCATTTCCCTTTCTCTACTTCTCCAATCTCTCATTGCCCCACTTCCTATCTTTAGTTTGTCTGTCTCCAGCTCTATACAGGCTCTTCCTCTCCCTATGTGTTTCCTTCCCATGCCTACAGCCTCTTTCTTAGTCTGTTCTTTGAGTAGATTGTTTAACCCTTGCTGAGTCAAAGTAGCCCCAAACACAAATTAATTCCTGCTGGAATCAGAAGGGTTAAGATTCGGCCCACCCAGCTACCCCCCTTTCCTTTTGCTGTATGCCCAACAGAGAATTTGCAGTCACATCTGTATGTGCTACAGGGAAATGGGAAGATATGGGGAAGAGAAGCAGGGGAGAAATGGGGGGGGGGGGGGTAGATGAAAAGGGGAGTGGAGGAAGGTGGAGGACGGATAGAGAGGATGTATGTAGCTAGGTAAGTGAGAGAAGGTATGAGAGAAGGAGTATAAATAGCATTATTCCCTCTGGGAATCTTGCATCTCACTAGAAGATGTAGGCTTGAAGTCAGGTCTCCCCCACTGTACCTTTAACTGTTTGCTGTCTGGCGACAAAGGTGAACAACCCAAACTGAAATGATGACAAGATTGTAACCCTTCTCTTGCTAGATGTGTTATAGTGTTTCAGTATTGATTTCCTTTTTCATTCTCTTCCTTCCATTTCCTGATTTTACCCACATCATGTTTCATACTGCTGCTGTGTTTTATTCAGCTCCTTCTATCATCTGGCTTTTAAGCTCTCTCTTTTCCCTTTGCCTACATTTTTATTGAATATAGTACATTATTTGCTCTTGATTCTATCTTTTCTCCTCTTCTGATATTTTGAAACATTTTTTACATTCTCTCTGCTCTCCGTTAGCTTCAACAGCCTACCTTCACCAGATTTTTTTCTTCAGACTTTTCCCCCACCCCTTATTTGTTTATTTTTTCACTTTTTTCCTTCTATGCTTCACCCTCATTTTTTTCTGTTGTTCTCTGATTCCTTATATGTATTCTCTAAACAAACTATAAGATGATTGTCCAGTATAAAATTTTGAGCCACTTACACGTCCCATGTGGTAACATTACCGATTTTGATATATTTTTTAAATAAAATAATACAATCAGTAATAAAAACTCCAATGCCTTTTCCCCAATTCCACTTCTCCCACAATCCCCCAACTAGTCTCAGTCTTGTAGGTGGTGTAGTCACTTCAGTGTTCACCTGTGGTAAGCCTTATTGGGCGCTAATGTACTTAAACTCTAGAACAATACCACAAAGTGTAGTCTAGTATTTTGTAAACTTTATTTTTCTTCCATTCCTTCTCTTTTTATTAAACTCATATTCCTCCTTTCTTTTTCATCTGTGAGTCTGTCTTGTGTCTCTGTTTTGCTCGATTCTCTGTTTTGCTTCTGTCTTTCACATATTGATGTTGGTTACAAAATTCTCTGTTTTTATTTCTGTTAGTTTTCATGGCCCTTCTCTTTCCTTGTTCCCTTTCCTTCTTCAAGGCTGTACAAAACTGTTATGTGGTGTCTTCCGCCATGCCACAGTTTATCTCCCTCTTGACTCTCTTCATTACTCTCTCTCTTTCTGTCTCAATTCTGTTATCACTCCTTTTCCCTCCAGCCATCCATCTTGGTCGATTGTGAGCTCGGCACTAGGTGATGAGAAACGTATTCCCTTTGGACAGTAGGTTAGGGGTCAAACTGGGGCACAGTTGTCTCTTCAAACTAGATGGGTCTGTCCCCAAGGGCAGCATCAAGGTCATGCAGAATTTTCTTTTTACAATAGAGTCCTGGAGGCTTATCTATACTTACTAGATATATAGCAGACACTGTTACAGGGTATTTATCATAGTCTCCTGAAATTGTCACATCACTTCGTTAAATTGATCTCCAGTCTTTCCATCCCCACTTGTAATCCATGAGGTGGCAGTATCCGGATGTCATCATAGCCCAAGATACAGATACACACATTCAGTGTTTGTCTATAAGCTCTTGCTAAGATACTTTTCAAAGTTACATCTCTATTCCTATACTCATGGTGCTACCGTGTAATCTCCAATCATCAGCTCTAGAGAATTCTTTATGGGCATCCATTTTGAGACATTGCCTCTTTAGTCTGATGCTAAAAGGTGCACGAGTGTGTGCTTGCCTTTATTGCATTATTTGTATATGTTAAAGACTAGTTTAGTTCATAGTGGATATTGCCATATCTTTTTCATGAATCTCATAAATATGTGTTTTTCTATTTAAGATTAGATTTCCTTTTATTTTAAGCAATTCGTCTCTAGAAGTGGTGTGATGTGGATCTATTCATATTAGACTTTGAGGTGTCATGAAATGTATCTATCTCATCTAGTATGAGGTGTAACAGGTTATTGATTTTGATTCCAGTTTTAGAAGTACAAGTATTGATATCCCCTTTCCCCTTTTACCAAGGTGTGCTTCCCTCTGACATGGTTCTAAATGATTAGCACTTCCGCTGCATATTCAGGTTTTAGCCTTATTCAGTCTTATTCTTATTATGTATCTATAAATATTTGAGAAATTGTTCAATGCCTGGGCTGCCTTGCTAATGGTTTGAATTTGTTTGTTCTTTTTTGAGAGTGGTATATCTATTCATAGATTGACATAGAGAAATATAATATATATATTTTACACCTGTATACAAAATAACAATAATAATGTAATCTTTTTACTACAAGTTAAATATTAATATAGCATTATATTAAGAAACCATCTTGTAACTATATATTTTTTATACTGCTGCCTATCTGCTAAATATCTGTAATAGTAGCTTTACAGAAGAACCATTTATTTATTAATAATCTACCATTAGAAGCTGGTGTGAAATCTGCTTGGTGTGACAGTAATATTCCAATGTAGTCATCCCTAAGAGGTCATGGGAATGGCAAGACAATTTACATAAAATGGCAATGCTTTTGGCTGAAGCAGATATGAGCATCACAAAGTGCTATGTATTATTGTCTCACCTAGAGGTTCCAGGTTGTTGCCTTCATTCCTCTACCCCTCCTAGTGGTACATGCCTGCATTGTGGAGTAAACACTAGGGTCTGTATTGTTTGCAAGTAAACACGGAGCTAATTAAGGATAATGACAGAGCTTTAACTCTGATCACTCCAGTCTACTCCCTCCCTCCTGGGAGAGTTCGTTTCCACTGCGCCTACACAAGTTAACCCCGAGAGGTTACGCTCTATTCTGTGTACAACAGCCAGCATGTATATCATTGTGTATTACACATGACCGAATCTTTTAACCCTTTCTTTGAGACAGGTATGAATTGTAGGATGAAAATGCCTTACTCTGCAGTGAGAAACTTGAATATTAGATGTTCTTTACCTCTGAATATCCAGGCAAATACCAAACATAGATCACCATAAACCACTGAAATAAACGTTTACATGAGATCCTTTTAGGGTCGCAGTACATTTAGTCATACAGATGTGATATTGGGTCAATATATTCCAATAACACCAGGATGGATGTTGCCCCAAATTAAAAAAGCCTGATCACATTTTCTTTTATTTCACCACCCCCAAATGACCGAAGAATGTCCTGCCTCTGATGTACCCTTCGTTAATTACACAGTGAAAGTACCCTCAACTTAAAATAAAAAGAATGGCCATTGCTGATTATACTCTCAGTTGTGAATAGAACTGGTGAAGTACATAAAACACATAATCTGGCTGAGTGTCAGGAGAGTTGGAGTTTAACAACAGCTGCATGGCCACTACTCTTCAATGCTGGTATAAGATGATGCTGTCACTTTGTAAATAGTGGGCAGATATTAAAGCAGTGTTTTACTGTCTGTTGTTAACAGCTTGCCAGGTGGGGGGGATTCTTTTGGGGGAAGGATAAATGGTGGCAGGAGATCCAGTGACTGGAAAATAATATAAAGAGGAGGAAAAAAGACAAAAAACTGGAAGAATATGTGATGCAGATAGAGGGGAAAGTAGGACTCTGTGGATGTTACATTATTGGTAAAACAGAATCAACCATTTTCTTTTTAGCATTCAGCTATTTTTTGATATATACACGCAGTCACAAGCACACACGCAGTCACAAGCACACACGCAGTCACATACACACACTTACCTTCCTTCTATTTCAGGAAAGGCGCATCCAGCAGCTGGTGACAGATCCCTTGTGGTCTGCTGCTTGCGGCCCTCACTGCTTTTTTAAGCTTGATGTAATCATTGTGGGGAAAATAATCTAAAATGCATATTTTATGGCGACCATATGATACACTTTTATAGCTAGCCCCTAAATTTAAGCCTTTAACTCAAATAAAAAACCATAATATCGCAATGGATGGCAGATTTGTCCAATCTAGTCTACCTATTTTTTTCCTGAGGAAGATACCATCTATACCTACTAAACTCTACCTGTTTTGATGTAATGAAAGAGAAGTTTTACTTCACTGAGAGGGTTCTAGATAACTGAAACAATGATTAATACAATAAAGGAATTTAAACATGAATGGGATAGGCATACTGTTATCCTGAATCTGACACAAGACCAAGGACTGATTAAGGTTTGAGAAGCAAGAAACAAACAGGCAGACTAGATGAGTCGAATGGTTCTTATCTACCGTCAAATTCTGGTTTCTATGTTACTAAATTTAACACGCGTGCAACTAAATGAAGCAATAGAAAAATCAGTGCTGTGAAATGCCCAAATTCTTGTCAGAAATAATTCTTTATTCATGTAAGATTTTGCCTCATTATATTAATTGCGCTCTCTATTACATTACGCCAATACACCTTTAGCAGATCTGTTATTTTATTCTTTCGTCTGCAGGTTTAATTAAATAAAAGCAACTTATATGAAGCCATTTCGTTTTTTATGGCATAAACCAAGCAGTGGCTGCTTTTGTGTCACATGACAGGTGTTTCCAGTAAAAATATAAATGAGGCAAAATTCTACATGATTATAAAGATTCCTTTCCGGGAAGGACTGTACATTCAGCCATACTAAAGGTGCTACATCTAGTTCCGCAAGTGCTTTTTAGCAGGCTAGGTGGAACAGCATCTTGGGTGGTTTCTAATAAGGTTGATAAAATGAAAGACAAATAGAGGATAAATACACTAAATAGAATGGGTGTGACATCCATACCTGATCCATCACTAAGACATAAGTTATATGCACTATTACCGTCTCTTTAGTTGATGTGATTCTAATTCCTGATCTAATGATCCTGTGGACTTTCTTACCTACTCTTTTGAGATAATTATTATATATTAAATAGTGAGAAAAATTTGCCTGCGTAAATGGTAAGCCTCCTATAATGCTTAGTAAGGACCGTCCCCTTACGAAAAAATTACTGCAGTTTTTCTGAAGTAATACTGCAGTTTTTTGGACATGAAAGAACTGCAATACTGCACTTTTACTGCAGTATTACTGCACATTTACTGCAGTATTAATGCATTTGTACTTCACTGTACTGCAGTTTTACGGCAGTTATTTTTGTACGGAAGTACAAATGCAATAAAGCTGCAGTACATTGAAGTACAACTGTAGGTTTGCAGTATAAAAAAAAAGTGCACTAAATGTGCAGTAATACTGCAGTACAGTGAAGTACAAATGCAGTAAAACTGCAGTAAATGTGCAGTAATACTACAGTAAAAGTGCAGTATTGCAGTTTTTTCATGTCCAAAAAGCAGTATTACTTCAGAAAAACTCCAGTAATTTTTTGTAAGGGTCTCATTAATGTCTATTTTCTACCATAACACATCATCTTAGGTATAATATACAATATAATATGCATCAATGGTGGTGTAGAACTGTAGACCGGGAGTAATATGTAAAAATGAGGTTATTAAAGGGACAATTTAGTGTCCAATACAGCCCCGCAAATGATTAATGTGTGTTAACATACCGTATTTGCTCGATTATAAGACGACCCTGATTATAAAACGACCCCCCAAAATCTGAATATTAACTTAGGAAAAAAAGAAAAAGCCTGAATATAAGACGACCCTAAAGGAAAAAAGTTTTACCAGTAAATGTTAATTCATGTAAACTATTTTTTTAAATAAAAGCTATGATTGAGAAAAATATTTTTTTGGTTTTTATTTCCTTGTATTTTCCAACCTGTCCCCCAGTTACGCACATCTGCCCCCAGGCTTGCCACACCAATATGGCACTGCGGCCCATGATATGCCTTTAAACCCTCTATATGCCACTGTGCCCCATGGTATGCCTTTTGACCCCCTATGTGCCACTCTGCCTCCAGAAATGCCTTATACCCCTATATCCCATTCTGGCATTTAGGGGGTTAAAATGCATATTATGGGGCAGAGTGGCATATAGGGAGGTATAAGGCATTCCAGGAGGCAGAGTGGCATTAAGGGAGTTTAAAGGCATTGTATAGAGCACTCTGCCTCCAGAAATGCCTTAAACCCCTATATGCCACTGTGGCATTTAGGGGGTTTAAAGGCATATTATGGGGAAGAGTGGCATATAGGGAGGTATAAGGCATTTCAGGAGGCAGAGTGCTCTATTAAATGCCTCCTTAACGCCACTCTGCCTCCTGAAATGCCTTATACCTCCCTATATGCCACTCTGCCCCATAATATGCCTTTTAACCCCCTAAGTGCCAGAGTGGCATATAGGGGTATAAGGCATTCCAGAAATGCCCTATGCCCCCATTTAACACGCACACGCACACACACACACACTTACCGGTGCTTCCAATTTCCTGCTGTATTGCCGGGGCAGCGGGTTGACGTCTCCTTCCGCTGCAGCCGGAAGGAGGTGGAGTTGGCAGCGGGGGTTTGTCTGCGTCCGTCGCGCATACCTTCCCCGGCTGTCAGAGATCAGAGTTCCCCGCACCGGTGCGGTATGCGCGACGGACGCAGACAACCCCCGCTGCTAGCCACACCTCCTTCCGGCTGCAGCGGACGTTGTCTACGCGGATCGTGTAGACGTCAACCCGCTGCCCCGGCAATACAGCAGGAAGCACCGGTAAGTGTGTGTGGGGGGGTGTTAAATGGGGGGGGGGACAGGAGGATCCAGGTCCCCTGCAGCGGTTGGGGGATCTGGATCTTAGTCTCATAATCAGACCTCTATTTGAGGTCTGATTAGAAGACGACCCCGATTAGATAATCGAGCAAATACGGTACTTTGTAAGCACTTCAATATATGCATCAACCACCATCCATGGTGCCATTCTCATGCTACAAGCAGTGGCAGGAAAGCACTCCTATTAAAATCAAAGGGAAAGCATTCATGGATTCATATTAAACTACCGAGAACTCTTCCATGAGCCAATACCGGAGTTGGCAGGCAGTAAGTATAGCATTTATGCAACAGGAGATTTTTTTGTTGGTCAAACACATCTCCTGCATGGTTGGGGAGTGGAGGGTAGTGCAAAGTGAACAAAATGTTAATATATAGGGGACATCCCGATACAGTGCATATGATGGCTGGAGTGTCCCTTTAAAAGTAAATTAACTCAACATTTGTAGATAGCACACCACACCACAATAGGCAAATTCCTGCTCTTTTACAGATATTTCGGCTTATCATGCCCCGAAAAGCACAGAATGTGTACATGATCTGAAGCATCTGCTTTTTGTGTTCATGAAATAAAGGTGTATTGCAGACAAAGAAGACAAAATGAGCCATTAATTTAAATTAAAATAAAGCATTTGGTATATTAATACACTCATAAATTAATGAATGGTATGTGTATTTGTGCATGTCTTGTTGAAAAGTTGCAGCCCTCACGCATTCCTACACATCTGAGTGGAACGTATACAATGTGTGGTATAGAATGAGTCAGACAACACAGTCTCAAACAGAAATGAAACAGTCATTTCAGCTAGACATGCCTTAAAGGCGCGATTTCATGGTCTCAGCACCAAGGCGACAGTATAAAATGTGAAAAAAATGTTTGGAACCAGTCGTTTTATGGCTAATAATGAAAATATGAAATTCATGAAAGTAATTGAAATTAAATATTTTTTCTTTAGTATTAATGTTTATATTAATAATACAATTATTAGATACAAAAAATATAATACAATTATTAGATTGGTGTTATGAAAGCATTTAAAAAAAATATAATTTTGATGTATGCTAATGGTATGAATTATCTCATTTACCTGTCACCAAGATGGCCTGTATGAGTAAAGTGTATGTTTATGTGAAGCTATGTAATTATATTTAGAAATGGAATGGAGTCGGCTGCCTTTGTTTTGTGCCAGAAAATCTGAATATGTAAAAAGACAGAACTGATGTGCAATTCCACATATGTGATGACGAGAGCACTTTCTTCTCTGCATTCACTGTCAGTTTGGTGTTCTTGAGATGACCAAGCTCATATAAATATAAATTTGATTTAAGGGTCCCACAGCCTGAAGCAATCTGTTCCCACAGATATGCGATCTTGGGTGTTTTTGTCCAGCTGGTGGCTTTAAGGCCAGATACGTGACCCGTTTTTGCTACAAATGTTTAGATTTCATTTGAAATTATACCAATACAGTGGCTTTTTCTGTTTTCCACATCTTATGTTTAACAGTTTAGTATACGTAATTACTCTTAAAGAGTATGGAGGTTTAAAAATTATATATTTATTATAAACATACCTTATGGGAGCAGCTATGTTAACTTCGTGTCTTCAGGATTTGCATGATTATTCCTCTTTTATTGAGTTAGTGTTCCCCTTTGGTGAAAGCTGATTTTAATCAAATCATTTTATGATGCAAAAAGCAATGAAGACAACGAGGCAGAGACATTTAAGTCTTATGTCTTTAGTCTGGGTGCTCAATTACACCCCAGTTTTTAAGTATTTAGGGTAACAAATGATGCGCCTTAAAATACTCGGTGGCCACGCTTTTTCCCTTGGTTCTTGTAGGCACTATAAATGTGATGCTGCAAGTGTCTAGATTTGTGTCAGGCAAGAAAAAAGCTGCCAAATAGAGCTCTGCATGCATCACGGGAAAACATTTATTTATGAGTAAATAATTCAGTAGCCTGGCCTTCTCCACCATTAGCACCTTAGTGCATACTTCAGGGAGAGTGTACCTAGTATCATTTACATAGATAGATATGCCAATGAATATGTAATGTTTGTAGTCTTTCTTCTATGCATATTCACTTTGGAAGCTAAATAGAGTTGCACATGGTATAGTATAACATGGGAGAGGGTGAATGCTTTTTCAAATTGCAGGAATAACTATACATGAAAGTTGGGTATCATTTTACTGCACCTTGGCCTAGGAACTGTTTCACCATGTGTACATACATGTCCAACCATGGTACAGGACCACATGGCATACAGTCAGTAAGCCTTCTTTACATTGTAAATGTTAGCCTTTCTAGATTTCTTTCTTGTAAGAGGATACCATCAATAACCTATATTGTCAAGAGGACGGCATTTTACCAGTCTTTTAAAACATCAAGCTAGTTACCAGTTGCATATTCTGAACAGCTCTATGGAGAGCAAGGAGAAGGCTGGAGTCTGATAACAGAAGCAGGCATAGCTCGACACAATGTAACAGATTGCTTAGAGCCTTGTTACATTTAAAGGAAACGTAGGGTGCCATCTTTCTGTTGGCAGACAGGATGCAATGTAGCAAAAACTTTGTAACCTCTAATACACTTTACTTTTCTTCATCTCCTACATTAAACCATTCCTCTCTTGTCGCTGATGATGAAATTCATGGTCTTCTACTTCCCTAATGTCCAACCACTTGTCCCCTTGAATAGATCCCTTATCATCTTACTCAGTCTCTCTCTACAATATCTTCAACTTCTCCCTTTCTACTGGATCCATCCCACCCTCCTAGTTTCTTCAAAAAATAGTTGACACTCAAATAACTATGTTTCTTGACTCCAAATCCTTACTTGATCTGGATTCCGCTCTCAACATTCTGCCGAAACTGCCCTTACTAAAATGACTAATGACCTTGTCACTGCTAAATCCAAGGGCCACTACTCAATGCTATTCCTTCTGGACCTTTCTGCTGCTTTAAACACTATGGATTATCCTCTTCTCCTTCAAACTCTTCACAATCTTTGTCTCCATGACACTGCTCTCTCCTGGTTCGCATCCTACCTTTCTGAATGTACCTTACGCGTCTCCCTCTGCAGTAACACTTTCCCTTCTCTTCCTCCCTATGTAGGGAAACCCCAAAGCTCAGGACTTCTTCTGTTCTCTCTTTACATTATCCCATTTGGCAAACTAATCTCAATAGTTGGCTTTCAATACCACCTATATGCAGATGATACCCAGATATAGCTCTCCTGATCTCCCTCCCTCACTCCCAACCAAAATAGACAGGTACAAATATGTTTCTCTTGGTGCTGGCCTAAATATATACCATAAGTAACATCTTCCCCTATGTCTTTTTAGGCAAGTGTATGATCCTGCTCCTTTGGAATTATCTGAGAATAACGTTGCTTGCTGTGTGGCCCCAAGGCTTACAGGTAAGATGCCCTGATAAAATGTATATTGAAAAATATATTCTAAAGTAGAATAGTACTTTAGCATTCTAGACTCGCACTTTGAATGTAAGCACAAAACATTAATATGTTTGTTGCAAGTGTTGTGACATATACTGCCAAGAGTGACAAAAGAGATTGAATACCATTGCTCTAAGTCACACACAGGTGCTAGGTACAAAGAACCCAGTCCCTCCAGGGTTTCTTTAACGGCAAAATTTAACAATACATACAAACTGCCAGCACCTTTACAAAGGTTAATGATAAACAGAATGTCTAAGCTAAAATGTCTGAAGACATTAAAAAACAACTGTGCAAGAACAGTATAAATAAATGGCTTGGTCACCTAGCCTCTATCAATCACATAAAAATATGTTAAAAACTGTTAATATAGTGCTTGATTTATAGGGTTGTACAACCACTGCCTGTTCATGCATACCGTATATTGTCTGGGTCCTAGGTTATTAGAGTTAGAGGTGGGATAGTGCTGTGTTCTAGATTTATAGAACTGTAGTCTGTTTAATTTTCCATTTCTGCATTAGTAAAGGTTGGTCGGACAAATGCAAGCTTCAAAGTACTGTTTCCCCGCGCTGCATATGTAATATTTATACTGTGGTTTACTATAGAAGCCTATGTAGACACGGTGAGGTATTGCACACAGGTTCTCCAAAGTTTTGAGGCTTGAATTCACAGAGCAGTTGGAGGCTGTTGTCAAAGATAACTCAATAAAACTCTATAAAATAATAACAAATTAGAAATATCGGGGCTTATCTTAGGCACATATAATGAACATACTTTAGGATTTTCTATCTAGGCTGAACAGGAGGTCTTCTTCTCCATGGTTGAGGCGAAACAGTACTAGTCACACTGGGGATGTGGATACTTGCAGCGAAAGAGTAGGCAGCGAAAGAGTAGGAAGTGGGAATAATCATGTGCAGAGTGTTCATGTCTAAAGATATTCTAACTTTGCCATTTTTAAAGACTAAAAGGATGCCCCACATGTATGGGCAGAACTTGAATATTTCCAGCTATGGCAATTTAATGATAACATAATGAAAGATGGAATTCATATGATACAGTTACCTTGGAAAAAACACATAATGCAGCAGCTGTTTATAGTAGGGCTGAAACAACTAATCGATAAAATCGATAATAATCGATAATTAAAATCGTTGACAACGATTTTCATTATCGATTAGTCGAATCTATTTTTATCGATTATAAAAAGAGGTTTTTTCAGAGCAAATGCTCTGAAAATCTCCTCTCTTTATATAATCCGGCCTCAAACAGAGATCGGATTATAACACTAGAATCCAGATCCCCCGCAACGCTGCAGGGGACCTGGATTCCCCTCACTGTCGGCCGGCGGGTGTCCGTGCGATGCGCACAGACAACTTCCGTCTCTCCCCTCCACTTCCATACACCCCTCCGACTCCTCCCCCCCTCCCATACACCACTCTGCCTCTCTCCCGACTCCCTGGTATTTTGTGAACCTCCGTTGCTGACAGGCACTTTCACTGCAGCTTCATAGAAGCCTCAGCGTAAGTGAAGGTGAGTAACAGAGGCTGTCTGTGCGCATCGTGCAGACCTCCACCGGCTGACAGAGAATCGAGGTCTCCTGCAGAGGATTATCCTCTCTGTCAGCCGGTGGGGGTCTGCATCGCACAGACAGCCTCCGTTACTGCCCTTCACTTACGCTGAGGCTTCTATGAAGCTGCAGTGTAAGTGCTTGTCAGCAACCGAGGTTCACAAGACACCAGGGAGTCGGGTGAGAGGCAGAGCGGTGTATGGGAGGGGGGAGGAGTCAGAGGGGTGTATGGGAGCCACCCTGCCATACACCACTCTGGCTCCTCCCCCTCCCATACGCCCAGGCCCGGACTGGGACAAAAAATAGGCCTGGGCATTTCAGACTGAGCAGTCTGTTTTTATGAAAAAACATATATGTACATACACATACATAATACTTGGTCATTCAACATGGGAAATCTGAAGCCACAATTTAGTGCGACTAATCCTTGAAATAAATATTATAGAGTAAATAACACAATACCTTAACTTTTCCACTAAATGATTTCAAGGCCTTGAATGTTTTGTCCCCTGAAGTCACTACAAATTCAGGAGGGCATTTTATCTCTGGATAAGTAAAAATGAAATAGTTCCTACTGTAAATTAAGGAAACAGATAACCAAACACACACACCAGGACAGGCTTTTCCACACCGACACCCAAACACACACCAGGACAGGCTCTGCCACACCGACATCCAAACACACACACACCAGGACAGGCTCTGCCACACCGACATCCAAACACACACACACACACACCAGGACAGTTAAAAAAAGAAGAAATGGTTCAGCACTCAACTCCCGGGAAGCTGGGAGCTAGCAGGAAAAAAAGGGCAAAACAAAAACAGAAAGCATAACAAAAATAGCAATGTTTCGGACAAACAGGGCCTTTTGAGCTTGACAAAGGCCCTGTTTGGCCGAAACGTTGCTTTTTTGTTTTGCTTTCTTTGAATAAAGTAACCTAAGGATTGGAAGCTGATTGGAGTGCTGGGGTTCTTTTCTGTGTTCGTACACACACCAGGACAGGCTCTGCCACACCAACACCCAAACACACACCCCAGGACAGGCTCTGCCACACTGACACCCGAACACACACCCTAGGACAGGCTCTGCCACACTGACACCCAGAAAAACACATCAGGACATGCTCTGCCACACTGACACCCAGACACACACACCAGGACAGGCTCTGGACAGGCACACCGACACCTAAACACACACACCAGGAAAGGCTCTGGACAGGCACACCGACACCTAAACACACACACACACCAGGACAGGCTCTGTCACACCGACAAACAAACACACACACACACACCAGGACAGGCTCTGTCACACCAACACCCATACACAAACACACACCAGGACAGGCTCTGCTACACTGACACCCACACACACCAAGACAGGCTCTGCCACACTGACACCCAAACATACACACACACACACACACACACCAGGACAGGCTCTGCCACACCGACACCCAAACACACACACACAACAGGACAGGCTCTGCCACACCAACACCCAAACACACACCCCAGGACAGGCTCTGCCACACTGATACCCGAACACACACCCTAGGACAGGCTCTGCCACACTGACACCCAGACACACACATCAGGACATGCTCTGCCACACTGACACCCAGACACACACACCAGGACAGGCTCTGGACAGGCACACCGACACCTAAACACACACACACCAGGACAGGCTCTGTCACACCGACAAACAAACACACACACACCAGGACAGGCTCTGTCACACCAACACCCATACACAAACACACACCAGGACAGGCTCTGCTACACTGACACCCACACACACCAAGACAGGCTCTGCCACACCGACACCCAAACACACACACAACAGGACAGGCTCTGCCACACTGACACCCAATCACAAACACCAGGACACACTGACACCCGGATCCGGAGGGTTTCCACGGACGGTTTCACTCAGCCTGCCTGTGGTATCTTTGCCCCCAAAACAGCTTGCCTGTGGCAACTTTGCCACCAAAACAGCCTACCTGTGGCATCTTTGCCACCAAAACAGCCTGCCTGTGGCATCTTTGCTACCAAAACAGCCTGCCTGTGGCATCTTTGCCACCAAAACAGCCTGCCTGTGGCATGTGTGCCCCCCTTACACATCCATGCCATCACACACACACACATCCATGCCATCACACACACATATTCATTCACTCGTTCACAAATATTTATTCACTAATTCACAGATAATCATTCACTCATTCAGATATTCATTCATACATTGATACTCATTAATTCCCTCATTCAGATACTCATTTACATATACTCATTCACAAACATTAATTCACTCACTCCTTCACAGATACTCATTAATTCACTCTTTCATTCAATCTCACATACTCCGTACAGCCTCCCTCACCCCCTTACTTGAACTGATGATGTACGCGCCGCTCGCATACTTCCGCGGATCTGCACAGGGGAAGCAGACGTGCAGCAGGGTCATGTGACGTACGTGATGTGCGTCCCCCTGGCGGTAGAAGAGATGCTGCCCGCGCATGTCTGCTAGGTAAGCAGTGGGCCCGGTCGCGGTTGCTGCAGGCTTAAGGGGCACGTGCCCCTTTTGCCCTGCGTTAAGGACGGCTGCATAGGCCCACTCAATCTGGTCCTGACTGGGCCTATTTTAAGGTAGGGGCCTGGAGCTGCAGCTCCATTAGCCCCTAAGTCAATCCGGCCTTGCCGCGGCCCGGGCTGCCCCGGCCCGATGGCCACTCCGGGCCTGCATACGCCACTCTGCCTCTCTACCCGGCTCCCTGGTGTCTTGTGAACTTCCGTTGCTGACAAAAGGCAGAGTGGGAGGAGGCAGAGTGGAGTATGGGAGGGGGGAGGAGGCAAAGTGGTATATGGGAGGGGGGAGGAGGCAAAGTGGTGTATGGGAGGAGGAGGAGGCAGAGTGGAGTATGGGAGGGGGAGGAGGCAGAGTGGAGTATGGGAGGGGGAGGAGGCAAAGTGGTGTATGGGAGGGGGAGGAGGCAAAGTGGTGTATGGGAGGGGGAGGAGGCAGAGTGGTGTATGGGGGGGGGGAGGCAGAGTGGTGTATGGGAGGGGGAGGAGCCAGAGTGGAGTATGGGAGGGGGAGGAGGCAGAGTGGAGTATGGGAGGGGGAGTTGGCAGAGTGGAGTATGGGAGGGGGGAGGAGGCAGAGTGGAGTATGGGAGGGGGAGGAGGCAGAGTGGTGAATGGGAGGGGGGAGGAGACAGAGTGGTGTATGGGAGGGGGGAGGAGGCAGAATGGTGTATGGGAGGGGGAGGAGGCAGAGTGGAGTATGGGAGGGGGAGGAGGCAGAGTGGAGTATGGGAGGGGGAGGAGGCAGAGTGGTGTATGGGGGGGAGGCAGAGTGGTGTATGGGGGGAGGCAGAGTGGTGTATGTGGTGACATAAGTATTGTTGTCAATGTTTTAGCCAGTTGAACTCTTCCTGTATTACATGTCTTTTGATATGTTAACGAGGGCACACCTACAGTGATTCAATATGCCTGTGGAATGAAAAATCTTAGTTCAGTTTCTCTCTGCCCACCATCCTGCATGGATGGGGTAATCGGTGGTGTGCTGGGTTATGTTGGACCTTTAGGTTGCAGGTTAGTCTTGGAAAGTGTTGCATTGTATGTTGGGCTGTCACTCATTTATTGTATGTTACTGTGTTTCTGTCTCTTATTAAATATCTGTTAAATGTAGACGAACCTTTGTGTTATATTTTTATATTTGGTTTAAACACCACAGTGTATGGGAGGGGGGAGGAGACAGAGTGGTGTATGGGAGGGGGAGGAGGCAGAGTGGTGTATGGGATGGGGGAGGAGGCAGAGTGGAGTATGGGAGGGAGAGGAGGCAGAGTGGTGTATGGGGGCAGAGTGGTGTATGGGAGGGGGAGGAGGCAGAGTGGTGTATGGGAGGGGGGAGGAGGCAGAGTGGTGTATGGGATGGGGGAGGAGGCAGATTGGTATATGGGATGGGGGAGGAGGCAGAGTGGTGTATGTGATGGGCGAGGAGGCAGAGTGGTGTATGGAAGGGGAGGAGGCAGAGTGGTATATGGGTGAGTTATAGTGGTGTACGGGGGTATAATGAATTTCAGGCTAGCAGAGTGGTGTATGGGGGTGTAATGAATTTCAGGGAGGCAGAATGGCATATCTGGGGGAGTTAGAGTGGTGTATAGGGGGAGGTAGAGTGGTGTATGGGGGTATAATGAATTTCAGAGTGGCATATCTGGGGGAGGCAGAGTGGTGAATCAGGGAGTATAATGAATTCCATGGTGGTGCAGGGCATTTATGGGGGGCAGAGTGGCATATCAGGGTGCACAGTGGCATATAGGGAGGTATAAGGCATAAATCGGGGCTAGTGGCATATTGGAAGTTATAAGGCAAATAAGGGTATAAGGCATATCGATATTAGGCATATCAGGGGGGCATAAGACATATCTGGGGGTAAAAGGTATATCAGGGGGCTCAGTGGCATATCAGGGGGCACAGTGGCATATCAGGGGGCACAGTGGAATCTCTGGCATATAGGAGGTATAAGGCATATATGGGGGAAGAGTGGCAAGCTAAGGGTCAGATGTGCATAAGTGGGGGGCAGTTTGGTAAATAAAAGAAAATATAAACAAGGCTTTTTTCTCATAGTTTTTATTAAATATGAAAAATAGTTAACATATGAATTAATATTTACTAATAACTTTGCATTAAAACCTAGTTTGAGAAACTCAGTGTTTGGGTTCTTGTAGCTTTTATTATTATGTCAGTAAAATAAGAAGGTGAATTGAGAGAGAGAGGCCATTACAATAAAGAGATGAAAGTGTAAATTGTACGTTTTTTATTACATTATTTTAAATTAAAAAAAATTGCATTTTTTATCCGATTAATCGATTAATCGAAAAAATAATCGGCCAACTAATCGATTATTCAAATAATCGTTAGTTGCAGCCCTAGTTTATAGTATCACCTTCACCACCTATGGTGGTAGGCAGTGTTTCAGAGTGTCGCTCATGGACAGATATGTTCCCTGTATATTTCCTGTGTTTCTATGTAGTGTAATTGGATGGGTCTCGATGGTGTCTTGGTGGTTAATTCACAGCGGTAAATATTTCCAATTCCAGATCCACCGTGCAGTGAGTTCAGCACTAAATTAATAGAAGGGTCTACAATGTGTATACGGCTATATTGTTGAAGTTCCTAGGTGGTTATTTGGTAGGTGGTAGAATGTGTAAGAAATTCAGTATATCAGTATGTGATTAGTAACATGTCCTCTGATGTTCAGGAATATTGTGCTTTGCCTAAATTATGTTTTGGGGTATTTATGCTCAAATGCTAGTAGGAATTACTAACATTTTCTTTAATGCTTTTGAAAGGGAACACTATTTGTCTTGGCATTTGAATAATACAGTGGTCTATACACTTCTAGGGCACTGGCACTGTGTTACATGAGAATTGGCTAACCATCTCTAAATCTTGGTTAGTAGAATACTGCACATTATCTAAATGACAAAGTGGACCTATCACGTTAGCAAAAATTTTTAAATTAAAAAGGAGTATGTATTGGGTTAGAATATTAAAAATGATGCATTAATTTTTAATGATTCATTTTTTATTACTGTAGACCTGTAAAATCTAAAGCTATCCTGCTTAGCAATGTGTGGGAATGTTGTACTGCATTTTATATATCAGCGATGGCATAGATAATTTAAACAATATTTGTTATTCTAGCAGTGTATATATATTATACAGTACATGGCATTAAAGGAGAACTATCACCTTCATAGCTGTGTTCTGTAACTAAATTAATTTAATAAGTACCTAAGTACAAAGCTTGTGCTTTTTGCCTTTTTCAATGGGATCTGTGGCACCAGGAGATAAATGAATATCCTGAAGTTGTCTCTATTCTCCTAATCCACTCTTATAGAACCTCAACCATGCAACAGTAACCAGCAACTTAACAATAGGGCAGATATAACAAAATGGTGATGAATTATCATGTACTGCGTAAATTGTTGGCGCTGTATAAATAAAAGATAATAATAATAATGTGGATTCTGATAACAGGATTTTAAGATAGCTGGTCCTATGATATACACAAAAGGTGGATTTCCCATAAATACTGTACACATAGCTCATTTTAACTTCTCTTTTTATTTATGATGTACTTTATTTTGCTTTTATTTTTGGTGGGGACTCAAGAGTAATAATGAATATAACATAAACTGCAGTAGGGTAGTTAAGTGGAGAAGTAGTATTAAAACATTATAAATGGTTGCATTGTTTCAAAAGAAAATGGTAACACAACAATTGCACAGATTTTTACATTTTATTGATAAATGTAAAGCTGTCCTTAGGTGACAAGTCCAGTTTAAGCGGCACTCTTAACAGGGCCAGTTATTAATGTGTCTTTGACCGCTGCAGGATCGAATCAGAGCCCTGTGCTTGCAGCTCTGTGTTTATGAAACACTGGGGGGAAGCAATATATGCTTGCTTTGTATAACTCAATAAACTGAAATAAACTTAGGAGACACAGATCTTTGTGTTTTATGGTGAAATCAAGTGACACCTTTTTGGTGAAGCTGTAGTACCAGGGACTGTAGTCTAATGTCCCTGGCACCCCTTCCATAGAATAATGCATGTTAAAATACTTCTAAAATGGCCACTAAAGTGCATATGATGGCTGGAGTGACCCTTTAAGTGTGGCAATTGGAAGTTATGGCTAATGTTTTCTTGATTTCTTTTTTTAATTTAAGTCCCTAATACTCTCATATAGCAAAGCATAGTGCCTAGATGAGAATAAGCCAAAACAGGCAGATATGTGTTGGATATAATTACAGTCGGAACCGAGATTATGAGTAACGCCCTCTATAGTGGATAAAGATACATTTTAGCAGAGTAGACATATAAAGATGTATGTCTCTGAGCTGTCTGGGCCTGTAGAAGGCTGTGTCCCAGTCCTGAGACAGTAGAACATTGTGATCAGCTGGACAAGTTAAAAAATAGATGCTGTGCTGTGTCTCCAGGCTAGGTTAGTACAGATGCTGTGGTATATCTCCAAGCTAGGTTAGTACATATGCTGTGCTGTGTCTCCAAGCTTGGTTAGTACAGATGCTGTGCTGTGTCTCCAAGCCTGGTTAAAACAGATGCTGTGATGTATCTCCAAGCCGGGTTAGTACAGATGCTGTGTCTCCAAGCTAGGTTAGTACAGATGTTGTGCTGTATCTCCAAGCCGGGTTAGTATAGATGCTGTGCTGTGTCTCCAAGCCAAGTTAGTTCAGATGCTGTGCTGTATCTCCAATCAGGGTTAGTACAGATACTGTGCTCAATCTCAGTATAGATAATGTGCTGTGAGTGCCTGCTTCATTAGTATAGATGCTGTAAGATGTCTCAGAGCTGGACTAGGACAGATGCTGTGGTGTGTTTCTGCACTTGGTTAATATAGATACTGTGCTGTGATAGTACGGTAGGTTATTATAGGTGCTGTCATGTTTCTTAGAGCTGGGTAAGTACATGTGATGTACAGTATCTCAGAGCTGGGTAGGGCTGACACTGTGCCTCAGAGCTGAATAGGGGCAAATGCTGTGATGTGATTTAGTGCTAGGTTAGTGCAGATATTGTAATGTGTTTCAGAGCTGGGTTAGTATAGGTGCTGTGCTGTGTAATAATTTCCCTTCCCTCCTGGGACTCCCTAGATAAATATTCCCTTCTCTGGACTCGCTCTGAGGTTTTTATAACCACTGCGTTAACTAAACCCTGCAGTACAGAATAGCAGATTTTCACTGTCAGCTGCTCCAGGCTCTTCTTACAAATTAATTTACCTTTTTTTATCTTCTTCTCTGGTTTTGCCCCAACAATCTCTGTAATAGACAATTACAATAGGTCTGTGCAGGTAGATACGAGCTCAAAGGAGTACAGCAATGCATGGACCAGTAATACAAGTATGTACATATTATAGTAATAGGTTAAGATTGAGCTGATACATGGCTACTAAATTGAGCACTACAAAATCTGCGGTAAAGCATTGCCAAACTTGCCTATAATAATCACCCTTGTCTTTAAAGAAATTTATCATGGAAAATTAAAGGCTGGATGGAGACTAGTGTTTTGAAACAGCTGTCAGGGACATTGCAGAAACCCTTGTAGAAAATGCTCCATGTTTGGAAGATCAGGCATGTGTTAGATTATATGAGACAGAGAGGCAGTCTTATAATATGCATTTGAAGCATGTGTTATGTGTGTATAACCTTTTTGCTGTATATAGAAACAGAATTAGAGGACAGATAAGAACCATTCTGCCCATTGTAAAGACTCAAACCATTATCAGTTCTTAGTCTTGTCTTAGATTCGATGTAACCATATGCCTATCCCGTGCATGTTTTTCCCTTGATGTATTAGCCTCTGCCATATCTGTTGGAAGGCTGTTCCACTTACCTTCGCCCTCTCAGTAAAGTAAAAGTTCCTTACATTACAGCTAAACCTCTGACCCTCTAGTTTTATGTTATGACCCCTTGTTCTAAAATGTCTCTTCCTTTGAAATGACCTCCCCTCTTGTATGTTATTAAGTCCCTTTAAGTATTATAAATGTTTCTATTACATCTTCCCTCTCTCCTTATTCCTTCAAGCTATACACATTGTGTTTTTAGGTAATTTTTATCCTTTAAACCATTCACCATTTTATTAGCCCTCCTCTGAACTCTCTTTAAAATGGCAATACCCTACTGGTGGCGGAGTCACCCGCACACATATGTGTTATATTGATCCTAGCAACACCCCTGTGTGGCTGGCTGAGTACATCCGTTGCTTGTGACCCCAGGTTGCTGCGCATATCGAAAGTGTCTGGATCATTCAGGTACTATGCAGTTCAGTTCACATGCATGATGCTACTCACTGGACCATGAACCCTGACCGTAAATCTTCCTATGACCCGGCTTCCTGTGGCCATACCTTAATGCATCCCATAATTGATGAATGTCAGAAATGTAATTTGTGATTCTATTACCAATTAAGCATCCGGTGGAAGTCTATGTCTTGCATTTAGTGTGCTCTTAAGAGAGAGGTTTAGAGTGGTATGTGAGTCAGTAAAAATATTTTTTGTGCCTTTAAACAGTAGGAGTTTAGAACAAAATAATCTCTACCTACCAGATTAGTTTATTTTAGTACTGTACGATTACAACATTCCCGTGAACTGAGAATGGATGTCCGCTCGCACAGTATCTTCCATGATCTTTGGGATTGCTGATGTTGGATAAGAAGGGGGAAATTATGAACAGCTATTATTAGCTATTATTAACAGATAGATGGTAGAATCTATTTTTATATTCTCCACTTGGGCATTGTGTGCCATACCTATGTTTCATTAGAACAAATATCTCTGCCCCAACTCTTAATAAACTTACAAAAATACCTGGTAGGCAAATGGGTAAGACGGTAGTGAAAATAGGTGACAAGTAGGACAAGACCCATTTTGTGCAAAGTTGTAGGTAAATTCGACCATGTATATATATTTCAGTGATCAAAATCAAGTAACTTCGTACTGCTTGTTTTAGAATATTATTTTTTATATTTCATTTTAGAGCATATACATTTCTTATGGTCTAAGTGAACTTTATCATTCAGTTCAAGTGTCTCGCCAACCTGGCCCCTTAAACAGCCTCAGTGATGATGCTAAATGTAACGCAAGTAGAATGCCTTTTCAACCACATGTCAATGTACTGGAGCCCCACTTGATTAACCTTTAGACATAAGATACTTGCTCACCTGAATTTAACGTATCAGTAGTTACAGTGACTTGAACAAGGGAGCAAATGCTCACACAATAGTTGTATGTGTCTCATGATAGCAAAATCCTCAGTTTGGTCAACAGTTTCCCCCCCAACACTCTCTCTTGATAATTTTTTTTACCAGACCAGATTCGCAATATCACTTAGTGTATTCCAATAAGAGATGTAAAAATTCCTTCACATTAGTAAAGACTTACACTTTCCAAATCAGTATAGCACAATATCTGTCCTTGAAGCGGCGTAGAAACATAGAATTTAACGGCAGATAAGAACCATCTAGTCTGCCCATTACCAGATGTTATCTTGTCTTTGATCTTGTCCTAGATCCATAATAGCTTTATGCCTATCCCATGTATATTTAAATGTATTTACTGTATTAGCCTCTACCACTCCTGATGGGAGTCTGATCCATTAATCTAACGCCCTCTCAGTAAAGTAAAACTTCCTTACATTACATCTAGCATCAAACTAATTAAGTTAGAAGCTCAGCACTCCATTAGTCTATTGTAGTCTTGTGCAAGGAAAGACAGTCTCTTGGTTACCCCACCAAAGGGTGCAGACAAGTAGATTACTTTATTGATCCCTTTTACAACTGAAGCCATAAGTAAAGCATGGAAGTCTTTGCAGACTCACACGCAGCAAGATATATGCTACAAAGTCATACATGGAACGTATATATCTCCTCATAGCCAATATTTTACATGAGAGACATTCCATCTTGCCAAAAATCTGATGTGTTGAAAACAGACGCTAATCCAAAGTGGAAATAGGCTGGCTGTAACCAGCTCATTGTAGAGCTATAGGGGGGATTGATCGCCGGAGAGGGCTATCTGCCTCCCAGTTTTGTACTGGGGACTACATCACTGCAGATATGCCTTCTGCATAAAGCTTTTTGACTCAAATCATAGCTTATTTAAAGACAGAAATACTTCCTACTGTCACTCTTACGATAGGAAATTTAGGTATTTTAAAACAAGGCAACTCCTATATAATGGCTGACTATATCTGCAAAAAAGCCTTCTCTGTCAGTGGATTCATAGGGAATTCCTGTATTTAGGATTTTTCATGAAAGTGTTCCAAATGTTCAGAATGGACTGGTAGGAAACAACACGAAATAAAAGAGCCAAGACAAAAAACATTTCTAACAAAAAAGAGTAATGTTAAAATATACAACATTCAAAGACCTTTCATGGTATTCTCTTAAATAATTACATAATTACATTACAATTTATTTATACCCGGGCCATAACTTCCTTGGGGGAGGGTCCACATGGTGAGAGGAACCCTAGTGCCGCCTAGTGGCAATTCCTCTTCGCCCATTCCATTTCCAGAAGTGCATGTGATATCAGTATGGGGTGAGACCTCCAACACTGGCCCAGAAGCCAAGAGCTCTAGCTATGGCTCTAATTTACAGTCAGCAAACACAGTGGCAATGACAAGGAAGACTGGGGTGACCATGAACCAACTATAACTGAGGAGGAGTTTGGTTTGCTTGGTGCATAGGGGTGAGATGTGGACATTGCTCATAGTTTAAAACTAGCCATATGCATTGTATTGCTGTCACATGGCTGCCACCCCTCTCTCCTCCACTCCCTTCCGCCACCCACCTTGGTGCGGCCCTGGCAATGTGGAAATGCTAATTGTGTTTGTACCCTACAAGTGGTTTGACAGTGTTGATTTTACCATGTCCACTTTTGCTAAAAGAAAATTCAAAAACATCCTCAGCAAATAGAAACAAATGAATTTTATTTTTTTCCTCTATTCCATTTGGAATCCTTCTGCTTACATATATAAATTACACTGCTTTTTTTGCACTTGACATATAAATACTACTTGGTTTTCTTTGGTATAATTAAAATTAGCTGTATATAATTTACTTACAAAAATTGACTTTACCAGACTGTAATAATGATATAATTGTAGAGTAGGTATGTCTAAACAAAGCTAGCGACATTATAACTGTATAGTATTGATCTTGGAGGTTCATTGTAGTAACCTCATTTTTCATTTTATTTTACAATATTAAACAGTTAGTTTAGGTTGAAATAACTTTATAAGCATAGTTTAATGATGTCAGAATGTAAACTGTAATAAGGATTGGAATGTTATCTTGGTAAAGAAGCAGTACCTTCAACTTATTGGCTTTTCCCTTTAAGTCTGGTTACTGATTTATCGGCACTCTGTAACCTGCATTTAGTTATTAAAACACTCTGATGGTATCAGTTGTGGATCTATACACCTTTATAAACATGGATTAGCCTCGTATAGACTGATCTATAATGTAAGATCTCCTTTAAACACAGTGAACTATAAAGCAGGATCAGAGCAAAATGCACTGTGTTACTCCTAAATGAGACAAAATTAACCTCTTCAGATTCATTTCATATTTACATCACAACTTCCAAGGTGTTGTATTCATATGGCTAATAATGTTTCTTTTTGAACGATATACAAGCTAGCTACATGCACATTTACTTGTTACGGTCTGTCTGGAGGAAAAGGAGAGATTTGTTTCTGGTTGAACAAAGACGACTGCAGCAGTTTCAAGTTGATTAATTCAGTTTTGCATGATTGCCTCCCAAAACGTGCATGTGTTTGCCTGCTTTATAAGGCACAGGGTAGCCGAGAATGTCCATAAGTTATCAAAAGTCATTTCCATATTTTGTCATGTTTTAATGCCCACACAGCTCCCTTATGACTTGTAATATGCATATGGCATGATGTAGGAGGCACATTGCCCTATACTTATTAAGCAAAAATTGCAGTTGATGTGGACTGTAGATCATTAAAGTCAAGACATTTCTTAGTGAAAAACATGTCAAAACCTGATTTGGTAAAAATTTCTATTAAAGTGTTTTGTTTTTTTTGCCAAAAATAAACTTGACATTAATCGACAGAGCATAAAAAATTGTCTTATCTAGCATTTTATAACACGCCATATGGCAATTTTAAAGAGATCTGTAGTAAAAGATCTGCATTTAAATTGCCTGTCTTCTGGTGAGATAATGATGTATCTTAGAAAGAGGTATATTTAAGCTTTGGCCTACAAGGTCTAGGATGACATTTTGAAAGGGACAGCAGACTATACACAAGTTCCACCTCAAGGGGTCAAATATAAGTTCCTTTGGTGGCAGTAATGCAGAGATCTCAAATGCCACTCATCCTTCTGGCCTGCCATGGAGCAGAGTAAAGGGAGTAAAGGGGGGTCATTTTTCCTAAATGGTCTCAATATGTATAACTTGGAAAGTCTAAAGCATCTCAGTATATAAAGCTTGCAAAGCGTAAGGGTATCAGTATGTAGTTTGGAAAGCTTAAAGGATCTCAGTATATAAAGCTTACAAAGACTAGATGATATCAGTGTGTGCAGTTTGTTTTAAAGGGGAGAGAGGAGATGCGATGGAAACATGTAAATACATAAAGGCATTCAACAAAGTACCAGAGGGAAGTATATTTCAAAAGAGAAAAGTTTGGAGGAGATGTCATGATGTAAAACTAGAGAGTCTGGCGCTGTTATGTAACATAAGGAAGTTTTAAGTTACAGAGACAGTGGTAGTTTGAGTTTTTTGCAGAAGGAAAAAAATGGCAGGTTAGATGGGCCAAGAAGTCCTTACCAGCAGTCAGATTATATGTCCCTATTTTGAATATGTTGCTGTTCACATGTTCTAAGTGATTCTGGATCACATTAGCATGTACTTTATACATAAGTAGTATTTTATGCCTTATTAATTACTGGTTATTTTTAGTGATTCAAGTGTGATAAAGGGAATATGAGAGAGTGGCTGGAATGGCGTACATATTTTGTGAGCTACAGAAAACTCATAGACCTTGTGTCCAACCAAACCTTTCTTCCAAGTGGGAGATTTAAACATAGATGTTGGGGGGGTTGCAATAAAATAAATAATTTGCGAAGCATTGATGAAATTTGTCAGACAATTCTGATATCCTGCATGTAGAGTGTTCCTGTTGCTCTTAATAGGGTTAAATAAGTAAGAATGAACAGTATAAATTAGAAAGCTCTTATAAGGGAATAGCTGCTGCTTTACTCAAAAACAGCCCTAGACATAGAGGATGCTATAATTATTATAGTTTTATACCTACATAAAAACAGTGTTTCTGACACAGTTTGAAGGCCATATCACCGTGTTAACCAATGGGCTGTTCCTGATGGCTGGACCATGTTAATGGAGGATATGGTGACCAGTTCTAGCACTGTGTATTAGAATAATTTTGTACACTACCATTCAAAAGTTAGATGTTTTCATGGAAAACAAGGAAATGTCTAGCTGTGGTAACGTAGTTGTAATTGTAATGATCAATTAGCCCTTAAAACTTAAACTTGTATTAGCGAGCACAACCTTTGGAACACAGGAGTGATGGTTACTAGACTTGGGCACCAGGGGGCTCTTCGTGTTCGTCTTCGTGCTCGTCTTTGTGCTCGTCTTCGGGGGGAAAAAAATCTTCGTATTCCGCGAATATTCACCTGTTCCCGTCTTCTGTTCGGGCGAATATTCGTGGACATTCTTCGTGTTCGGTTTTTCTTCGTTTCCCCGGTTAAGGGGTTAATACGGGGTTAACGCAGCTCTGGCGCCAGGAGTTTATGAGTACGTATGAGCAACTCTATTGGTTTCCAGCAGGGGGCTCGTCTGCCATTGGTTGATGGCAGACGAGCCCCCTGCTGGCGACCAATAGGGTCGCTCGTACAGGCTGTTAACTCCTGGTGCCGTAACTTACCCGGCACATCCCACTGGTCTCCCTCCCTGTTCAATTAGTTAAATGTCCGTACGAGCGACCAATAAAGTTGCTCGTACGGACATTTAACTAATTGAACAGGGAGGGAGACCAGTGGCATCTGCAGGGTAAGTTGCAGCATTGGGGTTTTAAAACCCCAATGCTGCAACTTACCTGGCACATCCCACTGGTCTCCCTCCCTGTTCAACAATTAGTTAAATGTCCGTACGAGCGACTTTATTGGTCGCTCGTACGGACATTTAACCCGGCGCAGACTAACTAATTGGACAGGGAGGGAGACCAGTGGGATGTGCCAGGTAAGTTGCAGCATTGAGGTTTTAAAACCCCAATGCTGCAACTTACCCTGCTGATGCCACTGGTCTCCCTCCCTGTTCAATTAGTTAAAGACCAGTGGCATCTGCAGGGTAAGTTGCAGCATTGAGGTTTTAAAACCCCAATGCTGCAACTTACCCGGCACATCCCACTGGTCTCCCTCCCTGTCCAATTAGTTAAACTAATTGAACAGGGAGGGAGACCAGTGGGATGAGCCTATTGGTCATCTGCAGGGTCTTCCTCTGGCATCAACCAATTGGTTGATGCCAGAGGAGGTCCCTTTAGGCGACCAATAGGCTCATTCGCACTGCCTTATAACCCGTGACGGCGAACCTGCGGATTTCCACTTCCAGGAACTGTCGCGATGCCGCGAAGACAAGGTAAGTTAGAAGGGGGGGAAGAATGGTAGACGAAGACGATCACGAAGATCTTCGTGGTGTGTGTCTTCGTCTTCACCTACCTTTTACTGCCGCTGTCTTCTCTTCGGCGTGTCTTCGGAACGAACACGAAAACGCACTCTTCATGTTCGTTTTCACGTTCGCCCGAAGACGAATGCACAAGTCTAATGGTTACTGATAAAGGGCCTCTGTACACCTTTCTTTTTTTATTTCTGATCCATGTTATTTCATGGACAACTTTTATTTATCAACTTTAAGATATCATCGGCTTGTAGCTTCAGCAATCTCTTTCACTTGGTAGACACAGTTACTATACCCAATTTAAAGAAAAAAATATATGTTTACCTACATATTTAACTATCACCTTAAATTCACCAGGGTGTCAAACAGATCTGGTATAATAATTAGTTTACAACAAAATGACCTCTTTAAGCTCCTTTGTGCAATAGCAGTTATTTAAACTTAGTAAGACTGAAGTATTTATCATGTACCTAATGACAGAAATATTCTTCTGGGACCAAGTACTGTAGCTATTGCTAAGAAGCCGCACTATTAAAATATATTTATATATACACATCCATTAGTATTTTCAAGGACCTTGTAGCTCAGTTCTAATATTAACAAAGGAAATTAAACAAGAAGGACATAAAGTTGAAATAGAGCTCATTATGTGCTGAACTAAGGGGAAAAAACAGTATACAATAAAATTCACCAAGAAAAAGGGAGATGCATTCCATGAAAGGCCAAATATGACTGCACCAACAATCTCATTTTTTATTATTTGGAATAACATATATAAAAAATATGTAGGTGACAGTTATAGCTCAGGGATGCAGAACTGATTCTTTGGTCAATAAAAACACAGAGAAACTGTCTGTTACTGCTATTAAAACACGGTGGGGGTGCAAGTGATGTCTCTTTACGGCTTTTGCCCTGGTTTTGCCCAAGAGACCTAAAGTATCATACATAGGATCATAGTCCACATAACCCCCACAACCATTGCTATTGAATCAACCCATTGGGTAACGAATTGCTCATGAAGGATTAGATCAACATTAATGCTTCTTGCGGCACTACATAAGTATCAACAAACCTTAATAGTTATCTGTTTTTGTGTATTGTGGCCCTAAGGGCTCTGACCTTTTGAACTAGAGGTTGAGGGTCTAAACAAAATTAAATTAAAAACATTCTGTTCTGAGTGGCTAAATCAACCCACATAACCGCTTACATGAAAACCTAAAGACGTGCCATAAAACCAATGGCTGTGCCTTGATTTGAGGCTGTGGTAAGAAGAGATTGATCACTACTCAGGGGTCAGTGAGTCACCGGTCATCTGTCATCTCTTGACAGCTCCCATATGTCTTTAAAAAATGCATACATTTCATTAATTAAGTACCCCCCCATCCTGAACATTTCTGTTTGAAAAACAAGAATAAAAAAAAACACAAATAGTGGATTTTCTCATCTTCACTCTCAAAAACAAACATTTGAATTCAAAGAGTATTTGTTTATATCAAAACCCATATGCAACAATAAATTCTTCACAGACTGGGGACTGCGTGTGGTATGGGTCAATATGAGAATGGCCTGGAATAATTACTCAATCAATCTGAATGGAAATCAATCTGTGTAACTACAAAGAATGTGCAGTTAATACAATATAACCAGAGGCTATCTGTAATACACTGTTACAAAAATGTATCTCAATAACAATGGCTTTTTTGTGAGTTTCAGGTTTTTGCAGGTATATTGGTACACATTAAGTGTGGAGGAATCACCTGTGTTGTTTAATGAGTAGGTACACTTGATCATAATAGCTATTTATATGTCCTCCCCAGTGCCTTTTAAAACAGCATTCACCCTACTATTTATATTTACTGAATAATGTGTAGCTGTCCTGGCCGCTTTATAAATATCGCTCAGTAAGAAATAGGTTTTCTTTCACCAAAAATGTGGCAGACGTGTTCATCATAAAGTGCAGAATTGCTGATTGGTGCTTCCAATGCTAAATGAAATGTCCAGCACCACACATTTTGCAATTGCTTGCACTGTATTACCAAAGCAATCATTTCATGAAATACGCCTTGGCGTTTCAGAACTACCGCTCTTGTGGTGAAAAGTTCAAAGTTGTATTAGTATGTGGCCATGACAAAGTGATACTCGAATGCACAGAGACAGAAATATATGTGTGATAGCAAAGAGACAGGAAGACTATGATTGTATCAAACTATTTAGTTTAAATGAAACATGGAGTGCTTTATATTACAGTACAGCCCAAAACTCGAATTTGATGCATGAGTCATGTTGTTTGTGAACCTGAAAACTGGATTACGGTAGGTGAGTAATATAGAGTTTGTGTTAAAGGAACACTAAATTGGTGTGTTTAATGGAAAATGTGATTGGATTAGGGTTTTGATTTAGTTTCATTGTTTCAGGTTATTTTTGGCTGTTATATGAGAGAAATGCTATAGAGTCCTCAGGTCCACCATTTTCTTGTTAGGTTGGCATAGAAGCCAGATATTTAGGTGCTTATTTACTCAGTTGACCCCATTAGTCACATCTCTGAGGACACATATAGATTCGACACAATATTGACCGCCACGTGTAAAGTTCTTCACTGTAGTATATGAGGGATCAGTAATTTTCTGAGTTTATACAACTACATGAGTTTATATAACTAATATTCTGCAGGCAGCACTTTACATGGGCTGGTCAGCAATATGAGAAATGTATATGGCGACCTGGAAACATGGCCTATATAGTCATCCCAATGTGTTATCAGTGATGATAAAGGATAATATGGTGTCAAGTACCTAGACCTCCAGGGGAATCTCATCATTAGTGTGCACCATCCAGTGAACATGCTAAGAAGAATTCAGTAGGCAAAGGTAGTGTTAGCATTAAGCAAACTTAGAAAGACCCATCCAAATTATGGTTCCCTCCTAGCATGTAAGGGAGAAGCCTATGCATGTATATTTTATCATAAAGGTAAATCATAATAATACATTTTGTAAAAAAAAAAAAAAACTAAACCTATGTATTTAATCATTTTGTTTTAAAGGCATTTCCACCTAGGGCCCATTAAAATATAGAGTCACCCCAAAGTCCAGAAATATGTTCCACTCCTCATCCAGTAGCTTTGGATGTCAGAACAAAAGTCCTTGTTTATCACCCGTTTAGAAAAAGGGGGATGTCTTAACCAACACATTGGAAGATCAGATAGTAAAAATATGTGATTTTTGAAATAGTAATAGTTGAGAAAATGTTGTCAGGTTCTATATTTCTATGCATATTATGATGCATTGTTTGGTAGATTGCTGCAAAAGAAATATGTCTTCTTTTATTTTGATGCCATTGTTTCTGCATTGGTCTGGGCAGAGTGCTTTTAGCACAGACATGTGAGAATTTTGTCTGTCTTTCTATTAGATGCAGCAGCACAGAATGCGCTTCCATTGAAAAGGACCTGTTAACTGCACAGCTCTTAGCATCGCTGTATAGTAAAACTACTTTTGTGCTTTTGGATTTTAAGTCAGTGTAATCATTTTGGAGATAACTGGTTTAAAGTTAAGAAAGTATCTACCTCACCTAAGCTAAAATGGCATACATTTACGGTGTCCAAATCGGGACACCTGTGTGGCAAGAGGTGGGATTGGGAAGTTGACAGGGTCAGAGGTGTGGCCAACCTTCCACTTTACAGAAAAAGCCAGTGAGAGGAGATCAGAGGATCTCCAAACTAGCCACGATCGCCACTGCCTGCAAAAGTGGGACTGGTGGGAGTTATGTGCATTATGGAACAAAACCTGCATAACTACTGCTTCCAGATGCCGCATTCATCTCCTTCTACATCTCCTAGAACCAGCTTTGACCAAAGTAGAGGAGTCACTTAAAGGGGTAGTTTAACTTACCACACTCTGCAGCCAATCATCATCATTGAAATCAGTGAGAGCAATTTCTGCACATGCACAAAGGGGGTCTTGTTAGCTGGATATGGCTGTCGTATAGTATCTGGGGGGGAAATGCAGTACAAAGTACCATCAGTAAAGATGGGGTTAATTTGTATAGATTTTATTATTATATATAATAATATCTTCATTTTACATTAACTACACCTGAAGTTCGAAAAAAAAAAAAAAAGGTATGGTGTGTGTCACCTCAATGACCACAGTGCCCAGTCCCCTCAAAAGTAAGCAATCAAACAATGCAAGCATTAACCCTGCACAGTGTGTTTTCTAAAATAAGTCTTAATCCATTCCATGCTGGATTTATCGCCACATGGAGAATACTGATCATGCCTAACATAACGTCACTAACACAACTGCATGCCAATGACTGTGGTTAAGTTGCCTTTTGCATTTCTGAGGCTGGATGTTGTATAAAATGTTGACTTCATGAAATCATTGGTAGGCGGCATTAGGTATAATGTCAGGGTGAGGATCAGGCTTCTAGACCTAGAGGCATAACACTGCTAACACCTGCTTTAGGCTGTCAGACAGCTACTGATGTGGCAAAAGCTTGTGTGAATTCAATCTCACGTGTTCTGCATGTCTGCTCATTAAATGTTTTTAGATCAATTATATTATTGCCTATATTAGCATCCCATAAAAATATATGCGCACACGTGTGTATATTGTACTCCCTTTAGCGATTGTATAAATATGGCTAAAATATAAAACAAACTATTATAACTGATAACAGAAACATGCATTTTAAAGGGGCAAAAACATTGTGCTTTGATATGCCTTTTTGTCTTTTTTTCATGAATGCATCTGTTATTACTGTGATGTTTCTGGGTTTAGACTGATGCTCCCTTTTGAGTATCAGTTCTCTTTTTCTAAACACACACATATGTTTCACAATCTCATCCAGACCCAGATTTTCCTGGATCGCATGCAAATAGTTTGGTTTTATGTTACGCATCACTGTTCCATAGCCATAGTTGCTGTGTTACAAAACTTGGCAACTTTTAATTGTTTACTTATGGTGTTTGTCATTTATATAACTAATATTTATTGTGTCTATTGACATTTCAAGGAAAGAATTTCAGTTAATGCAAAAGTACATAGCTGTTAATATTGGGATTGTTATAATCTTTTTTTTTGTTAATTCAAATTAACTAATATCTTTGGGGGTTTTTGTAGTAAACTAAAATGCTTCTTTTGAACTTTACATTTCTAATGCACACTTATTAACAAAAGCATGTCGCCCAAAGATGTCATATTAGGGTTGTGTGAACAGATGGCAAGTGTGTCTTTTTTGTAGACAAATACAATATTTGTATTTGGAAAGATGCTAACTAATTATATGTGTGATAAGGAATGCGAATTGCGTGTGTTAAAGTTGTGTATTCATCTCGAGAGACACAGAAGGACCTTTTTTACGATAGGTAAAGCTAGCTTCGGGGGGGAATTAAGGACAGGTAGGACCTATGCCAACACAACCCCCACCATATTAATGAATTATATTTACACACTAAATAACAAGCTAAAACCTTTATATAAATTACAGTTTTTGGATCACCAGGAGGACATTGGTGAACACTGATGGACTCAGCATCAGCAGCACTAGCACCAGCGTATTCTTCTATTCTCTGGGGCAACTGCTCTTTTGGCCCAGTGGTAATCCACTCCTGTAATACAGGGTTTGTGTTTTGGATAGATAGATACAAGTTGTGTGTCTGCAAACTAAAGTTACAGACGTATATAGAGTAATTGGTAATTTATATTAGTAGAATTGCCTGTAGATGGATCGATTGCAACTCTATTCACTTTTCACTTTGATTACCTTGCGCCATCTGTGACATCGCTAGACCATCTTTGTTAAAATGATTGTTAAAATTATACAAAACCAACAGTTTATGGAATGCTTGAATATGCATTGGAGATACATTTGCCATAGATTGAGTTGGTGATATTCCTTCAGGAGATGTAATTGCCACATATTATTACTTTTCTTATGACCTGTATATTGTGCTTGTAATTTTACTCCCACAAGCTGTTTTCTTTATGCTCCACACATTTCTTTTGAACACAGTTTGGGTGATGGATTCTTGTTAAAGTGCAATCGAATGTGTTGATCAATCAATAAGGTCTTTAATTCTCCTTCTTAGAATGCTAACTAGTGGATTTCCATGTCAAATCTAGGGAACGTTCTCCAACTAGTCATTCAGATTTATAAAACAAGGTTGCTTTTTGTATTGGATTTGTGTACATTTAGCGACTTTTCAAAAACATGATGTTTTGTGAACTGCCTTGAGGATTGATTGCTCCTCTGCTATATAACCCTCCATATTACAAATTGCACCTACTTTCTATTTAGTTTGATAAAGGTTTGTTATTCTTCACTAGGGGATATAACATTCATTTCCAGGAAGAAAAAAAAAACTTTCCGTGCGTAAAAATGAAATCCTTCAAACAGCACCAGTATCAAGTCCTGTTAAGATAAGCTTTATTACCGTTTAACATTGTTAGTATGTATAGGTAGTATTAAAACAGTACTCAACGAGAAAGCATTCCTTGCTGCAGGGCTAAATGCAGACTTAATGGTGTAGATTAGTTTATTTTATTTTTTCTTCACATGGAAGCATTTCAAATGTCACAAGTGTGCGTAAGAAAATAGTGATATATATTATGCTGCTTCTGATCAAATTAAGTATTGTTTATGTGTTATGTTACTATTGTTTGCTCATAATAGAAAAAGAGGGAGCTCCATAAGCCTCTCTCTTGTGTCACTGAATGGTTTGTGGAGAGCATTGCGGGCACGCCTAAACCTGGCAGCCATATTTCTAGCGCCTATATGTGTGGAAGTCTTTTGGGTGAAACATCTCTTCACCTACTGCATACGCAAGCCAAATGGTTATCAAAAGGGGGATTTGTTTGCATTGTCAAGTAACATTTTGTAATTTCTCATTTACAGAGTCCCTTTAATCTGCCATTTTTCTTACATTCTGTATAACTATTTTATTACTTAGGCTGATTTTTTATAGATTAAATTGGCTCTGTAGATTTTATTAATTACATTATCTACACTAAAAAGCATTAATAGCATGTTAAAATAAAAGACCAAAATACTTTTAAAATATACTTATCTATATGCTTAATAGTGATTTAGGGATAAAAGTCTCAGTCAGGGGACTCTCCCCTAAAAATTTGGACAGTGTTACAGCATGTCACAATCGGTAGGGAAGCTTATACATGACATGCTGTATTTCAGAACAAAATATTTTCTTACGATCATGAATATTTTTCAGGCAGCAATTGACGATACTTCTTTTTTTTATCATTTTTCTATCTATACATCATCTTTTTCTCCCTCCCTTGTAATTTGAAATACTGTAAATGTTGATAATATCCCCTTTGGATAAGGAGTGTTAAACCATATGCTCTAAAATTTAGTAAGTGTTAAGCAGAGTAATGAGTGTATTCCATTTTAAGCCTCCGAGGCCTTGGTTCTACTACCTGTGACAGAGATATCTTTTCCTTGAAAAAAGATTTTCACTTACGTTTTTCCATCTATGCATTTATTTTTCCTTATAGGCTTTAAAAGTAAAAAGCGAGCCGATTAATGGCACCTCAGTGCAGGATTTTTTTGGTGCCCCATCTTCTTAACTAACACACTTATCAGGGGCGGGCTGGGCCGGGGGGCAATTGCCCCCCAGGCCGCCCGAATTCTAATCTAAACAGCCGCTGGGTGCTGATGCCGCCGGCCGGCACTACTTTAATACTTTTTTTTAAAATGTAATATGGCAAGCCGGATCAGCTATTAAATGAAAAAAAAAATAGTATTAAAGCAGCGCCGGTCGGCGGCATCAGCACCCAGCGGCCGTATGCGATGGCCGCCAAGTGATGGGAGCAGCGTGAGGGGTGAAAGCTCCGCCCCCTCACACTCACCTTTCACCCCTCAGCTGCTTCCATCACTATGCGGCCATCAGATTGTTGGAAATCGAATCTAAACGGCCGCTGGGTGCTGATGCTGCCGGCCGGCGCTACTTTAATACTTTATTTATTTTTAATATGGCAAGCAGATCCGGCATATTAAATAAATAAAAAAAAAGGATTAAAGTAGCTCCGGCCGGTGGCATCAGCACCCAGCGGCCGTTTAGATAAGTTTTCCAGCAGTCTGATGGCCGCATAATGATGGGAGCAGCGTGAGGGGTGAAAGGTGAGTGCGAGGGTGCGGAGCCACTTCACTTGACTTGCCCCCCAGGCCTTAGGCTGCCAGCCCTCCCCTGACACTTCTACATAAACTTTTGTTCCGCAGCTCCTCCTCTCCAGATGCCGCTAACCCTAGGCTTCCTTGACACTCTAATGCTGTAGGCTGACACACATACACTCAAACTAACATCACACACACTAACACACACATGCTAACTGTATAAATTAACACACATACACTCAAATTCCATATGCTGATACACACACTCATGCTAACACCATACACTTGCACGTTTATACTCTCTAACACCATACACACACTTACTCTTATGCTATACACACACACACTCTACTCCTATTCTCCACTTATCTTGTGTGGAGTCCTGTCTTCAGTGCAGCTTGCACACTGTGACCCAGCTGCTGTGCTACTACCACCACAGGGTCATCTAACTTCTGGGTGCTGTGCCTCCTTAGCTCAACCCTGAAGACACAAACAGAGGACAGTGAGAATTTTAACTATTTTGTTGCCATGGCAGTTTACAAATATTTTAAAAGTTTATGTTAAATTATTTGTTTAAATATATTGTGGAAATAAAATTACAATTTAGATTATGTTTTTGCTTTTGATGGTAAATATTTGGCTGGGTGTTCCTTTTGTATGTGAACAAATATATGCGCTTAAAGCATTTTATAATTTCAATAGAGCATGAACCACCCTTACAATTTACAATCTGAATCCTTGTTATTCATGAATTCATAAAGTGTGTTAATCTGTGCTAATCTACCCAGCTATCAAATTGCAATTAGCTGTATTTAGTGGAGTTCTCAGACTGCAGTCCATTTTAGTGCAGGCTCCCCAGAAGAGACTGACAATTAAGCCTGAGACTAGTTATCTAGTGTATCCTCAGAAATCATATTTAAGCGGACGTGAATAGGACCTCAGAAAAGGCTTGGGGGCATCATGCAAAGCAAATTTTTGTTGCCACAAAGATAACACAAAGTTAGCTAAATGATTGCCTAACCAGTATTTATAAGAAAACACATTATAAAAATAAATCTTACATGTACCATAGTAGCAGAGAAATTGTTTATCCTTGTAAATTGCTAGATATAGACACAAATTCCACTTTTACTGACTATAAAATGTGACTACAAAAGAAGCCTACTGTCATGCTTCCTGTATAGCGTTGGACTCCGGACCCTCTGGTAACAAGGCCAGAACACTGCTGACTCGCCACAAGCTTCTTTGTTCTGATCAAGAAGCTATTGTTGAACATTAGCTAAGGTATTCAAAATGTGTAGGATCAGAGAATCAGCCCTAGCTCCTCATCATGTGAGACCTTCAAATAGCCAGCAAAGATAGCTTGCCTTTGCCCTTGAATGGTCCTGCCTGTGCTCGGTACATTGTTGGTTTTCTAGTTCTTCTTGTGACCCTCCGTATTTCGGTGGCTCCTGACCATGACTTTGTCTTTCGAATATCTGATTTCTGGCACCTCTTCCTTGGCTTTGGTATTCGTTTATGCAATTTCTCCTATCCTGACGTGAGCTTCAAAATGCTCATAGTAACATCTGTTACTGGATGATACTGACACATATCAAGAAATTGAGAAGCTCTCACTGGAATCCCTGACACACAGTGTCTCTGCAAATAGCCCTGCTACAGTAAAGGGGACCATGTTGACCAAGTCAGGGACTAAACACACAAATTTCCACTCAGTGGGACAGTGACTCTGTCTTTAATTGACAGCATAGAATGAGGGATTATAATACTTTTTTTACCATCTTTCTCTTACTGTGACATGTACAGCGTGCATACCCTCAATCATATTTTTGGTAATAGTTACCACATTGAAACAAATAAAATCATGATAAATATTGAAAAATACATGTTTAGGAGAATTATACTGGTGGACCTTTAAGCTTTAAAGTTTAAATTCATCTAAGAAGAGACCTGTAAAATGTATTATTATCAAAAATGTGAATATGCCTGTGTACAAGTGTTTACACATGCATATGCAGTGTTAGATCCAATAGCCCATTCCAGGGTACTTCACTGGAGAAAAAAGGTTGTCACAATATATGATTCCCATGGTCCATATTAGAGTATCAGCAGCTAGAGTCCCTGACTTTAAGGCAGAATGATTCACATTGCTGGGGGTGGACTGTACTGGGGCAAGCAGAAGTAGAATCGTATTCCATCTGTTAATGATTGTGACAGGTCTCCGCACGTTACCACATTGACATATTTAACAGCTTTCGAACAGAGTTTGCCGAAATGTCAGGGCTGCAGGTACAATACACAAAGACGGATGCTTAGAATATAGAACTTTATCAAAGGAAGGGTCATTGCAGATTTCAGCGGAAAAGGGGGTTTGAAATATGAAGGTGTATATCAATGTGGAAGGAAAGACACCTTGCATGTGTGCTATTATCCATCAGTGTGTGCATACTTCCATGTGTTCAAGAAGAGTGACTTAAAAACCATTGACACAGCACTGTGCTATTCATAGAAAATTCTCTTTATATGTTTAACCTATAACGAGTCTATGACGTTGGTGTCTTTTTACTGTGTATTTTGTATCTTACTCTTGGTCAGTGATGTATGCTTTGTAATAACCTTGTTTGGTATTGGTCCATTAATGATATTCACACAGCTTAGGTCTGGTATCTGTAAATTAATAGCTGATGAGAAAAAAATAACAACATCCTAGAAATATTATTCTTCCAAAATTTTGACTTAAAGTGGAATTTAAGATCGCTAGACCTGAGCTTGTAATTCATTTGGCGGTTGTCCATGCCAAAGGATAAGAGGTTGTTGTTGTTTAGCCCCATAACAAGTACAAGGTATCTAATACCCCCCCGTTTAACCCCTTCATGACAAACATGTACTGGCTCACAATGCATTGTCATTAATGAGTTTAAGGACAACCCATCCATTTAATAATAGGATTATGAAAGTGATATGGCAGGTATTTCATATGCTTGCAACAAACTGTATCAACGTCCATTACTTCTGAAAATTGCCAGATGCTTAAATAGTGCAAGATCTGCAATAACATTATTATTATTATTATTATTATTAAAGGGTAGTCGTGGATTAATGAGGTAAACCGCTTGTTCAACAGGCACTGGAAATTGGCATTCCTTTTTTCTCTCTCTGTTTTTGCCCCTAGTGGATGAGACAGCTTAAAATGTTAGGTGAATGGATCCATATGCAGGAGGGTACAGAGAGCCTAAAAAGATCTTTTTCTTTTTGGAACATTTAGGTGCCATATTTTTTTGGGGCTGGATGGATATTCCCTTTGATGGCCTGTCCAAATGTTCTGAAATATTTACTTTGTAATCGTGATTTAACTGGCCGGCACTGTGCATGAAATTACAGTACACTGGTGTCCAACTGACAACCACGGGCCGCAACTATGCCAATCCCCAATTCAGAGGTATGAAAAGGGCACTTCAGCCCTATTTTAACTAAATGGATGTTTTAGCCCATTGTACATTGACCCCAATTCTCTTTACCGACTCCACTGAACAGAGGGAGCATTCCGTAGGATGCTGATGTTTTGTTAGCATAAATGTGATTGGTTGCTGCTTCAGTAAAGTTAATGTTATTGCTACTAGGGATGTGCAAAAAGTAATGATTCTTGGTGACAGCAGAGGTAGCCAGGAATGGACTTTAATGAGACAGAAGTCTATTTTGTTTAACTCTGATAACCAACTTGCTCCAACTTGCATGAAGCAAAATGCACTGGAGTCTATGCAACATGGACTGTAAAATGCTATCAAATGCACTAAGGAGACTAGACTGTTTCTTTAAAAAATATTAACGGATCATTTAAAAAAACTCATATATTCAGCCCTTACTGGAAAACTTGCCCAGTTTTCTAAATGCTATGGTCTTTTGTTCACTAGTGGACATGCTGTGAAAATAGCAACATTTCAAACCCACGTGGCTTTTCCTCAGTCTGTGTAGAGGGCCATGTGGACCTTGAACGTTGCTATTTTCACAGCATGTCCACTTGTGAATAAAAACACAATTCTACGCAAGACAGTGTCATGGCTATCTTTATGGATTTCCAGATTTCATTGTTTTGTTCGAATGCCCCTGTATGCATATTTTTGAACTGTGAAATACCTTTTCTGGTAGTTCTGGCCAAGCCTCTGGTCCTGTTTTGGTAAAAAAAAAATCTTGCATCCAAATAAGTTCAAAAATGTCAGCGATCCTTAATTTACTGTTTTCCCTTATATGCAGATTATTGGTAACTGCTCTTTTTCTCATATATTTTTAAAGATGGTGACTGGCAAAATGTGTTAACCAAATAACTCCAATACTGTCCTCATGAAAACCTTGACTCATTATTTAAAGATACACTTCATTTAGTAACATACATTCAAACACGTATTTCAACTATGGCATACTGGTAGCAAAAGCACTAATTAGGAGTATTAAGAATAATCTGATCAATGCAGAGTATGAATAAAACTGCATGACCCTCAGATTTTGTTCCTGAAGTTGGAACAAATCCCTTAAGAAACAAACCCCAAGAGTCCCTAACTATGGTGATGGATTGGCAGCAGACCAACAGCAAGGGTGTCTTGGCTACTCCTCTATTTACTGCTAAGACCAGTGCCCTTTACTGGTGACCCACTGGTTGGCATTTGTATAGTCTACATATACAGAAGGCAGCTAGTTCCAATAGTGTTTTGTGCACCTTGTAAGAAACATTTCAGCGAAATATGTGTTTATACTGTCATGTACCTACTTATGATAATATAGCTATTTACAAGCATACGCACTGACGCTGTCTGCAATGTTTAAAAACAGGGCTATTTACAATAAATAATCACAAGCGGTTTCTTGGTTATCCATATAACAGATTAAAGCTAGGTGTTCATTAGCTATGATTGGTGTAATATAGCAAAGTTAGTGGCAAGGTGTTTAGCATAGGTGCCATCAAGCCTCAGTTGGCAGATTTACATCTCCTTGTCATATTTATTGGTGGATATTGCTGCCAGGTTTTCAGCTTATGCAGGAAATAACCTCCACAAAGCCCACAAAGCAGAGGACATTATTTTCCATCTTCAGGCAAAATGTAGCCTTGTAGTCATGCAAATGTTTTGAGGGAACCGAACCATGCAGCAAATATTATTTTCTGACTCTAACTCTTTAACTGCCAGCTTGGATACAATTCCCAATAGATTTTCAATCTTCCTACATAATACCAAGTGAGGTTCCTCTCTCTCTCCTTCTCCATTTCTGTCTATTTTCAGTCTATCTTTTGTTGTCTCTTTCTTCATTTTTCCTTATCCCTTTCTTTTCTTTATCTGCCTCTTTCTTTTCATGTTTAACATTTCGTTTGTTAAATCATTACTTTTTTTAATCCCTTTCCTCCAGCAAAATGATTAAAATACATTAACACGAATCATTGCAGAGTGACGCTGGAATAGAGGCTCTAAATGGCCAGAAACATAACACATTACAGAACATCTCTTGTCATACAACGTCCTTTTGTGAGTCACTAGCAATGGACCCATCCAGTGTCCCTTTACATCAAGGAAAAAGTTATGTTTTTTACAGTCTTCTTTAAAATATAACAATATTCGACAACGAAAACAGAATGGATTCATAACATATGTCCCATTGAGATGGGGGAATATTATATTTGGATTAAAAGACAGAATTGCAAAAACAGAAATATAAGAAGAGACCTCTGAGGTCCTAAAATGTATGCGTCTCTGTGACCTTTTACTAAAGACTCCATCTTATACATAGTTTAACACATCACTCGAATGCCAGTAGCCCAACTAACATTAATTTGATCAGGAACACAAAAAAAGAGAAGGTTGTAAAAGGTAAGGGTTTTGGGATGCAATGGTGCTCAAGGACGATACAAGCGTAGTGGTATGAAGCTAATGGGGCTATTTACCTATAGCTAAACAGTGTTAGATATCCCGGATAAATGGATTCTGGGGTTGGAATTGACACCCTTGTTTTCAGTCACTCCTAGTTCAGCATCCAGCATCTTTGTTTTGCTGTAGCTGAGGCTTTGTGCTATAGATGAGATGGATCTTATACAAATACATGCCTATTTGTTAGGCTCTGATGGATCAGCATATACCAGAAACAATTGGAAAGATTGCAATACCCAGTGAGGCTTGTCTGTTGTTGGCAGCATGTCTGAGTAACTTGAATTGCCTTCGTAATCCATCAGTGCTGTCCTGGGGCATGCTAAATAAACTCAGACTGATCAGAAAAGCAACCCCTTTAAAGAAGTGCACTGTCTGAACTCTTTCTATGGCGGTGGTGGATAACCGCTGCCATTTTGGGATCTGACAAAAAACCAAAATCACTTGCAGTTAAATACTCAATGTATCCTACACGTCCAGTTTTTAAACTTTAAACAACATTTAAATCATTGTGGATTTGTATAGGATGTGACCCTTTGAATCTTAAATTTTTTTTTTAAATTTGCAACTAGGTATTTTTGATATTATGTAAGTGGTTGCAGAGCATAAAAGGATTAAATGCACAAAAAGGAAGAAGCAGCCATTTCATTTATATGCTACAGTAATCCTTTATACTACTGGGCATGTGGCATTATTTTGCACTTTGCTCACTGGAAAACATTGGAGACTTGACCTCCATCTTGCACAGTTGGCTCGTATTCTCTGCAATTATCACTCACTCCACATATGTGGCCTAAAATCAATTATTGTACATGCCCTTCGGTTTCTGTTTCATATAGAAAATCGCTTCAGGAGGGATTCAAATAAGCTACGGTAGATGCCTATATATAGAGAGAGAGTGAGGAACTCAGCTGGTGCTACGTGGTGCTACAGTCAAGTTTTTTATACCATCACCCACCCCCCACTCCTGCCACATTGCCCTAAATCATTTTGTTTTAAAATCAATAATGTGGTTTAATCATTTTTCCGTTCAGTTTTGCTGCATAGAATTCAATTAATAGATTGATACAGAAATAAATTAAAGGCATGCTCGTGCATATATTTCCGTGTTTGTGTGAGGCCAGATAGCTCCGTCTGTGTGTGGACAGAAATATTTGTTTGTGTACAGAAAGCTGTATGTTACAGAGTGTTGTGTATATGTATGTGCAAATCAGATACTGCTAGCTGTGTATTGGCGCATATAAACAAGCAGCCTGTGAATGCTCTAATAACTGTGGCGTTAGGGTATTGTCACAAATCCTTTATTCATCAATTAGATGCATTTGGCATTATCAAAATAATCACACTCTCTGTCATTTGACTGTAGTAAAATCTAATGGTAACTACAGTTTACCTCTCACTTGGCAGACTCCAAGAGGGTTTGTGTTGTGGTGTTTACTGTTCTG
This sequence comes from Sceloporus occidentalis, assembly GCA_023333645.1. Taxonomy (NCBI): domain Eukaryota; kingdom Metazoa; phylum Chordata; class Lepidosauria; order Squamata; family Phrynosomatidae; genus Sceloporus; species Sceloporus occidentalis. Next base: position 1,007,936 of record JALMGF010000037.1, on the reverse strand, counting down.
GCTTTGTTCAGTATGTAGTGCTAGCCACCATGGGGGTTATGCAGTTACGCACAGGTGGTAGGCAGAACATCAAACAGGAAGTGGGCGGGGCCAACCCCCTGCTCCCCTGTCCAGAGATTAACAAAACCCAGATTCCTGGAGAAGTCCCTTTCTCTTGGAGACTCTGGATTCAACCAGATATACTAATGTTACTTCACCCTGTCATGTCCCTCTCACCTTTACCTGCTCTCCCCAGCTGTTCTCCGTTCACAGGCCTTCCTAAAGCGGAGTAGGCCGAAGCTGCGGTCTATAGTCATCGTGATCGCGGTAGGCCAAAACTGTGGCCTAAAGTTCCAGCAAACCTCGGGGAGGACTTCCAGGTGTTGCCCAGACATCAGCATAATGTTGCACACCTGTGGGGGGGAGGTAAAGCCTGCCCCCAACATCAACTATCCACCAATAATGTTCACACACATAAACAGTGAACCAGGTGCTGTGGAATCACTCCTCTCTGGCAACCAATCCAGTGAGAAGCTTGTGCAACACAGGGGAGGAGTAGATACCTGCAGCACTATAAGAACCCCTCAGATTGTGACCATACTGTGGTTCCTGTATGTCCTTGGACTCCAGATTCCTGTTCTTCTCTGCTCAACCTTGCTACAGACCCTTTTTTGGATTCTCCGTTATCTGACCTTTGGCTCTCCTATTGGACTTCCCCGCTTGTCTGTTTCCTGAACCTAGCTTGCACTACCGTTATCTCTGATCGCTGCCAGCCCCTGACCTATTCGACTGTTCCCGATATTGTTTTGGACTATCCTCTGCTCTTACGCTCCAAACCCAATCCTGACACACCCATGTACCACAGAGCAAAATAACTATCTCTGCCTCAGACCCACTTGTTAAATTCAGCTTCTTAAGCTTCCCCTGACATCATCACCACTGTTTAATATATTTCTTTCTAATCCATGAGAAGAATAATTTAAAAACAAGCAAGATTGGGAACATAGGCTGGTAGCTAGATTACTTCTAATCATGACATTGCCAAGAGGGCACTGCACGAACCAGTATGGCACTACTTGTTGGTATCTCAAACAAGTTCAGCTGCCACTTGATGGGCCTCAAAGCAGATGGGCCAATAAATCCTATAAGAGTGTTAATGAACTGATACTTAACAAAAGTAAGCTATAAGTGTTTGCATATTTCAGTTAACATACTATCTTGACTGCTGTCAGTACCTTATGCATCAGGCCATGTTGATTTAGTGTCTGCAGCATAACATGTAGGCTGTGTTCTAACATAGATTATATTTTGAAGAGTCTGACTAATGTGAGCATCATATACTTTAAAAAATACTTTTGACAGATACAGGAATCCAAGCATAGCAAACTCGTCATGCTCTTGGTCTCCGTGACACTGCTCTCTCTTGGTTCCCTTCCCACCTCTCTGATCGTACCTTCAGTGTCTCTGTCTCCAGTAACACTTCCCGTCCCCCTCTCAGTGGGGGTACCCCAAGGCTCAGTTCTAGGACCTCTTCTGTTCTCTCTCTACACTTCCTCACTTGGCAAACTGATCGCATCCTTTGGCCTGAAATACCACCTGTATGCTGATGACACCCAGATCTTTCTATCCTCTCCTGATCTCTCTCCTTCTGTCTTAGATCGTGTAACTAACTGTCTCGCCTTTGTCTCTACCTGGATGTCTGCATGTTTCCTGAAACTCAACCTATCCAAAACCAAACTTCTCATCTTCCCTCCCTCCAACGCTAAGATTCCCCCATCAGTTTCCCTCAATGTTAATGGTGCTATCATTTCCCTGTCTCCTTATGCCCGCTGTCTTGGTGTCACTCTTGACTCCGACCTTTCGTTCACCTCCACATTCGGTCTGTCTCTAAAATATGGCGTCTCCATCTTAAAAACATCCTGCATCTGTCCCTTCCTAACACAGGATGCCACTAAGGCTCTCGTCCATGCCTTGATTATCTCCCTACTTGACTACTGTAACTCTGTGTTAGCCGGTCTCCCTCTTAACCATTTCACCCCTCTACAATCCACCATGAATGCTGATGCCAGACTTATCTTCCTCTCACATCGCTTTACTAACGTCTCTCCCCTCTGTCAGTCTCTTCACTGGCTGCCTGTGCGCTTCGGGATTCATTTAAAAATTCTTACTCTTACTTTCAAAGCCCTTCACAGTGGTTCCCCTTCCTACATCTCCTCACTCATCTCTAAATACACTCCATCCAATGATCTCCTTCTATCCTCTCCCTTGATTTTTTGCTCTACGCTTACAAGATTTCTCAAGGGCTGCCCCTATCCTCTGGAATGCTCTCCCCCGGCCTATCCACCTTTCTCTGTGCCTTTATTCCTTCAAAAAATCCATTAAGACCTACCTTTCCTTGTTCCTCTCCTGCAATATCTTTACTAGAGTGGCTGGTCTATCCCTAACAACGGCACTTTTACCTATTGTGTAATACACCCTAAATCCCTCTAGATTGTAAACTCGTTTGAGCAGGGCCCTCCTCACCTGTTGTCTCTGTAAGTGAAATTGTTATGTTACTTACTACTTGTGTCCTGTCCACCCATTGTACAGCGCTACACAATTTGATGGCGCTATATAAAACAATAATAATAATAATGGTTGCAGTATTCTGTGAGGGCAAGAAAAATACATTGTGAATTAATAATTGGGGGTTATAATAGACTAGGATTTCTAATCCTATTCCCAAATTAGTACCCAATTCTCCCAACCAAGTAATCTCCCATGTACAACTTTTTATTGATGTATACTCTATTTTATAGCTAATTTCTTAGTGTATCCTAAACCCTTTAAAATGAAACCCAAAGGCCAACACAAAGCACAGGATGGGAAATGCAGTTATAGAAAACTACCCCGTAGGTAAATAGAAGCAAGAAAACTGCTGTGTGTCAAAAGAATAACAAGGTGGATGTAAGTGTAAAAAAGAGAAAAGGGTGAATGAAAATGCAGTGTTTTCTGTGATCACTACAACATTATTATGAATAAAGGTATTAGGGAGTGATGTGTAATTGTTACCTGTCATTTCTGTACAATGTGGTAACGCTCTATAAATAAATTATAATAATTTCTGCATAAAATATCCAATTAAGAATACATTAAACAATAAAATCTATTTCAAACGATCTTGTGTTATGTTTCGCATGGTTTAGATTATTGAATGGACCAAGCAGCGTAACTGCTAGCTGAAAAAGGGATGTTTAACAAGGCATATGTCATTTCCAAGATACAGAGCCTTAAAATAGAGCATTTGCACCATATGGTTTATTCCAAAGACACAAAGACTTTTTAGCGCATAAATCCAGGATGCAAAGGAGGGTGATGGATCCAGTAGTCCCTAATCCTCTATCCTTAGCTGTAAATAGCCCACAGCTACGTTCATTTTGGCTCTGCATCTAAAGAGACCTGGATCCTCCAGTGGATTGCATATCCAGTGTAGCTGAGGAAGCCAGCTTTTTGACCTGTGGAACATCAGAGCACCAGTGATAAATGTCCCACATAGAGCGTGTGTGAGTGTGTGTACGTGCGCAGACTGCTGGGGTTTTATTCTATATAAAGAGAAAAGGAGCTCTTGCTGTTTTAACTACAATTTCTGTCAATGGGATTTAACAGGACAAAACTGCCTAATCTGCTTTTCTTCTCATCTAGCGTAATGCCAGCAGTGCTGTTTGTGTGTGTGTTCAGACTGATTGTCCTCTTTTTGTTATTCTGTGTACAGACCAGTGGCGTAGTAATTATGTACTGGTACAGGCTGGCTGTGATGCACGGTATGTTTACAGCCAGAAAGGAAAGCATACAAACTGTCTAGATTGTGTGCACATGTCTCCAAAGATAAATGCCTGTTGTTCTACTGATGAGGTTAATGATATTTCACTTTGTTGTGGGAGTCATCATCTTACCTTTTGCTGTTGAGGTCCACCTCCTGTAGCAGATAACTCGTTTTAGTTGGGGTAGTAGCCATGTGCCCTTTTTCAGGAGAGATGCTATGTACCAAGATAACATATTGGACAATACCGTTGGTTTCTTGAAAACTGGGCTTGGATGCATTTCTAGGACAGGAGGTTATCCAGATCTAAGACAATTTAGTTTTAATTAATTCCAGGCTAACTTTTTTTTTTAAATAATGTGGGATTTAAGCTATTTCTGGAAACCACGGAGTGATCTCTCAACAGCTGAACTTGTGTCCATTTCTAGTCAAATACACAGAGCTGTAGTTGATATTTAATATTGCTCATATTCCTTACCTAGGCTTGAGTAGGCTTTCGAGATTGTATATAGGTAATATATGAATACTGTCAAGAATTCATCAGACTGCGACATTGAGTACTGAGGTATATGTGGCCATAATATTGAACATACCCATCAAGGGACTCCTAAATAGTGTGCAGAATATGACTCAACGACAGCACTGGACAACTCAATTAAATAAACAAATCTTGGCTTAATAAGTTCTGAAAATGCTTCAATTCAGTGTTCTTGAGGGACATACATATTTATAAACAATGGGAACCATCCACTCAATAACTGTGCTTATTCACAGAAGCTAAAGAATATGACTGGATTAAAAAAAACATGCATAAAACACATTGCTTTTATGGGCGATGGGCATTACGCCTGTACAGCTCATTTGGGAAATACAGTTATATGTAGTTGCTTAAGGGGGATCTAGCTATTTTCTGCCTGCGTTAATATGTATATTTTATGCATATGTACTGTATGTTATGTAAGAAAAGTATTTGAAATTCATAAACAAAATATGTTTAGAACAATTGGTAACTATGCAAAATAGCTTCAGGAGCATATGTAATCCAGAAAATCGTTTTCACATGTGTGTTTGAAAGAGCTATCAGCTTACTTTATTGCCTTCTAGTTAGAAACACTGCTTGCTCATGCTGTCGATGGTGGCTTGCTGTCTTCGGGCAGGCAGCATGAATAGGTCTGCAACGCATGCCCACAATGTGTAGAAAGCGGGGCCGTGTCACTTACTCCCAGTGGATTCCTGGATAGTTTTGGAACAGTACTGCAAACCCATCTGTACCATTGGCACACCAGCTTTCTAAGCAACGGGCTAGATCATGGAACATTTGTAGACATTGCAGGGCATTTCAAGTTCTATGTCTGTGTAGTGCCTAGATATTTTTTCCTGGTGATATCTATATGACTGTGTGTATGTATTTCGGTTTCCAGCTCTTTGTTTGCCTCATTACCCAGAGGCCTTTGTGCACTGACATCGACGTCCATTTGGCTCTGGGTAGATATTGTATTTTAACATTCAGATTACTGCTAATATGTCAGAATCCAGATAGCTGTGTGGGTGCGTATTACAGTAAAACCAGCTGCCTTGTGTTCCTGTAGATAGCTGGGTTTCAATAATTTTAACTTACGTATATAAATGTGACATTTACAAGCATGATATTGAATATTTCTAATATTGATAAGAATACCGGGGCACTAATAAATAATATATTAAATTCCTAGAGGAAAAAAATAATTAAAAACAACTGCCTTTCTAGCACATTTACGGTTTATCAATGAGCCACAGCAGGCTAACTTTCAATTTTTACAGAAATCATAAAGTTTCCAGGCAGTCTTAAAATATAGCATTTTTATTTAGACTGCCTATGAAAATGCCCCTGCAAAGACATCTTAGTGAATAATTATATCTTTCTTTAATGAAACTTTATGACTTATTTCCCTTATTCTCATTGTTAAGTCTTTTATACTAACAGACATTACGCATTACATTCAAATGTTTCCGCTTTTCAATAGGACCACCTGTTACGGTTGAAGTTAGCAAGGCAGTCACAAGCAAAGCAAACAGAACATATATTTTAATGCTGTAATATATTGTAGTCACATAACGTGACGGGAATCTGATAAGTTAAATGTAGCATTTTAAATGGTTGTTCTTGATAACTTGCGTTTTGAGAGCTTTTCCTTAAAGAAGAATTTATGCCTTTTTTTCCACAGGAGGCCTCTAGGGTTTGTTGCTGTGTTGGTATTTTAACAGCAATATATATCAGTGAAATTTAAAACAGATAACTGATATTTTTCTAAAAAAAATTTCAAATCTCGTTGCTGCTTTCAAAGCCTCCATCTGTGTATGTGATGTAGCTTTAGATTAGTCCGGCTTATGGCTTACTTAAGCGCACCTTGTGCAGTGTTACTCCCTTTAGTGACATAACTCCATATATCTGAGTGACACTTCTATTTTCTAAATTAATTCAGTAGACACAGGACACATTTTAAGAGCTTGCTGACTTAATCCAAGCTTATTGAGGCTTCAGTTGTATTGGATAGGTAACCTCACAAGTGGTTCTTGCTATACTAGTAAAAGCTGTGTGAAGGAGGTGACAAGATGTAAAATGTTTAATTACAACACATTTATTAGGCGGATTAGTTAGTTCTAAGTACTTTAAGCTCTTTAACTTCAACGTGATGTCACTGGAAGGTGTCGAAACAAATCTTAAATTCAGACTCTAAGAGGTCAGGGACATAATACCTAAAACCCCAATAGATTTAAGTGCCAGTTTATGCATGATGAGACTTCATGTATTTTTCACTGGGCTTTCACTAGCAATACTTCCTGGCTGGGGTAGGGTGACCACCAAAGCCATCACCAAGAGACTTCAATTGAAAACAGGAAGTGAACAATAATGGGGGAGTGCAGGACGAATGGCAACAACATACAAGAGAGAAATGAAATATACTAATATAGACTAATAGGGTTTTCTAAACACAGATATCCTCACTTGATTTTAAAAGAAACAAAGTAAATAAAAATTTTGCTTGCGTCCTCCTCCTCTTTTTAATCAGTTGGATACAAAATGAATGCCAAATATGTCACATAGTAAGGAAGCATTTTTTCCAGCTACTATTTTGCACTTTTAAGGTACCACAAGAGCTGATAAATTGATATACCTTCCACCTCGTCAATGTTCAACTTTAGTCCTCCAGGACTACCAGCAGGACACACTTTAAACATGATGTTAATTTGAGAGGTTTAATAAAACCTGTGTGTTCGGTGTAGGAATATAGAACATCATCATACCTGGATGCCCTAAGCACCAATTATTTTCTGGAATAGATAGTTAAATTCTGCAATATTTGTGTTCCTGTATAACCTGTCATCTTGCCAACCAATAGCTCTTTTAAAGGGTATAATGGAAATGTAATATCCCGGCTAGAAGTGTCATTCCATTTCATGTACTGTTACACGGAGCATTTGGTCAGGCGCCAATTATTAAGATCAGATATTAATTTCTCAATAAGCTTTGGGTAATTAAATCTAAATAATAAAAAATGATTTAGCACAAATCTTAATCCCTAACTATTCTAGGAAATTGGTTTGCCATTTTGAGAGAATTGATGTTTCAGTATTCATGTCCATAATATTGATATTTATTATTATTCTCTCTGATTTAGTGGAGTTAACTTTTAGCCCAGATATTACAGCAAACAGATTGAATAAATGTATAAGATTAGCATTGAAATATACAGTTGAATTAGAGTCATTTTAATGTTATTTCACTTTATATCAATAAATGTATTTGCGACTCTTGAAATGTCTTGGCCAAGGGTTACTATGCTTGGGTCAAACAGAACGGTGAATCAGTGGAATTGGAATGAGATGAATCAGTAAAGAGGAATTGTGTCTCTCTGTATAAAAATCGTGTAATTTATAATATGTGCTATTGAAAATGATGCAATGACCATCTGGGTGTAAATGCACATATCTTTTAATCCACAATTGTATGCAATATAATGTTAAAGGGACAGTCTGATATTCCTCTAAAGGAATATACCCCTGACATTGCCTCTAAAGAATAATGCACTTCCAAATCATAAATATTATAAAAATAAAGCACTTGGCTGGCACAAAAGAGGCTGCCCTGCAGTAGCAGCTGCCCTCCTTCTCAATGGTCGGACTATTCTTGCCACTGTCAGTGGCAGAAAAGCGTTCCCATGAAATTAACTGACCCCCGCCTGTAGTGTTCACTGAGCCAGCACAGGAGCTGTCTGGAATTAAGTACAATATATCATGTGCACGGAAATGTGTTGGGCTGAACACAATTCCTTCATGGCATTTAGCTGGGTATTGTGGAAAGGGGCAAATGGAGTGAGTCTACAGAATCCCCCATGCATTTGCAAATGGGACAGCATGAAAATCGAAAGGGAGAACACAACTATCTTTTTCTTTCAATTGCATATGATGACTAAAGTGTCCCTTTAGCCAATTGACAATGTATTTTTGGTTGGTTGTTTTTATAATAATTTTGGCTTTATGACTCGAGCAAATATGTGAACATTATTTGCCTAAAAATGGAGTAAACACTAGGAGATCATTTTTTGCTCACATGCAAAATATGTGAATATGTATATGTGTATATTTATGCAATGTATGAAATTAGACACTATTCTAATGTTGACATTTAGTAGGCTTATGGAGTGATTTTGTTTTGTATGGGGGCTTCTTTTGGATTATGAATAACCATTATGATAGCTGCAATGGCCTTTTCTAATATCTGTTCCCATTTTTCGCTCGGCTGAAATAAAATGTAATATGTTATATTAGTAACGATGCAACGTAATCCACTTAAGTCATCAGTGCTGACGCATTTGCTGATTTTTAAGGCATTAAATTGCTTTAGGTATACTGTATCTTTCTTTTATATGGTTAAGTATTTGTAAACTCTGGGGTTTAACAGACGATAATGCTACATTTTGCCAACAACTTAACAGACAGGCAGGAACAACCACGTACAGTAATATCAATATGTAGAGCGCTTTACTTACCTTAACTTTTCTGCCCACCCACCAGAGGGACTGTTATCATCTCACTGTACCCACTTTGTCCTCTTATCTGACACAAAATCCTTAAAGAGCACAGTCCTCGCTAGTCCACAACATAGCCATGTTTGTAGTTAAATGAATTTGATTGTTATTGCCACTGCCTCCCATCTACTTCCCAGTTTTGCTTTTTATGTTAAACATAATGGACAATATAACCCACCAACACAATAAGCCCTCCCTCTTCCAGGAATCTCCATATATCTCATGATTAACCACAAACGTAAGTCAGGGACCATCATGTCCTTTTGTAGCTTCATCACAACATCAAGCAAATTAAAGTACGCAGGTAAGTAACATCAGGTCAAACTATAGCAAGAATCACCACCAAAAAGCCATGGTATATCCAAAGGCTTGTTTTATTCAATTATGCAATAACTTATCTAAAGAACCTATTTGGTTGGCAGATCAGAAAAAAAACATTTCATAGGGAAACCTAAATTGTGTAATGTTTTGTATTAAATAAAGTTAAAGTGGATATAGGGTGCCATTACTAATATTATATGGGTCAATTTACCATGCCAAGGTAGCATATCTCCAAACACCAAAGTGTTTCCATCAAGCAACCCTGTTTAACTGAATTCCAAAATGTCTGTTTATCCAGACACAACCAAAAACAATGCTAAAGGTCAGCATATGTATGCGGGGGCATAATTAGAAACCATGGGGGCCCTAGTGTGAAAGCTGCCTCGGGCCCCCCAACTTTAACAGCTAGTCTGTGCCATCATTACCCGCACACAAATGGTCTGTGCCTTCTTTGCTCCTTGTCCCCCCTTGCAACATATGTAAACACACTCACACAAATTACAGACACTTACTCATACTCACTAACACACTCCATCCCACCCAATTTACACATCCACACACACAATTACACATCTATGCTCACACACACAATTACACATCCATGTACACAAGTATACATCCATGCTCACATCCATACATACATATATGCAAACACATATACATATATCTTACCTCCCGCCCCCATGTAACCACCTCACCGCTCCTGCAGCTTTCTATCGGTTTCACCACAGGATCACGTAATGTAAAGTGACCGCCATATGTTCCTGTCTCCCTGTGCTGATTCAAAATAGTTTAGCATGGGCCTTTCCGACCTGGGTCGGAGTGGTCCAGGTCTGAAGGGCCATTTTGAAACAATTTTTAACCGGCATGAGGCGACAGGAAGAAAGGATCGCCTCTGTAGTTATGCCAGCGTCTGTATGCTGAAACTTTGGAGTCCCATCTGGAATTTTAGCGTTAAGAGGCATGGATTTTTTGTCATGCATATCCCTATTAGATGCTTGAGGCAGGGTATTACAGATGTGTGAAGTGGCTTTAACCATACCATTTGGCTTAATGCTGGGGAAATGTTTGAGCCATGTATGCAAAAATGTATATGAGCTTTATAAGGTGCATTTTGGATTTTATTTTAGAAGAGTATCCCATTGATTCATGTAAGGGGACTGGGTATCGAAGAACTTCCCTGTTCTGGATTCCTAGTCTCCAACCAATATATTCTAAATTCTCTAGATTGTAAGCTTGCGAGCAGGGCTCTCTCCACCAAATGTATCGGTTTGTCTTAGTCTGTCAATTCTTGTCTTGTCATATCCCTTGAATTTATGTATTGTATTAAGCGCTGCGTAAACTGTTGGCGCTATATAAATAAAAGATAATAATAATAATAATAATAATAATAATAAATGCCAAAAACAGCTTGGTATTAAAAAGGGTCAGTTAAGGAGGGGTCGATTCATTGATTCAAGATGGTCTTCCGGCCTGTGGGAAAATGATCTGCAATAGCCTTGAATGAGAATCGCCATCTCAGGGGTAAGACGCATAGTCACACCACACAGGCGCCCACCCAACTCCGCTATATCCCTCCAAAAACGTGCAACCTTGAGGCAGGTCCAAAAACAATGAAAGAAGTCCACAGCAACAGCGGAACTCATGGGACAAGTATGCCTCAAGAGGGATACACGTGTGTAGTGGATTATATTTAAATGCATATCCACATAAGAGGCCGCTGGGATTATTTTAATGAGTTTATTGGCAGCAGTAATGGTTGTTTGGTAATCCAGACTGGGAATGTGATCCATCCAATTGAGGACACCCTTAACTTTATAGATTCTAGCCCGATATAAATGAAGTTGTTTATACAGACACCTTATGGTATACAAGGTTTGGTCTACACTCCGGATGAGCATGTCAAGGGGATTGGCCCAAACAGCATTATCCACTCATATAGCTACGTATTTGAAAAAATGTAAAGAGGGGAATCTCATTGTCCGTAAAACCATAGACAAGCCTTTCTATACCACATGGTGTAAGGATGTTGGGCCTTACCATGCTAAAATTGTGGATTTCCCAAGAATGAAAAGGAGACCACCGCTAGTTTAAGCACAAAGCCAATCTTGTACGCTTCCTTGCTCGTATCGTAGAGCTTAAAAGTGTATTCTCTGCCCCATTCGCCGGGATGTCAGTAAGGCCAGACCAGATTTAAGATTGCCTTCCTCCCCAGATACATTTCCTAAAAGAGGTATGGATCAATCTGATGTCTCTTAATGAAAGCAGAAGTTCCTATTGTATAGCACCATGTGGAAGGTAATTAATTTGATTAAAGCTGCAAGTCCCGAAAATGTGAGATGTAGGACCAGCTATTGAGTTCAGTGGACCACTGTACTTGTCAAGATGTTTCCACACAACAGGCTGATAACTTCACTCCAGGGCAGAGATTGACGCTCTCCGTGTTGTCACAAATTTGTCCACCCGCAATAGGCATCAGCCTGTATGAAGGTCTTGGTCCCCCTCGATCTGTTGAGTTGAGTTGACTCAGGGGCACAGAATGGCAGTTAAATAAAAATGTTAATGTCCCAGCCTCTGGTCCACCGGGAACATTGATAGCAGAAGCCCTGATGTACTTTTTTCTAGAGAATCCCAGAACTCTAGACACCACAAGCAACTTGCAGACAGAATGTACCAGTAAGCAGATGATCAGATCAGTGCAGTGATAGATCACCTCTGTTGAAGACATGCCACAACTGAAGCTATACACATTGCATCACTGAATTCCAAAAATAAAATATGGTCATTGTAATTGAGGAAACTGCCACTGTGACATGTAAGGCATTAAAAAACATAACATTTCTTAATATGTGTGTTTGTATATCATTAAACAGTAAACAGTCCCAATATGCATGTACATGCAATTATGCGGCTAGCAATGCCTTGGCACCCTGGTATCATTGTTAAAGATAAATATCAACACACTGCAGCTCTGCAGGTGTCCTATCCCGATCCTTCCACTTTCCACCCCAGCAAAATCCATACCTCTGGATTACTTAGAATCTTCTGATGCTGTTATGCGCAGGTGTACATACTGTTACGTACAGGTAGCCTAACTATAGATGCACATATCAGGCCAGTCTCAGCTCAAGCATAACTCTTTGTGTTTCTCCAAGGAAATGGCTGTTTCTTAGTATCTAGATAGCCGTGTGTGTGTATTGACATGCAGAATACACGCTTGCTAGAATTTTAAATGTAATTTTTATGTACACATTGCCACCGGGCAATAACATACAGTATCTAGTTACCAATAATACTAGATCGTGCAACCTCTGCAGAAAGGCTTGCAAAACAGATAACCTACTGTGCTTTAGTAGTTTAACATTAGATATAATTCTACAGGAAAGTTATAAATATGTATAGAATACCATATTTTCTATGAGCAATTTACGTTCAAGAACATAAAGACATATTACTGGCTAGGCAGATTATGTATGTGCCTGGGGTGCTATGTTTTTAAGACAATATAAGAGGCAAAGGTACAAGTCTTAATGGTAGTCCTTCCCAGTGTCAAGTTAAGACCTTTAATAGTGATTCTGTATGGCTAGGAGCATCTGCAATGGTCTAGATCCAACCATGCAAGGTCAGAGGCAAGCAAGGGTCAATCCAAATCAGATTACAGTGGTCACAACCTGCAATAGCAATCAAGATTTAAACTGTATATCATATTAAAAGTTAACAATTGTGCAATAGTATCCTATCTCATTACAATTGATAGAGGGACGAATCTCTTTTAAAGGCCATGGTCAGAGGTGTAGGCAAATACTTTTTTATATTGATATCTTTTTATGCAAAACATAATATCTTAAAAATTCTTTATTTGCACAAACTAATTTCCAAATAGAGTTATTGTTCCTCAATGATGCATTATTGTGAGTTTTATGGCTATAATGCAGTGGTGTCCAAGTTTTGTAATGCGTCGGGACTCAGCATTGGCAAGCATTAACATGTGAGCTGAATACGATTAAATTAATTTTGTAGTGGAGCAAAACATATGTTTGCTTGTTGTTAAACCAGTCTGGTAGCCATTGGTTAAATAGCAATGATGCAGAGAACTGGGCTATTTTCATACATACATGTGAACTAATCAAAAACATGGTCATCGGGGCAGCAAGAGGCGGTGCTACATAAGACCTTCTTAAAGAGGGACACAGATAACACAACCTCTTTTAATTTCTAGATAGCACTGATTATGCAAAAAATCAGAAAGCCTTGTGACTACCACTATCAAGATATATCTGCAGGGGCAAGTACTCAAAAACCTCTGCAGAAGCTTATGAATATAGATAGATCTTTATTATTTTATTCACCAAGATCCTTTCAGCTGAAAAAAATGTATTTAATAGTAGTTCTTTAACACAGAGATCTTTCAACAAGGCATATGCCAGTAATGAAATAATAATTGGTGATGGGATACTAACCTGGCACAGGGGATCAAGTAGTGGTACCATTTCCAACCAGATTTGGCCCCTCTATGAATTTCATTTTAGCACATACCATAAGGAGATTACAACTGCTATCAACTGCATTAATGATCATAGCCACAAATGCATTGTTAAGTTCCCTTAATTTAAAGGCCAACCACCAGTCAGGCACTATTTCTACTGCCTTACCAAAATCTAATTACACTGTATCTACAGCCCCCGACCAAGGCTAATCTCATGATAGAAGCCCAGGGTCCTGTTATTCATGTGGTTAATGTTAATAATTATAGTTGGTGTGTTATAGTGCTGCATTGCATTCTGAATTTTTCCATCAAGTAAGTTTACCCATTATTGTTGCGCAGAAAACCTCAGCTGCTGCTGGTCGATACTTCCGCCGGGGCTTCTATGGTGGTGCACCGGAAGGTCATGTGATGCCTCCGCTCCGTCATAGAAGCCCCAGAGGAATGCTGGCACCAGCGGAAGTTTGTGCGCATTGTACAGACCTCCACCGGCTGCCAGAGAGGAGGATCCAGGTCCCCTGCTGTGCTGCGGGCAGGGCCGGCCCAAGACATAATCCCGCCTGGAGCAAAGTTTGAAATGCTGCCCCCACCCCGCTCATTATCTACCCTTCCTCTCCCTACCTTTTCATTATATACCCCCCCTTTGTACTTCACTTACCTATCAGCAGTCCTGCGGCGAGTCTCCCTGCTCTGCCACGGTGCACACTGCTTCACTGCTGAGCCCCGGAAATGACGTCATATTCCGGCACTCAGCATTACAAACCGGCACCGAGACCGAGCTAGAGGGCTCGCAGAGGAGAGAGAGGGGCGCCGAGCGGGTAGGGAAAACTTGATAAGTGAAAAAAAAGGAGCTTGGGGCAGCAAAGTGGGGCAATTGTCCCACTCTGCTCCATGGCAGGGCCGGCCCTGGCTGCGGGGGATCTGGATCTCAGTCTTGTAGTCAGACCTCTATCTGAAGACGACCTCAAATATAAGATGAGGGATATTTTTCAGAGCATTTTCTCTAAAAAAAAAATCTCGTCTTATAATCGAGCAAATACGGTATCTTCAGGATCTGTTCTTTATTAAACTTTTTTCTAGTCTTCATAAGATGTTTAAACACTCCTTGCTTAAAAGTGACCTTTTCCCTGTTATAATCTAAACCCGTTTAATTAAAAATGGTTATTTTGCTATACAGCGCTTTCTGTGTTAGTGTAAACACAGATCTGAATGTAAATGTATACAGGGTTTCTGTGTATGTTTTTCATGTCTGTATGACATTTAGGTAAATGTGTGTATTTCTGTAACTGGATAGCTGTTTTTATTTGCAGCTATTTAAATTTATTTAGCATAGTTAATGTGGAGCTAAATCTTACATTACAATCCCAAATGAGTTGACATTCTGCCTAAGGGGTAATAATCTACCTCCTTCCCCATTCAAATTAACCCAGTGTATACAACATGTGTTTTCTTTCTGCATGACAATGTCACAATCCAGCTCCTTCTTACTGTACCAACTAAACACTTTATTTTTCTTTACAAGCTCTTATTTTTCCATCCAAGTGTTACTTGACACCCTCTCCACCAGGCAGAGTTTAGACTTAGGTGGCTGTCACATACCTTAGGCAGATTCACCAGCTGTCACTCAGATTATTTTGCTTGTAAAAAAGTCCTCACACTTAGTCTATTAATTAATCACTAATACACAGGGACAGTTGGATACCAAGTTCGTAATCGTAGTAGAGTATTTTTAGTAGCTATATAGTTAATTTTGAGTGGGTGTATATAATACATCAATAATTTTATACAACTATACACAAATACACATAAATGGTCTATTTATGCTGTGGCAAAATCTGTCATTAAAATCCCATTGGTATGTTGTGTATGAAATGAGATGCATTAAGTACTTAATGACAAACGGTGTGATAATGAGTGTACCTATCTAACAGCATGGTCGCTAGCTTTTCACAGATACAGAGACAGAATCGGTTTAGAACAACCATTTCATGGAAGCCGAGAGCATCTGTTTCCCACTTTGAGGCAATATGTAGAGTAGTAGCTAAGCAAATGTGTTTCAGCAAATGGTCTGTTTTTCAACTATATTTATATGATTTTTTCCTTTGGTAATTAATGCAGTGTATTACATTAATTTCTCGCTGGAATAAGTTTATCTTTAAGTTTATTTTTAAGCTTGTGCCATCTAACTCCTAGATGTCAAATGTCTAAGAATGTCCTCTGGTATGAGAGCCCTTAAGGATCCTCATCAAGTCCAGGGACCACCAGTTGGATATTAGTCAAGACCACTGTAAATATTGATGTCAGTCCACTTACAAGTACCAATTTCATTGATAACACATTCAAAAAGCTTTACTCTATTACCCATAATGAGTACCCAGACATGCATATTTGTCAGTCAATAGAATGATAGCTCTGTGTACCTAGACCTGTGTGTACATTTTTAAAGACACAACCAGGACCAGATCTTCATAAGGCAGACTAGACATGTGCCTAGTGGGAGAACCCAATAACCTCTGCTCCTTCTTATATTTTTATTTTACAATGTTTTAAATATTTCTGCTTATTCCATACCATACCATATGTGCCCATACCATACCTTTTATTTTTTTTAGCAATAAAAACCAACGGTCAACACCAACAGTTGTTGTACCTAGACACAACTGGGGGAAGGGGAACAAAAAAGCATGGTTTTGGCTTTGTCTACAAAACTGTAACAGTAGATGCGTACATACAGTATATAAATGAAATGAGCCAATAGAACATATTTTTAAGATCAGTACTCAGATCAGCTAAAGGGAAAATTTGCATTAGAGTTAGGGTTTCAACTCTATTGCATTACTATTCATTATTAATAGCCAACACTGGCAGGTGAGAAATATTTGAAGAAATCTCACAAATGTAACTATACATTCTACTGACATTTTGAAATTAGTCTGGTATTGGTAAGCAGCAAAATTAGTAGTTCCCCTCCCATCAGCAACCAGTAATGTAGATTATAAAGGCAGTTTTTCGGCTCGCTAGATGAAAGTCCCATAATAACTACGTCAGCGGTGGGCCACTTTTGTAGTCATGATGACATTGCTACTTGAGGTGATTTATTATTTTTGCACATTGGCAGCCCAGGTTCAGATTTCAAAATCACATAATTACGTTTGTGCAGGGCCAGCAAATTCCCAGGTCTTTCACAGAATATAATGTTTCCTCGCACTAGAGTCCTTGCTATAACAGTGGTTTCGGTTTTCTCTTTAAAGCAGTGTTATTAGCAGTACTCATCTAGGTAGTCTGAAATTAATTTGGGAAAGCTGAAAGGGTGTCTTTTTTTTTTGCCTGAATACATTGTTACATAGTCCGTACAAAATGAAAACATGACCATTTAATTAAGTTTAGACCTCTGAAAACAGGGGAAGTCAGTCTCATATCAGTTTAGTACAAACCGGCACCACTATGTAACTAGAGAATAGAAAGGCAAAGACCATACTTGTGGTTGTCATTGAATTTCTAAAGGAAAATCTGGTAATGGATCCTTCTATGGCTGTTTTGATTGCCACTGATATAAAGGCACCCTTTTTGTTATTACTGAGTAGTACATCAAAATTATACTTTTTTGGAGAGCTGTCTAATCAATGTTAAGGATTCTCATGTAAAAGCAACTGGAGACATGAAGTTACAAGTAGTCTTAGAGGATGGCCCATGAGTGTCTATTAAAAGAGTACCAAACTTTGATTTCTGGATATCTCTGTGCAAGTCAGTCATTATGACTGAAACTGGTTAGCCCACCTGTCTTCAAAGAACGAGACCCAGAAATCATTCTCTATTTGCATGCCCTTGGCACCTGGAATTGACGCAGATGATCTACTGCAATTTATTTAGCACATAAAAGAGTGAGTTTAGTGTACTGTAGTTTTAGCAAAAAAAGCATTGGAATATTTGTATTTTTTATGAGTGCCTATATGTGCAAACACAAAAAGATTTATATGTCATGAGGGGTTATAGTGCTTTTAAATAAGAGTAGTAGTAAATAGAGCAGATAGCCATAAAAAATACAAAGCTTTGTTAGTGATATGTTCGAAAGCATCAGCATTCACATTGGAAACACGAAAGCCAGAAAAATGACCCACAATACAGACATCTCCCCAGAAGCATTACAACCCCATAAATATGCATAGGTAGCCTTTTAACACGGTAATGGAAGATGACTTTGCTTCTAATACAGGTGACACAATGTGACACTTTCACTTTGGGAATAATATAAATACCCTAGAGGCTGCTATAGCATATGTATGGGTCACAATACATAAAAGAAACATTTTAGAAAGAAAAAAGAAACTCAAAAATGTATAAACAAATATGTATCTACTCAAAGTATACTCTTTGTGTACCAGTGGAACCAAGCATGCACTAAAATAGATTTAACACACAAATCCAGATTATGCAAATTAAAGGCTATTGGTAAATTAACAAATGATGGTACATAAGAGATGAGAAAGAACTATGCTATAGATAATAGCAACTAAAATAATTTTAAAAAAATTGTTACGTCTATATGGGCATCTCCAAAAATAATCCTGCTCTGAATTAGCAAAAATACAACGATCTCAAAGCATTCTAAGAATATTTTAATTTTTTATTAGATGAAAATGAATAATCAAAACCATGATGTAATGTGTACTATTTTTGGGCTGGAGACGTACATTTGCTTGTTAATGATGATACTGCAGTTTGGGGTTAGGGAGGAAAGATAATACTTTTTCAAGTAATAAGGTACATTATCACAGTCGTCCAGATATTGTACGTGCAAGGTACATTTTCACAGTACTGAACATTACTCATTTGTAAAAAGCAATTGTTGTGCGTGAAATTCTGCTTGTTCGATACGCTGTGAACACTTGGCAGCACATTTATGGAATCAGCAGAGCTGCTATCTCTTAGAAATGTTGATGAAAATGTCCATGTGCAGCTAGGCTCCATTATTCACTGTTAAGATAGCTCTGGAGACGTGTTATACCAATATCTGTGTGTGCTTATATGAATAAACATACATGTCATTGTACTTAGAGGGAAGAGTGACTTTCAGAGTTCTGTATATACAGCAAGGCTTAGTGTATAGCTATGTGATGATGGGTTTTTGGCTGCCTCATATAAACAGATAGGTGTGTGACTGGGGATATTACTATATGGAGTTGATTCTATTTCCTATTCAAGGTCAGGTAATATTACTTTAATGGTTTCTCTCGTTTGGGGATTTTGGGTTACCATCATAAATGTTTTTGTTTCCTTTTTTCGTCTTTCTCTTGCAGTTTCACACGTAGCCCCTGGGGAGTCTCGAAATTACAGCAGAATTTACACCTTGACTGTGTACTACTTTTAGGGGGTTTTAGTTGATGTGTTTTGAGTGACTATATGAATATAGATTCTCTGAATTGGTTCCTGGAATTGGATGTACCTGTAATTTAAGGAAAGTGTTGAAGCAAGGGAGGATGTGGAGCCAATTTGGCCCCCAACTTGCACTCCTCTGTTGGTGAAAAGAATGTTGCAGCCAGGAATTGAGAGATCGCAAAAGCGGTGGTACTGGGGAGGCAGATGTTTTTTTCCAGAATTCAAGTTGTATACATTATATACTTATCTGAAAAGGTGCGTTTGTAGTGAGCAGCATTTAAAGTTAGAATAAGCAGGGTCAAGTCTTACACAATAAGGTAAGAAAATAGTTATAGCATGGGTGAAGCCCTGGAGGTGTGAGTGAAAAGAAGTGTTAACAGTTGTAGAGAGAAGCAGAGTGAACAGGGTCGTTAGTAGAGTATTTGGAAATAAAAGCAGATATAAGGGGTGGAGTGCTGGGTACATGTCACCTGTTTAAATTGTGTTTTTATGGTATAGGGCAGGTGTATCCATGAGTATGTGGGCCGCACTATTTTTTTAATGGAGCAAAAATTATAGCTATGGTACATGGTTCATTTTGGCAATAATGCAAAAGTGGTTGGCAAACATGCACCCAGATGCACCCAGACACTAATACTAACACACATGTGTACATACTAACACAGAGACACCCACACAAACACACTAACCTATCCAAAAACACACTAACATGCCCAGACACGCACACTAACATACCCAGACACACACGCACTAACAACTTACCTTGCAAAGCATTAGCCTGTCTTAATGCAACCTGCCTGGCTAGCTGTCGTGCCACTCCTGCGGTTCATGCAATGCAATGTTGTGTGACCCTATTCAACCCCTCCTCCTCCAGGAACTTATAGAGAAAAAGAAGTAGGGACTTACCTCTTGATCCTTACTCCCAGAGCATGCCTCTCTCTATCTTGGAGGGTGGAAAATCCAATGGTTGGATGTGCGGTTACTGCTCCAAATCTAATGCAGGCCACATGTTGGACCCCTCTGGTATAGAGAGTCGGTGGGGGGATTGTCAAAGTGGACGCAGGTGAAGGGTAATGAGATAAGAAAATCTGGCAGAGATGTTTAGAATGGACTGGAATGGTGAGAGAAGGGACCAGGGGGCAGTTAGCAGGGACTTGCAGTGTTCCAGACACGATATCACAAGCATTTTGTGTAAGGAAAGCATGAATTCAAGAGATATTTCACAGGTGATTTAGCTAGATTTAGCAAAGGGTGAAGGAGAGAGCAGAGTCAGAGTGAACACCAAGGCAGAAGACTCGAGTAGATTGTAAATGTTACCATCACAGAAATATCAGGAGTTAGGAAATAACCAATAGCCCAGTCTTTGAGATGTTAAGCATAAGGTAGTGGGATGCCACCCAGGATGTAATTTCAGAGACAGTTGGTAAGGTGAGTTAGCAGAGAAGACGAGAGGTCAGAACAGCATGCTATAAGCTACGGGGAGAAACCGGGAATAGACTCAAGTGTGTGTGTAAAAAGGCTGATAACACGATGCCATGGAGCACATGGTGGTAAATGCAGCAGTTTGTAAATTGCATTGTTGTAAATAGCAATAGCAATTGCTGTGACAAATGTCCCTTTAAACATTTTGCACACATGGTATAAATCTCATTGAAGTGACAGCACTTTGCTTTATGCATGGACTAACCTCCTATAGCAACATGTGCAACATTAGGAGGAAACATCTGGTATCAGATGAAACTGAGTTTTTTAATTATAGAATAACATTTTCTATTCTTGATTATCTTATCAAGAGTTCATATTTAGTCCAAGTGCAAAAGATTTAAACTGCACTTATTGATCACAAAGGATCAACCTGTACAAATTGACCTCTGTTACAAATGTGTGTAATTTTTGCTAATAATAGCTGTTCTACTTGCAAAAACTGTGACAAGTGATATGTAGGGAAGTAATTATTTTATTTCCATTAGTAAATAGAATCACTGAAGGGGTTTGCTCAAAAAGGAATTGCAGATCTCTTCCTTCATAAAGCCAGATCACTTTATGTTTTAGAAGGGATGATAAAAGCACTCTGATTATTTGATTTCTAGCAATTTACCTAACTTAAGCTTTATCAGATTTTTCCAAGGGTTCTTGGGGGAGTTGAGAAGTTGCAAGATTATATTTTCGTGCAGTGCTCTAGTGTTTTAGTTCCTAGCAGATCAGCAACAGTGAAAAAAAGGTAAGTGTATTTGACAGAGTCACAGAACCAGAACAGATGTTCTGCTGCAATGTCACTTTTACTCCATGGCAAAGTTTTGAATAACGGCTTGTTATATCTGTATCCATCGCTGATGCAGACAGATGTGAGGCTTTGTCAGGTTTAGCAGATAGCTGCAGTGTCTGTAGTGTTATAGTGTTATACGTGTTCTACTTGGTTTAGCAGTCTATATAGAGAGATAACTATGAGAATGTGATTGCACTTTATGCCCTGATGTGATGCAGAAGTGGTTGGGTTTCCCTACTCTCAGCTTCTAAGTGCCTCTCACACCATCCTCTGGTTGGCTCAAGAGGAAGATAATCCCAAGAGGGTTCTGGGAAATTGCTGCTTAATTGCTCCACTTCACCCCAACTGATAACACACACTTAACCCCTTCTCTGCTGGTGGAAATCTGCTTGCTTAGCAGCGTTGCCCGCATGTATAGTTTGCCTGTATATGTTTGTGTGTTAATATTGTAGTACAAAGTCTTTGGGCGTACGTACGCACAGATACTATACACGTGTTTGCAGTGTAAAATGTTCAGTATGTTTAACTCCATCACTGCTTTTTTGCGTGCATTAAGTGATTTAACATAGCAACACCTGAAAGTCATGATCAGTCACTGCCATTATGATTGCTAACCTCATGTAAATTGATGTTGGATATCTATAATCCCCTGGAACATGGCAGTCACGTATAGAAATATTCATGGACCACCACACATGCATAAACTCTATAACTCGGTTGCATATTCATCAAGTAAATGCATGACAGCCACTTCTTCTTATTAGACGCAAGGCAAGTAGTTTTTGCTTGATTTCCAGCGATCCGGTTTCTCTTTGCTTTGCCTGATATTTGGTGTAAGAAAAATCTAGAATGCAGAATGGATTTCTCAGTTCCAAGGCCTATAAAGCAGATTCCAGCAACCAGGTTCTTTGTATTTGTTTTACCCAATGCTTCTCCAGACAACTCTTTTTGAATCCCTAATGTTTACATGATGTTATCTTTATTTGTTGACGTAGGAAGGACTGACTTGTCCATGCAAGTTGTGCCGTTACTGTACATCTAATTACAGATAATTTCACTGATTTAATCATGCATAATGCTGGGCCAATTTGGCTTTGGATAGTGTGCTTTTTTGTCTTTCATGACTTTATATTTCTGATAAGGGTTATGTTAAAAAAACTCTCAGTCATTATCCATTTCAAAATATGTAGATGATGGTAGGGTATTGATTGTGATATTTTTTTGTCCACTCAAAACTTAGCCTATAAAACACTGTTGCAAAATGTCTAATTGAATTAAGTGGTTTACAAACTTACTATATTACCTGATTAAAGCATATTCTCACTATGAATAGTGTGTCCTTGCTTTACCTCTTCCATGTATAATTTGTTCTTACCACGGTGATGAATTGGAAGTCTTAGAAATGCGAGTAAATTGTTTTGTTTGATTGGAGCAAATGTTTTGTTGATCAACTTTAAAGTTAATGTTTTATTCCTTGAAACTATGCTACAGTTGATATACATCATGTTATAGTTTATTGAGAGTTTCTGTTGGAAGCTTCCTGGGTTTGTATGTTAGCCCCGTATTGTAAGAATGATCACATTAGGCAGTTGAATTTACCGTACTTTCATATATTGATGATATTCTTAATAAAGTGAACATTAATGTTGGTTACTACGGTCCAGTTTTTATGAATGATCTTGAGTTTTATGTCGTAAAAGTAATTTATTTGGCTGTTGGCAACCCCTTTCTCTGGGCACCCAAGCTGGCTATTTGTTAGAAGTGTAAAAACACAGCTGAGCTCCAATTTCTACTTTGTATTCCTGTCTGACTTCCTCATTTCTTTTCTCACATTCACCTTTGGTGCTTTAGACTCTAATGCCCTCCTATGGCTATGTAATGGGTAGACTCTTTCTAATGAGGCTATTCACCTGACTTCATCTTTTTCCACCTATGAACGTTAACCATTTATAAATTCCCTTCCCTTAATCTTACTGCAGACTCACAATTTACCATAATAACTGCCGACCTGTAGTACATGGGTACTTTTTCGCATATGTTTCCTAATCCATGTTACAATGCCTGGCCTTGGATTATTTTTTCGACCTGTGATTGCTTCTGCCCTACATTGACCCTATTGATTCATCTGACTGTTGCTGGAGTTTTGTTGACTCTCTGTGACTCCCCGTTTCTGATACCTTTCTAGCACTTCTGTACACTGTTACAACTGGTACTCTAGTACTTATACACCTTTTAGACCCAAGTCACAAAATATTCCTTACTGTAGTATAGGTCTATAAATCATCAGTGAGGAAAAGAGGGCTTTCTTTCAGTGTAACATGCAATGTTACAGTCATAAACACATCCCATTGTAGAAGAGAGCACTAAGCTACCGTCAGTCTGTAACTGGTCGAGGCAGAAGGTGGTGTATGTGTGTTTGGGGTTCTTAATACATTTCTATTAAACTGTTTAAACTCCGTTTTTTATGCTTGGAATGACATCTCAACAAACCTTTACATAGGCAGACAAGAATACCAATTTAGATGCTTAAGAATAAAACCAACATAAAACTGTAAGCTTATTATATTGTAAGATATGTTAATATAGTGAAGGGGGTATCATGTAGCCATGCCTCCCCAAGGCCTTATCTGTTATTCCTCCGGCTGTGTCAGCCGTCGTAGGAATTTTAAGATCTGAAGCTTTGAAATGAGAAGCAGGAATGTGTGATGTGAGGTTAAGATTTTAGAAATAAATTGTACATGTCCAATACTTACCACAAAATACATATACACAAGAAAATTGCCTTATACATAAAAGCAAATGATTACCATAAAATTTGCTGTTGTAGACGTTCCAGGCTAATAAGACTGTTCCTTTTAAGGACAACATGGTAAGGTCTGCAGTTTCAGGATATCACTGTGCTGGCCTATTTTATATATACCTGGAACAGCCTTTGCATGTGAGGAAATCACACTTGGTTATTCTGCGCTTATAATTGAGGCCATGGCCACCATCAGCAGGCATGTAAGCACACATAAACCCACAATTACATCATACACTGTCACATACATGCTAACACCAAACACATAAACACCTATACTCATGCTAACACCATACACTTACACACTACCGTAGCAGATGCACACATGCAGACATCATATGCTCACAGACATTAACACCTTACAGTAATACACACACATATGCTAACACCATACACTCATGCACATGCATACTAACCCCATACACCAATACACACACATTATCACACTGCATATACGCACTCATGCTAATGCCATACAGTAACACACAGAACACCATATGCATGCACATGCTAACACCACACTCATATACATGTACACACTATCAACACACACAATAACATACACCCACTGACTCTAACACTATGTATATGTACTGTATGTGTGTATATATACAGTATGTATAGCCTGTATGTTATATATAAAATACACACACTGACGCTAACACTTTATATACATAATGACTCTAACACAACAGTACACATACATACACACACATATACTACTGACTTTCCACTGGTGTAAGAAAAAATGCCATGGGTCCC
Organism: Sceloporus occidentalis; assembly: GCA_023333645.1. Classification (NCBI taxonomy): domain Eukaryota; kingdom Metazoa; phylum Chordata; class Lepidosauria; order Squamata; family Phrynosomatidae; genus Sceloporus; species Sceloporus occidentalis. Next base: position 983,081 of record JALMGF010000037.1, on the reverse strand, counting down.
AGCTAGATATGTAGTTGGGATCCTCAAGCTCCTCCTAAACACACACACACACATAGGCTGAAAAAAGAAATGCGTCCATCAAGTTCAGCCTTTCCCATATCTGTTTATTTCTTGCTGTTGATCCAAAAGAAGGTAAAACCCCAGTTGTGGCTCTTTCCAATTTTGCACAAACTAGGGTAGGAAATTCCTTCTTGACCCCAGAATGGCAGTCAGATCTCTTCTTGGATCAAGAAGCTGTTTCCCCATAATTTAAAAATGATATCCCTGAATATTGTGTTTTTGCAAGCAATTGTTGTTTAAATGTCTGTACAGACGCTGATAAAACTACCTCTGCAGGCAGAGAATTCCACATCCTTATTGTCCTAACTAACATATTTATCTACACACACACAACCTGCCTTTGGCTCAGGAGGGGGTAGGCCAGTAACAGCTCTTCTGCTCCCTCAAGGTCCTCACACGTTATGTCTGAGCTTCCGAAATGGCATCATATTTAGGATGTTAGGCTAGAAGTGGCCTAGCAGTATGTCCGGCGGGTGGGGGAGCTAGTCCTAGGGGCTCATGGGGGCATTGCTTCCATGTGGCCGAGCAGGCCGCAAGCCTTCTGATGGCAGCCCTGGTTGAAGGTTTTTTTTGTACTTATACACGTGTTCTTGCTAACACAACATTCTATATCTAGTTTTAATATTACGTATAATTGGTGTCAAATGTTGTTACCAGCACATTGACAATTCTACACAAAGTATTAGTTAATTTGTAACTTACTATTTAGGCATTGTTTCTTCAAGAAGTATGCTGAATCATTTGAGGTATAGATACAATTATTTGTGACTTTATATTTTGTGAGATTCTCCCCCCGATGTCACTTTGTACCATGGGTGTATATGCTTCTCACTTATTTCGGGGATAGTTGTGGTTTAGATAGCAGGCTAAAGTCACCATAATTCACAAGATTTTTATCAATATGTGCACACATTTTCTGGTTTATTTTAGTTTTATATTTATTATTTTAGTTTTAGTCTACAAAAACAATTTTCAAAAATCCTGTGTACAAAAACATCCAAAAAGCACGCACAACAATCAAACCTTCAATCCACAAAGGAAAACTTGACACTTACTTAGGAAAATTGTTTTTTTTACTCACAAATGAACATGCTGTGATAATAGCAACATTTCAGGCCCACATGGCCTTTCTTCAGATGTGTTCACTTGTGAGTAAAAACATTTTTCTTCGAGTAATTGTCAGATTTTCCTGTATGGATTGAAGATCTCACTGTTTTGAGTTATAGAGAGGCAGACAGACATATATTTACATATTTAGCTGGAATGTACAGCTATTTCAGCTCCAGTAATATAGTTTAAGAGAATGTCACATTATGAGACTAAAGTATGATTTAAAACCACCTATCACTTGTGGCATTTTGGTTTTAATGTTCTGTTTTTACATTATTTTTTTTGTTCTGGCATCATCACCAGGGCATTCTATGCTAATTCCCCCTCCATTTCCCATAATTCCTTGATGAAGGTTGTATTGGAATCCTGTTGTCAAGAATTAGCTTGGAAGAAAATCCGCAATGTGTCAGCTCCTCTTTAAAGACTTCAGCTACTGCTTTCTATTATTACAAGATCCTTTTAAAATAATTAATATACAAAATTGGAAAAGGGGAGGCGAAGCTTGTCTTTTGGTAGTATTTAATTTGTATTGAGCAAAATCGTTAAACTGGCTGATCAAAACAATTCAAAGTAAGCTAGAGAGAATTCACCGATATGTGTATTACTTTAATACCGAATCTGACGTTCAAAGCTCATTGTTGACTAGGAGCTGCTTGTCATGAATATTTGGCAATCCTCCCTACACTTTCATAAATGTAAAAGCACATGTCATATCTCAGTGCATCAATCTGTCATGATTAACTGTTGGCTTAACATGCAATGGCTAACATTCCAGAAGGAAATTGCTATAGAACTGTTTTATGGCGTAAAGAATGAATAACATTGAGTGAAATAGTGCGTAACACTTGATTTTTGAGGTGTTCTATCCGAAGCATAATCAACAAGTACAGGGAAACATCATCTGTAATTGAAAAACCCAGGACTTGAAGACAAAAAAGAGGTTTGTAGCAAGGATGAGCAATGCTTGAAGATAATATCCTAGAAGAAAAACATTGAATTGGCAGCAGAGCAGGCACAGGGCTCATTTGTTGCTGTCCATTCATCAACGGCATGAAGGTCACTGTTGAAATCAAGATTTAAAAGATGTGTTGCGGTAAGAGAATGTCTGTTAAGCGAGGAGAACAAGACCCAAACACAGGAAGGCGGAAATCGGATTACAGAACAATGGTCAAAAGCGAATTAGACTCCCGAGTATCTATATCGTTTACTAGGAACTAACCACATACAGTATGGGGAACAACGAGATTAAATTGTAAAAGCAATGCTCAGAACAACTTGTTAGGCCCTGAAGGAGATTACATTTGATTTCCTAAGCAAATCCCCAAGTTTCTTTTGGAAATTTTTCAAAGACAGATGTCTGCCATTGTGCCCCTTTTCATTCAGCAAAACAGAGCTGGGAATGGAAAAGAACCGCCATCGCAGACCAGTTCATAGTCACTGAAACCATGTTTTCAGAGAACAGTGAAATTATACAAGATATAATTACAGATTATTAAATAATGAATGGTATTGTCCACTCCGACTTGTAATGATGCAGTGGCCTAAACAAAATCATACAGGAATCTAAATAATCTAAACAAGAGAGAACGGAATTTAAACACAAAGTCATTAAAGTATTAAGTGACGATGAAATAAAGACCTCTCTCGTGAATGGCAAACAATGTGTGATATTAGCCTTACTCCGAGCAAAGTAATTACATAAGGATGAATTAAATAAACTGAGAGTTTGCAGGGCTGAGCTGGTTCTGCATAATGCAAAATTAAGTGTGTGTGTGTGTTTGCTTTCAAGAAATCTCACCATATTAACTATGCATTATGCAGGGTCAGTTCAGCATTTCTTGCAGGATAAGATTGCTGAGGTGTGGGTGGTTTAATGAAACAGTAAACTTTTTTTTTTTACTGTTAGGCAAGATTAAGTAAACATTACTTATATTAAAAGTAAGGCTTGGACATTGTTATCCTATGAGATTAAATTAAAAAAGCTCAGATTGTATACAACGGATTTACAAAATAACTCAATAACTCTCTCATCTCAGTTATATACTTTGTATAATTATAACATAATCATTTGTAATAAAAAAAAGTTCTCAACTCTCATAGTGGACGGTTAAAGATCATATATAATAGGTTCTTCTGCCCTATTCTACCGTACATTGTCTAATAACGTGTGTGACAGAGGTGTCAAACATGGCCTTATCAAAAACAGAAATATATTAATTACTACCTAAGGGGATAGGAAGATATATACCATTTATTTAAAAAATTAAGATTATTATTTAATATCCTGTAATACCTGGAGGGCTTTGAAAGTAATGAAGGTAGTATTAGCAAAACCATTATATATTATTAATATTAATATCTCCTATTTTGCCCAAGGCATACTGTTGAGGATAAGATTGTGGTCGGGTAGTAGCCATCAGTAAAATTAGTCAGGCCAACCTTATATGCTTCTACTGGGAGCTTATCTTGGGCTAGTGTTGTGGTAATCTTAATGGCTTATGTCCCAGCTGCAGACATGTTATTTTGAGCACATGAAGCATGATGATGATATTGCTTTGTTCACACTCCTTCTCACTAATGAGACATGCAATATGAGTTTACATTCTGCAGGTGAAAGATGCCTAATAGAGAAACTGTTGACTATATAGCGTTTATCATCATTAAAGCTGCTTAAAACCAGCTAGAACTTTAGCTTTTTTTCTTTTTAATTGGTGTAATTGCTTTGTTTCAAAAAGAAGGGATTTTTTTAATTCTGCAAAATGGCACAATTTTAGCAAAACATGTAAAGTGTTTTCTTTAAATAAGCATACATATAATATGTCACATTTCCACTACTTACTCCAACAGGGATCCCCATTTCAGAGCCTCTCTTGTTTAGTATATCAGACTTGGCTAAAAGATAGGTATGATGAGTACATTCCATGTTAAAAGTGATACATTCAGGCAGACTACGGAGCGTGCTTTTTGGAAGTTTTTGTACACAGGATTTTTTTATTTTTTTGTAGACTAAAACTAAAATAATAAATATAAAACTAAAACAAACCAAAAAATGTGTACACATAAAGATAAAAATCTTGTGAATTATGGTGACTTTAGCCTGCCATCTAAACCACTACAGAAGCACCAGTTTCATTTCAGACAAATGCTTGAGTGTTTTTTTAACTCAGATCATGTAGGCATCTGCATATGAATCCCAAGCCTACCAAGTAAAAAGTTCCAGTGCCAGAAAAATATGTCTGCTTTACCCCTTTTCTTATGATGTGGTTAATGTGCTTATGGTAGTTCCACCTATGTCTACCAAGGATGCAGAACATTAAGCAGAGCGGGGTCTGAGGTATTATGCAAAAACCCATGTTTGTTTGCTCAGCCTAGGACATAAGATAAACCATTACCTAGAAGGTGTCAGATGTTCTTGTAATTATGCTGTTATTTTGCAGGCATAACTGCTTCCTATAGCGGTAACTACAAAGCCAATGCTAATGGCTTCTGTAATGCTTTGCGCCATTTCACACATCTCACAAGCTTTGAAAGAGTATATTTTTATCCAGCAGTGCTGTGTCAGCGAATGTTCTTCCCCTACATTGTGGTTACCAGCAGGATCATACTGGTGATATATAGGCACATTAAAATTCTCTCACACGTCTACATTGTGGGGTGTATTCATCAAAGTGAACTTTGCCCTACTTGCAAATTTTTACTCATGTTTTACAGATGTTATATAGCTGTGATACTCAAAAAATATTTGTAACATAAATGTTATTTTTGTAAAAAAAAAATATCTGGTACAAAAGAATGAATAGCGAGTATGGCACAACAGTTGATTCATCAGTTATTTTTGCTGAAAATACCAATCTTTATATATACGTTCGATGTTTTTCATCTGCTTCTGCCTGAGCAGATGCCTAGAAAATGCCGCATCTGAGATATACTTTTTTAATTGATCTTCACTTACAAGTACACAAAAAACCATTAGAATGCCATATTCAATAACTATGATGACTAGACATTGGTCTGGACAGGCAATGGGTGCATTCATCAAAGCATGTGTTTGTATATGACATAACATTTTATTTCAACAAGACTAAAGGTTTCAGTGTAACACAATTTGCCTATAAATCACAGTATAGTGAATACACCGTGTGGTTTGTTTCATTCTATAGTGAAAGGATCTTAATCAGTCCAAGAAAGACAGCAATTGGCTGGAGAGGCTGGCTAAATGGGCTATGTATGAACAGGTATTTGGACTGTGCAACTCCACAGAGCTTAGTCTTTCTTGGGTCAGTCATGTTCACATCAAAAAATGGTGCTACAGTGGGACAAATTACTTATTTGATATTTTCTTACAGTCCCACTGTACTTTCTTCGTTGCTGGTACCATGTCATAAATTCCCTTGACACTGACAGTGAAAGGTATCCAGGTGACGCTATCTGTGCTCTAGGTGTACAATTCATGGCTGAGAGCCTGATAAGTTCATGGCTTCTCTCGTGGAAATCACAGGACACTAGCTTAGTGCACTAGCACTCTGAGCCAGAGTGGGAAGTAAAATGATCCCTTGAATCAGCTGATAAATGAAGAATGTGCAGTTGCACTGTACTCTGTTATGCTTTTGCAGCGTGTAGCTGCGTGAATCCAGTTGGCAGCTGCACAATAACTGGAGAGGATCTGCAGTTTTCAACAGTGGTGTGGTATTGCCTAACTGCCTTGGTAGTGAGTGATCTCCTGAAATCTAAGACTTAGTCACTTTTTTCATGGGAGCTTATAACCAAAATGCCGCCCCCTAACTGGGAATAGCGCGGTCAGATGCTGTGAATGTTACTTAATTGACAAGCTACTGTAAGAGACTAAGGGTCCCTTTAAATTAAATATGTATATACTTATCACACACAAGGGATGTTAATTATATTTAATAATTTATGTTGTAATGATACATGTTTTTGACAGATACTTGGATTTAATGAGTTTATTTCATAATTCTGCTACATCTCTTTTTATTATTCACGTTTATAAGAAATTAGTGAAATAAATCAAGTTAACGACTTGCTGGTCACGCAGGGATTTCTATTGCCTATGTGTCAGCTATTTAAACCTGAGCTCCAATTTTTTTAATGGATTTTTCATTTCTTTGGCAGTAGGTGAGTCTGCACCATTCAGTGACGCAACATGCATTAGCTTGGTGCCAAAAATAAATTAATTTGTTAATTTGGCACAAATCTGTTAGTATACTGATACACTGAAATTTGCAGTTTGAGAAAATAACTGCAATCTGCCTTTTCCTTAGTATATTTTGACCTGTGAAAGGTAAACTGTACATAAAAAAATAAGCAACCCTTAATTATGTTTAATAAACGTATGATCTCTTCTGATAATAATCTCTGTGTTGTGTGCAGCTGTAAGCTCCTGATATTCATTAGCAAAATCACCGAAATAAGGCTGAAGAAAGCATTGATGCCTTCTTTACTTCCCTTTTAACATTATTATCTCAAGTGAGAAATAAATCACTCAGTGAGATGGGTTTTATTAAATCTAATAAACGTAACAATGGTTTTCTCCCCAGATCCCCCACAGACTAGTAAATATGAAGATGAAAATAATGTTCACAGGCAAATAAGCATATTGTTTTGTAAAAAAAATTACTTTTATTTAAACGTATGTGAACGGAACACCAGACAAGCTTATATAACCAGTGGTGGAACTTCAGTCAACCAGAAATAAAGTAACCACTTGAAGGAGTGGAGTGACCTACCAACGTGTCAACTCAGCCTTAGTACTCACTTGCCACAAGAGTTCATACAAGGTCAGGGGTTTGAGTCCCTCACAAGCTTCAACAGTTTACTGTTTGACAGCCACAATGAACAAGAATGATATTAAAGTACTTTGTAAGTACCCACAAGCCCAGTGTTGACCATGCCATGTTAAAGCTGACTAGTGGTAAGTGTATAACATGCAGGCTAAACACATCTCCTGCACCTAAGGTATCTGGGGTGGTGCATATGGGCGATTCTGCTGGGCCAACTAAGTGCGTTGACTCTTTATAATCTGTAGGGAACTAAGTGAGTTGCATCTTTTACTCCCAGCAAACTTGCTGGTTTAGTGTATACGCCTGAGAGATAATGATATTATGTAAAAAGTGCATTTCCCATAGCAACATATGGATTGTTTCTGAACCCTTGAAGGATATGTATGACGGGCAATTCTGGCGTAAAGCAGGGAAAGTGGTGCAATGACCACTTTCACTGCTTTGCGCCAGAATTGCCCGTCATACATATCCTTCAAGGGGTACCTTTAATCCCCGTATCACAATGAAAACACCATGGAGAAGATGTAGTGGTGTAGTGTGTTTTGGTAAAGCTTTCTTAAAATTCTGTACAATTTGTACACAGAGTCAATCAGAAAAGTACAGACACATTAAGCCACAGGGCCTAGTCCTAGCAGCAAGCAGCAATCAGCTATAACTCTAATACATGGCAGTTACATCAATGCTTACATGAAAAAATAAGATGTAGTCCAATGCCAGAAAATGCAGACTAAGACTTAGCTAGTCTTATTTTTTAATACAAAATGTCTAATTTAAAATTCATTTAATGTCCTATTCTTTATTTCTTCTGTCGGAGGTTATTTAAACTATCACATGTAGTGCTTTTAACACACAACTGGTAACTGTGGTGTTAATGATATTAACTCTTTCTTGCCCTTTCATGTGAGCTAGTTGTCCACTACTACTGTCAACTATTCACATGCTGTTCTGTCCATGTGGAATGCCTATTGTCTATAGTGTGGATGAAGATCACTTTTTACAGGTTGTTTGTGTATAGTGCACAATTTGCTGAGTATCACATTATACAAGACCTGTAAAGATTTACCCATGTAGGAAAATCCCTGCATGTGATACATCTGAATATTCTGTCTCTCCCAGTATATGCCCAGGCAGAGAAATTTAATTTATGGTGACATAATGCAAAAGTCACACCAAGGAAAGGTAAAAAAGCAACACCAGAATTAACAGGCATACACATTTTTTTTTCCAAACCAAACTGTAACTGGAATCTAAGTTGGCAGTAATGAAGGCAACATAAATAATTGGACTTTATTTATAACAATTGTATTTACAACAGCTCAATGAAAATTAACTTATTGGGGCAGCGGATGTACACTAAATGTGTTAAAGTAGTCTTTGTGTAACTAAATAATCTGTTTTGAGTTCCACTGTGCACAAAGTTAATTACGACAAGTGATTAGGCGCTGACAAAATGGTAAGTGAAAATCAAAGGTGTATAGACTTTAGTTAAAAAAATATCTAAACAGAGCAATAAGAGGACAAGGGAGGCAAAAGACAAACGCTAACGAGGATGAAAGGCTTGGTGGGTTCAAGACAAAAGTAAAGCGGGAACGGCAACAGAATTGCAAGGAATGGAAAGTGGCAAGACAAGTAGATAGGAAGGGCAAGCACAGAAACAGATGAAGATGTGATAGTTGTTGAGAAGAAAGGAGATGTTGTTTAACCCCATTCATGACCAGGGTTATTCTGTACCCCAAAGACCACAGCTTTTTGCTATGTGCTTGTTCGACCATAAATTGTGTCTTCCCAGCATTTGTGTATAAATTTCTCTTAAGATATGGTCTGATCTTCATCTAAATCACAATAATAAACAAACACAGTCTGTTTTAACTAGTAACATAGAAATCATTGTGGTGTTCTTATCCATATTGAATACATTATTCACATCAGTGAAAAATGTATGTGAACCCCTAGGCTAATGTCTTTAACAACAGCTAATTGAAGTCAGGAATTATCAATAAAACAGGATTGGAGGTGTGTTTTAGATTTTTACTTCCAAACAACACTAAAACATTTGAGTTTACAATCTATGGTCAAGAATTGTTGATTTCCATAAAGCTAGAAAGCCCTTATGTTTACATCTTCACCAGTCCATAGTTACATGAATCATTTAAAAATGGAAACAGTTTAGTACTGTGGCTACCTTCCATAGAAGTGGGCACCCAGCCAAGATTATCCCAAGGCCACAATGCAGAATACTCATAAAGAGGGGAGGTAAACTCTTAACAGTTAAAGATTTCAAGGAATCATTGTGACTGGTTAACAAATCTGTTCATAAACCTACTTAACACAGGACATTAAACTGGCATGGAGTCCATTGCAGGAGACCATGGAGGAAGAACATTTACCCTTTTGGAGTGTCTCAGTCAAAGCCCAGGCCTTAACCACTTAGAGATGTTGTGGAATGACCTCAAAAGAGCCGTTCAAACCAGACATCCTAAGAATATGGCTGAGCTTAAGCAGTTCTGTAAGGAAAAACAGTCTAAAATCCCCTATGATCTATGAAGGCACTGTGAATGCTTAATCAGTGTGTACAATAAGACATGAATGACTATCATTGTTTGTGTGTTATTTGCTTACAATATACTCATTTACTGATTTTGAAACCATCCGACATGAACAGGGTTATCATCTATTTTGGAATTAACAGGACAAGTACTACATTGTGCACATCAACTATTTCAAGCTGTACATTTTTCAGTCTGGTATGCAGGAAACATCTCTGTGTCCTCAGCATTGTATAGCCGTGTCATTTTTCACCAACAAGTATAAACATATTAAATGGAAATGTTTCTTTTTAAATTTATAAATATGATACATGCTTTAGATTTTCTACATAGTGTCACAGCTTGATCACACCCAGTGTGAGGTGGAGAGGGAAAGTGCTGGACACGAAAGACAATGTTTCCACTCCAAGTTCCTTGATTGCAAGGTGGACTTCTCCACTGGGATCAGTCAACTTGTGGAGTGCATGGAAGCTCACCTCAATGCCTAGATGAATACATTACATGTTGTCTGTAAGGACCAGTGTTTTCACAACAACATACAATTTCCAGGTGAGCCAAGAAGTAAAAGACTAACATTATGCCAAGCCTACATTTACATAGAATCCCACCAGTTTGCTTTGGATGCTTTCAAGCTACAGTGTGTTTGCACCTTTTATCCTTTATACTCCAGCCTGTCGTACATTTTCTGTGCTACTTTCATACACTTTGTGTAGTGTCATGTGCCAGTATGTGCTGGACAGGCTACTCTGCGTTGGACTTGTTGGAAGAGCTTCATTGTAATAAACAAATTCTCTAGCCAGTATACATCTGGAACATTTTACCGCCCACACTGATCATTTGCCAAGCCTGATTATTTATCTAAAATGTTTGTAGAATGCTATGCCCAATTATCTACAGGATGAAATGGGTTATCAACTTCGGACTTAAATTAGGTGTAAAAAGGAACAATAGACTTATTTGTTTTATCATATGTCCATAATACAGTCAAGGGATGAACTGTAATCCGTTTGAGTGCATTTGAGTGCATCTTTGAAATAAACATTCACAGATCACAGAAATGGGGGACCAACGGTAGCTGCACGTGATGTAGAAGAGTACAATAATGTGTGGTTATAGCATCCAGAAAATTATATTCTAATTGGATTTAATAAAGCGTAACAGTACAAAAATCACAGAAATGCATTCTGGAGAGGTTCTTTTTTGCAATTTGCTTGTTAGAGTAACTAATCCTTAGTCCAAAGCAGAATTAGGTTGTATAACACAAAAATAAGTGATTTTACCTACAGTTTTCATAAATTACAAAGAATAACGGTATTAATAATTAAAAGTAATTTTAAAACAGACATAAAAAAGTAATTTGTACAAGTTACATTAAAACACAGGTCAAATAAGTGTTAATCAAATATTGTACATATGCAAAATATAATAAAATTAGTTTATTGTATTCATTTAATTTTATATCCTTGAATCATAGGCACCAAGGTGCGTGTTTACAGGCAAGCTTTTAAGTGCTTCCTTGAATTTGCACAAAAAAAGATGTTTATTAACACACATATATTGCATCCCAACCACATTACTTAAGCTTTGAGGGAAATCATTTTTTACCTTCCCTTTTTATGCATTATTCACTGTTAAAAGAAGTCAGTGAGTTGAAACTGTGACTCTGTTGTCAACAAACATCTACTTTACTCGGCCGTTGCATTACCAGGGTGGATTAAAATTGGGCTATAGGAATTGACTCAAAGAAAAAAGGAACAGCCAGTGACTTTGTAGATACTTTGGAATCCAGTTTACTAACCAGCTCTAAATACCACTTAATCTGCCTTCCAATTAGGGCTCTTTTACCCGCTTCAATGTTGCCCCTGCCCATCTACAATTAGTTTGTCTTTTTTTCCCATTACCAGCAAAAAACTAAATCTAAAGCAAAGGTCTCCCAACAGGTAGATCAAGTCAGTGCATTAAAGAGACCAGCACTAAACATAATGATATACACATAACCCCCTCTCATCTTAACATGATGAGAGGGGGTTATGTGTATATCATTATGCAATTAACCTACAAAAAAAATGTAGATAGTTTATATTTTTTACTTTTTTAATATTGAATTTAACTTGTTCTGTCTTATGTCTGGATAATGCATTGTGAATTTTGAATAGTACATTTGAACCATACCTGTTTCTTCGCTAAACATCTTCACATCTATCTCTTAACTATTTATGAGTAACATTTACTTTACTATATCTTGGGGGTCTTCACTTAATGCAGACTGCCAGCCACCTACCATTTTAGTGGGCTGATCACTAAACTGGGAGATTACAACAATGGCTCTTGCTGTTTAGTGAATACCTCCCTCAGTCATTCTCTCAGTATTTGGATTTGGTCGTAACTAATGAATACTTAAGGCTGATGTCTAAATTAATTTAGTTAAACAACCCTTGTATTTAAGTTCATATATACTACTCTCTGTCTATTCAGTTTACTGGGCTTGTAAAAGACTGCACTCCCTTTGGGCCATGTGACAGAAACATTTAAATACATTAAGTCATACTTGCCCAGTGTCCCAGTTTTCACAAGACTGCCCTGTATAACTTCCCTACTACCAACTTTTGCAGGCAATTGGGTTCATAGGCCCAGGGACCTGAAAAATGTTTGTTTCAGCAAAAAGCTCCATTGCAGTTTCCATCTGATGACTTCGCAGCATTGTGAAGCTAAGTGCCACAAGGCGGTTCTTCATCTATGGTGGGCCAGTGGCCCTGTGCCAAACAACACCCCCCCCTGGGTTTGGCCATGTCTCTAGCAACACCCTCAATACATGTGCCCCAATATGGACACCTGAAATGCTGGGTATGCATTCATGAATTCAGTACAAAAGGGTAGTATATTTCAAAGGATAAGAAATGTAGGAACAAGAGGTCATAGACGGCCAAAGGTTTAGAAGTAAGGTAAGGAAGGTTTACTTCAATAAGATGGTGGTAGGTAAGTGGAACAGCCTTCCAGCGAAAATTGTAGAGCTTAATACAGTGCTTGAATTTAAACATTACTATTCAGTTTCTTGTCTCAGATTTATCTCAAGCATTTAATCCAGCTCCTTGTGTTTTGAGAGTGCTCAGAGACTCCCTCTTGCTGCTCTTTGAGTCTTAACTAATTAAAGGTGAGAAGTTGTCATTTCTCAGTTTTCTGTATATCTCTCACCTTAGTGTCACCTCTCCGTAACCCCTTTACTGCCAGAGTTGTGTCTTCTGTCACACTTTCCAAGTCAATATTTTGCTGTTATCTTCTTTCCATACATTTTTCAAAGACTTATAGCTCTCCCTTTTTTATCTATTTTCACTTGGTTCTTTTTGTTTTTCATTTTGTTAAATATTTTAGTATCATCTTTTTTAAATTATCTCTACCCTGACTTCCCCCGTTTGTTTTTTTCATTGCTTTTCCTTACTATGACACCATTATTCTGTCATCAGGTTTCTCTTCCACCTCTCTCTGATGCATCTGCTGTGTCCTTGTCATTGCTGTGTACGTGGCATATGGCATCTTAGATTAGGGGCACAGTGCCACTGCCCCAGGCCCTGTCACCAAACCTGGCAGTGCTGGTGATGTGTCCTGAATCTTTTCTTGTTGGGTCATCCCTGTGGGAAACATCCCCCTTCCCATTGCAGAACACAACTCTATGTCACCTTAACAATGCCACCACATTGTAGAGCTCCGTTACTCTCTTCGGTGGGTGCAGAGCACTTAGCATTGTTTTGTAACACAACACCATTCCTTCACACTCTCTAAATATGTATGTAAAATAATTTACCATTCTCTTTGATTATCTGTTTTTTCTCTCTTTTCCTTCTTAACCACCTCTCCCTCAAATGATTCTCCTCACCTTCCTCTGTTTCTCAGTCTCACTGATTCTCTCATCTTCTCTCCTCGTTCTCTCTCACTCTATGCCAGCTCCCTCCCCTCTGCACTCATCATGCTGTAATTACACAGATCAGTCGGTAATCTGTGATACGTTGTGATTACACATTAGACTGTGTGACTATCAAAACGTTCTTAAGCATTGCCAGCCTCTCGTCCAAGAGGTCTCTGCGCCTCACTACGTCTGCATCCTGATGTTGTTTTTTTACAGTCATCGTTGTAAGTAGGCCAGTTTGAACAATATAGGTGGTACGTATGAAACAGATGGCTTACGTCACTTGGGTAAAAAAAATTATCCTAAAGACTAATGCACTGGAGGAAATTATATGTGTATTTTTTCCAAAATGTTGTGAGCGATTAAAATTAAGAAATCTGTACAAAGATTTATACGATAAAAATTTATATGGAATCAACACCCCCAAATAAAAAGAAAAGACTTAACCATACATGGTTTGTGGTTATACAGTTGCTGTCCCAAAATTGCAAAAAAAAAATGCAATGGACACAATCAACTCAAGTAACAGTGTTTTGTCAAATGTGTACCTGCACCTAACCAGAACTGTATTTACATTCTGTGCTGCTGTAGGTCCTACCTAGGGCAGCACCCCCAGTTGCCCCCTCCACGTCTTCTTTAGATTAAAAGTTGCACGGTGCCTTTAAGACACAGAGCGTTGGCATATGACATAAGCAGAGTATGGAGGCTGTGCTCACACTGCACAGTCTCCATAGTGTAAATAGAGACCCTGGCTTTGCCACCCCCCCTGGACCCACAGCCCTGTGCCTGGGCCCAATCAGGCTAGGCCAAACTAAATCACTGCACTTAACTATCAAAAAACACTTTACGTGGACACTACATTAAAACAGAAAAGGGACCCTAGTTTTTTTTTAGAAATAAATGAATAATCATGGGTGTGTTACACTGTTACTTTGTCTTCTGCTTACAATATCATAGGTTATTTTGTGTTATTTTGGTGTGGACTACACCAATAGGAGTGAGAAAATAGAAAATAAGAGAGTAAAGTGAAGAATATAGCAGTTCAAGAAATCACCGAAAAGTAGATCTCGGAGAGTACGAAGCAACAATAGTAATATTATGGTGTGAGTAAAGAAAAATACAGGGTAATAGCTATAAAAGTCTCCTACCGGGCTGGTGGAGAGCAGAACAGATGTCTGGCCCTTTGTTAGCATAGCTCAGCCTGCTGGTCCACAGGACCACCTATCATGCACGTCCCAGCATGTAGAAGGGGAGGACAAAATAACAAAAAATACTTCCTGTATGAATATAGCTGGAAAATTTCATCAAGGTTTACCCATTACTCTCAGTCCACCAGGTTTCCTGGTTTTCATTTATCTGATTCATAAAGTTCAAACCACAAACGTTGTGGATTGAAGTCTGGAAAGTGTGCTGGTCGACCAAGAACATTGATTTCCTTTCAGCTTAACCATTTCTTTCATAGCTATGAAAGTATGTTTTAGATTATGTTGAAATACAATTGATTAAAAGAGGTTTCAAGGTCCTAGTGAAGAGTCTAGGTTAAAACATACTAGTTCATACTAGAAACCATTGTTTTGTATGACAAAAGATTAGAAGCACCCACCAACCTCTCTTTACAGAATTATATTTGGGGTTATTTATAAAGAGCAATTCTAATGCATTCTAATAATTCTAGTTTTAACATGGTTCCTATCACCATAGCAGCCAAGGAACATTCAGCTGGAACACTCCATCTGTTGCAGTGGTGATAAGACAAACACCATTTCCCTTTACTAATAACCCCCAATGTTCCATGCATCACTTACCAGAACCAGGACCAGCAGTCATATTAATTTGCAAAATGCAGCTTTTCCCTCCTAGGTTGTTTCTGTACCACGAGTTCATGATAGGCACAATGCCTAAAACCGTGCTTTTACAGCATAATGACATTAACAGGATTACCAGCCTTTGTTGATCGTCAGCAACATTTACAGGACTGCATGTATCCATACCTGTGTTTTATGATGCCGCATTGTTCAGAATCATATCATGGTTTTATTTAACCAACCGATTAATTTGCTATGTTTTCATCCTTGTTGCAAAAGCCCATTTTGTCTTTGGAGGAACCATCTCTCTTTCTCTATAAAATCCCCACTGTGTGGTGAGCTGATGGTATTTTTAGTTCAATAGAGTGCATAGGTCATTTTCTGACAGCTACAGATCGATAAAATAATGTATACTCAGTATAGTAAGATTTATATGAGTTTCTCTTGATGGTTTCGACCACCGGGAAAAAAATGGAAAACAATATATTGAAGAAGTGGAATATAGGAAGTGTAAACTAATCCACATTGAAAATGTTATTCCAAACATTATTCTTAATGTTTAAATAGAACTCCAGCCACCATGTGCAATGCATGTAATAACTGAGTAGGCCCTTTAAACAATCATGTTTCCCCTTGCAAATGCATGGACAGATTCTGCAGAATCTCTTCATATGTGTTTACCTTTTCTGTGCCCAACAGCTCCTTAGCTTGCACGACATGTGTTCGGCCAAACACATCTCCTACTGCTAGTGCATCCATGTTGTATGCTCACTGCCTGCCAGCTCCAGTGTTGGCTCATGGAAGACCCCCTGTACTGTACTCAGAAAGTGGTCCCAATGATTTCAGTGGGAGCGCTTTCCTGATGCTGATTGGTTCCTCTAAGGAGCCAACAGTGGCAAGAAGGGGGAGGTGTGCTGCAGCTTTGCAGAATAAGGTATGTAATTTATTATTTTTTATCTGGTTGAAGAATGAATATGACAATACTTTCAAAGTATTTTAATATGCATCCCTTTACGTTTCAGCATCTCAGTGCAAGGTGTTATCTAAACCAAAGATGTTCCTATACCATTGATAAGAGATGTTCTTACGCAGTGAAAGATGATTGGTGTTGTTATCAAATGGGATGGATATACGGGGGGAGTTACAAGGCGAACAGAGAGTTATTACTAGTAATATTATTAGTTTCATGGTATCTTGATGGTGGACGTCATGGGTAATTTGGTGGTAGTTGCTTCTTCAATGTGGATGAAGATGGTCTTAAAATATCAGATATTTTCTTATCTGCATGGGAGATGTTATCATGTTATCTGGATTCGGTGTATTCACACAGTGAGAATAGTTTGTATACTGGGTGTGTGCAGTGCTCTCTCAGCAGCAGGTTGTGAGTAGGTTGCAGATAAGTTAGAATTATCTGGCAAACAGTTATGAAATGTGTTTGTTTTGCTATTAAGGGGAGAGTTGATTCATTTAATCAGTCAAATAAATCCAAGAGTTAAGATAGAAAGGCAAGTGATCATTGTACTGTGATAAAATCCCCCGCTTGTATAGAAAAAAAACAAAAAACTACAGCTGTTATGAGGACCATCACTAGGATTTACTGGTCCAAGTGCAAATTAGGCAGAATATATCTCCTTCCCATATATATTTTCTCCCTCCATATTATATGGAGCCTTTTTCTGGTTTTATTCTCTCTTCTATTTTATCTATATCCTTTTGTGCATTTTTCCCTCATCTTTGTCTATGCACCCGTTATATTATAATCAGTTACCCCTTTCTATCTCACTACCCCTCCTGGACTATTTTACGTTTCCTAAAAGCCGGTGTTTATGTAAGGGAGAGTGTGTGTGAGATAGTAATCCTTCCTTGTAGACTCCCCTAGTGCCCTCAAAAATCACAGAATATGTTAACTAGGTGCATAATTATGCCTATTGCACAGTTATAAATGCCACAAGTGCAAGCAAGTGCACATGGATTCAAACTGTCAGGTCAATGTGATATGTGGTCAACCTATGTTTAGGATGTACTAAGGTTAAACTGCCATTGCATTAATCAGTTAATAGGTCCATTATTAGTGGACTCCATGTTTCGAGATGACATACTGACCTCATTAAACATTTTGCTTATACCACAGACCTCTCCATCAGCAGCATAAAATAAACTACAATTCTATGTCTGTTTGTAACCATGATTTACTACTCCACACATATCACAATATCACATTACCCATACGTCCTCCTTTCTGTGCCCAGTATTACCACACTGTAGCTCTTGTCTCATAATACTGTATCAGTATCCATGCTCCACTTGTTGGTGAGTCAAAGATGACTGAAGCACCAGATTTAGAATGGAAAGCTCTAGATTAAGAATATCAAAAGTGTGGTACAATCAATGTGTGCTCATGGTTTGTGTAACATGTATTTAATGAATAAGTGTTCATAGTGTATGAGTGGGGGTCATATAATATTTATGTGAGATGTTTATAAGGTAGGTGTGTTGGGTTAATGGTGTTATAGTTCCACTGAAAATGTTATAGAGTCAGACCCATATCTTGTATGGGTTTGATAACACCTCTGCTCCACAGCCTCTGCATGTTATTCACGGACTTCAGCAATGGCGGTGTACATCAGGAAAAAAAACGGGCAGAATAAATGGGTTGAATGGTACTTATCTGCCCTCAATTCTATGTTTCCATGAATTTGTACAGTCAATCTGGAATGTAGGACACTTGAGGGACAGTCTTCATTCATCATAGACATATGGCCAGCATAGTTGCCAGGGCTGTCAGGTGTCACAAAACAATATGTATATATATATATGGCAAAGTTGCCCAGCTGGGTGCCAGTCTGTTTCACGTGGTGTTTGTGAATCTACCAGTCTATCTTATACACACTGTGATACTGTCTACATCATTAGTAGTATAGGTCTCTGAATGATATATGCCAAGTCCCTTTAAGGACTGAACTACATTGCCTAGAATGTAAGCTCTTTTTGTACCAGTTTGTTATTGTGTGTGATTTTAATTTATTCTACTAACTCTGTTGTAACAGCACCACAGAATCTACTGACAGTATATAAATATATGTAATGTAATGGTATAAGTTCTAATAAAGCATCCATTAAAGAATGGAAAGTGAGTGAGAAATTTAAGTCCCAGCAGGACTCCCATCCAATCAGAGTTGCCTGCCTGCTTTTCTTGTGCCAGTCACTTCACTCACTCCCACTCTTACCTATTTTTTATGGTCTATCTTCTTCTGCTACCAGAAATAGACTTATTAAGTGATAATAAAAAAAAACTCCACATATGGACTTGGAATTTTCTTGTAGTCATGGGGCAACAATGAGGACCTTGACGCTATCCAGCTGTTAAGTAATTTAACCCACTGGTAACCGAAAGCTGCGTGAACCCACGGCCTTTAGTGTATTCAGAATGCCCTTCTTACGCTTATTAGACCACAGTTAAAACAGCTACAACTTTAATTAACATCCACCTCTGGGTTTTCTGATCACCCTTGGTCTTCTAGCAGCCAGTGGGCTACCACTTACTCAGCTCTAATATAGACCTTTGTAATTTAAAAAAATAAATATTTTCCTCTGTCTCTTCTTATACCACTGGCTCTCTACCCTCCACCTCCCTCTTTATCTGTCATCACATCTTTATATCTGAAATTCTCATTAATTAATTTTTTAATTAGAAATATCACATATGGCAGTGGGGGTTTGTTAGGAACACAGCCAAATCTTCTACTCCGGCTCCTGCTCTGCACCCTTTATTACTTGTGCTAACCAGTCACTGCACTTATTAGTGTATCACTGCACCATATTTTGTCTGAGATGGGAGGGTGACAAGTGAGGGATAATAATTTAAGAGAAGATTTGGAAAAGGTTGAAGGGAACAGAAATAGAGAGGACTAAAAAGAAGGGCTGATGTCTTTGAAGGACAGACGGTGAATAGAAAAGGGAATGATAGAGAAAAAAAGAGGGGGGTGGGTAAGGATGAAAGAGACAGATCGATTAAAACAGCAGCTTGAAACCCTGGCAGATCTTGCCTCACACATGCATTCTTGACCTGGATTATAAACATGTACATTTTACGTGTGTGTGTGTGCAGAGCAGTGTTTATGCAGAAGTGTATGTGCACAAAGCAGTTAGTAGTTATTACTCTTCAGCTGTTAAGCTCTTTAGAATATGTTGGCATTTGAGGGTTGTTCTGAAACCTGAACAAATTCAGTGAAATCAGCACCATGGACAGCAGCTGTTCATATCTTCTCCCTCTGTTCTCTCTCACATCTCCTTCCTCTCCTCTCCTGTGTTCGGCAGTCTCTGTATTTGCCTCTGTTCTTAAGTCTTACTCCTTCAATTGTTTTATTTACCCCTTATATACATTGCTGCAGTTCTCTTCTCTAGTGGGCTCCTATCTCTCACTGCACCTCTCATCCCCCTATTTTGAGCTGTATTATTCTTTCTCCTTCCACCCTACACATCTTTAGTTGTGTCTTTTGTTACATTTGCCCTTTTTTCATCTCTCCCATCTGCGTCCCCTAGCATATTCCTCACTTATGCCTTACACCCCTGTTACAAATTCTTAATGCTCCTCTATTTTTCGGTTACCCTTGCCTCTCTGTTTTTAGCAGGGTTTGCCCAACCAGATGACTGCATGATCTCAGTGCATGGCTGCCTTCTATTATCTGTGCAAAAACACAAGCCCTCCTCCCACTGAAAATTCCTTCCCTATGCTCCCTTTTCACCCTTCCTCGTCCTTTGAAATATTATCACCCTAGAAACTGAGTGATATATTGGTGTAACCCTTTAAGGACTATAGAAACACAGCATTAAGTGGTCTGAAATGATGTTTCTCTTCAACTGGTTGCCTCTTGGTTTGGAACAATTATTTTTTTTACTTGGTAATATTAGGCCACCAGTAACCATCTCACTGCCACATTATGGATGTACTGCCACTGCAGCGGCCTAGCTGATGTTGTGATGTGTAACTGGCATAGTTGTGCTATCTAGATTGCGTATTCACACACCATACACAAATCCATACCATCCTTTTTTAGGTGGGACTGTCCCTCTTTGGGACCCAAATCCATCTTTTCTCCCCTGATGTCCCTTCTAGAAGCTCACAATGTTTTCTGGTGATGAGTATATCATGGTGTTCTACACCCCTTAAAGGCACAACAGAGTGTTTCACAACAGGACAAATAGGAAGTAAAAAGAGCACCAACAGCTACACATATAACACATCTGCTTAGATTCACAAACTTCCACAAATTTGCACACACTTAATACAGATGCTTATAGATGTACATAAATGCATTCATATAGGTCCATAGCTACTTTGCATTTACACAACACATGACAGTAATGTTGTATACCAGGGGAGCTGCCATCTTAACTACTTGGTCTCACCTTGGTCTCAGTGTTTTAACCTGCATTGGCCTATGGCCACTTAGACCAACTGTGCCTTGTAAGCAGTCCTCTTTAATTACCTGTGCCCAAATTCATGGTACAGAAGGCACACAGCTTCTAAATCTTCTATTTGGTTACAGTGGTTTAAACAGTTTTGTTCGTTCCAGTTTGGTAGCTCTTACTTTGGCATATCTTACACACTGCTTCAATACAATGTGATTATTGGCAGAGGCAGTGAAGCGAGTATGCTCACTCAGCAATTAACATTAGTAAAAATAGTGATCGCTATGAAAAGGCTGGCTTCTGAAATGCATGTAATGTAATGTTGATCACCAATAAGCACATAAAACAAGTAGCTGTCCAGCTGTGGATCTGTGATTCTCACCATTCTAAGTTAGCCCCTACAACACTTGCCCAAGCGGTAGCTGATGATCATGGGAGATGTAAGTCAGTAACATCTTGAGAACTACTATCTGTGACTAAGAAGACTTGCGTTGACCAGATGTCCATTGAGACAGTATATCAGAGAGATGTGACTTTACTCTTCCAGGAGATACCGTTGCAATGCTCTGTAAACCAGCTGTCTACAAAAAAAATCAATGACGTTAATTAAAAAGGAAAAAAATAATGTAAAATCTTTTATTATTGTAATTGCCTCAGGACACTATCAGCTTTAACTATCTAATAGATGTTACTGAAACATAACCTACTTATCTTTATTATTGTTTTTCATTTTCTTAATATCTGTCCTTTTCACTTTTTCTCCCTAAACAGCTCATTTGCACATAACCTAAATGGCCG
This sequence comes from Sceloporus occidentalis, assembly GCA_023333645.1. Classification (NCBI taxonomy): domain Eukaryota; kingdom Metazoa; phylum Chordata; class Lepidosauria; order Squamata; family Phrynosomatidae; genus Sceloporus; species Sceloporus occidentalis. Next base: position 961,651 of record JALMGF010000037.1, on the reverse strand, counting down.
CTGAGGCGCACATTTCTTTGAGTATTTGCAAGAACTTCCCCTGATTTTTAAATAATCCTGCTCAGGAATGGTTTGCTTCGACAATTTTTAAACACGGAGAAAAGCACCTGATTGCACCGGTTTTGGGCCTTAGCAAATTTACCAGTGGACCAAAAATATACTCAGATATGCCACGATAGGTGACTGGCCTAATGCGCCACAGTTACTGTTATGACAGAAAGCAAATGGGTTGTGCATGTAATAAATAGATGGCACCTTTATATTCGTGGTCATAAAGATGCACCAAGTAAAACATGAAAATTATATATATATATATATATATATATATATATATATATAGTATGTGTGTAAGTGGCCATTTACTCTGAATGGTGCACTGCTCATTTCATCCACAAGAACTGGAGACCCATAAGATTACTGTGTTCCTTGCTCTAAACTCCAGACCTTTTATTCCATAAAAACAATGCAGCATCTATCGTACATTAATATCATTTGATATCCTCTGAAAGGATTAGGTAAAAAGTAATTCCCCATAGAAGTCCTCAATTCTGATGAAGCCAGCAACGGGTGAAATGCATTGTGAAGGGAAAGGATCCTGGCACAAATGAGTCCCAATGGTTCATAGGCTCAAGGGGAGTCTAGCCACATCGGTGATTGAGAAACATTGTAGAGTACCTGTATTCCTCATTCCTGGACTTGATCAGTCTTATAAGTTAACAAAGAAAGATCTTATCTGGTGTTCAACCAGTTATGGCTGACTGTATATCCTGGGAGCTCCAGTTTGTGTGTACTGTAGGCCGTTACAACCCTATAGTCTATAACTACAACTTCCATGAAATCCAGCCAGCAATATGGTAGTTTTCCAGTAGTTTTGGTAACATTTGGCACATTTGTGCTGTTATTACGTTTGTCATGATGTTCAGCCAACCAAATGGATGGCTGAGAATCATGAGATGTGCAGAACACAGCAGTTGTAGTGCCAATCCTTAATTATATAAAAACCTTTGGCACTCCAGTTCCCGAGTACTCCCATGATGCCTAACATAAAAGAATGGCTAAGAGTCATGGGAACTGGAGTATTAACTAACCCTAGCTGCAATATGTTTTAAATAAAACTACCATGTGTCTGCAGCCTGCAAACTGTGCCTCTGCCCCCGCAGGGACTATGTGTCTATAAAGAAGCAGCTACCAGAGTGAAGGGGAGGAGACCAGCTAGGAATAAAGATAGCAGGCCAAACCACTCTCACAGCAGGGGGTAAAGAGTTAAAAAAATGTTTTTGTGGACTACCAGGTGTTTTTTCTGCCTCGTTTCTCCCTCCCCCATTACTTTTCCATTGGGCCTCTTTGAATTTTTCTTTTGCCCCCCCCCAGATGCCCATGGCAGTGGGTGACATTTTTGTATTGACAAGTACAAGGCCAGGGAATGGAAAATTGAATGGAGAAACTATTTTGAATCTGCGTTATTTGGTGAAGAATTCCTATAGTGGGTGAATAGAAAGAACGCTGGTGAGGGGCACTGTCCCAAGCATGCATATACAAGACAATGGTGCTGTAAACATGGCTTGCTCTGGGTGCTTGTACACGATACACCCACCTATTTTTTTGTCTTTCTCCAAGACTTGCTCCCTCTTCATCCATCTTTTATTTCTAATACATGCTCTAATCAGTATGGAAAAATGTATTTTTGGGTTTTTGCAGAAACTTACTGTTTTATCCCTGTGTTTTTACCAGCAATTTTGCCCAACACAATCTCTTTAGAAATTAGAAAAAAAGTTAGAAATGGCATGTTTAATAAAAGGAGGGATGGAAGCTTCAGCCGCCTGAAATAGCAGTGCACACATTCATGTATTAGTAAAATGAACACTGGGATATGGCATTAAAACGAAGATCCTCTTTAGCGTGTCTGCTTATCATTCTGCACGTGTGTTAACCCACAAATCCATTCAACACCAGAGGGGCAACATCGTGATCAGATTAAACAAGCCACTGTAAGATTACTGGGGCTGTAACGGTTTAACCCTGTGCTGTCCACATTGGCTAGTTGTGTAGTATAGGGTGAGAAATGAATTTCAACGCATTGTTCACCACCTTGCTTTTCAGCTGGTTAATTTCATGGGTTAAGTGATTACAAGCTCCATTAAATGTCCTCCATGGAATTTTCATCAAGCCAGGGGGCACATAAATCCCTTTGTGAGTTGTCAGTTATCTCATTCAATGTTAATAGTTGTTTAAGTCTTTCAGTGCCATTGGCACTACTTTCTCTGTTGAATCAACCCTCATATATACATTTTATAGCTAGATGCAACCAAAGTAATTGCAATGTCTGATCTTTGTTTTAGAGTGCATGATTGGCTGTTGGAAGGCAAAGACAAGCCAAATCTGTTTGCACCGGCCAGTGAGCTTCCTTCTGAACGACTCAAGGCAAGTGAGCTTCTGTATATTTAAGTGCAAAGGCTTGTGTGGTTCATAAGGGGCATGCACTGATAGATTATTTCTAAACAATTTCCTATCTTTTATTTCTATTACTCTCTTAAACCTTAATTTTATACATAATCTTCTTATGTCCCCTATTATCAATACCTTCAATCATACCATTATATTGTCTCATTTTGCTGTATTTCTTATTTTTTTTTATTGTGAAATAGTACTGTTCCGGCCTCCATACTTACTGTTTCTCTCACGCGTTACCCTCTCCCCCCCCCCCATCCCTTTGCCCTGGGGCTGAGTGTTACATGCTATGACAGCCCTGGCTGGACGCAGTCGTATAATTCACATCACTTTGCTGCTTTCTCTCCCTATTCGCCCCTGCCTCATTCTTTATAGGCCAGATGGGACGGTCAGTCTGTTCATTCCATCCATCTCTACCTCGCATGCTTTAAGTCTCACCCTAATTTTCTCCCATTCATTCTTTTACATTACATCTTTTTCCATGTTATGTTACTGCCTATATCTTTTTTGCCTGTTTTGATCTATTGTCTTTGCTTTTATACTTTTGTCCATTTGCTCCTCCTCCTTCTCTGTTCCCTTCACTTTTTTATTTTCTCCTAAAACCCTCTTCCTCACCATCCTTTTTATTTTTATTTATCCTTCATCTCTGTCTCACCCCTTTTTTCCTTGTTTAGTTGCCTCTTTTGCCAGCACCAGCAGATACCAAAACCTCTCAGACTTATGCATCCTCTATTAATCCCTAATCAATAATAGCATCAATCACTCTCTATATGCTTGCTTTCCTTTCTTTTATGGGACCATTAACCCTTTCTACCACTTGTGTAGAAGGTGATTGTTCATGGATGTAAGTTCTCAAGGTCTTTGTGTCCAGCAAAACAGATGCTTTCTGTAACATCTGTAATGGGTTTAAGATGTGATATGTTTGGTGAAAGCCCTAGGTAGTCTGGAATATAATTCCTGGTTATGTACTTCTAGTTATGGAGATCTTTGACTAATAAGTATATGTTTCTATAGATATATTCTGTAGGTCAGAATCAGGGCTGTCCTTATCATATAAGCAAACACAGGAACTGCCTAGAGCAATGAGCTTGTGAGCTAGTGGTTCAGGTTCTTTCCTAAGTTAGGCACTGCCTGAAGAAGGTGGTCTCCTTGATATAGATCACCTAAGGCACCATGAACCTTACGGTCAGATCTGGACAAGTAAAAAAATCTTTGCATTTTACTATTTCTATGTTTCTAAATTTTACGTAGATGTATCCAGTTCTATTGTAGGGCATAATTTCTATTTGCAATACAAATGCTGGCTTTTGTATGCAGATTTCAAACACAGGCCAGACAAATGGTGAATACAAATGCAGGGATGCCGTGTCCTGATGTTATGAGCCAACTAGCTAAGGGGGCCCATCGTGTGTATTTCTAGGCTTCATAGCTCACATGATTATCACATGGGAAAAACCTAGTCATACCAACTACTTGTTTCTAGTATTATACTGCATTTGCTCGATTATAAGACGACCCTGATTATAAGACGACCCCCCAAAATCTGAATATTAATTTATGAAAAAAAGAAAAAGCCTGAATATAAGACGACCCTATAGGAAAAAAGTTTTACCAGTAAATGTTAATTCATGTAAACTATGTGAACAATTGTTTGTTAATAAAAACTACGATTGAGAAAAATATTTAGTTTTTATTTCCTTTTTTTTCAACCTGCCCCCAGGCTTGCCACTCTGCACCAGAAATGCCTTATACCCCATATATGCCACTGTGCCCCATGATATGCCTTTTAACCCTCTAAATGCCACTGTGCCCTATGATACACCTTTTAACCCTCTATATGCCACTGTGCCCCATGATATGCCTTTTGACCCCCTATGTGCTACTCTGCCTCCAGAAATGCCTTATACCCCTATATGCCACTCTGGCATTTAGGGGGTTAAAAGACATATTATGGGGCAGAGTGGCACATAGGGAGGTATAGGGTATTTCAGGAGGCAGAGTGGCGTATGGAGGGTTAAAAGGCATTTCTGGCGGCAGAGTGGCATTAATGGGGGTTAAAAGGCATTTCACAGAGCACTCTGCCTCCAGAAATGCCTTATGCCCCCCATTTAACACTCTATCCCCCTCCCTCCTCCAAACTTACCGGTGCTTCTGAGTCCCCCGGTGCTTAGTCCGGGCGGCGTGTAGAGCTCTATACGCGATTCACGTAGACAACTTCCGCTCTACGCGAATCGTGTAGAGCTCTACACGCTGCCCGGACTAAGCACCGGGGACTCAGAAGCACCGGTAAATTGGGGGGGGCATAACACAGGATGATCCAGGTCCCCTGCATCTGAGTCCCCGGTGCTTAGTCCGGGCAGCGTGTAGAACTCTACGTGATTCGCGTAGACAACGTCCGCTCTACGCGAATCGCGTAGAGCTCTACACGCTGCCCAGACTAAGCACCGGGGACTCAGAAGCACCGGTAAGTTGAGGGCGGGGGGCATAGCACAGGAGGATCCAGGTCCCCTGCATCTGAGTCCCCGGTGCTTAGTCCGGGCAGCGTGTAGAGCTCTACGCGAATCCAGAGCTCTACACGCTGCCCGGACTAAGCACCTGGGACTCAGAAGCACCGGTAATTTGGGGTGGGGGCATACACAGCAGGATCCAGGTCCCCTGCATCGCTGCAGGGGATCTGGGTCTTAGTCTCATAGTCAGACTTATTTGAGGTCTGATTATAAGACGACCCCGATTATAAGACGAGGGGTATAAAAACCTCGTCTTATAATCGAGCAAATACGGTATATTCCATGTTTCTCTGTCCGGCCATAGTTTATAAGATCCTGCCTTTAAGATGTTGTAGAACCTTGTAGTCTCAGCAGAAAGGTGTAGATTCAGTCATGTGAATGGACACAAGTACAGTGTTATATCTTGAAGTGCTGCTTCTGTTCAAGGAAATGTCTCAAGCCCGGAGTGTCCTGACTCTGTATGCAGCACTAATTGTTCATGACATTTAGCGTGGTCTTTGGATACATTTAAAGTTCTGTAAAAATCAGGACTGCCATGTGAAACTGGGACACTTGAAAGTTATGAATTTGGCTGTTCTTTCCCCCCAGGTTGAATGCTGCCAGTTTCCCTTGATGTCAGTTTAGACGTACAGGACTTACCCATTTGTATGGGAGCCATTTACTGTATCTAGCACGGAATGGTTCTTCTGAAATGCATCTTGTTAATGTCATTCCCAAGCAGTGAAGGGGTTACTGACTGCACGAGCTTTAATGCCACTTTTCTCGACAAGCAGTGCTTAATTTCAGTGTAGAGCGTAAAATCAGTTTGGTGGCTGGGGAGGATTAGATGTTATTTTCTGGCGAGCATTTGGTAGACGTCGACGCAGTGGAAAGGGTAGGGTTAATCTTGGTAAATTGTTTTAGTGAAGCTGCTCAGTGAAGCGAAATATTACAGAGGAAATCAATAGCCTTTGTGGTGTATAGCTTTATCTGTGTGGGGAGGGATACAGAAATGTGTGTGAATTTGAAAGGTATATAGCTGCCTCTGTGTGCTGTATGTCTATATTTGTGTGGGATAGAGGAAATCTGTATTGATGTTTAGAAACATGCACAGGATACAGAAATGTGTGTAGGAGACGTATATAATTAATCATTTCAATAATATATATATATATATATCGTATTGGCTCGAATATAGGCCGCACTTTTTCCCCCCACTTTAAGTCTTAAAAGTGGGGGTGCGGCCTATATTCGGGGTCTAGCGGGGTTAGGATACAGATCCCCCGCAGCGGTGCAGGGGACCCGCATCCTACTCTCTGATACTCTCAGACAGCCTCCCCTGCCAGCACTTCCCACGGGGGGTGGGTGCCGGCACAGGAGGTTGTCCAAGCGCATCGTGCGGACGGTCACTGGCTGCGGAGGTTGTTTACCGTGTTTACCGGTGACCGTCCGCACGATGCGCTTTACCTCTGCCCCCAAGACTTACCAGAGCAGACTCCCGGGTGTCTTGCGGGGCCGGCGGGGGACATCTACGCAATACGCGTATACAACTTCCGGTGCCGGCACATCCGCTGAGTGCCGGCACCGGAAGCTGTATACGCGTATTGCGTAGATGTCCCCCACCGGCCCCGCAAGACACCCGGGAGTCTGCTCTGGTAAGTCGGGGGGGGGGCAGAGTGGCAGCATATCTCGGGGGGGGGAGGACAGTGGCAGCATATCTGGGGGGGGAGGAGGACAGTGGCAGCATATCTCGGAGGGGGGAGACAGAGTGGCAGCATGTTTTTTTGGTGCTTTTTTTAAACAAAAAAACTTTTTCTTTAAAAAAAATGCAGTATTATTGGAAAGATATATAATGAGATTGTATACGTTATACGTGGATTTAATTTATAAGGTCCTTGGCTGGCTAAGTCTGATGAGACTCACAGTTGAAAACAGGGAGACCATAGGTTGTCCAGCCTGCTCTGGGTACCTATTTTGGCTCTATTTGTTAGGCAGGAAGGGACTGGGGATGCAAATTGGCACTACCACTTTAAGGCCAGTGACCAATAAATCACAGACTAGACTTTTTACATTCTTACACCGCCTAGACGTTTGCAGTGCACTGTTTCGTGTATTCAGCAGGCCACTACACTCTATACCATCAGATCGGTGCATGATAGTAATAATTAGACTTGCGCATTTGTTTTCAGACGAATGCATTTTTGTGTCGAATGTTACAGTTTTGTCCATTCATCCGAATAACAACAAACTAATACAACATTGGTCGAAAAACGAATGTGTACAATACGAAAAATCGTTCCATTGCTGTGGCCGCCATTTTTAACTACACTAACAGGAGGAGAATCTTGTTGTTTTGTCTGCACCAAAAACTATTTGGTTGTCCAATCAGCTCCCTCCTGTCACATTATGCTGAGGGCTTGTCCAATAGCTGTGCTGCATATTTTTTTGGGGAAAAAGCAGAGTAGTAATGAAGAGAGCCTATATAAGAGCAGAGCAGGCAGGGGATCTGTTCATTTCACTGTGACTGCTTTATGTGCAACTGAGAATTTTACAGAGTGAGATTCTTTTTTGTGAGATTTGGTGAGCCTCAGTCTACAATTTCTCACAGTGTCTAAGACTCCCCAAAGTTTTGATTTAATTAAGATCTTTAATTAATTAAATGAATTAATTCAACCAGTCCACTACTATCCTTAACCTTAACTCTATAACTCTATGCTAATTTTGACCTTCTTCTATGTGTTTATTTCTTGTTTCCATGGCAACCGGACGAACGAATGGGATATCTGAAGAAAAAAAAAATTTTGAAGGATGAAAATTTTCCCTGAAAACAAACACAAATTTTCCGCCTGTGCCCAAGCCTAGTAATAATTGTGAATGGCACATACTATAGGGCACCCACCCATTGTACCCAGTGACCAGTAAGGGCCTGACTGTAAATCAAGTTTGTAGATTGGGCTAGGGAGATGGTTTATTAAATGTATATTCTATCAGATAGCTATATTAAGCACTAATGATTTAAGGTTTTTTCAATGCCTAGGTTACTCAAAATAAGGTATTGGCCCACTATTTGTCTTGCACTTGTATATATACCAGCACAATTTAAAATAGGAGTAGTGATTTTCTTGTGATGCCTTTGTGACTATATGACACGTCTTAGTATGTGGAAGGTCTTTACTTCAAAAGGTGATATAATTTGTGAAAGCTCTTTTTTTAACTGACGGTGTAAAGTGGAATCCTCTTAATAACTCCATAAATTAATGAATATAATCATGAATTAATTAACATTCACAGTCACTCTCTGACTGGCATACTGCAAGCATCTACATCAGTCAAAGTGACTACTGGCATGCTTAATAGGGACAACATCTTAAAAACAGCTGGCTATACAGTACCTGTACTGTTTGGGAGATAATGAATTCTTTGACATGGCAATATGGGGAGGGAATTTCGTAGGCAACTACTTTATATGGATTTTAGCGTTTTACAAACTCAGTGTTCATTTGTCCACTTTGCATTGGGTATTTGCCACTTTCCAAACGGCATGAGTGTAATGAGCACAGGTTCATGTTTTTTCTCATCATGCCAATTTCGTGCTGGTTCAGTTGGCAGACCAAAGTGCATACATATATGTTAAATCACAGATTATCATATTAGAAGAGTTAAATTATACATGATGTGTATAAAGGGAAACTGTTGCCCTTAAAACTTTTAGCTTAACTAGATCATGAATTAAAACTTCTATTTGATTTTTTTCCTATCTTGGTCTACGACCCTTCTTACTACCTGACCCCATGTAGAAAGGCTTCCTGAACCAGTCAACAACATTAACTTAATAATAGGTGAAACAGAACATAGTAGGATCTATTCACCAACTAGAAGCTGACAGGAGAGTTTGCAAGAGAGCTGCTTGGCTTCACTATACATTATGAAGGGTAAACCCCAGTAAATGCCTAGTGTAGGAAGAGCCTGGTTGGCCCTGTATAATATATACTTAAATCAGTTAGATTTCTTCAGTCTCCTCACCTCCTCACCCATTAAATTATACATTAGCAGTAATTACAAGTTGGAGGGCCGAGCTAAAAATCAAAAACAACCCTGGAATTATTTGGACACCAGTCCCATATATTTTATTGTGTAGTTGACCTCATGTGCCCACACACCACACCAAGGGTTTAACAAAAATCCCCGTGCCCCAGTGTGAAAATTGCCCCGGAGCACCCAAACTTCACAAGCAAGATGTCCCACAGAGCCTCCTTTACCCCTAGCTTGTCCGTGCCAAACCTTTATCCCCAAACAGTTTGTCTGTGCCCCAAACAGCCTACCTGTGCCACCTTTCCATTACATCACATTTACAGTCCAAACCAGGGAATGTAAATTACATGGAATTCATTTATAGAGATAATAGAACAATATATATCATGGTCTTTGTTAGGTTAACATTTTTGAAAGTCTGATTTGGTAACATTTGTTAGAAAACTTGAAAATAATGTCAGATTCCAAATTCCAAAGGTTTTCTTTTGGGATCAGGCCACAACAGTACTTGTCATAGAGATATATAAATATTGTACCTTGAATGGCACTTATTTGTGCAGGGATTAAAAAAAAGAATACAAATGTATTTTCTAAATTAATACCATTATTACTGTTAGTATGTAACAACCACTCCATTGTATGAATTGTATATAATGTGGTATAATTGTGATATTTCTGCAAGCTACATAGTGTGCAATTACAAATAACATATTTTAATAACTTAAAAATAATGTATGAAGGTTTCTTTTAGTGAATTCTGTAGTTAAATGGTTAAATGTCGGTAAAATGCTGAAGCAATGTAGAAGATAAAATTTATTAGTTTCATAAGTTTCAGCCCATTAAGTCAGTACTTTTTAGAAAACCATTTTGCAGCAATTAATGAGTCTTTTTGGATAGTTTTTGACAAGCTTTGCGCAGTAGGTTAGTCCATTCTTCACAAGTAAATTGTACCAGTTCTAATAAGTTTGTTTAGCATCATTGATGGACCATGGCCTTCAAATCTCGCCATATGAGACATAATTTGTATGACTTACAGCTGGTGTGTGAACACTGACTGCCATCTTAGACACAAAGCTTTGCAGATCTATCAAGTCCATTGTGGACTTAACAGTGACATCCAATACTGCTTTGTCATTTTCTAAACCTATTCAGTTTTGCAAGGTGACCTGGCTCGGTGTGATGATACATCTTACAACCTTTTAATGATGGATTTTGCTGTGATGGTAGGAATAGTCACAAGTGTTCCTATACCCTTTTTATTCTGTTATGATTCCAATAGACACCTGGGTATACCTCTGCAGTTGGTCCCCTACATTTGCAACCTTGGATTCCCCAGGTCTGTATTCAAAAACTTGCAATCATTTTTGCTTGTACTCTGAAGGTGACCTTTTTGCCCTGTGGCAAAAGACAGTCTTATTTTCATCACAAACTAATTTTAAAAGCTTACCGGTGTGTGTCTGATATATATATATATATATATATATATATATATATATATATATATATATATATATATATATATATAAATATATATAGTGCCTGATAGAGTTTTTAAATAAGAACTGTAAAGTGGGAACTGTCAGCTCTAAGATAAAATACAGCCTAAGAGTCAAGGCTAACCAAGACTTTGTAACTTTGTGATCTTTTGAGCTAACTGAGTAAGGCATTTAGAAGAGGAGCGATGTATTTTACTTACTCTGTATAATATAAAAGCACATTCCACTATTTTCATATACATTATTGTGGCTTTTCGAGCTGTTGCTATGCTTGTACCTACCAAACATTCTGAACTCCAAGGGGATCCTACTTATCAATGTGCTTATCATAACTATACATCGTTGTCTTACTTTTACAGGGCGCCTTTAGCAGATATACTGTATCGTGTGTATCTGCAAAATGTTGCTGTATTGATTTGTTTACAGCAAACCCTGTTTGTACAGGAATGTAACAGCGGATATCGTTATTGCCTTACTACATTTTAGAATGTACTGCACGTACTTGTGGTATTTAAAAAGTTAATAAGCAGCCTTAGATAAAAGTCCAGGTTCTGACCTGTACTGCAGGTGGTGTATTGATGTTGGAGATTCTGTGTCCCTGGGTCTTCCTGATTAATTCACATGCCCCTGCACATGTTTACTGTAGACAAAGTTCATATCTTGGAAGATGACGATTTTCTCTGTTTTGGTTATAAGGGGTTAAATACATGTAATTGTGTCTAAGTACAGTGACATGTAATTATATTATTACATAAGTTATGGTGGGTAAAGGTGATGGAAAACCCTTCCACTTAAAATTAAGGGGGTAGTAGAAGTATTATTAAACACTCATCTACAGACACCACACAAGCCAAAAGGCTTGTTTTTCCCTCAGAAATCTCATGGTGCTGCCACAACCAAAAGGTTGTTGACCTTATTTGCATGCACCTACCCAGAATCCCTTGTGGCAGCACCATGAGATTTCTGAGGGAAAAAACAGCCTTCTGGCTTGTCTGGTGTCTGTAGATGAGTGTTTAATAATACTTCTACTACCCATGTATTTATATGTTATCTCATTCATTGTGTGCCAGGTAGCTTTTTTTTTCCTCTTCTGTATTTATGAAATTGTTCTTTTTTTGTTGCTTTCTTCTTTCTGCAGTTGTTTATAGCTGAGCTTGAAGTTGAGAGACAGTGCCCCATATCTGGGAACTCTCTAAAGTAGCTGAGACTCCTCAAATCTTAAACTTTTAAAAACACTCTTTCCAAAGATTATGTTGCAGTGGCTTGCTAATTGTGGCAACCAAATGGTTCTAGCAATGGCGCTTTATGAAAACCATTATTTGTCAGACAATAAAGATATCCTGAACCATCTCACATTAATTCAAAGAAAGATTTCACCTGTGATATGCCAGAGCCCTAGTTAAAAAGATCAGTTCTGATTTAATCAGAGTAAAATATGAGGGAGTCCGCTTCAGACTGTGTGCCCATTTACCCTGAGATTGGGGTGAAAAGTATGAGAATAAGGCAAACCATGATACATTCCGTGTGGCAATTACATTTTTGCAAAGGAACTGGGTTTTTTTAACCATCCTTCATAATTTATTGCAGAAGTGTAAACAAGTGTATAGGTCGTTGTAAAATTTGAGTTTGAAATGTGGCATCATCAAGCATTGTTGTATGCTAATTAAAAATCTTAGTAGTAACATTTCATTTGATGTTTCCTGTGTTCTAATGCCACAAATGTAGCCTAGGCAAAAGTTTTAAGATATTTTGATTTATTTTGATCTTCATAATTCTAAATTTCTATTTATTTTTAACGGCTTTGCCGCATTGGGTCCAATTCTATTACTTGAGATTTATTTTCCTACGATAATAAAATACTAATTCTCCAATAGATTGCAACACAAAAAATAAGCTAAAACAGCAATAAATCTTATGCCGGGTAATAAGATTTAGCCCACTATCAACCACACCTGGTCTTCCTCACGTTTTATATTAATATAATCCACCGAGTGTGTTATATTATCTCTTTGGAATGCAAAAGTAGGAGACACTTGACATAAGGAAATCACCAAATGTCGTAATAACAATTATATTATATCCACATTCTGACAGGATGACTACACCTCAACACTTACAATGAATGCTTAAATCATATATAGAGCACAGTGCAAAGCTGTGGTGTTAAGAGTTATTGGCAACATGGTGATGGGAGTTTTGAGATCATTTGAAAAATTGAGCCTTTAGGATATGTAAATATCCCAAAGGTGCCACAGTGGTGTATAGCCATTTAATTAAGCATGAGGGTGGAACTTGGGCTGGAGATTTTTGATTGATTGTTTGTCACATAAATTTGACTTTGTGCCAATCACGTTTCCCACATAGACCCTGTCTAAACCTTAGGTCTTTACGTATGTCTTAAATACACTTTACAGTCACATTAAGAAATATATGATTTTGTTATAGTTATTTTTTCTGTATGAGACTTAATGAAAAAGTGTGTTGTAATTATACCATCTCCTTATTTCAAAGACGCCATTAAGTGGCAAAGGAGGGATCTAATAAGCCTTCCCAATTCCTTAGAAAGGGGAGAAGCATATGGTTGACTTTCTTTTCTGTGCAATGATGGTCTTGGTTTTTAGATGCAAGTTAGAATTAATAGGATGAAAGAGACAGGGCTGATATGGGAAATGAGAGCTAAGAAAAAAGAGAGAGTTAGGAAATGGAGGCTGGGGGAGGTGGGTAAAAGATTGGAAAATGGAGGTATGGGAAGGGAGCTTTGTTACTACACTTGTCCATGCATGGCACATCTACACAGGGTCAATGGGTATGACAGATCTCAGTGGCTGTTTGCTGAAAGGTGTGACAAACGTCCACAGCTGAATCTGTGGTACAGCAGTGGAGAAGGACCTGGTTGCGATATTGATGAGTTAAGTTATTCATGGCTGTGCGTATGATCCTGGTTATGTATTGCAGGGTGTGTGACTGAATGCAATGAACATAAATTATTCATTCAAATTTATCCTGGATTTAACCAGACTACTAAGAATTCAGTGTGCTTACTTCCAAACAATGTTTTTAAAACCCTTTCATAGAAATATTTGTGCACTCTAAAGGTCTGGTGTTCAAATATTCCACGACTAAAGAAAAACCTCCATATACTCTGATTGGCAGGGTAGAAATTCTAGTTCAACAAAAGGTATAGGGTGTTTTGTCAAAGCAGTCCTTTGCTTTATAATTTTGTATTACTTACATTACATAGTTCCTGGTAAACACATGTTTATTGGAATGCTTATAAAATATATCATGAAAGAGATCATTGCTTTTATTTCTGCCCTGCATTTATATATTTTGTTACCCAAATATATGTAGCTTGGTAAAGGCAAAAATTAAGTGACGATAAATGAATAATATTTCCCTACATCCCTGTAAAAAGTAGTTGAAACTTATATTGTGCTGAAATTCATGCTGACCACAAAACACAATACTTAACTGTGTTCAAAAGCACCAAGAGCTTTTTTGAGCCTAGCAGCACAATCACAGTGATTATGAAGGTGGTGGACGTTTCTACCCCTGCCCTGCTGTTCTTTAGTCTTTAAATAGAAGGTTGTAGTGCAACCAATGAGTCCTACAACAGCTGTCTAGAGTTAGAGGTTAGAAAATGGTTAGAACATTTTGCCATGTACTTAAGTGTCCATTGTCGCTTTCACATAAAATATGGTTTTATGCGGTTCTTTAATATGACTAAGGACATGAAGACCTTTATTTCTGTTATAAGACACATCACAAGGATATTATGCTCTCTCTCATTGGCTACCAACTTTAGAACCTGCTAATGGGAATTTCTTATTTTGGCCAATAAGCTAGTAATAGGTTGTAATGGTGTAAAAGGTGATTAAGCCATCTGTTAAGTATCTGAACTGTGCCCAGTATGCCAACAAGCAGAAATAACACATTTCTTTCCATATGTACACCCCACCCCTTTACACTCTTTCATTTACCAGCTTGAAATTCTGCCCTAATTCTGTATTCCATTCTAATTCTTTCTGCCTCCTTATTTAGATCCATTTCTCTCATCCTCTCGTTTTGGTATCATTTCTACTTCTCCTCCTCCCTCTATGCCTCTTATCACTCCACTATGACCTTTCAAGTTGCTCACTTACTATAGTTAATCTTCTGACCCCTGGAAAATGGGGTAAATGACTGTTGAACTTTCTCTCTTCAGCCCAGTTCTCCCCTTTTCTTCCCAGTCTCTGTGTCTCTCACCCCTTTATTAGGATTCATGTCACGGCTCTAGTTCCTTCTCTCCTATTACTCTCATTTACCACCCAAAGGGAATTCATTTAGCACTGGGAACGTGGACAGAGCTAATAAAGATAAAGAAGCAAGAGGAGAAGAACAGAAAGAGACTTTCAGTCTAACAGCCTACACCCTTTGTAACCTCTGCCTTTTCTCTCTCTCTCGCTCTCTCTCTCTGCCCTGCTCTGCGTTCTTTATCTTCCTTGTCTCCTCTGCCCCCGTATCTGAGTCCTATGCCCATATCCTCTCCCAGCCGTTGTATCTGTTCTCTCTCACCCTCTGTCTATTCCACAGTACCCCATCCTCTCTTTTCTGGCAGCTGTTAGAATGCAGGAAATAATTAATCCTATAATAGAATTACAGGCCAGAGGGGACAAAATTGAGCATTAACTAGGTGTTTACCCACCACAGAACTGATCACTAGGACAGGGCGTAAAATCCCTAGCGTTGAAGAAGGGTGCACACTCACCTCTTAAATACACAATGCATACATACATTCATCTATTAACAAAGTATCCTATACATGGAGATAATTACTACTCTCTCATTCTGTTATAATGTTTAATGGATCAGTGTACCTTGTTTCATTCTGCTTGCAGAAAATCCAGCACTAACAGAGCTTTTCAATGCACACAACAGGGTCCTTTGATAACACATTTCCCTGGCTTTGGACAGACACTGTCTTGGACCACTTCAAACCTGTGATGGGTGTCCTCATGTGGTTGATGCAGTGCCCTACAGTGAGCTGTGTACCACTGTGATGTTTACTCGCTAGCTACATTAATTATTAATCACCCACTGCTGTAATTACCTGCCCCAACAGCGACACAACCCTTTCTGTGCAACAGATGCTCACCAGGAGCTCTGAGCGATGATGGCTATGCTCTATACAGTACAGCTATGTCTCACTATATACAGCACAGTTATATCTCACTGTATACATCACTGCTATGTCTCACTATATACAGCACAGTTATGTTTCGGTATATACAACACAGCTATGTTTCAATATGTCTGTATATAAAGCACAACATATACAGAATGACTTTTAGTGTATACAGCTCGGTGATTTCTCTGTCTATATAACACAGGTATATCACTGGGTACAGTTCAGCTGCCTCTGCATATAGCATAAAGGACAGTATATAGCACAGCTGGTTTCTGGAACCATACAACATAGGTGTAGTTTGGTATATACAGCGCTGCTCTCCATTTGTATATGCTGAATAGCTCTCTTTGTATATACAGCATGTCTGTCCCTCTGTATAAATACCACGGCTGCCTTTGTGTATACAGCATGGCTGTCTATTGCTATATATGAAACATATACCGTATGTCTTACTATGTATAACACAGCCGTCTGTCAGTCAATACTGTTCATTTTTCTCTCATTGTATAGAGCACACTGTCCAATATATACATTGTGTCTGTGCTAGGTATACATGGCATGGCTATTTCTAAATCCATACTGCACACTTGCTATAAATGGCACTGCTATCTCCCAGTAAATGCAGCACAGTTATACAAGTACAATACTGTCAATATACACAGCACCACTCTCTCTCAGTATATAGTATATAAGATATGCCTTAATAACCATCGTTCGGCATCTGTCATGGTGTGCAGTGCTCGGTCGCTTTTTGGGCAGAATAACAGTTGCCCAATTGCTCATAGCCACTTCTTTTTTCCTAACTCATCCCATTTTTCTTCCTTCTTTTCCCCACCCCCCTTGTTCTTTCTTTCATTCCCCTCCCTTTTTCTCCCTGATACTAGGTCTCTGCTTGCGCCACCTCTGCTCTGTCTCTCCTCTCTGCATGTTTTTTTTTTCTTTTTCCTTTGCCTTTTTCTGGTTCTCTCGCTGCTCGTTCTTCATCTTTCCTCCTTGTTGTCTTTGGTTCCTCTCCTGCATTGTGTGTCCGTCCCTCCTTCTTCTTCATTTTTTTTCTGCCTAGCAGCACCAGCCTGTATTCGACTATGCGTGGAAAATTTCTGCAGCTGGAGATCAGCCTCTGGATTTTATTGCTGAGCGGCACTGTCTGCGTGTGTCCTTGCGCGTCTGTGTGTCTATGTTTATCTCTTTGTGTGCATGTACGTGAATCTCTTGTGTGACTTGTATGCCAGAGATATCAGTGGCATTTATACCCCGCTTCTGTATGCTGTCCTGCAATGCGTTCTACGTGTGCCTGATTTAGCATTTTTCAGTGTGAACACAGGAGTGATCGTGTCATTGTTTCTTTGATTGTTGTGTGGTGGTTCAAAGGCTGGTGTTTTGTCATTGCTTTACTGGATATGGAAACACAAGAAACGATCTTCCAGTTGAGGAAAATGAAGGCCAGGTATGGATAGAATCTGTGTATCTTTCCTCCAGTACGTTGAAAGGGGATAGATATTTATAAATCATATTGTGAGCATGTACTGCTTCCCCTTGCATGAATAGTTGCTCATCCTCTCTCTGTGTACTTGCACCATCTAAACACTTTTTCCCGATGGATATATGTTGGTGTGATTTCAACCAATATAGTTTGGTGGCTGTACATACACTCCTTTCTTCACACATTCTTGTTCATTTTATTTGTTGCTTTCTCCTTGTTTTATTTGTCTTTTTACTAAGTCTATCCTGTACATATCTGAACTACAATATCTTCATCAGTGTCACCTTACGACCATTCTCATTCTCTGTCTCAGAGATACCCTAGCTCCAAACGCTATTACCCTCTAACATGCTGCCACCAAGCTTTTCTTCTGGGAAGTTTCTGTTTGGGGCCTGCTCTCTTTAGTAACCACACAGTAAGAAATACTTACCTCCTCCTAAAATGAATGTTGGTGAGAGGAAAGGAATACAGATTAGCTTTGCATCTCATATCGAACATAGCCGAGGGACGATTATGCATCTTTTGGAGACAGAATAAGAGTGAGAGCTAGCAGTGTATCTTGTAGACAGTTTAGCGCAGTGAGAAATAGGTTTATATGTTATATAGACAGCGAAGTCGTAAGTAAGGAATTTGTACTTCTTGTACAGCAAGCAGAATCCATGATTATTTTTAAATTGAGTTTGGTATACATGCATTCAACTATTTCATAAACTTAGAATAAAGCCAACTTGAAGTCTGATTTCATCAACCTCTGGAAGACAGCACTTTTCAACCAAGACAAGTCTTCATTAACTTCATGTAGGAGTTTCACAAAACCAAGGGAAAAGTAACCTACAGCTCTTAGGCAGAATCGGCAGATACCTAATTGACACATATGGTTTACACAATCTTATTCCTACTTTATTTGTTCTTAAACATAGCAAAATATACCTAAAAAAAACACCTTTGAGTCGTACAGTGACTCATCTGTGATTAACCCAGTGCTTTATAAAACTAACCGAGGGGATACTTTCTCTTCGATTTCATTTTGTCAGCACTTGTAAGGTGCCAATCACTAGTTATTATGCTAATAACTCTCCACTACTCACCTGTAATTAAGATTCCTCGAGGCTTGGACTTTGACCTCTCTGATTATAGAGGTTATCTTATAGTGATGAGTGTTATGAATAAAGGGCGATTATTCATAATGGAAGCTCAATTTGAGATGTACCATAGAGGTTTATACAAGATAACTTAACTTACTATAAAAGCTTCTTATTCTGCATGAGTAATGACAGAGTAATGAAAATAATGTGACAATCTCTGTGAAGGAATACTCTCCTGAGCAGTGATAATAGTATCTTACACAGAGAGGTAGCAAAAGACAGTTGGGGCTCTCAGAGAGAGAAAGAAGCAGCAAAAGCAAGCAAAGCCTTTCCCTCCCAATGCCTTTGTGAGGGTTAATAGGACTCACTTTTTCCCAGACTAAGATTCCTGGTCTGCAATTATTGGTAATTGTCTAATTGCCCTGTCTGTGCTCATTGTTGGAATTACAGAGGAGGTGGAGGTTGGGTCTTTGTTTTACATCTCCAGCGTTCAGATAAGGTTGGAGCGGGGCACTGGTATGGATAAATGCTGGCTGTGTTTAGAGTCTGCCATATTGGTATTTGATTCAATACTTACACAACATCGCCTGTGAATATAGTTTTATTTGTACCTCATGTATCTAGGTTTGTTGTAATATGTGGTGTTGCATCTGTTTACAAAAATTCAATCAGTGAAGACTGGCTAAGAATCATGGGGATGTAATCCATCAAATAGTGGTCAATGTATAATCTTAAAATATAGTAGTGCCCTTGGTATTCTCTGCCTTCTCTTTATAGATGCAGATCTACCACATCCACCCACAGTATGCTCAGATTTCATTGATTTTTCCAAATATACATTTTGTTTATCTGGTGCTAAAACTTCCTTTGCTAGTTTTTACCACTTTACTGCAAGTCTACCTACTTTTTTAGACATACTGCTTATCCAATTACATTTAAGATAATCTAGTTTTATAAGATGCTCCCATATATCCGAGCAACATTTTATATTTACAATGTTTCCCCTGTATACACATTATTAACACTTATGTTTCTTTCTAGGTGAGGAGTCAAGCATCCAGTATGATTCTCCCGCTGCCATCTTGCCTGTGTCCCATTCTCCTACTTATAGTGGGCTCCATCCTGTCCGGCTCTGCCTCAGGTTGTCCCCAACGTTGTGATTGCTCCCCCCAGGACCGCTCTGTCTTGTGCCACCGCAAGCGCCACATCTCCGTCCCTGAAGGTGTACCTACTGATACACGACTCTTGGATTTAAGCAAGAATCGTATTAAAACTATCAATCAGGATGAATTTTCCTCTTTTCCTTACTTAGAAGAATTGGAACTAAATGAAAACATTGTGAGTGTCATTGAGCCAGGAGCCTTTAGTGGGCTTTCCAACCTGCGTTCTTTGGGGTTGCGGAGTAACCGCCTCAAGCTCATTCCTCTCGGTGTTTTCACAGGGCTAAGTAATCTCACCCGGCTTGATATTAGTGAAAACAAAATTGTCATCCTTTTAGATGATATGTTCCAAGACTTATACAACCTGAAGTCCCTGGAAGTTGGAGATAATGATTTGGTCTACATCTCCCATCGTGCTTTCCGTGGGCTTAACAGCCTGGAAGAGCTGACACTGGAGAAGTGCAACCTCACTACAGTGCCCACAGAAGCTCTGTCCCATCTCCATGGACTTATATCCCTGAGACTCCGGTACCTCAACATCAATGTTATCCGGGACTACTCATTTAAAAGGCTAGATCGTCTCAAAGTTCTGGAGGTCGCACACTGGCCATATTTGGATACTATGACCTCAAATAGCCTTCATGGGCTCAACTTAACATCTCTCTCTATCACATACAGCAATCTGACTGCTATACCCTATGTAGCCATTCGACATCTTGTTTATCTCCGCTTCCTCAATCTTTCCTACAATCCTATCACTGCCGTGGAAGGCTCCATGTTGCATGAGTTGCTCAGACTTCAGGAGTTTCACCTAGTGGGTGGACAGCTGTCTGTGGTTGAACCCTATGCATTCCGAGGTCTTAACCATTTGCGAATACTTAATGTCTCTTCCAACTTACTTAGCACACTAGAGGAATCCTCCTTCCATTCTGTGGGTAACCTGGAGACTCTTATATTAGACCGCAATCCATTGGCTTGTGACTGCCGCCTTCTGTGGATCTTCCGTCGACGCTGGCGACTGAACTTCCACAAACAACAACCTTCCTGTGCTAGCCCAGAATATGTGCAAGGAAAGGAGTTTAAAGACTTCCCTGATGTGTTACAGCCAAATTACTTCACATGTAGACGTGCTCGCATACAGGACCGTAGTGCACAGGTGATACATGTAGATGAAGGACTCACAGTACATTTCTACTGTAGGGCTGATGGGGACCCACCTCCTACTATCCTTTGGCAGTCTCCTCGCAAGACTTTCATCACCAGCAAAAGCAACGGGCGGCTCACTGTATTTCCAGATGGAACTCTAGAGGTGCGATATGCCCAAATACAAGACAATGGGACGTATCATTGTGTAGCAAGCAATGCAGGCGGCAATGATACCTCTGTGGCACATCTCCATGTACGTAGCTACTCACCTGATTGGCCTCATCAACCGAACAAGACCTTTGCCTTCATCTCAAACCAGCCAAATGAAAGTGATGTCAATAGCACACGTGCAAGCGTCCCCTTCCCGTTTGATATTAAGACGCTGATCATTGCCACTACTATGGGCTTCATTTCTTTCTTGGGGGTTGTCCTTTTCTGCTTGGTTCTGCTTTTCCTTTGGAGCAGGGGCAAAGGTAATACCAAACACAACATTGAGATAGAATATGTACCTCGAAAGTCTGATGCTGGACTCTCCTCAGCAGATGCTCCCCGTAAGTTCAACATGAAGATGATCTGATGGGGAGCAGAGGGGAAGGCAGAATAGGGGGTATTAGGGGCAAATAGTGGAATGCACAATGCCCATTTTTACCCTAGATTTTCTGCTCAGTCCTTCAAGTTCAAGCAATCTGACGGGGATTCTTTAATCTTATGTTGTTGACTCACAGACTGTCAATTTTGGGAATGACCTTTGCACTTTTGACCCTGTGAATTTAACTTCCCCAAACTGCTCCAGATCTGAAACTGCCCATCTGGCTCAAACCCTGATATTTATATGGGAGGATAGCAGGTGGGGTGGATGGGTGAAATAAACAAGGCAACTGGAAAATGGAGACTTTGGAACAGCCCCCGTACGAAGGAGAAGGAATTTGAGGGGCTCTTGGGAGGCAGAGAAATAGTCTAATATTGAACTTTGTCCTCTTTATCTTCTCCCAATTTCAATACCTGTGATTTTTATGAAAAAAAATAAACAAGAATATTACTGAAAAAATAAAAAAACTAGAAAACTCCAAAGAATGTGGATCTGTTGTAACATCATTACATCATTAAACTAGGTACACCTCCCTATATATATATATATATATATATCTCTCGTAAGGGTGGAAACAGTTGCTCATATATGTACTACTATTTAATAAATATCCACATTATTTAATGGAGGAGAAGATTTGAGGAGTAATAGGAACAGAGACTAATAATTCCATATGGCCCATGAACCTCAATCACTAAACCTCTTATCCATGAATCCATACCCTACATTGACGGCTATATAAATGCTCCTATATTGTTGGCTATATTCTGTATTCTTCCTGTAATTCTTCACTAATACTGTGCAGTCTTTTACCTTTACCCATTTTTGGTTTTTTTTACAAATTTTTATTTTTTTTACCATTCCCTTTTACAATTTGTTCTTTCTTCCTGCCCCTGTTCTTTAAAGATTTAATGCCTTCTTTCTTCATCACCACTTCCTTCTCATTTCAGCATTGTTGTATTTCTTTGCTTTTACTTGGCTTTTACCGCTTCATATACTATTATCACCCTCTCCATCATCACCTTCCCCCACTTTTTTTTGATTGTCATTTAAACAGTTTATATATCAGTGAAATAATGATGAGGAAATGTAGAAAGGATTTATACAGGGTAATTGGCATTATTGGCCTCAATGAGGGGGGGTACACTTAAAATTGCTGATTATTGAATGAATTACAATAAGGTTTATGGTTACTCTGGAGAATCCCCCAGTGAAATGATAGAACTGTTTGCTCGCTGACAGATAAGCGTCTCAGTTCATTAATTTCAGACAGTAAACAGGTCAGTCTGTTGATTGTGGGTGTGACTAAAGAAGATTTGCCATTGATGATAAGCTCATTGCAGCGTATATGACGAGACAGACAACCAATCAATATAAAAGAACTGCTAATTCACCAAGCACTAATAAGCTGATGATTTGTAGATAATTTAGATTTAATTAGAACTTTCTTGAATGTAGAGTAATGGTCCATCATTACACCTACGTCTCATGTAAGCACTAATATACTATGCCGTTATCTAACCAATGTCAGCCTCTGCACACAGTTACTTGACACTATGAATTGTTATGAAGGTTCCCAAGTAGAGAACATTCCTCAAATCCTGCAGAAGTTGAATCCAAAAGCTGACATTACCCCCTACTTTATACCATCCATTTGTAAAGATTCTGCTCTCTGGTAGACTTCTTTAATATAAGTAGCTAACAGCTCATTTAGTAATTGAGTCCTTATCTAATCTACTTGCTGCCAGTGGCTCTGATCCTTGTTAGTGACAGATCACTAAGGACAAATATTCAGCTAAAGCTTAATGAGGGAAGTTCTACTGGAAGAGCAGAAATGGATAAGAATGGGAATGGATACAATGTGATAGGTGCAATGCAGCACACAAAACATTGTGTGATGGGTTACAATTGTTAATACTATTGGCACACAGGATTCACTTTCACTCTTTACTTAGATATTTTTGGGTTGGAAATCTGATCAAAGTAACAATTCAAAGCTGTGATAACATGACAAAAAAAACATTGGGATTCCATGTTTTCTTATAAATTAAGAAATTAAAAAAGATTAGGGGCTGCTCACAGTTTGTCACATTCCCATATCTGGCTGTTTTGTGTAAAGAGATATAATGAGGATATAAGCCAGTAAAGGGAGAGTGAGAGGGTAATTAAATATGCTGTTCTGAAACATACCTTCACACTTGGTCTTCAAATGGATAAGCAAGACCATTATTCATGTTATTTGTTACTGCCTATCACCAGCCCATCTTCACTTTGTCTTTCTCCCTCTTCCTTCTGTTTTCCCACTTATGCCAGCAGGCACAGCCTTGAAGCTGGCTGAGGTGCCACAAACTGCTCCGAAATCTCTAGTATGCCGCTAGTTGGACAGCTCATTCTTGTCCTGCATCCCTTTCTGTCTCCCTCTGGGTCTGTCTCCACATATAATTAACATTTACATATTTGCTTGGCCAAATTTTATCTCTTTAATTGTTTGTTAGCTTCCTGCTTGGCACAATTGGATGGTGCCCCTGGTAGTATACACTAATTAGTATCCTTCTGCACGCTAGGAGGTGGCCACCAAAAATGAAAAAAGATCATGCTAAATATTAAAGTGCAGCCTACGCTGCTGTTAGAGGATGGTTAAAATAATATACTCAGCAATATATTTTACAAGCACGTTTAAGCTGTAAATATACCAGCAATAAATAAGTAATCAGAGCCACAGTTGTGTATGTTAAGAGAATCACCAAAGCGATACAGGAGGCCAGTTTGTTCTTTTAAAATGTCTTTGGTCTTTGCAACGTAGCCGTTTGCGTTCCCCTGCCTAACTGTTTCCACCTGGCCATGTGAGAGAGATGCAGCCAAGTTAGGTAAGATTTTTGCCTTGGCTGAAACATTCAAGCTTTCCATGCATGTCACTTTTGGTGAGTATTGATGTGAATTGGGTAAATGTTGCTTGGGTGTTCTCCTGGGATGGAAGATATCAGCCTATGAACTCTACACCCTCTGCTTCCAGGTAAAGTGCCTCGCTGACAGATCTCATCTGCACCGTAACTTTCTGTATGATATATAAAGTCCATAATCATCTATATATTCACCATCCAGCAAAAATGGTCTTATAGCTATGAAACATAGCTAGTCGTCACACTCCCTAAATATAGCCAAGAGATAGCTTTACCAGCTGTGTTTGAACTACAACCTTTATAATGCTCTGCCAGTCTTTCCGTTTCTCAAATGCAAATTCTTGGGAATCCATCTCAAGGTAAATTGGCAAACTTTCTGGTTCATATTGTCTATCACACCTTCATACCTACTGTAATTGAATATGATCTGGGCATTCCAATGTATGATCGTCACAATAGTAAGTCACATCTTCAAATCACAGCTTGAGTGCAGGTAAGTAGCTCAGAAAATCATCAAGAAGGTTCCAATGTATGCATATATGTTGTAATCCAATTACAGATGGCTACCCTTCCAGGAATATTAGGCAAAACTGGAAACAATCAGTCCAGTGGTCAAGTCAAGCCAAGGGACCAAGTAAAAACAACCCGAAACATGTACGTCCACCATGCAGTCCTGTCCAACACATTTACAGAAAAGGCGTGCACAGGAAGGAAGCACTTACCACGAGGATAGAAAGGATCCAGCCGCCATGTAAATCATTTGGGGCCCTGGTGGTTATGTTTAGAACTGCAAGTAAAACAGCTTCAGGTAGTGACTCTGAATTGAACCCTCTAAGTTGGCAATTGCCCTCCTTGCCTACAGTTCCATGTGGGCTATAATAGTTAAGTTAACAATAGATAATGCTCCTTGCTGATTCCGTACAATTATCCATTCATGCATGAAGATGCTTTGATAACACATTAAACAGGCATAGTAGTCAGAGTTCCATTTTCTAGTATGCAAGCAGCAATTTGAATTTGCGCTGCTGATTTTCAGGATGCTGGTAAAGCCCACGCTTTTATGGATGTTTTATACACTGACAATCTCTGCCTCTCTAATTCTTGAGGGTAACTAAAGAGTTACATTTCAAAGACCCAACTCCGTAGAACAATTCCAACATCAAATGTCTGTTTCCCATTATGCCAGTGCCAGAAAATTAAGGGCAGAGACGGGGGGGGGTGTTAAGAAAAAGGTATAATTAAGGCCCATCACCAACACTTGTATAAAGGAGTAAATATGCATAAACTTAGTTATATACCGTATTTGCTCGATTATAAGACGAGGTTTTTTTCAGAGCAAATGCTCTGAAAAATACCCCTCGTCTTCTAATCGGGGTCGTCTTCTAATCAGACCTCAAATAGAGGTCTGATTATGAGACTAAGATACAGATCCCCCGCACCGCTGCAGGGGACCTGGATCCTCCTGTCTCCCCCCCCCCCCTTACCGGTGCTTCCTGCTGTATTGCCGGGGCAGCGGGTTGACGTCTACGCGATCCGCGTAGACAACGTCCGCTGCAGCCGGAAGGAGGTGTGGCTAGCAGCGGGGGTTGTCTGCGTCCGTCGCGGATACCTTCCCCGACTGTCAGAGATCAGAGTTCCCCGCACCGGTGCCGGTGCTGCACTGGTGCGGGGAACTCTGATCTCTCACAGCCGGGGAAGGTCTGCGCGATGGACGCAGACAAACCCCCGCTGCCAACTCCACCTCCTTCCGACTGCAGCGGAAGGGGACGTCAACCCGCTGCCCCGGCAATACAGCAGGAAATTGGAAGCACCGGTAAGTGTGTGTGTGCGTGTGTGTGTGTGTTTGTTAAATGGGGGCATAGGGCATTTCTGGAATGCCTTATACCCCTATATGCCACTCTGGCACTTAGGGGGTTAAAAGGCATATTATGGGGCAGAGTGGCATATAGGGAGGTATAAGGCATTTCAGGAGGCAGAGTGGCGTTAAGAGGGCATTTAATACAGCACTCTGCCTCCTGAAATGCCTTATACCTCCCTATATGCCACTCTGCCCCATAATATGCATTTTAACCCCCTAAATGCCAGAATGGGATATAGGGGTATAAGGCATTTCTGGAGGCAGAGTGGCACATAGGGGGTCAAAAGGCATACCATGGGGCACAGTGGCATATAGAGGGTTAAAAGGCATATCATGGGCCACAGTGCCATATTGGTGTGGCAAGCCTGGGGGCAGATGTGCGTAACTGGGGGACAGGTTGGAAAATACAAGGAAATAAAAACAAAAAAAATATTCTCAATCATAGCTTTTATTTAAAAAAATAGTTAATGAATTAACATTTACTGGTAAAACTTTTTTCCTTTAGGGCCGTCTTATATTCAGGCTTTTTCTTTTTTTCCTAAGTTAATATTCAGATTTTGGGGGGTCGTCTTATAATCAGGGTCATCTTATAATCGAGCAAATACGGTAATACTTCTGACAACAAATTTGTCTTAAAGAAAATTAAAGTAATATCTCTTTATGAGGAATCCGAGCCGCACTTTTAGTCTCTCCTCTTCAGCCTTTAAGTGGCCCCCAAACTTGTAAATGAGCTCCAAACTACCCAGTATCTGTAGTGGGTAGCCTTGAGCTCAATGCTGCAGGGTCATGCAAAATATCTGGTCCCACCCCCTGCCCAGGATCCAGTAAGGAAATGCTGAGTATGATATACAGTATATATATATATATATATATATATATATACACACACATATATATACATATATATACACATATATATACCGGTGTATTGTATGTTTTTCAATATGCTTACATTTCCTTTTATCCACATTAAATGTCATCTGTGGCTTACCTGCCAATTCCCAGAGTTCTTCCAAATCCATGGCCAGAGAAGAATTTCCTTACATATTATCACAGAATTATCTACAATAAAAGAAGACCAGAACCTGCCAAGAGCCCACTAACGTTTTTTACATTGTCCATTACTCTGTTTGCTATTACTTGGACAGTTTTCAGTCAATTATACGTTTTCCCTTAAATCAGTTTCCTTTAAGCGATACACCATTCCTAGTATTGTTGTTGCCCAAAACTTCCCCGAAAATTTATTATTTCATCAAGTAAAATCTTTGTTTTTTCTTCTGGGAACCCTTTATCATTACGTAACAGAAAAGCAGGTACTGATTGGTTCTTAATATAGCAATGGAAAAGGGTCTTAAAACGCTTAGCATACTATAGGGTACAATTAATGTCTTGGAACAGCACCTCTAAATTTTATTTATGTACGTGTTTTGCTTTCACTTTTAGTAGGTTTATTATGTTTATTTTTTAAAGTTACTTAAATTTGAAGTAAATTTAGTAACAAAGGGTTTGTTCCAGTTAACAAGCTGCTCAGATGACCTTACCATGCTGTAGTTGGCCTTCTTCAAATAGTGTTTTGCAGAAGCCAATGCCATTTTATTTAAAAAAATATATTTTAAGTGAGACAATATTAAGGTCACTATGTGCCAAGTGTTCCCTTATTTAAACACTTGTTTGTCAGATGGACATCCAGGCTGGTAATCATTCAGCTTGGTGCTTTTACTGTTAATAATTAGCAAGTTCAAGTATCTGTATCCCTTAACTGTACAACATGACCCAATATTCCAATCAATGTCTGGGTAATTAAAATCACCCATGATTAAAGCATGACCCAGATGTGCAGCTTTTCTGGCTTTGTAATAATGACCTTTTATCTCTTGTGAAAAAGTGTGACTCCAGGGCCTCTTCATTATCAACAATCTAGTTAATTCAGATTTTACATATAAAATTACTCATTTCAAATTTCTTATTCACTTAACTAATTTAACTGTCCATCTTCAATCTCATCTAACCACATTTATGTGATAGCAATTAAATTGAGTTTCCTGCTTTGCTCAAAGAAGACACCCAGTGGAGGAGCAGGACCCCTTGGCAATATAACTCAGGCTCGCCGTTTGGGTGAACTACCATGTGAGTGAGTGACCCCCAACGATAAATTTCTCTTTCCAATCTTAGTTTAAAGCCTCCTCCAGTTTGCCAGAAATAATTGTTTAGAGAAAACCATGTCACGTCATAAAGATGAAACATGGCCCTACTGTAGAGTCAGATAGTCCTAACCCAAATATCTCCGTCCAACATCACTTTTCCAGTCTTGGTTCCCAAATACGTTGAAGCCAAGCTGGTTAGAGACAGAAGAATGTTCAGCATTTATAGTCCTGGAAACAGGATACCATTATTTCCCTATAACAGAGTTTCCTACAGCCAACAGTCTAGCAATTTTGCTTCCCACTGCATTGGAGTAGTTATCTCACTACTACAGGTGCTTTCTCGGCAATGGTAATTCAAGGTATCACAAAAGGAGAGAAAGGCCTTATGGCGTTCCTATGGACATTATATATAAAGCTCAAAGTAAGCCTTTCAAAGATGTGATTTCATGTCTGGGTGCATCTTCAAAACATAAATGCATATGAAGGAAAGTAAAAAAATCACACCAAGTATTTTTAATGGAGACAAATGCTTTTTATTCTCACGTAATGGTATAAAAGTATAAGGGCAAGTATTCAAGCATTTTATCACATTCATCATGTTAACACCGATAACTTCTGCAAATGACTACTAAATGGTTAATGTTATGTGGGATTTATTGAGAGCTCATTAAAAGGTCATAGTTTAGCATACGCTGAACCTTTCACATGACAACATAGAAGATGCATGAAAAATTCCCATCACCCTTTTAAACCTAATTTTCAGAATGGTGAGTAAGCTCAGTAGAAACACAGATACACCAACGATAAATCAGATTTTATTAACAATTGCAATGAATATTTGTGAACAAATAGAACACACTCAAAACTGATGTATTCATACACTGAGCTCTTAAATAGCTGACCAAGGTAACATAGCTATTCACCAATCTCTGTTGTGTATGTGGGAAAACACAGTGGCTCAGTGCTCAACATCTTCAGGTCAAACATATTTTATTGTGCTGTTATTTATCTGTCTCTCAAATCTGGCTTATTTGGATAGATTTGCTTGACACACAAAGGCTTATTATTATAAATCTCTCTCTGATTATCAGTTTAAGCAAACTGGTTCATGGACATGTGGTAACACTGCCCCCACAGGACACTTCTGGTAAAACAGTTCTCTGTGACTAAGAGTAGATAATATTCATGAATTTCTTCTAGTTATTATCTCTTATTTACATAGCAACAACAATGTACTCACTGCGTCTTACAATACATGTATTCATGAGGTGTAAGAAAATGTTAAACTATAGACTAAGACAAACTAATTAAGTAAAGAGTCTCGGCTCACAAGCTCTAGGCATTTATTATGATAGGATTTTCCATACATAGTCCATGAAAGGACTTCTAGTGCTGGCTCATACATAGCGTTCATTTTGGTAATGTGACCTGGTAAGTTGGCCAAGATGACCTAGACAGATGGTAGCAAGCTGATATGAGGTGTCTGGTTTATAGCCCTAATATATAACACGTCTAGTAATACATTAGCCATAGTCAAGGACCATTATAGGTGGCACAACCATTTAGGAATTTATGTGGCAAATGCGCAGGAGTTTCTGCTCTGATCGTTTTAGACCGTTTCAGATCTTAGTTTACTAAGAAGTCTGAGGTTCTCCACCACAAAACAGGAAAAGTTCAAAAGACACAAAAGATGTTCGAAAGACGAACTGCCGTCCTGGCGTCAAGCTGTTATGTGTCAGTTCTGGCAGGTGTCCTAAAAGCAGGGTATGCCTGTATGCTTTTAGCCAAATCATCACCACTAACACAAAATGAACAAACACAAAAAGAGACGTATTTTGGACCGCTGGAGCCTATGGTCTTGTAACAAGCTACAGGGCACCGTACAAAGTGAAGGAGCGAAGCTGCCTCCCTCTCTCGCTTGTAGGGTAGAAGGTGATAAGAAGAAAATAATAGACTCCTTTTCCAGTTTTCCACAGGGTGCAAGTTTGCCAATGACTCGCCCACTTTCTGGTGTGCATAAAAGACCAGCGAGCAGACCTTGGGTTGCAGTAAATGTACAGCTGTCTTTACTAAATGAAAACCAAATGATAATGGATTTTTTTTTCCATAATCAATTATGTCCATTAAGAAGAGCTTTATTCGGCATCCAAAACACGGCTTTATATACTTGTATACAGTAAATCATGTATTCAAAGTTTCTCGAAAACTGCTTTCAAGTTTAAGGGGTTCATTTTCTGGTACAGAAACATACTCTTCTTCATGAATACCACACCAGTTATTTTTTTGCACACATATACGTGTTAAATGTTGCTTACCAGCACATGCAAAGTGCTGTCACCTAGTGTGCAATAAGGGATCAGTCATTATCCAGTTGTAAGTCAGCAAAATGTTAAATGTACTGGGGTATATGGAAACACTTTTCACATTTGAATGTAAAAAATATCCTAGATAGCGGATAGGGAACAGCAGTGAAGTCCAAGTAAATCAACCTAGCGCACTCAAACCTACACTATGTTTGATGTATATTTGGTAAATGTATTTATTACAGCTCCAACAACAGAGACAAAGCCATTGCAAAGTGTAAAGAAATATAATTTGTGGAGGGACTGCCCAACGCTGCAGCTGACCGCCGCAGGATACACTTGGCAGTCATGTGAGCCCGTTCTCCTCCCATACTGCCTTTGTTGATTAACAAAGTGATTAAATGCTTTGTAATTAATTACCAGGGTGACACTGGCTTCTGCGTCTCTTTAAGATGGCTTCAAACAAGTTCATTATGTGGTGGGCCTAACCTCGTTAGTGAGGGATGAAGAACGCTATTGATCTGGCACTGATTGGTTTAACTAACTCTCAGATGTGTAATTAGGCAAAGAGCTGTGACTGAGAGATGGCATTAAAGGCAAGTGCTCTCAGATGGGCATGGTCATATAGCGAGCTATTTATGTTAAGGTTACTCATGATCAGGACACTGATGGCCTCCAAAAAGGAAGAAAAATATATTTTTAAACAGTATTATGAAGAAAACTCCTGCCAGTCCTAAAACGATGGCTGTTATAATGTCCTCGTTTTAAGAGAACATACTTTTCAGGACTTGCCGAATATATATATATATATATATATATATATATATAAACAAAAGTGATGGGAACAACAATAAGCTACCTGAGATTTTAACCTATTTGATATGCTGGGAGTGCAGCCTTAATAGTGCTCACAGATTCCAAAACTCCCTACATATATGTAGTATACGTTTCTGAAAATCAGATATATTCATCATATTTATCACTTTTCTACAGCAATTTGCCCACTTACCTCTTCTTAAGGTAGTAAAAAAATAATTCGGCATTTTCAAACTCTCTTTTTGCCTAGGACCTCTTCCCCTTTATAGATGCAATTTAAAAAAATGACAACTTCAGTTCCAGTACAGTAATATCTCATGCATTTTTTTAAGGTAATGGAATTTTCTTACATGTTACAGTGTTTTGATTTCAGTAAAACAAAAATTTGTCTACTGGTCGAGCTGTGCAACATGACTAGTTTGTAGACCTGAGGGATCACTCTTAATTAATAGACTATGACAGATGACATCACTGGGGTCCTGTTAAATACTTTTACATTTTCCATTACACCAAGTGATGCTGCTTCTGAAATCACACTGTGAGCACCTGGGCTAAAAAAAAAATAAATAAAAAAATAAAAAAAAAGTGAAAGATTTAATTTACGCACATATATATTTTTTAACTCCTGGATCTCACATACTTTCTAACCATTAGTGGCAAAATCTCCAGCTCCAGTAGCACTATATTAACTTCTTTCTGTAATCCAAACAGTCCGTAACATTATTCTGGTGCTCTAGATTTACACAAATTATAATATATAACTAAATAAGTATAACCGATTACAAATTAACTTCTAGATCCAGTTCCACTTCCACAATCTTGCCTTTCAAAATGCAAAATATACTTAACGCATTAAAGAACTAGCGCCGTTTTACTAGAGCAATTTTGTTTTTACTATATCTTTTTTTTTCACTGTTTGTAATTTGAATGTACTCACATTAAAGGGTTTTTTGGCACAATTAGGACATTCTTTTAAAACCAAATTGTCATATGTAATACACTATTTTGAATATTTTTTAATGGGGAAAAAATTCACACTTGTATTTAAATTGTATACAGTTAGTGCCTATGGAAGAAAATTTGATTTGGAAACCAACCTAAATGCCAATGATTTTCATCTACAATATATGACCAAAGGTATGTAGACACCCATCTTAATTTTTGAGTTTAGGCGCTTCAGCCACACCCACGGCTAACAAGTATATAAAATCATACAGTCATCTCCGTAAACAATCATTGGCAGTAGAATACGCAGCACTGAAGAGCTCTGTGATTTTAAATGTGGAACTGTCATAAGATGTCACGTCACATTGCGGCCCTGCAAGATTTGCTTAGGTCCTCCCTAAACGCTATTATTGTGAAGCAGAAGAGTCTAGATGCAACAGCAGCTCACCTACAAAGCAGTAGCCCACCCACAGAGCAGGATTGCTCAGTGCAGTACACTCCGTAATGCACTCAAGCTGCCTCCAGAAGCAACATCTGAAACTTGAGTTTCTAAGGACGAGCAGCGGCACACAAGCCGAAGATTACTATGTGCAATGCCGAGTGCCAGCTGGAATGGTGTAAAGCACTCAGGACTCTGGAGCAGTGGAAACGTGTTCTCTTGGAACAATGAATTTGTTATATGGAAGTCTGATGGCGAATGCCAAGAGAATGTTACCTAGAGCAGTGGTTCTCAACCCGTGTATCCTCAGGACCCACATTTGTCTTTGGTCATTAAGTCGCAACCCAAAAATAACCTCAGAAAAGATGAGGGAGTGAAAAGGCTGTCCGCGGGCTGCAACAGGAAGAGTGGAGGAGCAATCAGAGAAAAACTTTATTCAGCTCCCACTAGGAGCAGACAGCGACCGCAAACCAATCAAGCAACTTGCTTTGCGGTCGGGGAGTAATGCTAAAGTACATGCCAGACCGGAGGCTGCCTGATGGCCCTGATTGCTGTGGCCGCGGTCCTGACAGCCTGCTGCCCGCGGATTGCTGCTAGAATGTGTAAGACAGCCCCAGGAAAGTGAAATTTTCCCGGTATGCCTCCAGTCCGGCCCTGACCCTCCGCGACACACTGAAGACAGGGTCACGACCCACGAGTTGAGAATCACTGACCTAGAGGAATGCATAGTACCTACTGTGAAGTTTAGTGCAGTAAGGATAATGTTAATAGTATAGCATCCAGACATTTTAGACAACTGTATGCTTGCAACTTTGTGGCACCAACGGCAAGCCATTTTCTTGGTGTGGATGAACTTGAGTGCCCCACACGGAGCCCTTACCTTAACCCCATTCAACATCTTTGGAAAGAATTGGAAGGCTGATTGCTAGCCAGGCCTTCTCAGCCAGCATCAGCGCCTGACCTCACAAATGCTCTCTCTGCTGAATGGGCAGAAATTTCACATACTCTGTGGGTAGTAGGGGGGAATTAATGCCATATCAATTCCTGTAGTTTTGAATGGGGTGTCCAACAAGCTCATACAATATGTTGGTCATATTGTGTATCTTTGGTGTTATAGGATAAATATTAAAAGGTGTGCATCATTTTTGTTCCTCCAGACTCCCCATAAAGGGCATGTTTCTAAATAGTAGACAACCCAGGATATTCAACTTCATCTTCATGTATCAACTTTACCAATTTTAGAGATGCACCGAAATGAAAATTCTGTACCGAAACAAAAAATTCAGCATTCGCCTGGTCGAAACCAAAATAGAACCCCCACCTTTATAATAAATAAAAAACCAAAACACACTTTTTTTATTAAACACACTAAAAATTGCACGAAAAATGTAACAATATTTATATATATATAAAATTGTTAACGGCAATCACACTCCTGTCATGCCCAGGTTCTAGCATGTACTGGTTGCCTGGGCATGATAGGAGTGTGATCACTGTTATTATATATATATATATATAATACTGTAATTTAATTTTTCTGTCCAATATTGGTGTGTTAACCACACTTATTAAAAGTAACACCAAAATAGGACAGAAAAATTCATTATAATATATATATATAAAAATATATATGGTTGACAGCAATCACACTCCTATCATACCCATGCAGCCAGTACATGCTGGAACCTGGGCACGACAGGAGTGTGATTACAGCCTCCCCTATGTCATGGTATCCCTCTATGCTATCTCACACACATTAATTTACTCATTCACAAACATTCATATACTCATTCATTCAGATACTAATCATTCACAGATTCTCATGAATTCCCTTAATCACGCATACTTGCTCATACACCCTCCCCACCCCTTACCTGAACTGCAGATCTCCCTGCCTGTGTTGCTCGCACTCTGTGCGAACAACTTCTCTTGTCCCCGCCCCAGGGGAAGAAGGAACGGAGTAGAGTGATGTGACGTGCATTCATGCGACTCCACTGGGTTCCTGCTTCCCCTGGCCGGTACAAGAGACGCTGCTCGCACACTGCAGGTAAGCAGCAGGGCCTACTGACAATTATTTTTGGCTGTTTTTCTTTTATTTCGGCATTTCGCCGATAATGCCCTTTTCGGACAATATATTGGTGCATCCCTAATCAATTTCTTACAATTTTGTGGTAACATTTTTTCCCCACATATATATTGGCATTTTGCTAAGTATTTCTCGCTCAGAAAATGTACTGAAAAAGTTAATGCTAGTTCTGAAAGGTGTTTGACCCTGGCCACTGCCGAAAACGTCAACAATCGGCACATGAGCATTAAGAACTGGACCACAGATCAATGGAAGAAGATGGCCTGGTCTGATGTATCACATTTCCTTCTACATCAAGTGGATGGCCCGGTGTGCGTGGGTCGCTTACCTGGAGGACACATGGCACCGGGATGCATCCATGGAGGCCTCTCCTCACAACTTAGAGAAATTAAAAGGATTTCCTGCTAAGGTCTTGGTGCCAGATACTACAGCACACCTTCAGAGGTCTGGTGGAGTCCATGCCTCGACGGGTCAGGGGTGTTTTGGCTGCAAAAGGGGGACCTACACAATATTAGGCAGGTGGTCATAATGCTATGGCTGATCGGTGTATAAAAACTAAGATTACAATGAGTAAATGCTCTCGAATCTAGTGCCTCCTTGAATCTACTACATCTAAAAGGGATATGAAACATTTGGTAAGAGAAGAAAACAGAGAAACATAAGGAAAATGCACATGCACAGGAGAAATTTTTTAAGAGATTTTTTTTCCTGAAACAGTACCGATTAAGTGTACATGGAATATTAGCTTTTACTTTATGTAAACAGTACATAATTTGCTTTACATAAGGTCTTATAAAAGTGCAATGCTAAAAACTGGTTCAATTGGAGTAAGCTCATGCAACAGTAAATACAACACATTTATTGAGACAGTGTACATGCACTGCTGCTAAAACCTGTGCAGCAAGACACACATGGAGGAAAATGCAGGAAGGTTATTTTTATGTACAATATGGTCCCTTAACCACACTGTTACTGTGGGTGAATGTACTGCAAAGAACTGTAATTCTCAAAGTCTAAGGATGGAAAATCCACGTGGATGGGAGGTCATTCTTCACCCTTCCAGCTGGCTTAGCACTTCTCGAACACCAGTAATAAGAGCTTCACTCTCTTTTGGGTGTGTTAGAATGGCAGCCTGTAGACGGCTCATGTAAGAGTCAATTGTCTCCAGTGTTGGTGTTTCAGAAGTACCTAATGGAAGATGTGAGGGATAGAAGAAATGGTTAATTGGAGACAAGGACATTAATATAAAATGAAGGAACTGTGGTATGTAGTCACAAGTTGTATATCATATTGTCCACTATCTTGCCCTAGAATGACAAATATTAGTTATTTCTACTATTGTAACAGCCAAAAACAAAACAGGAAAAATATTCCAGCGCAAATGTACATAACTCTTTGAAATGGATATTAGGAAAGTAAGCTTTTTATTGTTCTATCTTTTGAAGGTTTGTGTTTCAAAGTATTTCACATATACTTCATAGAAACTTTTAAAACAACGTGCTGGAGACATTTAAGTAAACTCAGCCTTAAACATACAAAGTTTATGATACCTGGAATGGGGACAGCCCGCAGACAGTGTGTCAGAGCCTGGCGAACATTCTGGAGATGCTGCTGCAACAGTGTATTTCTCCCTTGTTCCTGGCTAAGCTCAGATTCTAGTCTCTGAACGGCAGATCTCATACTTTCTACGTGTTTCTGGAGAGCAGCATTACGCTCCTCAAATTCCATGTTGGATTTCCGCAGCTGCCTCAATTCTGCTTCACGTGCTACAAGATAGGAAGATCAACAAATTTTATAGGAGTGACTGAGAATTGTTAAATTTGTTATCAGCAATTTGAACAGGCTCTCACCTTTACTGTGATTCAAGAATTCCTCGGTGAAGATTGGTATATCAAAAATTGGTCTCTCTTTGAGCACAGACTCTTTCTGGATAGAAAGTAAAATAAATAATAACAACAACAACAACATACATATATATATATATATATATAGCATTTGAAGACAGACAAAGTAGACGACAATACCAGTAAATGTGTTTCTCTGTCCAGAAACAGTTTACATGAGCATGAGGCATTTGAAGGGAATAGTCAACATTACATTATTAAAGAAAACATTTATTGTCCCTTAAAGCTCCACTAAAGAAGAACACATATTGGAAGTACTGAAGCCACAGCTAGGTGCCTCTTCCATAGTCTGACTATTTTCACCACTGACTGGCTGCTTTAAGCATCCAATCTGTTGCAGGAGACCACTCCCACTAACCTCCTACAGACTGTCTCCTGCAGTATTTACCAAGAGAGCGCTGGAGCTGACTGGCACTAAGTATATAATGTGTGAGGACGCTACAGAAATTTAAAGGCACCGCTTAGCTATCACATCCATTAAAGTGCTTATGATGGCTGTAGTGTCCCTTTAATACAGTGTCATCATATTTTGATTGAAGAAACAAAAAATGAGGGCCCCTGTTAGTTAATAAAATTAATTAAGTTAGTAAGGTTAGCTGTAGCTTTTTCCTTTTGAGTTTTCATCTGTGTATCTGTTTTGGAGACATCTGGTTTAAAACTAAATCTGTGGCATCTGATAAACCTCAATCCCCTCATGTCCATGTATACTTCTCATTAGTTGTCTCTTCTTATAGGTATAACATTTACTTTAACGCTCCCTAGTTCTATCATTTTACCACATTTAGTGCTTCTTCTATCTCTGAATTTGAGCCACCATGGTGACAATAAGACTATGCCTCCTCCAATTCACTACAGAAAGAACCGACCAATACTCTGGTGATTGGTAAGGTAGGCAAGTCAATTTTTATAGAACTTTGGAAAAGAAGAAGATTGGCAAGCTAAGCTTGTAGGATGTCATAAAGCTCTAACAGTGAATGATCTATTGCCATATTCCAAAGTTGATAAAACAAAAGTGTATTAAATTAGTTATCAGTAATGAGCTAAATCCAGCTGTAATTTAGTAAAGCTCTAACTCTGACATGGGTATCTTTCCTCTTGTCTCTTTCTTATACTTCCCCTACTACTACTTGCTTTCTGTTGATTCCACTTCTTTGGTGTTATAAGTAAACCAACAAAGTGGTTGCACCACTTTATTAAAAAAAAAAACAAAAAAAAACTTAGTACCATACTTGTTCATTCTACATATCCCTTATGGTTTCCAATACTCATCTGACAATAACATTATCTGGCTTGCTTGATCATTTACATAATTGAAAACATATTTTTACAATTTGAAAACTTTACTTTCAATGGAGAAATATGGGGGAGGGGGCTGGACATTGATTAAACATCCTCACCTCTGGAACACTGCTGATTGTTCGCACTGCTTCTACATGTAAAGAAAATAAAATGAAAAAAAAGGTTTATATTTCATCTGTCTTCACAATACACCACCTATTTCTATTTGCAGATATTTAGTTATGCTTTGTGCTAGACAGCATTTCTATTTTGCATATTAAAAGGACAGATTTTTTTGATAACTGTTATGGCAGTTTTTTCTGCAATTAGATTGTACCCATGTTTTTTAGCATCTAGGGTACAACATTTAAAATAAAAGCAAAAATACTTAAAAATAGATAATAAGACTGTGAACAATTCTCCAAGACTAGTTCTATATCATATAGGCCTAGTCTATATCATTAATGCCTTATCCTACCCCACATTCAAAATGCTTGTCAATAACCTCACCTTGTCTTTGCTGTCTACCCTTCTGACGGTTCTGTGACTTGCGGCTGTATGTACGAAATGCTTCGGTCTTCTGGTACTGTTGCAATTCCTTTGTATATCGCTCCTTGTCTTTTTCAGCTTCATCCAGGTAGTGCTAGAAGACACACAGTCAAATGATAGGAGAAGCAGAGACTACTGAAAGAGTTTATTAAAAAAAAGTCACAATTAAGAAAGAATTACATATACAGCAAAGAAACTGTCAGTGAGCACTTTAGCTGTGACAAGGGTCATTCACTCACTTAAACTGGATGACAGTTGTGTTCACCCTCTTGAGATAATTTGTTTGCCACACTATCCGTTATCATATGCAGTTGTGGGATCCCAAAAGCTGCATCTATACACTTAGCAGTTATGCTATATATAGCATATGTAGTTATTATGTATTTAGAGACAGTTTCCCATCTTCAAGTTCAATTAAATGGACATATATAGTATCACATTAGAATAGGTAGGAAGTATGGATAGATAGGGTGAATAGTAAAATTATCTCCACCAGCCCCAAGGCTATTCACCTGCTTCTCATGGGCAGGTAACTTGCTCCACTCACTGCCTACGATTCTGGTAATCTCTGGGAATGGAACATCTGGTCTTTCCACCCTAAGCTGCTCCCGCCTCTCGTTCATGAAGCGAACATAACCAGTCAGTGGAGCTTTTGGTGCATTGTTGTCTCTTGGACTCCTTTTCCTCTTGCGCCCTTTCGTCCATCCCCCGCGCCGACCTCTTGTCTGCTAGAAGAGGTATCTTACAGGATTACTTACAACATAGACATCTTTTCTTCCTTTTCTATTTCACACTCACACTTCTAGTCTAATTGTTCTTTTCCTCAAACCCCTTCATTCACTCAGTTTATTCTCTTGCTCATTCATTTGCAGCCACCATGTTTCCTCTTACCTCGTCTTCTTGCCTTGTTTCACTGTCTACCATTGGTTGATCACCACTGTGTAACGTTAAATCATCTCTGTCTTCCTGCTGTGGTGTGGCAGAATGTGCACCATGGCTGGGGTCTGAAATGGGGGTCCTAAGGAAAGATGTATTCTGTTTGCCATGAGCGGTTTATATAAAGCCAACCTCACAGCATCAATATTTGTTTGTCAGACATACATTTGTTTTCCTCTTTCCATATATTAGCAAAGATAGCATTTAGTCAGGAGTGGGTTTAGCCATAGTCATCAAAAATATATATCATATACAGTGAAAAGTAGTAAAACTAAGGGATCTTCCTGGTATAATATAAAAGCAAAAAGGGTGAAAATTAACATGAATCTGAAGCAATAAGAAAGAAGACTTAGTTGATCAATTGTGAATAGAAGTAGTGCAGGCTCCTCTTTAAACCAGACAAATCTAAAATTATATACACAATACTTTTAATACATATTTTTTTTAGCAATCTACCTATAACATTTGAGATGTTCATAAAACTTTCCTCAAAAAAGTGTAATTTGAAGTGTGTAGGAACCAGATGTGTTTTACACAGTTAAGGGGGCTTCCTCAGAAGTGTTAAAACTCTTTATTGAATAAATAACTTTTTTGATATACTTGGCTGATCTTATAAAATGAAAGGTCTAAAAAAGACTTACTGTATATGCAGCATCCAAAGATGGACATTTCCATGTATTAAATAGAAACACATTTCACATCCTGCTGTTACTGTCACATGCAATCATTTGCAAACTGTCATTTTTTTGTTTTATCTTTCTAATGTAGCACAAATGAGTTTCATACACAAACAATATTGATAGAAGGCGGAATGCTACTCAACCAACAGGTAGTTTGTACATATTAAGCAGTATGAATATACACACCATCTAGATGACCTTACCCTGGGAATGGTGGATCCAAGTTTTCTTTTGTATCCTCATTTTCCCCGGGCAACTGGAGGACAGCAGTTCCAGCACCATCCATCTAAACATAGTAAAAATGACTGTGTAACATGAGGTGTGACATATTATGTTCTCTTCTGCTACCCAACCTGAAGCGATCGAGCAGATCTGTGATTTTTTCCAAATCACATTTTCAGTTTCTAAACACAAACTCAACCTACGTAATGGTGTTTTCAGGTTAAAATATGCAATATGATTGTATTAAAAATTTAATATGTATAAAATGGGCAAAGATACCCTATACCATTGATCCTGGGGTCTGCATGGTTATTCTACCCAGTCATCACTGTCTTTTTGTTCAGGCTGAATTTGTAAGGGAAGGGTGAGGAGAAAGAAGATGGGACATTTATTTCAGCTTCCATGAGATAAACGTCTACGGTCTAAAACAATTAAGAGAA
The DNA here is from genome assembly GCA_023333645.1 of Sceloporus occidentalis. NCBI lineage: Eukaryota > Metazoa > Chordata > Lepidosauria > Squamata > Phrynosomatidae > Sceloporus > Sceloporus occidentalis. The sequence continues at coordinate 921,059 of JALMGF010000037.1, read as the reverse complement.
TTAAAAGGCTTAAGCCACATGAGGTTTAAATGAAAAAAATGTAGTTACAATAAATACTTTGCTAGCTTTTTTAGTGGGGTATCCACACAAACACAAAGTTTGCATTAGTACACTATATAGTGGATTACCACACATTCTCTTATTATTACGTCTGTCTAGTTACTGAATAAATGCATGAATGGAAAATAATACCACATTGTTTCTAGTAGTGCTACATATGATTAATTCACTTCCTTTATACTGCACAAAGTATGTTTTTACATGCAGATTAAACTGTAAATAAATTTATAAAAAGTAAGGAACTGGACTCATGTTCCAAAAATGTAAACTTATGTTGAATACATATAAGAGGGGCTAGATTTAATGGATAAAAAGCAAATGTAGTTAGGCAAAATTGAAGTAGGTGTACTGAGAAAAGTCAATGAACTAGATTTACTAAGCTTGCCTTAATGGCAGTCATGAAACATGCTTCTCATGAGGGAAGTCTGTACACAGACAAAATAATCTATGCAATTGTTGAGTCAATATGAAGAGAAATGAAACTGATGCCCTTTAGACACAAGTCAATGGTGGATTATGCTGACAAGCGACTTTAAATCGAATACATTTAGCTCTTTAGATGCCAAAGCAGTAAGTAACAAATACATTAAATTAGCTTGTATAAGGAACTATTACCCCTTAAAGGTTTAGACTGGTCAACGAACCTGTGCCTAGCATCTTTTCTCAGTATCTCTAATGGGATTATACAAAATTAACTAGATGAAGATCCGTCAACGTAAAAGGCGTGTGTGCCAGTACACAGAGAAACTTCTCTTTGAACTGTGTAATTTAGACGTTTCAGTAGGGGAAGAAAAATAAATTAATATCAATAATCAACATATAGAATTTTACCATTAAAATAGCAATTTGATGTACTTGCCTTGACGAATTAGCAGTAGATCTGCTGATATCTACAGATACCGTGTTATGGTCGGAAACTGTATAGGGCCTGCAGGAAAATTAGGAAGTCTTCAATTCTGCCCTGCACAACAAAAACAATGGATTCAATATATTGAATAAAGTTTAAAAACGGACAACAAGCTAAATTCACATATATGTATTTGTAGACATGATGCATGCAGACATCAAGATGTATGAATTGATTACAATGAAATATTAAAAGATTTAAAGAACACAACAATGTTTGTAAGAACTGGGTTCTTCATATTTTTATAGTACATAAATGCATTTCTTATAATAATAGAAGTACTCTTTCTCAGAACTACTAATGCTAAAAGGTGGTATTGATCTGCTATAGTCTAGTATCAATTGATAATACTTCACAGCAATAGGCACCATTAATTCCTTAAAGCAACAAATAGGTCCATAAAAAGCAAACTGATTACTTAAGTGAAGTTATTTCCTGTACAAATTATGTTAAAAAAAAACCAAAACAAAAAAACAAGGTAATGTTCAATATTAAGTGCATCCAACATGCTATTAAAAAAATGTAATTTTTTTTCCTTCCTTCCTCAATGACCCCACAGTAATAGCGTAGCTACTCAGACGCTGAAAGAAGGGGAAAAATGATCCAGGCAAAGTAAGGGAAAGTAAATGTGCATATGTTCGTTATGGGGCGCTCATCCGTACCTGCCATTTTATTTACTGTGATTCCATTGTTAATAGAGATCTGATTAACGAAAACTTGACTTTTCCTTGAAAAAAAATCTGAAAGCTGAGATACATACACGACATGTGCGTGACACCTTACATTTATGCTCTGAGGGCATAAGAAAACACAACTATTTAGTGTCTATTACTGCTAGCATAGTTTGCTGTGATCTTGGCTCACACAATATTTTAATGGACACTTCCAATCATGTGTTTAAGTACTCATCAGCCTACAACAGGCCATCTTTCCGGATGGGCACCAGCTGCCAACTCAATGCCATTGCACATCATTGAATTCACAAGATTAGCACTTTAAGGGAATGACCTATGATAATTTATGTTTAGAGACCCCAAGGCTCATAAATATTAAACAGTACAATTTTTTATAGCTGCCCCTGGGATGCTGTAATTTGAAACACTGGCTGAAAAAAATCACCCTGCATAGCCCATTACTCTTAAACAATCGCCACAATGTATCAGGACATCATAGTACGTCTTGTGCTTTTTGTAGTGTCAACTAAATATCTCCCTGTCGCTGTAAGGGAGACCGGGCTGTTTGAATACACCACCAGTGGACAAAGAAGATTAGATATGAAAAAAAATACTAATACAAATTTAAGAATTGACAGTAAAATAAAAAAACATATCGGCTAACCCCAGTGATATCAATGTGACATTATTGGCAGGGGTACTGTTTTAAAAAAAAAAAAAGAAATCTATATAGTTATATATATATATATATAATCATGATGTGCCCTCTCCACTAGAAATATAAAGGGAGCTTATTAGTCCTGCAAAACAAAAACCTATGGGGTGTTACTGTACTCGTGGATGTTTCATAAACAAGTGGTCGCTTTCAGCAGTTGGTACCCCACCTGTGGAGAAACTGTACTCTACAGTAAAAAACTGATTTTTGATAATTTGATATATTCATACTAAACGGCTGACTATGCATATACATATGTATACAACAAAAGCCCTCTCTGTCCTTGGGGAGTGCAAACACTTTATACAGCTTGTGCAAAAGCCCGCAAAACCTGCCTTGGTCCTCGAGGGGCTCAGGTAACCAGGACTAGGGAATATTCACAGGTTCACTGGGTGCTTTTAGTGTTATTTGGGAGCTTTCTGTGCAGTTCCTCTTTGTGAATGTATGGTGGACAGGGTTAGATACTGCACACCAAGTGCATTTATTCATGGGCCACTACTTGCCCTGCTAATGGATGTTGCCAGTCCTCCTTCTTCTAACAGTTTTGGTGACCACATTATTCAATAAACAAGACTGTGAATGTACTAGAAAATAACAGACTGATGTAACATATACCAATAGACCCACAAAACCTCTAGAGCATACACACATACCGAACGTGAATAAGAACTAAGGTAATAAGTCAATACATACGATATATATACACACATAAATATAATACTAATATATATATATTATATATAGACGTGTGCCAACCCACTGTTCGTGTTATCAATAACACATAATGTTTCTTTGTCTATCTAGCACATTATGAGCAGAGGACTATTTCCTTAGCGGTGTAATACCCGCTCCTAGCGTATGTAATATTTGCTGTGCAACCTAAATGCAAATACACCCAAGCGCCGCCATTATCACACTATACGGTGGTCATGTTATTGTTATTACCAGCAACTCCGATTTTCTTCCACCTCTGCGCTCGCTTCTTAGCAACCGGCGGGCACGTACCGTACGGCGTGTACGTCATTACGCAGTGCACGAAGCTTTCCTTCAGTATCCCTCCGCCGCCCTATTATTTTAGCGTTAATACTGGTGTGTTATAGAAGCTGAATCGGTTTTAAATGTTGACGAAAGATCAGTTGGGTGGTAGCGTTTAATTCTGGTTTAATTCCAAATGGTTATGATAATTTTGGCCTGATAGGCACTACTTTGCGCAAGACTGACATTTGTACAAATACAGTGATGGGCATGCTGGGAATTGTAGTTTTAACAGTGCGCATGTTGGATAAAGTATTATGCCGATTGGTTAGGACTTTTTCCAAGCCTCGCGTTGGTATGAACACTCTTGGCACATACCTATCCAGTGATTGGCTAGTGTCCCGAGGTCGCCCCGAGGGCTTTATGGAGGAAGGCGGTGATGATACAAGGTTTTGGATGCAACATGTAGGGTGACGTCAGGTAGGCCGTTCGAGCTATCGGGCATGTCATGTGATACCGAAGACATGGGGGTGGGTTTGAGGAGCGGGATGGAAAACCGTGGGTGACAGATATGGGGTGTGTGGCAGAGTAAGCAGAATATGGCTTGGTGACAGATGGTGTGCAGGGCTGGCATTGATGGGACCGATTGACACAATGTGTGCGAATGACAAGCTCAGGCTGGGGTTGTGACAACGACATAAATGAATGGTGGGGGTGAATATGGCAAAGAGCAGCTAGATACGAGGTGGGTGCCAGACACTGGGGGGGGGGGTCATTGCGCAATCTGCTTGAGTGGCAGGCGGTCTAGGATGCCTGGTAGTAACCGAGTGATGTTAGTCAGGGGGTGTGACCGGGGGGGCTGGATGTGACGGTGACATTAGGAATTACTGGGGGGGGGTGAGTTATGGAAACCATGAGTATGGCGGCCAGGGAAGAAAGATGGAAAGAAAGCCCTACGGGGAGGGGACACCATGCAGTAGGATAAAATGTATGCAACCATTTAAAGCATGCCTAAGGTTCCCAACAGCCATAATATTAGGCAGTGCAGCATGGACCCTCCATGAAAATATTGTGTTATGTGCCCCTCCGCTCCTTCCATTCATTTATCATCCCCTTATTCTTTTCTCTTTTTCCCATCTGTTTCCTTTTTGTCTCTCCGCTCCTTTCCCCCCCTCACCCTCACATACAGTTTCCATTGCATTCCATAAGAATAATCCATTAACTCGTTACCCGCTGTGACAGATGAGTTTAGCAGGGCATCCCCCTTAGTGAGTGTGAGTTTAACCTCTTTCCGTGTTAAATGTTACATGACACGTCTGAACTCCAGCATGTTCGGGAGATTGAGCGCTGCGTTGGCAGAACAATAGTCTATAGACAGATTGTCTGCTGGAGCGCAGTAGAAGCAGGGTTAATGGAGCGACGTTCCATCATAATTCCTGTTCGCATTATGAAACAGGAGTTGTCTGATTTTTGGAGAGGGGCCGAGTTGTGATCCCACGCAGGAATTGAGTCAGGATGTATGAGAGCGCAGGCAGCTGTTGTGCCTGACTGCCTTGTATCATTTCCCAGTTCACTATATATAGTGACGCATTTTTATTATCCATTTATAGATGCGTCGATGGATGATCAAGAGTATCTTTCATCACTTTAGCCGTTACCCATGAGGAAGGCATCCTCTTCATCTATATATAATGTCTCATAAGCACAGGGGTTTATTAACTAAACTGGTGTTGCCACCCGCGCAATGTCTCCTACCGCATGCCAGAGTTGGCCCTGCTTAATGCATAGTTAATGCCGTGGGATCGTTTTCATCACACTGCTACTTATCGACCGCTCGCTTCTTAGTGAGTAAATTCGTTGCTAGAGTTCCACCCTGCATATTAGGGGAAGTAGCCACGAGACACTGGGCTAGTAAAAAAAAAAATAAATAAATGACCGGGGAAAGCCAGAGGTCACCCCAGAAATGGCCCAGCGGGTAAAAGTTGCGCTGCTGGTGTTGCAATTGAAGCCTAAGTGGGTGACAAAGCATCAGCTTATCCGCCAGTATTACACCGCCGAGTGTGAACGTTAATATTACATTGTAGATGGGAGAACCTGCGGATTTTCCTTGTAGGCGCTTTGATGCCAGTTGATCATGTTTTTTTACAGCTTTATTGTATAGAACTGTCGTGTCAATAAATGCTTTTTGTTCATTAACCGTGCACGGCATCACCTTTCAGTTTATTAATGAACATATCAATGCAGACATAAAACACCGCACGGCATCATCAGCATTTGCCTAAACATCGCATTTTATAAAGCACTGCATGGCCACGATCATTTCATTGGTATCTGTATAAACCACTGCATTTTTATTGCTGTTTACGTTTCAGTGTATGCTTATCTATATTGGTGCACATTATTTGGATTTCCATATGAAGAAACATTTAATCATCAAGATGCATGTGGAGGTGGCACTAATAGAGCATGAAGCTGCCAAGGGGAAACTAACCTTATTTCAACAAACCTACATTGTGGAGGCGGCTTTAGAAAGAGAACAGAAGTAGACGTGTTAAAGGGATAGTTTCCCTCTCATTAAGAATGTATATTTAATAACTCTGTAAGAGTCTGAACATACCCCACAGCGTTCTCCGAGCTGGAGGTAAACACCGTATTGTCCCGATTTTATAGGCTGTATCCTTATAGTTTGGTGCCATTTTAAAGAAAATGTAAATCTTACGCTCGTTCTGAATGTCTCCTTACCATCCTCGCCGAGCACTTCCATGTACCTGTCTCCATTTCTTCAGCTTTTCTTCTTCTCTTGCATCTTCTGTCTTCTTTCCTCATCCGCTTCTCCCCTGTATCATAGTGCTTCATCAAAAGGGCCAAGCCTCCGCGCAAACGTTTTCCATGATTGGAGGAATGATGGAGAGGCAGTCCCCCTGGTGCTTGCCGTAGCTCTGTTCTTTTGCGGAAGCCAGAATATTGTAATGGATTCACAGAGTGGAAAAAAAGCATTTCTGCACCTCTCTTTCTCTGTGAATCCATCTGCATTATCCTGGCCTCTTGGAGTACTTCCGCAAAAGGACCGAGCCACGGCGAGCACAATGGGTAGGTCTCTCCCTTGTTCTTCCAAGAGAAGGTAGGCAGACAACCATAATATATAAATGCCGATTATAGGCCGCAAGATTTAAATTGGGGGGCGGGGGGGTTGGCCTACATTTATAATACGATGTATAACCTGTAGGAAGGTATGTTCGGCCGAACACATCTGTGCAACATCTGCATGCAAAATAGCTGAGGCGGTGGGGAAAGAGTTAAATAAAGAGACCGAAGAGATCTCACTGATCTACAGATACATTACACAGGGCCAGCTAGGCTCTTCTTGTTCTAGAAGCTCCGTGGAGGTGGCCTTTCATAATTTTTTCAAGAAAACCACAACGCTCCTGCAGACTCTTCTTTCAGTCCTCTAAGTGAATAGTCCTCGGGAATGGGGGCGTCATGGCTTATATTTGTTTATTGGAAAATTATATATATATATATATATATTAGGCCATGTCCTAAGAATGATTGCTACACAGATAAGAATAATGATGCCGGCCATCGGGAGTATGTGAGAAGTTTTATTATATGAAAGAAAGATAGGACATAGAGAAGATAGGAGATTTAAACTAATCTTTCAGCTATCGTATACATTAACGTGCATAGGATGGCTGGATTGTCCCTTTAATACGTAGACAAATTACACACAATTAGGCATAATTACCCCTCTTAAATGTATAGCACTCTTGCATTTGTTGTTTCAGACTTGATAAGTATGAATAAGTTAGCGGTTGCATAGTATAACCATTGCGTTTCACGCTACATCCAATTTATGTTAATGATGATCTGTCATTTTCAAATCCCAACATTTCACCATACGGTACATACCGTATATCGAATTCTTACCCTGTGATATTCAGCTAATGGGAAATTTCTTGTGTATCGATTTGAACCAAAGACATGTCAAGGGCAGAGAGCTAATTATCAAGCATGATACATAGCAGTCAGCTAGCCAATTTAGTTCATGCGGGCTTGCAGTAAAAAGCCCTTAGGACTGTAAAGCATCTGCCAGTAGTATGTTAACGCTAGGCTGACGTGAGCTTATTTTGCAATCAGAAAGTCTTAGTAATTGTTCTACTAGGATGTTAATACACTCAGTCTGAATGCTGTTGTCTCTGAACTATATCCCTTTATTCCCACTTGGTCTCTCAAATGTGTATAAAGGATTAGTAGATTTTGTTCTGAGCCTGTGGAGATACACAGTGCACCTAATCAGAGATCTTTTAACAACACTGGCACCCCTCGCCAATCAATACCACTCAGGACTAAGTGATGGTAATTAGTAGTCTGTATTACAGAGGACGCAATGCCACATGTAGCCTCTCTAACCATGGAGGCATCATTCAATGCAATATTGGTGGCACCCAAGATCATACGTACAGCTGGTTGTCAATTGAGTGCATAGGTGTGTGGAAGATATTTCCTAATTTGATGCCTATGCTTGGTGGGTATGTCATAGACAAGGGGTGTCCAACCTGCAGCCCTCCAGCTGCTGCAGGACTACATCTCCCGTAATGCTCTTTCAACTAAGTGGCCGGCAGAGGAGTATGGGAGATGTAGTCCTGCAGCAGCTGGAGGGCCGCAGCTTGGACACCCTTGCATAGACACTGATACACATTCAGTTATGATGTGCTACTAGAGACTGCACAGCTCCTGTATTGCTCAGCTAATTTATGGTTGTTTTATTGGACCATAACAACTTTGGAGATAACTAATTTTTCTATGGACAGTAGAAGCTTAAATTATGAAAAAAGACAAAAGTGTTTCAAGGAATACCACTTTTAGGTTACATGGAATTAACTGGTGTGTTTTGAGCACCACTTATACATCGTAACCTTGTTTTGTGAGGTAACAAAACTGTTAGAGATGGTTTGTAATCCACTGTGGATTATTCATCTCTTTTCATCAGTTGCTTTGTATAAATGCCTCTGTTGATTTATTTGTCCCGCCAATCGGTTTAAATCTTTATCTGCTGTTTTTGTTTTTTTGCATTGTTCTGCTCGGATTAAAAAGCCGTTGTTTTTAGACAAGTAGTCTACTTTATTGGATGTAAACAGCTGGCGACAAGTTCCGTTGGAGAGAACTGCATTCCAGAACACAGATATCTGTACATTTTTGGACTAAGTTTCTGCCTGGGTGCTTCAGAAGCTTGTTGCTAAAGGAATAGAGGAGGATACTGGCAATGGTGGCCAGGGATATCCAATAAGGCCCAGGTTCCTGTAACAAGGGGGACTGACAGAGGAAGGTTACAAGCACTGATGATGTTGTGTAGTGTTCAGGAGGCTGGTACTACAATGAGAATGACTATTAAGTAACTATTACAATACGGTCACTTTAGCATTCTTGCGATTGGCATAAAACAAGGTCATCTATTTAAATTGATGGTGGAAAATGAATGGCATTATAAGGTCTTTTGATCACCTACTGGTACCTGTTTGATGTTACTGGCTTTGAGTATTGGGTAGAGCTCCACTGTGCTTGTACGTTTGTTCCATCTGTCTACTGGGTGGATGTGTATTAAAGTATATACAAGTACTGGGCTGTCTCTGGGTTCCAGATTGTCTCTGCAAGGTATTGACATTGCCTTAGGCAGGCTTTGTCTCTGATGTGCTACATTTCTAGATATTCAGTTTGATTCACATCCCCCATTTTCTCTCCACAGTTTGTCCATGGGCATTCTCACAACCACAGAGTATAAAGAAGATTTGTGGACCTTTTGTTAAAGACTCCAGTGCCCGTGTGCGCAGTTGCAGTGATCTACAAGGTAGAATGCCAACCAGAAAGTTAATATGTAATACAAGTTTGCCAGATTTACTGACTCATAATTTGAATTTCCTATGTTACCTGCTATATTGTTTTACTTCTGTATGTATCTAAGCATTCTTTTTAGCCAAAAAATGAATGTCTCTCTTTCTCTGTTCTGAGATATTCATTAAATATACGAAAAGATTTTGTGCCGGCGATAAACTTAAAAGGAGTTATGGCTACTTGACTACCGGGATTTCCGTGAGCCTTGTTTTACAAGCAATCATAAATGATCTGAATGCTCAACATTTCCACATTCGCTGGATAAAAGCCCTTGGAAAAATGTGAAAACCAACTTGCTGTCTGTTACATTCATATTAACATGACTCTAACCACCCACTGCAGCATACAACATTGGCCCTATTGTTTTCATATTTTTCATCAGTAGTTGTAGACCTATTTTGGGGAAACTTTTTTGAGCTTCTGTTACGGGAACATGTCATAACTGATCGTGTTGTGCTTATTGTGCATTAAAAAGTTATAGTTTTTTTTTTTCTGTAAATACCAATTATAGTGTTAACAGTTGTTGTAGCCCTTGATTGGTGCATGGGTTGACCATATAGTAAAATGCAGGGACAGTTGTTAAGACCAGTGTAAGTAGTGGTTTACAACCCGTAATAAACCAGCCCTCCAATAATCTGAGATTTAAACTGCATTCCTAAATATATGATTTATACACAGCAAGCAGTTACAGATCAATAGGCTACTTCCTGTAAGTAGCCTTATTCATGTCAGTACAATACTGTGATGTCACACCCAGTTTTGGCCATGTCATAAGCGGAAAACATTGTTATTTTTTTTGAAAAATGTATCTAACATTTAGAAAGGGGGGTCTGAGGTCGTGCCACTTAGGGTCCTTCACTTTAAGGTCACTGATTGCATGTATAGCAAAACATATTGTGCTGTGTTTTAGGCTAGCACTCCACACAAAGATTGGCCCGTCAACACCCCCTGCCCAGGTAGGGTAATGAATGCACCAGTATATATTTAGTGTTGTCGCAAGTCTTTTTTGCCTACCTGGTCCTGCGACACTGTGACACGTGGGATATATTAGTCTTAATAATTGCCATTGTTTGTAATGTAGAGGAACTCAAAATATTTACTTAATTGACTTAAGAAGATGTGATAATTGTTTGTAAGGCACCAACACGTTGCATTGCGGTGTGCGCTATAGTGACTTTACTAACAAAGAATACATAGTGTGTGTTGCACAAAACGAAAAGATAATGTTTGCCCTGGCCATGTAATGACTGGAATGTGGCCTTTCGTGAACAGCTGCCTCATTTATGGTATTTTGGTTTCTTTCTACCACAGCGATGGTTATTAACCTTTGGCAGCACAGCTGTTATATATGTCTTGCTCCAAATAAGTATAGCCAAAAAACGGAAGTTCTGCGCCACCTTGTTCACCTTCCTTGTCTCCTTTTTCACAGTTTCTCCCTCCACCACGCCTCACGATCTGGGTGTCATGTTTGAGATCTACGTCCCCTTTGACAATCAAATATCTATAATATTGAGTTTTGAAAAAACTGTCCACGCATCACATATTCTCCAATCAGTCACCTCCTTAATCATTTTTCATAAAGTTTTCATCTGAACACATATCCAACGCCTCTTGTGTGTATGTATACGCATATATTTATAAAGTGCTACATGTATACTTAATGCTTATAATAAAAGGGAGGTACAATAAGGCTGTTTGTATAATAACTACAGTAGTCATACAGAACTTATGATCAGGAGCAGAGGCGCCTGTCCCAAAGAGCTTATACTTCCAAAAAAAGCTAATATTTAAAAGGATAGGTTGCTTAGCAACTTGTGAAACATCAGATCTAAGCCAGCAGACAATGCTTCACAGAGCTAGTCTCCGAGATGAAGCTGCCAGACCGTATCCCAGGATACTTTCGTTACTCTGTAGGATCAAAGTAGGCTAGCTAAGAGGCCAAGAACATCCAACCTGTGCACAGACGCTGGAGATTTCTGATGATGGTTATTCAGAACACAATTCCGTGTTTTGGTGTTAAGAGAGGTTATCAGAGGAGAAGTAGCGAATGAATGAGATACAAAAATATAACTTTGAATTATAGTGGCGTACCTTAACTGGAAAAAGCAAGATCGGAAGAAAGGGCTGAATAAATTGAAAAATACAGAAAATCCGAAGGAAGAGATCAGTCAACGGAAGAGGCTGTTTGACCATTGGGGAGGACATTAGTCTGCATTTAAGTTATGACAATTGGAAAAAACGGTTAAAACGCGAGGAAACTGGATATTAAAAATTCCAGATAACAGATCTTCAGTGAATCCTGGCTCCTAGAAATGTTTTCGCTTGTAACTATACTGTTGTATGGGGCATCTCAGTTTTTTAAATGGACCTTTGAAGATAGACTAGTTGTAATATAGAATAAATAGTATGGACACAGTTTTGGGAGCGTATAACACTGGTCAGACTAGGCCTCCCAAATAAGACCATACACATGTAAGGAAAGTAGTACAGATGGTGCAATATAAATGGCTGCCACTGAAGTATATGTGTATACATTGGAACATGTGAAATTGAGATATGTCTGCTGAAAATCCAGTGTAGTTATGGTGGGAACCGGTTAGGTTACCGTTTTCATGCTGTGTACAAATGTATTGTATATCTCCTTGCAACCTGTTCCACTTGAAATGTGAAATTAATCTTGAGATAAATGCTCTAAGGGACCGTCTAATGTCCGTGATGGCCATACTGTAGAAGAATGCATATTAAAGTACTCTGCAAGTACAATAACCATTCCTCCAAAACAGGAATCAATAAAAATAAAACACTTACCTGACACAGAATTTGCAGCCATTCTACAAAATATTCATTCTTCCTCTGTGATCTGAAATATTCTTGCTACTGATTGGATGCTCAAGCTGTCAATCAGTGGCAGTACAGTACTTCCAATTAAGTCAATGGTAGTACTCCTGTCATTGATTGACAGTGTAAGCAGCCAATCAGTGGCTGGAAAGTACTCCCGTTGAAATAATGGATAGACTTTACACATATTCACTGGGGTGTAAACAGACTCCTGCAAGCAGCGTTCAGCAGAGCCAGCGCTGGATTTGACTGTAGGTGAGTACATCACGTGTAGGGAGGTGCATTCGGCTGAATGCATCTCCTGCAGGTCATTAAGCTGGGGGGGGGGGCAAGTCCATTTGGAGGGATTCTGCAGAATGCCCTCATGCATTTGCAAAATAAACCACACAAAAATTTAAAGGGGCTGTGTACCTTAAAGTGCACATAATGGCTGGAGCTTTCATTTTAAAAGACTTTTTTCTTTTTTTTTTTTTTACTAAAGTCTAAAGTTAGCATTTTATGAGAGTTGTGTTGACAATACATGTCAGAAAGGAATATACTAGCCAATTGTTTAATCACATTAGGTGGAAGCTGGTATGAATGTTATGAATGTCAGTTTTATGCATTCTGTATATATGCTACATGTGCAGATAATTTACATTTATTATTTCGAGGACTCTATTTTGAGGTATTGTATCTGTGTTTTGACTCTGGCCAAAATATTTACAGCTGTGGTTATCTCTAGGTAGGATCTTGTTTTGCTTTCAGGGTCTGCGTTGGTTTCAGCACATTTTGTGTTCTGCACTTTGTAGTATATACCCAGCTGTAGATACGCTTTGTATACTAAAGTTTTGGAGCTTTGAAGATGATTACATCTTAATATTTTGATCCCTGGTCTGTGAATGAGGCTGCATGCAGCCTGGACTTTGGGGTTAAATTATAACTGTAATATAGTGCAGCGTATGGGAATTTTTAATGGGCTGGGGCCTAAATTCATCTGCTCAACAACGATTAAGAGTAAATGTATCTCTGTGGGTCTATGTATCGCTGATCCCTCTATTCTGTGCCTAGGTTTTCCATTATTCAGGGTCTTTGTGTAGTTAGCTGTTTGCGTTTTTGTGTGTTAGCCGTTGGGACTTTGTATGGTTATACTACTAGATTGGGTCTGTTTATCTATATTTGGTGAATTAGGACCTTTGTTTTAATCGATTGTAAACACATGTCTTCTTTTTGTTAATTGCTGTGGTTAGATGCCTGTATCTGAAGGATATGTTTGTATTTTAATGTCTGGTTCTGTCTGTTTGTTTCTCTGGTTTTCTGCATTTGATGTCTGTGTACCCTGATTACCTCATTTTAACCTTTACCCAAATCCCTTTATTTTTCAAGCTAGTTTCCAATTTGGGTTTACTTTGCCTCTAATCAGTATTTTGTAAGATAGCCTTCTGTATGTAGGACGCTGCACTACAAACACTGGCCTCTCTAGGTAAGCTGCCGGCCTCTTATGTGAAATACTTTTGCATTTGCTTCCCGTCCCAGAGGATGGGTTTAAATGGATAGCATGACTCGTCCATTAGTAGTGGAAAAGGATCCATCTGTAATGGATTGGGGATCCCCTAGGGATCACATGATCAGCTGGAATAATATCCTCCCCTCGGGATCCCCCCTTTTGGTAGCGTGCATCGTTTCTTTGTGTGAGACAGGAATACCATGATTCTTCTACAGAAACAGGCTGCGTTCTCGGAGATGCCAGGCTTTGTTCCCTTGAGACTAGGAAATAAGATGACTTGCTTCCCTTCGTGGTGGATTTATTTTAAGGGTAACACACTCCTTTTTTTCCCCGCATGTCTTCTTTGTGTCACCGATACAAGGAACACTCTGAATTATGTTGACAGTGTCAGAAGTGACAGCTACCATTGTAAACCATTAGCAGTTCTAGAACTGTTTGTTATAGGATGCTAAATCAGGAATCGTGTGTTTTCTCTTTAAATCCCATGGTTTATAAATCTGCAGATGCATCCTGGTGTCGGGGGAAATGCTTGACAACCAACAGCCGCGACCATGGGTTAAAGCCTGAATAAAGAGGATGCTGCATGACAGGATGAATGCATTAATAGATAGGGGAGCAGTGGGCCTTTCAGAAAACGATGGGGGTTTACAGGGGATGGCAGAGGTCTAGTGACTGCTTCTGTATGTTTTACGTTGTACCTACTGCTGAACTAAAAGTATGGAAAAGAAACATGAAATGTTTAGTGAGAGGAAGGGGTACACTGGAAAAGCAGGCTTTCAGGGCAGCTGAGTGGAAATCCGTATCAGAATTATTGTGGTGGTTCAGTGTATTTTGAGGCATCTCTTTTTTTTCTTGCCACCGCCCCTTTATCTGGCTGTCAGTCGCATGGACCTTATAATGTGTTATACATATCCTAGGTCTGCACTGTATGTGGAATGATGGCTGTGTGTGCGCATATGTTGTATACTTTGCAGTATGCTTGTTTTACTGACGTCAACATAACACATGCATCTGTTCAGCCTGTGTGTAAAGCAGAGGGTATGTGGTAGGGATGTGTGTCTTCCTCCTTCAGGAAATGCTTTGCTTGCTGCTCTTAACACTCCCTGCAGGGGGAGAGCGAGATAGACAGAGAGAGAGCGAGAGACAGACACAGGCACGCTGGCATTCAGACACACACACACACACACACAGACAGGCCAGCGAACAAACATACGCATCATACGCACAACACATCTGATGCACTATACATAGCGACACACTGACACATCGAACCTTCACAGGCACACTGAATAGGAACTAAACAGACACAGAGGCCACACATACACACAGCTCGGTGTCACACAGCTCGGTTACATATGTTTCAGCCGCTCGGTGCAGTGTGACAGCTCAGCAGGGACAGATCTGCTAAATGCTACATATTTTGGTAAGTGCTGGAATTACCATAAAAGTGGATAGTTTTCTGCAGGCTCTACTTACGGGGATGGTTTTAAATAATCTGGAAGTGGGCAGGAAACCGGCGTTGGTGTGGTAATTTAAAGCAGTGCTTTTGTAAATCTGGCACCAGAGGGGTTAATGGAGACATGATGTGCTTCTTTTGTGCATGGGAGAGTATAATGAAACTGATCTCCACCGCTCGCCTGTATGTTAAAGAGTAAAAAAGGGAATGGCGTGTATTTGTGTGGGTCTCTAAAAAGCTTGATTTGAATATAGATTTATGGTATGAGAGGGTTAGGTAAGGAAACCATGCTATACATGTCTCTGGCACACTAAAGTTTTGCAATAGATGCTTTAGGGGTCTGTGACTGGGCGGTGAGCCCCCCCCCCCCATATTGTCCTGTAAATAGCACATACTTTCCCTGCTCCCAGTCTGACCCCCCCAGACATACCAAACATTCCTGTAACCATTCCCAGGCCTGAAAGACTGAGAGGCCGGACCTATATACACACATATACTGTCACATATAGACAAACGCATTCACAGCCTGTGTTCTGTCAGAGAAGTATGTGAGGTGCTGTCAAACTTGGAGCACACACTTGAAAGGCATGCACATGCAACCTGCTGGCGACGCCAGACACATGTAGACAGGTCTGTGATCCCTGTTTTAATAATACTTCAAATATGCATGTTGTCGTGAGAACGTGCCCTGGTATCCGTGGAGAAAGAAGACATGATGCCTGTGAATTAGGACGTATTCAGGTGTCTGTTTAGGGGGCAAGTGGTTTGTGTGCTGTCTTTGACATGTTCATGTTTAGAAGATTACAAATAGATGTAAATAGGGAAGCTAGAAATGTAATTATAAGAGTGAGAATAGGAAAAGGCGGCATATCTGAATACTGTGTACATTATATATCCCTCATATGTTGGCATTAGGGGGATGATAAAAGCTTGATTTTATTATATGTATATGTATGTATGTATGTATATATATATATATATATATATATATATATATAATAAACTTCCAACACAACTATATGTATTTGCTTTGGGGCTTTGTATCAGAAACGTCTTGGGATGGGTGCATATATCATGATCTTTATGTATTAAGACATGTATGATGTGTCTTAGTAGCTGTATATAAGGAGAATTAAATAGGTGTCTTGTTATGGAATTAGTCCTGATTTTCGTTACATGGGATATTGGCTGTATATTCTGAGACCTGTGCAAAGCTAGTACATCTCATAGCAACTAGATGAGGTATATGTGTATCGGATATCTTTGTGTTGTAATAATACTTTGTTATAAGATGTTTAATGTACTGATATGTATTGTATTATATAGTATATGGGGTAATGAGAGTAACCAGTTCTTATTCTGTTAGCTAGGGTATGTGTGTGTGTGTGTTTGTAGGAGCGATATACAGACAGTCATCTGACTGGTTAATGTAGCAGTACTACTGAAGGGTTAATATAGTGGAACTCTGAAGGTCTGTCTTTAGCCTGGGAGTTGCCTTCCTTATACTCATATGTGATTCAGAGGCAGGACGTTGAGGTGGGGGTTAGTCTCTGGTCCAGACCTTAATATCTTCCTTCCTCACTGGAAAGGAAATGTGTAGTAAATAACAGCCGACTAGGCAAGAATGGTGAAGCAGTGGATGGAAGGAAAGGAAAAGTAAAGACTAAAATGTGGAGCCAGTATCGGAGACAAAATCATTGTTAAAGCAATGAGACTGCTAAATCTAAAGATGTCTAGTGTACAGAAGGACAGCGGTGGGTGGGGTAGGATGTGTAGCGGCTCTTGAACTTCAGACTGTGAGAAGATGATGATCTATCTAAAGGTATAAAAATTGGGTGTGCAGGGCTGATGAGGCTGAGGCTTTTTTTCAATACTGATACTGGGTACAAGAAGAACAAATTATACTTTTGGGTTGCAGTGGTGCAGTAGAATGTGCAGAACTACAGAGAAATGACAGACCCAGTACGGGCACTGCCACACTGTGATGTTTCTGTGCTGTATTGATTAGACAGCAAATCTGGGAGAGTTTGGCAACATGTTCTGGATAACTTTTTCCTATGACCACGGCATTATTTGAGGGGGATGTTGGCTTTTCTGTTGTAAATGTTGCTTAAGTGAACATTTAGCTTCCTGTATAGCCTCACTAACGCATATATTCTTTTGTGTGCTGTAGGTAAAAAATCACTGCTTAGGAAAAGCTTGTAGCATGTTTAAATTCCCTCACTGTATTAGTCTCTACCACTTCTGATGGGAGGCTATTCTATTTATATGCCACAATAGGCGTTGCTACAGGTTATTCCTTGCCCCCACTGAATTTGGAATCCCCAACTCTAGGACCAATTGACACACTGCTGTCTAAACACATGGGCACACTGGGCAGCTTGGCAGCTCGTTCTAGGGGTCCCATAGTGAATCACATTGATGCCAGCAGTGTGATTCACCACAGAGCACCTAAAACAGTAGCATATCTATAGAGGAGGGGGAGAGTGCCTCCCCTGCTCATCCAGTCCCCCCGTGGGCAGTGCACACCCAGGGACCATGAGCTGGACTGGGTAGCAGGTGCCCGATGAGCACGTCTGGTTGGGGAGATCACAATCTCCCTCTAACCGGTCACTTCAGACCTTGGCTAACATGCCCCATAATCATTACGCACCGGCAATTAATGTCTTGAATATGGAAAAGGAGAAAGGTGTGCGTGAGTACTGTGTATGTGTATGTATGTGTGTTTGTAAGTTGCTGTGTGTATGAGCAGGCATGTGTAAGGGAAGTGTATGTGTATATGTGTTTACAGGCAAGTGTGTGTGTGGGCAGTCATGTGAAAGGGAAGTTTGTGTATTTATGGGCAGGTGTGTGTAAAGACAATGTGTATGACCAGTGTATGTGTAAATGCATGTTTATGGGCAGGTGTGTATTTAGCCAGCGTGTAAGGGCAGTGTGTATTTATGGGCTGGTGTGTGTGTGTATAAGGGCAGTGTGTGTATATGTGTGTTTATGGGCAGTCGTCTGTCTGTGTGTGTGTAAGGGCAGTGTAAATAAAATATCCTCTGTAAAAAAAAAAATAATTAAAAAAAAATAGTGGAGAGGACACAATTTTCCATTCTTTCCTCAGACGCAAAAAGGAGCTAGCTAAGGCCCTGCACTTATTTGTAAACTGTAAAGAAAAGGTTTTGAGAGTTTTCCTCTCTTTCTCAGATCTGAAAAAAAACACATGAGGAAGACTCTCCAAAGCTTGTCTTTTAAGTATTATGTTGGTCCAATAAAAAAAGGTATCATTGCATAATGCAATACTCTGGTATTTTGGCATCTTGTCTACTGGACTAATGCAGCTAATCCAATGTACAATACATTAAATTACATTACCGTACGCAGATACTGAATATAGCTACATAACGAAGCAAAGGTATTCCTTGAGACCTGAGGAAGAGAGGAAAACTCTTGAAAGCTTGTCTTAAGTATTATTTTAGTCCAGTAACAAAGGTATCATTGCGTACCACATTACTCTGGTATTTTGGCATCTTATTTATATATGTATTTCGTTTTTTCAGTGGCATGATTTAGTGGCGGAATATATTGTTCCTAGAGTCACCACTCTACCACCCTCGCGGTAAAGTCAAAGTTCATTATATTACACTGCATATTCCACGGGGAGGAGCAAGATGTTCATCTTAAAAGGGGGTACTAAACTCTCATGAAATAAAGTGCCTTTGATGGCTCCTTTAATGACACATTAAGCAGAGTGTAAGCTAGCATGTACTACCTAGGATGCATAGGACACAGTGCTGGTATATTTACCCTAGTCACAACCTTATCCATCCCGTCATAAGGGAGGTTATAGCTTCGCTGGTACATACTTTGGTGAACCTATTCACCAAAGTTAATTTCTGAAGCCTACCCGGTAATGCACCATTGAGGAACTGCTATGGCTTTTAGCAGGACTAATTTTGATTGCAAAACAAATGGCTCAAACTTTAAAAAGATTAATTGTTTTAGAATTGTAATGAAAGCTGACATTTGTGATCAAAGGTGGCATAGCTAGCATATCAATTAGCATCCTGTCCTTGTCTTTTACAAAGGCCACCACCTGCCTCCAAAGATGTACAGTGGATCCAAAAGCTGGAAACAAGTTACGATGGCTATGCCTAGTAATACACAAAATATTTGTTTGTAACAAACCTACATTTAAAAAAAAAAAAAAAAAAAACATTTTGGGAAAGTGACATATCTTCCTAAAAAGTGATTACATATTCCACTAAATATGTATGCAAAAGGGGCAGAAAATATTTGTGACAGTCCGTGTGTATAGTGGAATGTAGCAGTTTTTGTTACAAAAAGCTTGGTCTGGCCTCACCCTGAATATGGGGCACATTGTAGCAGGACATGGATAATAAAGAAGATATGTGGTTTGGGGGGGGGGTTACACTAAGGTTTAACAAAATGAAAAAGTAGGATGGAAAATTCCAGTTATTTAAAAAAGGGCAAAATGAGATTATTTTGTACTGGAAATTACACTCACATGATTTATTTATAGCAGTATATTCAAGCTTGGTACAGTGAGCTCATGTAGCAGCTTTTTTTTTTCTCTTAAGATGGCACAAGGTCTTCTTAAGATCAAAAGTAGTGTGCTTTACATCGGATAGTGGCTCCTTCAACCGTGTTTTGAAACATATAGATTAGATGAAGTTTCTATTATATGTTATAATAAATTATTATGCACATAGTGAAGTATACTTGTACAGTATAGAGATAACACCACAGTTGAAGTAATAAGGCCACATTCACAAAAAACCCCATAAAAAGATCCAAAATGTTTTGTGTTTTTCTGGTTTACTCCCTATGTCTGAATCGGTCTCACAAGAGAAAACTCCCCTGACATGATGTTTCTTATAAATTATTACTAAACCAGCTCGTTACATTGTTAATTATCCTTTACATATCAGCTTTTTCAGAGTTCTAGGGTGCATTTAATCTATGTAGTATAGCTATATGTGAATAAAGCAGGTGCTGATCTCTGACATTTGTCCCTCCCTACAGATATTTGAAGATGTTAGGAAATGTGAGGATATATTTTTCCGGTGCCCTCTGAAGATCTGATTTTAAGGCAAAGGCTGCTGTTTGCCAGGTGCCATGCTTTACAGACTCCACCATCATGTCAGCTTGCGGCTCATTCACAGAGCATGTCTGGAAACCAGGAGAGTGCAAGAACTGTTTTCAACCCAAGGGGCAGCACCAGTTGGCAGCTCTTGGGAGAGGCAATACTGGTCAGCCTCCTCCTCCTCCACCACCTCCACCTCCCTACAGAGCAAATCATGCCAAGGTCAACTCCAGCCAAAGGCCACGTGCTACAACTGGATTCAGGCCCCCTGTGGCCAAGAAGCCCACCATAGCTGTCAAGCCCACCATGATGGCAGTAGATGGAGCTGTCTGCCATCCTGCACAGGTTCAAGCAAGGGCACCTCCAACATCGACTCGGATCCATAGCCAAACACCACCAGTGGTGTGCGGTGATGATCAAGCGAATAACAACGCAGGAGTTGAACAGGTGATTTCCAACAATAATCACATGGACAGTAGCGGTCTCACTGAAGTACTGAAGGAAATAGCAGGTTTAGGAAGTCCTTCATCTCATCTGCCACCCCCAGAAGGCTCAGCCCGAGAGACTTTTTTATGTAGAATTAACCAGTGTTACAGACGCTCCTTAGAGAGAAAGCCATCTGCTAGCTGCCTCTCTGGAAGCCGACATGAAGGAGGGGGAGAAAAGAAAACTGAGAGAAGGGTGGCACTGAGCGGGGAAGAAGGAGCAGTGATTGGAAGAGATGGTGGGCGCTTTTGTTATCCAGAGTTTTCCAGTGGTGAGGAGAGCTGGGATGAGGAGTTTCAGACAGAGACAGGGGAGAGGGAAAGCTGGGAGGAGAGCGATGAGGAACTTTTGGCCATGGAAATTCGCATGAGAGGACAACCACGTTTTGCCAACCTCCAAGGGGGAAGCCTCTCACCAGTGCCTGCCCATTTTCGAGGGAGAGAGAAATGGAATACTGTGCCTCTGAGACAAAAGTCATTACAGAGGGTTTGTGCTGTGGATTATGATGATAGCTACGATGAAATTTTAAATGGCTGTGATGTAGATGGGGATGTGACTGCTATTTCCCCCTCTCCTGATCCATCATTATCTGAGTCTTTGTCTTGCCCTCCCTCCACCTCCTCTTCTTCTTCATCAGGGGGACTCTTTTGCAATGGTGTGATGTCATCAGCAAAAAATGAAGATGTTACTCAGGATGTAACCATACAAGAAGCAATCGAAGATACAGCTATAGCCCAAGCTAAGCCATATAGTGTTGTGAGCCTAGAGCAGCTTGTCTGTAAACCATACACAATAGTTGATGTGTCAGCTGCTATGGCCGGAGAGGGTCCACCCCTACCCAGCACAAGGCTGAAAAAAGAAAGCTCCACTCGCTATCAGGAGGTGTGGACATCCAGCACAAGCCCCCGACAAAAGCTTGCTAAGACAGATGCTGTGGAAGCCCCAAAACGAAGCTGTCACAAGTCAGCCCCTACCTCTCCCATTGCTGGACTAAGCGCCCACACTGTACCTGTCCGCTCACCAAACCTGTCAGAGATAAAGTTCAACAGCTACAATAATGCAGGCATGCCTCCTTTCCCTATAATAATTCATGATGAACCTGAGTATGCCCACAGCTGCAAGAGTGCTGACAAGGTGCCAATCCTCATAAATCCTAGCGCCTATGATAACCTAGCTATTTACCGCAGTTTTGTTGGTGCTGGAGGAGTATTCCCACCTCCACCTGACAAAGAAAAAAGGCAGACTTCAAGCCTGAGCAGCAATACTTATGAGGAGATAGAAACCCCTGCTAAAGGACAGCAAAAAGAGGATCCCAAGGAGGACACCACTCCAGAAGTCACGAGCTGCCCCAGGGAGAGTGCTAACCGTGTACTGTCACAAATTGTGGCATCCATTCACCCACCTCGTTCACCACCAGAGGCTGTGATTCTGGAACCTACTACGAATGAGGAGCAGCATCCTCCAGAGCCTCAACCAGATGCTTGTATTCATCAAGGTTCGCTTGGGAGACCCAAGTCCCTGTTTCCATTGCAAAGTGAACAAGTGGGGACCCTAAGCTTTAGCAAGACCTCTTCCGCACCCTCTAGTGAAGATAGCCCTACTGTGCCTGTGAATACAGAACCCCTGCCACCTTTCCCACCACCACGCTCTACTTCTTCTCCTTATCACGCAAGCATGCTACACAAACATTTTGCAACCCGTGGCAAACCTACAGGAACAAATCGTCCCTCGCCTACTGAATGCTCAACACAGCCACGCAGACCAGCTGATGGAAAGCCGCGCCGCTGGATCTCCTTCAAGAGCTTTTTCAGGAGGAAGAAAGAGGGAAGCGGGCAAGGAGCTGGTGAAGAAAGAGGAGAGGATGGCAAGTTGTTGGGGCTAGATGGGACAGTTATTCACATGCTACCACCACCACCAGTTCAGCATCACCAGTGGTTTAGCGAGAACCGGGGAGAACCTGGAGAGAAACCTGCCATTGTATTCATGTATCGACCTGAGGAAGAGCTATTGGCCAGCAGCCCACAAGATAGTGTATGCACCGAAACCAGGTCTAGCAGGTACAAAGAGTGGGAAAAAAAAAGCAAGCAAAGATCCCAGATTTTTTTCCTTTTTCTATTATTTTAACTTCCTCTGTCTTTCACCTCCTTTTGACTGTATCCATTTTTTATTGTGCAATCTTATATTTATTCCTCTTAGTCTATATCATTGAGCACCTTGCTCTGTTCTCTTGGCGTTCTTTTCTTTTTCTGTAATATACTGATTTGCCGTCCCTGCCATGTATCCACACGATAATTCCAGTAGGTGTGTTTTTACTTTTGTAAATGTAGGAGGACATGTTCTTCTCCCCTCCCTCATATCCTTATCTTACATTTCGTGGAGGGGGGGGGTTATGTCAGCATTGAGCCGTTACAGGGTTGGGTGCCTAGGGACACTCCCTCATAAATAAACATACAGGTAAAGTCAGAGTTCACTGCTACCCCCTTCATGAAAGTCGGAGAATGGGAAGCTGTGTCAGTAACAGGACACGGTGAGATCATGCCTGTTGTATTTTATTTCCTGCCAGCTTTCACTTCTTCAGCTTTCGTCTAACGTTGTTATACAAATCCCTTCCTCTTCTATTTACAGCTAATTTTTTATCTCACTTTTTTTTCTGTTTCCTTTATTTAATTCTCTAAGTATATATCCCTTACGTATTTCTTTTTTCCATGCCTTCTCCCCCTTTTTTTAGTAATTTGATTTTGGCATTTTTGTTTTATAGGAAAACACACTGGGTGGGGCTGGGGCATTCGTAGAACAGACTATTTTTCTTTAATTTTTTTTTTTTTTTTTAGTACCCCGGACGATTCATCTGCACAGGACACTCCTTCAGCTGGGTTTTCAACCAGGACATTGCCACCTCCTGATGAACAAATTGGCACAGACACTGTCTCTCCGCCTGTTAGTGCTGAGATGCAAAACAGAGACGAGCCTGGCACTGCTTCTGACTGCTCTTCTGACTGCAGTCCTGGAGGTGTGACATACACCAACCTTGGTGAGAACCAATCCCTTCCCTTCTAGATACCTGCAGAACATTGTACAATAAGGCAGGCATTCATCACAGTCCAACCCATTGCCTGAGACCTGCAGTACGCACTTGTTCTGGCCACTGTCCTATTAAAAATGCCCCGTCCCAGAGAAAGACTTTGCCCTATTCCAGCTTTCTCGGCAGGACCCAACAGAATCACTTAATTCACACCCTCTTTCCCTGAAACCAACAGACATCTCAAAATGTGCCGAAGTTATGTAAACATGATTTAATAGGCTATGTTTAATACGTCGAGGGCATTGTCGTGTATATATATTATAAAGGTTTCATAGATAAGTGGCAGTGTGAGATAAATTATATACTAATTGTGTGGGGCGAATGAATGTTAATGCTTTTAGCACACAACAGAATGTGTAGACCAATTTCTAAATCACTCTTAACCTGCCAGGGACATCCAAAAATGTATACACTAACTCTGGAATGTGGGAAGTTTCCTTAAACAATAGCGTACCACATGCCTGCAGGCCAGTATGTTGGATATGCCTGGATATAATGCCGCTCTGCATGTTTAGCCAGTTATACAGAAAGAACAAGAAAAAGGACAGCATAGTAGAGGATATAGGATTAGTATTTGAAACAGTGGCAGAAGTTGTTTAGAAGATAAAGGTAGAAGTGACAGTAAATAATCTTTGGTGTGCTTGTGGCAAAATAAGCGTTACAGTTAAAAAGACAGGAACGGTCCAATATTTAATGAGATAACATAGCAAATGAAACTGTTTGTCCCTGCAGGAAAGTCTCGTGCTGCCATGATACCATACAAGCAACCTCGTCAAACTCTAGGTGGGAGCCCCCCGCAAGACCCAGAAACACATCCCACACCTCCTCCTCTTCCTAAGAAGACACCCCGCCAGGCCACCCCAGAGAAGACACCCAGTTACCCGCTAAACCTTGCAAATCCCACCTATGACACAGAACGAAGTTGGGAGGCAGGTGGGAGCGAGTCTGGAGACTCTCTTAAGAAGACAAAAAGGAGTGGAAGCCAGATTGCTGAGCTACAGACTCAGGCTTTACGCAGATTTTATGCCCGGTGCGAAGACGTCTTCATGGCAGGCCAGAGAGAGCCAATAAGTTTTGGACTGGAGAGCTGGCCTGACTTTCGCCTAATCAGCCCAACACCTTGCTGCCAGGCTGGAGATGCAGTGTATTACCGCGCGTCATATGCACGGGACCCTGGCAATCTGTATTCTGTGAAGGTAATCCAACTCCTGAGGTGCTGGACACTACTACTTTAAAAAAAATAAATCATTTTTTACTGTTTTTCCAATGCTGTGAGGTGGTACGTTTAAAACTTGTATCTCAGAAGTGAGTGCTTTGTGCTTTCACAATAATAATATCTACGAAGTGCAACATTCATGACAAAAAAAATTATTGACCGCTATATAAACAACAAGAAATGTGCAATGGAGAACTGCTCCCAACATTGGAGTACATTTTCAAGCATCATCCCCTTAGTGTTGATTACCATTTGTTTTATTCATTAGAAAAAGCTATGGTAAATGCATAATTTCTTATAACTACTTTTTGCTTCACCATTGAACCTTGTGCCAACTATTCTAAACTACACCTATACTATTAACATAGAATTTGACAGAAGATAAGAACCATTAGGTCCATCTAGTCTGCCAGTTCTTCCTGATCTAAAGGCTGAGACCTTAAACTGTCATTGGTCTTGTCTTGGATTCAGAATAAGTTTATGCTTAACCCACCAGTGTTTACATTTCCTGACTATATTAGCATCTACCACTTCTGCTGAAGTATGCATGCGTTTTTATACAATTCGTAGATAATAGTAGAAAATCAGACTACATAGTCTCTCGTGTTTACAGAACCAGAAATACATGTATGTTTGTATAACTGCTAAGAGATCTGTTTTGAAATCTAATAGTTTAAATGTGACCGTTAGTTTCGATATAAAGTTGTGAAGTTTGGCTATAAGCAGGCCCGGACTGGCCATCTGGCTCACGGGCAAATGCCAGGTGGGCTGGTGGCCATTAGAGCCGCATACTTATTGATATTGCCGCTCCAGCAGGAGATCGGGTCCTGCTGTGTGCAGCCACATGCTACCAACGTATAAAAGAATGTAACATTCTGCTGCATGCATCCAGCCAGGGACAGCATGTACGTCATTTGGCAGCTGCTGGCTTTAAAGTGCCAGGTCCGGCCATGAATGTAAGTGTTCTAAGTCACAGCTTTCATTGCCTCTGCATTTATTGACTACATCTTTTGATCTCTCCAGATCTGCCGAAACAAAGCAAAGCAGGCCCAACGGGAATACTACCATTGCCTGGCAGTGCGACAAGGCCTCTCGGAACACTTTAACATCCAACAGGACTGCGGCCATTTCCTGGCAGAAGTGCCTGCCCGTTTACTTCCCTGGGAGGACCCTGCTGTATCTGAAGAAGAAGAAGAGGAGGAAGAACAAGAAGATGAAGATATTTCGGCTTCTTCAGAATCCAAGCCGAAACCTAATAAAAATCAAAAGCCATCTGCATCAATGAACCAGGGTTCTCTAGGTAAACGTAGGAGCAGGGTGGTGGTAATCACAAGGGAACCTCCGAGACAGACACTGGCAGACTTTGTACGGGAGGGGGAAGTTCGGCATCGCAGGGAACCGGAGATTTATGAGCGCCAAGTATGCCTGTTGCTGCTCCAACTGTGTGGCGCATTGGAGCACTTGAAAGCCCAAGGCATTACCCATTGTGACCTAAGGCTGGACAACTTGCTGTTAGCAAGCTGTCGGCCCAGTGAGTCAGGCTGTAGCTGCTGTCGTAGCAATGCCACAGAGGACCAGAGTGAGCATGGCACTGTGGAGCAAAGAGCAGTTTCCACATGTGCAGGTCGCCTTCTCCTCACCAACTTTAACCAAGCTAAATTGAAGAGCCAAGGAGCATGGCGTCCACAGGGTTTAGGAGATCCATCACGATTGGCTCCAGAGATTGTGGGAGCAACACAGTACAGGAGGAGTGATGAATTCCAGGCAGGTATTCTCATCTATGAGATGCTACATCTCCCTAATCCTTTTCTGGATGGGGGTTTGAAGGACAGAGAGTATGGTCCACGGGATTTGCCGGCTGTGCCACGCCGATCTCCATACTCTCGTGGACTAGGACGTCTTTCTGGTCTTCTACTGCAGCACAGCCCATCAGATAGACTGCAGGTGGGGCAGGCCAAGGCTGCCTTGCGCTGTCTGATATGGGGACCCCGGGATGAGGTTCTGCAAGGACCAGAAGCTCTGCAAAATTGGTTAGAGGTGAAGAGGACATTGCTGCTAATCAGACTGGCTGAGCGAGCTCTGGAGAGGGAAGGAGGAGTTGGTCTGGAGGACTGGATGTGCTGTCAGTACCTAGCATTTGGCACAGCCCAGGGACTGGCACAAACACTGCAGCTACTGGAGCAGCATTGAGGCTGATGTTACTCACTTTATCCCCTCAGTCAGTGTGCAATAACTGGGATTTTCTAACAAGGCTCCGTTTAAGAAGCTTGAATTTTCAGTGTTATACCACTCCCTTTCTGAACAGTTAGGCAGATACAGTATACCCACCAATTACAGAAGCAACACATAACTGGTATAAGTAAATACATCTGTCCTATGCACACTGTGACATGAATCAATGATCATGTGATGAATACATATACTGGTTCAATACCACCAAATGCCTAAAAATATGAGTAGACATTAATTTTTTTGGTGCTGGTATTTTCTTTGAAGCAATGGTAAAACAGAGCGATGGCATAAAGGTATTAGGGATACCATCCACATTTCTCAACATGTGTCCACCACTAGTGATGTAATTTTCCAGCCAAACACTAAAGTCCATCTAAGCCCATTAAGTTATTTCACTCCTTTTGAGCGGCTCGTTTGCTGATTAGTTCACAACGCCTTTTCTTGGGTTGGTTGGGAAAGGAGAGGGGACTAATAGAAAATTAGAACATTCTGCCAGCCTATAAAACAGATCCCAGCTTCCTTCAGTTAAACCTTTTAAGATTTCCTCGAAATAATTACACTGAGTGAAAACCCAAAAGCACAAACTAAAGGTATTTTTAATAAATAAATATTATAGCAAAAGCTGACATGGTGACAGCTCCCCTTAAATTCCCCCAAATCAAGAAAGTACACAGGTTGAGAAACTCTGCTTTAAAACATTCTACTAATTGTTACATGAACTTATGTATTTTATTTTGTTGCTCTAATAGCCCGCCGACATGTACAAACACACGCTGCCACTCTGTAATGGGAGAGATTACCAGAAATAGTATTAATATGAAATGTTTTATTATGAATGCTTTTAATACCATAAATCCACATTTATATTTATATACAAACACACACTATACATAGCACAAAAATCCCATAGCGTTATGACATATTTATCTATATATACATTTTGTGAAGTAGTCACACTTCAAACTGATTATCTTGCCATACTATGAAATGCTTCTTAACCCTTTAACTGAACATTGTATTGGTTTGCAGTGTGTTGCACATTTTTGTTTTTGCGCAGAAAGGGTTAAATATGCACCGTTGGTGTGACAGTAGAATTTTTGAAGGATTTTGTTACTACGCAATCTGTTCCTCATGTTACAACTTGCTTTAGGTATGTAAAGACACTTTTTGGTTAACCTCACCCAGCAGAGGGTTACAATGCTCCTTTAAGCTCCTTTGTGCAGCCCCAGTTGTCTGTGCCACCTCTGTTAATGGAGATAAGGTGGGCACAGATGGCATTTGTTCTTTCTCTCTTCTTATGCCATCTGTTTTTATTGTCCGCTCCTCTTACCACCCGTCATAGAAGCTGATGTTCATAATATAGCTGTTAATAAATCTGCTTTATGGCACTAATTGCACTGTACTTTCTCTGTTGATATTGCCCAGATTGACAAAAGGGTAAGAAGTATTTTTAATGACTTTGTACTTAAGTAACTTCAGCAACATCCTCACTTGGAAACTAACAGGTGTAAGGAAAAGATACTTATGTATTTACTTGGAATCATTTTAACTACATTTTAAAGCCCCACTTTTATCTATAGTATAAGAAAACACAGTGTTTCTATAAGAAATAGTATGCTTTGTGCTTATGTCCCACTGTCTCGGCGATGCTGGCATCCCGAACTTTCTCACGCATGCTTTTGTGGGACATACGTGTCCTAGTTATGTGGCTGAATCCATCTGGAGAGGAGAAATGCACTAGGAGGGTTCAACTGTCTAGTGGCTGTGGATGTGCATGCGTGTAGATACATAGCACTCCAGCATGTCTGATATTTGGAGGCAGCTGTGGATTTCCATGATTGTTTTCCTTTGAGAAGCTGAAGATGAAGATTTAGCTTGCATGATCCTTGAAAGAACAGTAGGCTGCCTCTTTATTTTGGTGGAATTTCTATAAAGACTAAATAATTCATTGTACTGGTCCAACTCAGCCCTGCATGTGGAGAAACCTACCATGCAACTTTATTTTTAGTGAATAAGTGCGTTGAGACCAGATCAGAATTTATGTGTTGTAGCTGACCACGTGCAAAACTGTCATCAGCTGATTGACATAGTTAGTAGCCCTTGATTATAAAGATTTCTTTTGGTAAGTGAAGTGTGTACACTATATCAGGCTTATCATCCACAGCACATGATTTTCCACATGATTGTGTGAGTTTACGTACTTGTCATTACACAAACATTTTGGGAACGATGGAATAAGCGGTTAACGAAAAGTGGCTGAAATATAGGGGTGAAGGAGAAAAGCGTTTGAGGGGCCAGTGAGAACAGAAACATTAGGCCCATTTGGTCTGACCATCATTTGGCTGCTGTAAACCCTCAAACTAACCCTTACTTAGACGTTGGCCTTGTTTAGGTTCAGCCTTGTACCTGTTCATCACTGTATTCATTTCTGTCACACCTGCTTGAAGGAAATTCTGGTTATGGAGCATCTGCTCAACCAGATACAATTTAGTGGAGTAAGGAGCAATAGTTCAATAAAGATTTATGAATGTCCTCAAAGTTGGGTGATTTTACTATTATATTTTCATCGCCATTATATGAACCAACAATAGAATGTAGATGCCCACATTAGAGAATGCTGCATTTACTTAATATTTTTAATTCATAACAATGTTGCATAGTTTAGGTACAAATGCCTAAGCTAGGTTTTCTAATGTTACACCGTTCAGCCCTAATCCCTATCGAAGGTTTATGGAAGACGTGCACAAGCAGCGATCCAAGCTCACATGAACAGCCATATATCCCCCTATTGTCCACATTTTTTGTACATGTGGCCCTACCGGAGAAGATGATCTGACAAATAGCACTACTATCACCACCCATTGAGTGTGTATATATAATATACTATGACCCAGGCTTATCAACTGAGATAAAATGTATGTAGAAGCTGACAAAAAGGAATGTTAGTATTCCTGTCATTATATTGTGACCTCAATTTAACAGCTGAGCTGAAATTACTCTCAAAGTGCTGTTTTGCCTGCTTAGGCATCTCTGGGTTTAGTGCCTGTGCTAATGTAATTCACAACTGTTTCAGAAAAATTTCTAAGCACTTTCCTGTATGACTTTTAATTAAAGGTATCGTGTTTTAAAACGTCTCCTACTTTTAAAAAATTAAGAGGCTTTCTTAAGATTTTTTTTCCTTTTAGCGAAGGGATGCACTTAATTAACATTGAGCTACAACAGATCTGTTCCTTTGAAAATTAATTTCTCTCTGCTAGGTGCTTTCTCTCCGAACGGGGAACAAGATGAATTGTTTAGTGAGCATCACAGTTCTTGGCATAAGCCCAATCAATTTTGGTAGTCTCAGTATACCTGTACAAGATGTGATAAATCACAAGGGTCGCCAGATTAATGTTAAAAAGAAAATTAATTATTAATTACTTACAGGTTCGTTTGCATAAATAACTTTCATCAATACTCTAACCTCTAACAGAATTGAACTGGTTACTGGAGGTACAGATCTCCTGTTCCCCTGACACTAAGTAGTTGATGAGACTCTTAATCTCAAGGTTGTGGGTTTCAGCCACATTTTGGGCACAGCTGTTTTAGATGTAATGTAAGGATGTTTACTTTTCTTTAGAGGGTTCTAGATGAGTAGAAACGGCCTTGGGGCAAAAATGGTAGAGCTTAATTGTGAGGGAACTTAAGCATTCATAGGATAGTCCTATGACTATCCTGAATCTAAGACACGACCAAGAACCAGATAATGTTAGAGGTTTTTATAGCATGCAAAACACGCCAGATGATTGTTTCTCATCAACTATCAAATTCTAGGTTTACAAACAGTGATGCCTAACTTGGGTGTCTAGTGAGGGCGCAAGAATGGGACCTGGAACCCAGTTGCCCTGCAATTCATGTGTTTATGTCGGGAGAGCTGTCATTTATAGGGGATCATTGCTCTGGGCGGTGTTATAAATGTACTTTAATAGAAATAGCCAGCTTGATGCATTGCAATGTGAGCCATTATGCTGGTTGAACACATCTTCTGTAAGGCATTTAGCTGAGAGCGTGGAAAGGGGCAAACTGATATGCAGCATCCCCCTATGTTCTGGCAAAACGTACCACACAAACATTTCAAGGGACCGTATGGCTATCATGTGCAAAGTGCACATGGTGGCTTGAGTGTTTAATTGTGGCTTATCTCTTTGCACGTGATAAACTCAACTCCAGATCTGGCTTGGGGGAAATGTTGTGTGAAGAGGTGCAGACCCCCGTGTGCATATATGAAATGTACTCCCACTGATTTCAATAGGAACACTTTCCTGACATCGACTTCTTCAAGAACCCAATCAGTGACAGTCAGATCAAAGAAGAGAAGGGCTTCTGTGTCTGGCAAGTGCCTCCCCCTAATATTAAAGTATTATTATTATTATCATCTTTTATTTATATAGCGCCAACAGTTTACGCAACACTTAATACAATACATAAATTCAAGGGGTATGACAAGAATTGACAAACCAATACATTAGGTGGAGAGAGCCTGCGTGGACATTTATACTGTACCTTTCAGGACATTTTTGCACTTTGCTTATGTGGACCATTGTGGAATAGTCCAATTAAACTCTTTAATCTCCAACAGCAATAAGCTGCAGAGACACTGTATCAGTAAAAGTTTGTGTACACCCCTCCTAATTATTGAGTTTAGGATTTTTAGCCATACTCATTGCTAACAGCTGTAAAATCAATCTCAATAGAAAAACATTAGCAGCAGCAGGGGTTGTAAGGAAGAATTCAGTGGCTTTAAATGTGGCACTGTCATAGGATGCCACCTTTCCCACAAGTCAATTCAGGAAACATCTGCCCCCGGTCACTAAAGTGCGATTATCGTGAAGCGGAAGCATCTAGGATTAACAACTGTTTAGCCACCAAATGGTAGACCACGCACACTCACAGAGCAGGACTGTCGAGCACTGAAGTGTGTAGCGCTTAAAAAAAAAAATTAAAAAAATCACACATTCTGTAGCATCACTATCTACAGAGTTCCAAACTGTCTGTCCAAGCAACATCAGCACAAGCACATTCATGAAACTTTCCATGGCTGAGTGGCTGCACACAAGCCAAAGATTTATATGTGCAAAGCCAAGCATTCACTAGAGTCATAAAAATCTGCACTGGACTCTAGAGCAGTGCAAACGTCTTCTCTGATGTGATGAATCACGCTTCACTATGCCAGGAGAACGTTAACTTCCAGGATGCATAGGTGCCTGCAGTAAAGTTTGGTGGAGGATTGCTAATGGTCTGGGGCTGTCTTTCTGGGTTTGAGCTAGGCCCTTTAGTTCCAGTGAAGGATAATGTTAATACTATAGAATACAAATGCACTTTAGACAATTGTGCTCCTGTGAACAGAGCAAGGTACACAAAGAAATGGTTTGACATGTTTGGTGTGGGGGAACTTGAGTGGCCTGCACGGATCTCTGAACACCTTTTCGGGTGAATTGAAAAGCTGATTGCAGGCCAGGCCTTCTCATCCAACATTAGTGCCTGACCTCACAAACGCTGTTAAGGCTGAAAGGACACACTCTATATTAATGCCCATGATTTTGGAACGGGTTGTCTAACAAGCTTATACAGATGAGATGGTTAAGTGTCCACACTTTTGGTCATATAGTGTAAATTAGAAATGCCACTGCACAGTGGTTTTTAATAGTGTTATATATATATATAATGTATATAACATAAACACATAAGATACACTGAGACTACCCAACACTCAGTATATCCAATAGTTGACTGTAATGCATTGGTGCCACTGATATCTCCTGCACTGCTATGCACGGTGCCGCATCTTGCTGAGAACTGACCTAAATTATAGCTTTATTGAATTCCACAGGTTTTCTGCTGTAGCTGTCTAACAGGTATAGGTACGCAAGTGGTTATTCTTTAATGAATTCAGATGAGTACCTTAGATTACCCAGATTGTTTACTCCAATGAAGACTAAAATCTGTGATTTACTTAAGAAAGTTCGTGACGATTTGGGCTTTTCACAAATGCCCACCATGGGTGTTTTTAATACTCAGTAAGTGCCTATCTCCCAAATTCCACTCTTTAGGAGGGACAGTCTCTGTTAGGAACAAATGCATTTGGATCTGACTTTCCTTCCTTAATGTCCACTTTTGTAGAAGCGCAACTGTTTGCTCGGTGTGAGTTTAGCCCTAAAAATGTTTTTTATAAACCGCATGAAGGTGTAGTGATTAGAATTTGTGTAAATTAAAATTTCTTAGTAAAGCCCTACCCCCTAATCACACCTATACCCATGGGGGAGGACTGGCAACCATAAAACATCCCTAAACATGTTTTCAGACAATGTGCTATTCCACTCCAGTCTAAACCAAATTTATAGAATGAGACAGCGAAGAAAATATACAAGGAGGACAGAGAAAATCGTTGTGAGGCACCCTGGTGGCTGCATGTGAAAATGCAAGTAAAACACACAAAAAGGCTGCAGGTAGTACCGCAGCTTTTTCATGTGTACTCCATCCCCTAAAATAAAAGTGGCCAACTAGTTGTTTGAAACATTGGGAGTAATGATAAAAGTAGTTTCATTGGAAGGTGCAGGGGACAAGGGGCCTTATACTTAGTGATTCCTCTGAATATTCCTCTCGTGATAGAGAAGAGTTTAGAATGTAGTTGTTTCACATGAGAAATATTAGCTGATATATACTAAGTGTGTTGTGGTCCCCAGCAACCTGCGTATATCGTCTACCTTATGTGCCCTCTACCCAAGTATTACCTAAGAACAGGTCTCTGCTAGTCTTCAGCAAAAAGGCACATTCCAAACATAGTTGAAGTAGTATTTTTTCACTCCACAAAGCCTTCCAGGCAGTTTATAGGAGGCTGTATGATGTCTACAGGAATCTTGAACCCATCCTGGGTCACATATAGTATTCTTTATGTATACATCTTTTACAGTCTTGTTTACAAGCAATATATACCCATTTTGAGACTCCTACCCAAGCTATGCATGTCTCTTTGTATTTTATATTCTGTTTAATGTTCTGTGTGGGAAGGTGGCAAACTGGCAGTAGCAGCAAAGAAAGAACAAGAGGAAACCCTGGTTGCAGAGAAAATGGCGTGGAAACTATAAGAATTGATACAAGACACTGTTTGACAATATTTGCCAAGCATCAAATGCCTGTTTACGTTTGGCAATAAAGAGAGAAGCGTTATTGCAGAGCAACCTCAGGCATTTCTGAGGGAAAAACGTTTGGTAAAATTGTCTTACCAAAAAATTAGTTTTGTTTCACTGCAACCTGCTTTTTGTCTCATACAGAGTTTCCTTTTAATGTAAGAGTATTCTGCATCATCACAGTGCTACTAGAATTCTGCCTGGATACCTAAAAGCCCAGTCATGTATTATTATTATTATTGTGTAACCCCCCCCCCTACATTTCTATTACTAGACAAAAATCTTTCACTTCCCAAATCTGTTCAGTTATCTAATTAAAAGGACACTCTAGATGTCATATGCACATTTTAGTAGCTGTCCCCTTTATTTTTATTATTGTTTTCTCATTCTTATAACTTCTTGGAAGGAAAGACCCCATGTGCATTTGCATCATTCTCTGTACCACAGTATCTTGGCTGTGCCACTGTGCATTGTTCAAAATGTCTTGGTATGTACCCTTCAGCAAACTAAGGCATTTTGGAAAATGCTATGCTTCCACGTTTTTAGGAAGAGTTTGGGGAAGGTTCTTTTCAATTCCAGCGTGACTGTACCCCAGTGCACAAAGCAAGGTCTATAAAGACATGGTTGGAAGTTTGGTGTGGAAGAGCTTTGACCTCAACCCCATCGAACACCTTTGGGATGCACTGGAACAGAGGTTGCAAGTCAGGCCTTTTCGTCCAACATCTTTGCCTGACCTCACAAATGCTCTACTGGATGAATGGGCAAAAATTCCCACAGAAACTCTCCAAAATCTTGTGGAAAGCCTTCCCAGAAGAGTGGAAAGTGTTATAGCTGCGAGGGGAGGGGGCAACTACATATTAATGTCTATGTATTTGATGTGAGGTCATGAAAGTCCCTGTTGGTGTAATGGTCTGGTGTCCCAATACGTTTGTCCATATAGCGTATGTTGACCCACACGGACAATGAAGCACACAAGATTACCGTTCCCGTAAAATAATTAAACCAAAAACGGTACCATTCTAATAAATTTCCTTGCTGTGAGTATCAATCTTGATTTAAATTATAATTCCTCAATTGTGCTCATTTTCGGCATGCTGTGCTTTACACTCTGGCAGGGACCCGGCGGTTCTAAAAGCTGCCAAGTATAAAAAAAAAAATACACTTCCTAAATTTGCAGGCTGATGGGCTGTGCTTTATTCCTTGGCCCCATGTCATAACAAGAAGTAAATAAAGCAAAGGTCATCCTATCAAGAAGTGTAAGTTACTTCATTTGGGTTTAGATGTTGCCCCTATTCTTTGTTTTAATTGCAGTCATTTTGACTATTAATAATAACATTTATGTCATATTTACAAAGTTTAAGTAACCTACTGTTACACTCCAACTGACATTGTATTGTTTTGCTACAATCCTAATTTAGTCTTTAACAGTGTACCAAGTTTTATTCACCATATTGGCGTGAGTGACTGGTACCAACGTTCCAAAGTTAATTGCTTACATTGTACATACTTATACTTGAAAAGAACAATAACGCGTTCTTCAGTGAGAGTTTTTGCACGTCAGCGAGAAACACCTCTCCAGAACTTGGTGATTGCACTCTTCAGATACATGGAAAAAGAATAGAATTTATTGGATAACAATGGAATGCATATACTACAGCCAGATTCCTCACAGCCTTCGATCAACGACCAGGGGATTTATGAGGACTCTTCATCTTTTCAAAAATCTCATTTTGGAACAGTTCTGAAAGATGCAGTCGAGAGTCAGAGATGGCAGATATTCATGAGAAACTTTGCTTGGACTTCTTGGATCCAAGAAGTATTGAAAGACACTAAAAGACGCTGAAATTTGACACTAATTTGTTTGAGAATCTGTCAGTGTCTTATTAAAACAGACTAAGGGCTGTGAGGGAGGCCCGGGGAGGACATATGGACTTCTTACTGTACATACATTGCATTTTACTGTAAGCTACCAGCAGATGATTCTTATTTGTTTTATAGAGCACCATCACATTCCATAGCGCTGTACAAATGGTTATTTTTCCATCCCATAAATTAAAGACAGTACCACTGCAGAAAAGGGAAAGTCCTTGCAATGGAGGTTCTTTAGGCGCTGTAGGGTCTCAATTTTAAAAAGCAAATTAGTTTCTTGTAAAAAAAAATAAGATACTTGATCACGTTAAATGAATGAACAATAAATCTACGGAAGGACCGCTTCCCTTGGCACTGGGTTAGGTATCCCGTACCAAAAAGTGTGATTTATTCTTAGTATCCGTACCGCATGCGCTCTGTTATAATTTTAGGGAGTCAATGGAGCTTATTGATATAGGAGCCTTACATCCATTGCTGCATTAGGACACCCATGCGGTTAGCTTTTGGTGCACTTTTTCCAGACTTGGTTATATGTTTAGTTATTTTTGGACTGTAAACGTCCAGCGCGGTATACGTTTATGTACACTATACAGTGTCCCGTTCGGTGCATGTATAAACAAACACGCAGCTTTTACGTCACCGGACCCGGGCTTTCCGGTCACGCAAGGTTCCGTGGGAAGTGTAGTTCTCATTAACTGTGTTGCCGAGTCACTTCCGGAACGAATGGTAAACAGAAGGAAGGGGTAAACACTGAGGTGTGTATTTTCGCTCTGTAAAATCATCCAGCTTCCACATGTATTCACGTTCGCGGTTGTTTGGTGTGTTTTTTTGTGTGCACTAATCTAATAGTTCTGTGAGCCGTCTCTAAGTCTAATGGCGGGTGTAGCCTGTGAGCTGAACGTTAGTGCCGGTTACCGGCGTGCTCTCCACAGTGCTGTATCTGTTTATTAATACATTTTGCCACGGTCCTATAAGTGTCTGTGAACGCTGTGTCCTCATGTAGGGCCCATGAGTCCTGTACCTTCACAAGGCAGCCATTATCACATGGCACATTGTCAGTGCTGTGCCTCCTTGTCAAAGGGTACTCCTGCAGTGTTGTTGAAGTGCCCATCAGCTCCGTCCCTGGGTTTTCGCAGGGCTAACACTGTCACTGTGTCTTTAGCACGGTGTCATGGTTTGTCGTAGAGCCCATTAGTGCTGCGCTTTGGTTTTTGCAGACCATGTAAGGAAAATGTCTTTGTTGTTGTAGTCACAATTAGCGCTGTGCTTTGGTTGCCCTAGGGCCTGTCCGCACACGCCCCAGTTGACCCAGGTCAGCGCTGTGGCCCCTTTTGCAACGCAACTGTTTGCGTTAACTTGTTAGCGCAGTGCTTTGTTGCGTCAATATTGTCTGGTGTTGTTCAGTGAAGCCTGGCTATTGATACGCGTTTCCAGGTTTTACACATTATATATATATTCAATATATAATAGCAAATTATGTGTACAGCTGTTTACAGGACAGTTATATATTAATGCATACATAGACATCTTAAACCCAGAAGGCTCTACTGTACTGTGACTGTTTAGCTTCTCATGTTATGGCCTTGTGTGACATTACTTCAGAGGTTGTCTTCATGTCTGACTCTTGTGCCCTATAAACATGCGCATTATCATGGTCCATGACAAGGTGTTCCCTCTTTGGTGTTGGTTACAGTGTTTGAGCTCATTGATTACTGTTTTTCTATGCGGCACATGATCATGTATACCTCCAACAAGACTTTTATGTTGTAACCAGCTCTGTTCCCTAGGCTGTGCTGATGGGCTTTCATTTTTTTCCCCAGAAGTCACAAGGTCAGAGCTTGTTTCGTGATGTCTGAGCTTCACATTTGCGTTCAGCTGGCAGACCAACCTCTGTCCCCCAAATCCATTGTGCATCTTCCACGGCAGACCTCCACTGCTGGGCATACAGTATCGGCGGTTAAACAACTCATTACTGCCACAATGCCAGAGGCGCTTCCTGATCCAGAGCTAATTGGTGAGAGCTGTCTTTTGCCGCGCTTACTTCAAATGCTTTCAAGATGCAGATATTATCTGAAATCTCCAAATATCTATTATTTAAAAGTGTCTAATAACTGAATTCTTTTATAGGTTATTAGTAGTGTTATCGGTCTACCCAAACGGTGCATTTTTTCTGTAATAATGTGTTCCTTTCCTTAATGTCCCTTTGCTAGTCCAACATTACCGATAGTTATAGATAACTACTTTCTTTGTAGTGCCTCTGCATAACCATCTATGGATTTTCCTTTTAAATATTTGGCACAGATCTCATTCACTGTGGACGACGTCTCAAAGATGACCAGACTTTAGAATTTTATGGTGTCCAGTCAGGAAGCACAGTACATATACTGCGTAGAGCGTGGCCAGAACCTCCACCTAGACCTGGTAAGTAGTCAAGAAAAAAACTTGAAGGGTGGCAAGATGTAATGGCAGGTCTTCGTTTACACAAAACACTCCTTTATGACAAATAGCCTTCAATCCTGCAGAGAAGCTTCCAGGGTCAGCAATTTGGCTATTTTGCCAGCATAGCGGAAAAACTGATTTTATTATTAATATATGTACTAATGCAACAAGCTGGTTGCAGAATATTAATCTGGAGTCTAGCAGGCCCACAAGTAACCCTCTTAAACGTGTAAAGCACATTTTAGAATGGTCATGATGTTGGACAGAAAGCAACACAGGGAAATGCAGTTTCTGTTGACATGCCACAGCTAATGAAAGCAACATGTTCATTTGGCTTATAATGGCTTATAATGCAGCAAAAAACAATGGATGCTATCCTTCACCAGACTGAAGTGATATACCGTGTTCAGATTGGAAACTTGTATTGATTCCATCTGGTCTGCATGCTGTGTATAGGGCACTGTGAAAGCCTCTGTGGACAGAGGCATAATATACCGTATTTGCTTGATTATAAGACGACCCCCCAAAATCTGAATATTAATTTAGAGGAAAAAAAGAAAAAGCCTGAATATAAGACGACCCTATAGGAAAAAAGTATTACCAGTAAATGTTAATTCATGTAAACCTTTTTTTTTTAAATAAAAGCTATGATTGAGAAAAATATATTTTGTTTTTATTCCATTTTATTTTCCAACCTGCCCCCCAGTTATGCACATCTACCCCCAGGCTTGCCACTCTGCCCCAGAAATGCCTTTTAACCCTCTAAATAGCACTGTGCCCCATGATATGCCCTCTGTATGCCACTGTGCTCAATTAAATGCCTTTTGACCCCCTATGTGCCACTCTGCCTCCAAAAATGCCTTATAGCCCTGTATGCCACTCTGGCATTTAGGGGGTTAAAAGGCATATTATGGGGCGGAATGGCGTATAGAGGGTTAAAAGGCATTTTTGGAGGCAGAGTGGCATTAAGGGAGTTAAACGGCATTCATAGAGCACTCTGCCTACAGAAATGCCTTATGCCCCCCATTTAACACTCCCCCGCCCCCCCAAACTTACTGGTGCTTCTGATTCCCCGGTGTGTCGTCTGGGCAGCGGAGGAGAGTTCCCCGCACCCCCTTCAGGCTGCGGCAGAAGTTGGGGGGGGGGGCATAAGACAGGAGGATCCAGGTCCCCTGCAGCGCTGCGAGGGATCTGGATCTCAGTCTCATAGTCAGACCTATTTGAGGTCTGATTATAAAACGACCCAGATTATAAAATGAAGGGCCTTTTTCAGAGCATTTGCTCTGAAAAAAACCTTGTCTTATAATCGAGCAAATACGGTACTAGCAGCTACCTTCTAAATGGCGGTTTAGTTCTCCAAAGTTAAATCTAACTTCTTGGACAATGATACTAGAAACAAAAATACTTGCCTAGAAATATCAGATTTGAGTGGGACGGGACTTATTATCTGGGCATTTATTTACATTTTCAGTAGCAGTTTTAATGTTTAAAGACCTAGACAGCAAGTTAAGCTGTCAGATCTTCAGGGGTTGCAGGAAAGTTACTTTCAAGTTCTTGACTTTAATGTACGGTGTGAATGCCTAACCAGGCTGAGCTTCTGCAAGAAGGACTTGGGTGGCTTTCTATGAAGGATAGTTAATATTGTGGGAAAATACATTTCTGATCTGAATATAAGCAGGCATTGCTTTGCCCATCTACATTTCTGTAGTTGGATTTCTGCCATTGCAGTAATAGCACATCTTTGCCAAACTCACGCTTGGTAATAAAAGCATTTATGCTTTGTGATGTAGATTGAATGTAGCAAATCTCATAAGATCCTAGTTCAACATTTCTTCTTTCCATCCCCTACTAGAGCCAGTAGACAAAGTTGCAGCCGGCCGTGAGTTCCGTGCTCTACACACAGCTCTACACACTAGTTCTGCCTACCGTGACGCGGTGAGTATCCCCACCTAGCTTGTATGCGTATATTCATGCATTCATTCATGTATGTATGAGTAGTGAAAAACATCCTTCTAAATATCAAAGAGTTTGTAACAAAGGTTGATAGGTTTGTGTTACATTTGGGAACCCTGATTTTCTTAAGCGCTTGGAGAGATGAATTCTAAACTTCAGGGTAGTGCCAAATTTAGAATAAAATATTGGCGTAAAAATAGG
Organism: Sceloporus occidentalis; assembly: GCA_023333645.1. Lineage (NCBI taxonomy): Eukaryota > Metazoa > Chordata > Lepidosauria > Squamata > Phrynosomatidae > Sceloporus > Sceloporus occidentalis. The sequence continues at coordinate 880,323 of JALMGF010000037.1, read as the reverse complement.
TTTGTGGGGATCTGCTTACTCTGGGTTAGTGTTTTAGTACATAATATAGACATTTTTGAGGATACTAGGTCATCTGATTTCTAGCAGGTAATTGTAAGTCTGAAAGTGTGGACTGGTTTTAAATAAGGGAGGATACAGTGATGAAAATTTTGCTGGTTCAGGCTACAGAAAGTTAATCAGTAACATTTTTTACTTGGGCATGATGAATGAACGAATACTAGCTGTAGTCACAAGGTGGCAGCATAAGACTAACTGTATAGCGAGGGCATTATGAACATATGACCAGGAAGTCTTTTGATAAGACAAGATTCAAAAGCAGTCTTCAAATTACTTAATCTTTTCTAAATACATAATTGTCTCAATTAATGTGTTTTGGCATTGCTCTCGCTTTTCTCACAATTCCCCTCATCTTTGAGCATGTTATTAATTTTTTTTATTTTTTTTTTATTGCATAGGTGTTCAAGCTGCTTGGGAGCCGGGAGTCCTTGGAACAGATAGTTGTGGCCACCCCAGGCCTAAGCTCTGACCCTGTGGCTATGGGTAAATTAAACCATCAACAATAGTTGGAATGACAAATCATGAGCCGTTCAGATTATCAGGGAAACATCCACAGAACAGTAGTGTAGATTCAGTGGTGACAAAGGGAAATAAATCATAGCTGTCAAATGCTTGAATTAATGACACAGTTAAAGTAGATTGAGAGGAATGCGATTTGAATCTAAACCCCTCTGTCCTCTCCAGGTGTTCTGCAAGATAAAGATCTGTTTACGGTTTTTACTGACCCCAGTATGCTGGACACGTGAGTACACCACCGCAGTGGATTTGTATTTTTGTAATACGAACATTTGAAAGAATTGTCTTTTTTTCTTTTTGTCAGGTTAGTGGCTTCTCATCCTGCTCTGGTTAATGCAATTATATTGATTCTACATTCAGTGAGTGGCTCCTCTGCTTTGCAACCATCAGATGGTGCAGCTCACACAGTCCCCCCTGCCACCCTGCACATGCCAGGTGAGACCCATGAAACAGTACTCAGGTGGTAACACAATGTTTCCTCATCACAGTCTAATTTTCCCCCTTATAAAAAAAAAATCTCATAATATAATGGCTCTAATAATTTACTCTTCTCTTTTTTGCTAAGGTGGCTTCCTGTTTGATGGACTCTCTGATGACGATGAAGATTTTCCTCAGGTAAGATGATGTAGTGTTTTAGTCAAAACAAATGTGCATATTCACATTGTAGTCCAATTTTATTCCTCTCTCATGTCCCCCTACATCTGATGGAAATACTTCAAGAAGGTCTTGGAAGCTTATGTGACTCTACATCTTAAGTTTTAGCAAATCAAGAGTATCACGAACTTCTACAGTTTCTGTGGTCCACATGATTTGTTCAGCAATATACATTTTGTATCCGTTCCTGATACTAGTGCCAAAGTTATTTCTTTTCACTGTGGTGATGTGACAAATCAAATGGAAACATGGTTTTGGAATTTGTTTGGAATTGCCTCTCATCTTGAATATGCTGTTATGTTTTTGGCATTTGTTTTTATAAGAAAGATAAGATACCTGTATGAAGAGGGCTGATAACAAAATACATAAGGTCCTGGAGAATTATTTTAATGTGTAGATGTTTACAGCTGAAATTCTGGCAAAATTAAAGATTATACTTGCTGTAAATAACTCAAATAACTAACTAGAGCTTCTAAAATTGATTTAATTGCACTTTAACCATGATCTTATTTTGATGTTTCTGTTGAACCATGTTCTGTTTCAGGCCTCCCGATCTGGCCCCTCCAGTAGCACTTCTGGGACTCGCCCAGCTTCTCTTGGGTATACTGGTGCAGCAGGTCCTCGTCCCATCACACAGAGTGAGCTGGCCACAGCACTTGCACTTGCAAGTACCCCTGAGAGTAGCTCTCACACTCCCACTCCCGGAACGCAGGTCAGAGAAATATTTCCAATTACAGATAACTTTCCGTTGAATACATGCATCTATTTTTTTACTTGCAAAATCTTACTGTAGCGTCTTATCAGATCAATAAACATTAATCTTGCCTTTTTAAACTGAAACCGTGTAACAGTAGATATTTCTTCTACAGGGTCACTCATCTGGAACATCCCCAATGTCATCCAGTGTCCAGTCAGGAACACCAATCACCAATGATTTGTTCAGTCAAGCCCTCCAGCATGCACTACAAGCATCAAGCCAAACATCACTGCAGGTGAGTACTAGTTGTCTGTGGCTTGGCAGGTGTCTTACCATACGTGGGGCAGTATATTTGTAGCTGCAATATAAGATGTTCAACCGCAGGATTGGATTAGTTATAGTATATTCTCTGTTTTAGCAACAATAATATATATTACTATAAGTTACATTTTATTTGACATTATCCACTTCTGATGCCCCACCAATAATGTGCACTGGTATACGTTGCCATTCCCACTTACAGTGTAATGGAGTGGTCAGTGTCAATGAATGAATATCTCTGCATTACAGCAGATAACCTATTTGTATACTTTTTCATTATTAGAATTTTGAATCCAATTTCTTTCTTAATTCTCTGTTAGACTCAATGGCAGCCGCAGCTCCAGCAGCTGCGTGACATGGGCATCCGCGATGAAGATCTCAGCTTAAGGGCCTTACAGGCTACCGGAGGAGATATACAAGCCGCCCTGGAACTCATCTTTGCTGGTGGCGCCCTCTAAACTAATTTAGAATTATTTATAAAACTCTCTTACATGACAAAATCTTCAGTGCGACCAACAGAGGGGCCCGGACGGGAAGTAGGAAACTGGTCTGTGTGTACATTCCTGGCTCTAATTCTATTTATTATGATTACTTTAGATAAAGATTATTTCCCAGTTAATACTCAAGCAGCCCTGTACAAGGACATCTCATAATGGACATTGTTCTGTTACCTTCAGCTTTGAGTACTTATTTTATGTGTCTGCTGCACCATATCTGCATATGCAAATAATCATCATCCTTTTGGTTGTGTAAACGTAGACGGTTTTTATGCACATTTATAGTCAAAGTAACACATAAAATGAAAATGTCTAAGAGCGTGGTTTCTATTATTTCCATTAGTCTGTGATTAAAGAAGTCTGTACAATTTTGCTATTCACACGATCTTAGGTACGGGTCTGAATTTTGTGGTACGATTGTTTTTACTTTAGTTTGCATTTCTATCAATACACATGTACCTGGGCGTGCTTATTTTTTACTTGAAGCAAAGTTTTTCTTATAAAAGGAGGAACGACGGTCCATGTAATGTTTCGAGCAGTACATGGACTGTGTGAAACGTGAAGTAGTAAATCTGGGCAAGTTCAAAGCAAATGGAAACCTCCCCTTTTTTTTTTCCAAGAACATCCTGCTATGCTCTGGCAACCGGTCAGTAGCGGCTTATATCAACAAGCAATTGAATGGGTACCCAGCAATCCTCTCCTGCTTCGCATATCCCTCAGGATCTCCTTTTGAGCAGAAGCCTGTTCCGTTACCCTGACCATGGTTCACAGCAAGGGGCCATTGAACACTCAACTGGATATCTTGTGCAGGAGCAGTCTTCAGAGAACCATGCTCCTGCCCTTTTAGCCTCTTCAGTCAGTTTCCCTACATCTGTTGTCCCTAAAGATAGCATTTTTGATGGCTAAAAGTGGTAGACATTTTCCATGTGACTAATAAGAAAAATGCTGGCCAAATTAACACAGGTGCCCAAGGTTTGAATAAGCCCTGTGATTTAAATAGTATCTTTCTAACTGAGCCCACTATCTCTGTGAAACTTGGAAGGAACAGTAGCTGTACCTGGGTTTCAGTGTATTACAAGGTGGGCAGGTAAGAGAGACAACTTTTTTTTGTCTCTTAAACTGTTAAGTTTGTTTTTGTTTTGTACTGGGAACCAGCTTAGCTTGCCAGTCCTTGACTAGTCAGGCGAAGACTGCTGTTTAGTAAGCCTCCCAAATAAGAGTAGTCCCCCCCCCCAATAAATGCCTGAAAATGTATTGGGTCTCAGATCTCCTACCTGCCCTGCAGACCTAGAAGTGTCCTGGCAAATACCCAGGAAAGAATCTGTGTGCAAATAGCTGGACTTCTCCATTTGTGACAATAGAACTTTACAGTTTTTGTTTTGTTGGTAAGGTCTCTGAGATTACTAACTTGTAGGTGTATACTTAAAATCTTACTCAGGTGGAACTGCCTTTATTGCTTATTTCGTATATAAAACATAGTTAAACATTTAGTTGTGAGAAATTGACCGAGTAGCAGTGAAGACTTGCCAACTACAGACCAGTAGTTGAGTTATCAATGGAAACTATGCTAAAGTAAAGGATTGTTAAGCATCTAGATGTAAATAGGTTTACTACAGGGAGAGCTTGTCAAACTAACTAAATGTAAATAATAGACCAGGGAGGAGCAGTAGATATTAGACTTGTGCACATGGACCAAAAACAATTCAGAAATATTTTCTTAGTTTTTGGTCCAACGAATTTCGTTTCCCTCTTGGTTTGAACGGAATTCAGAGTGCTTTTTCAATTTGGCAGAAAAGATAGGGAGACATTGAGAGAGTTTGTGAGGGAAAATAACAAATGCAAACGAAAATTCAGAGCTTCCTGAAAGCAAGTTTGTTTGTTGGGGTCTCGGTTTTTGGACATTAGTATAAAAAAAACAGAATTGGCACATTTTATTAAAATTCTTAGGAATCAGAATGTGCAAGTATAGTAGATATAGATATCTAGAGTTCACAAAAGGCCTTTGGCACCATTTCTGATAGACTTATAGGTAAGTTGCAGTGTATGGGTTTGGATGGTAAAATAGTTGAATAGATAAGGCAATCGCTGAGGGACCAGTATTGGGATCAACACTTTGATTTTGTGGGGGGTGTATTATACTGTTCCCTTTTTTTATTGAAAATATAATGCAGTTGACAGAAAATGTACTTTTTTTTTTAACTTCAGGTATGAATTAACGGGTTCTGGTATATGTCACTATCATAAAACACCTCAATATGTGTTCAGCATAAATGGTTTTGCCTAGCTGTTTGGGGGGGGGGCACATTTGGGGCATGTGCATTTTTCAATGTTGAACTTTGGCATTTGGTGATCCACTGCCCATGCCCTATTTGGTACATCTTTGAGGCGGGCCATTGACTGTGCCAAATAAAACCATATATTTTTGAAAACTAGACACCCCAGGGTATTTCAAATGCTAGTATTTTAACTATTTCCATGCACTAATTCTACCACCAGTCTTTGTCAAACTTTTTGGTAGTCATTTTTTTTGCATTTTCTTTTCACACACATTTTACTTCAGGTATTAATTAACAGGTTCTGGTATATGACCCCAATGTGTGTTCAGCAACATCTCCTGAGTACAGCAATACCCCACCTGAATGGTTTTGCCTGGTTGTCTGGGGGGAAAAGGGCCAAATTTGGGGCATGCACATTGAAATTTGGCATTTGGTGATCGTTGATGGCTTCCTAAACAGTTTTAAAACGGGCGTCCGCCGCCATACAGTGCCCCTAGTGCCGGTTGCGGTGATGCTGAATGCCTCGAGGTCGAGGCATTACAGCGACACCGTTTGGGTGCAGAAAGCGAACGTAGAACGCTTTCTTCACCCGTTTAAAGCCATGACGGTCCTGGCATGTCAATTGTCGTTAACCCTTCGTTTTCCGATTGGGGGTGTGCCGTGTAGAGTAGAACATCGTCTGCAAATGCAGCGCCTTTAATTGAGTGTGTGTAAACCAATGCCCTGTGTAGTTGGTAGGTCTCCTAGAAGGTGTAGTAGGGGGTCTAGGGCGATATTGAAGAGTAGGGGGGAGAGGTGGCATCCCTGTCTCACACCCTTACCTATGGGAATTGGGTCTGAGATCTCAGAGTTTGTGATTATTTTAGCCGACGGGTTGGTATATAAGTTCCTGGAAAACGCCAGGAAATTTGCCCCAAAATAATGGAATTTTAATATTCTAACTATGTGTGCCCATGAGATGGAGTCAAAATCTTTGTGGGCATCTAAGTTAATCAGAGTCTTTTTAATATTTTTATTAGCAATATTACAAAAGGTCTTTGTGGCGATGGAGTTTAATGTTGATAAATGTAGAATAATGCACTGTGGATGTAAAAATCATAAGCCAGAATATAACATTGGGGGCACTGTTCTGTCAGTAGAAGAGAGGACTTGGGTGTAATAATTTCTGATGACTTAAAGCTAAGCAGGGGATGCAATAAGCAAAAAAAGCAAGTAAGGTGCTGGGTTGTATAGCTAGAAGCATAGAAAGAGAGGTAGTTCCCTGGTCAGGTCTCAGGTCCTCCCCGTTTCTCCAATCAGGGAAGAGGATGTCACCGAAAGAGCCAACAAAGGGCAATATGGCGGCGCTTGTGGTGACATCCTCTCCTGAACCTCCAATCTGGGGAGAGGACATCACTGCAAGTGTCCTAAAGGGACCTCTGTTAGGAAAAAAGACTCCAAGGAGGTTCTACTTTAGCTGTCTAAGGTAAAGACAAATAAGTCAATGGGGGCTGTGTGTACTGTGTGTGTGTATATGACAGTGAGCATGCATGTGTATGTGTGTGAGCATCATACCAGGGAACTTCTGGGACGCGGCCAGAACTGCACACTGACGTCGGTGAGTGGTCCGGCTGACGTCGGGGGAGTTCCCGCTGACGGCAGCGGGAAACACACCATTTAAAGGGAAAATGGCTGGGGAGTGGGCCCTGTCAAGAACCGAAGAAGCAGTGCTCACCCGGCAATTTCCGGGTCAAACCCAGAGAGTTCCCAGGTATGTGAGCATGCATGTATACGTGTGTGTGTGAGTGAGAAAGCATGAGTGTGTACTTGGGGAGATGGAGTGTGTGTAATTTGTGTAAGTGTGTTTAAATATGTTGTGTTTTGGAAGGGAGGTAAAAGAAGGCACAGACCAGTTGTGTGGGGGCAATGGTGGCACAGACTAGCTGTTAAAGTTGGGGGACCCGGGGCATTTTTTCTAGTTTCTAGTTACCCCCCTGGCAGCAGACATTGCGTATCTCGATTTCAGCAAGGCTTTTGACACTGTCCCACATAGACTTATCAATAAACTGCAATCTCTGAGTTTAGATCCCAATGTTGTTGAATGGATTAGGCAGTGGCTGAGGGACAGACAACAGAGGGTTTTAGTCAATAGAGTATATTCGGCGCAAGGTCTTATTACCGGTGGGGTACCTCAGGGATCTGTACTTGGACCTGTCCTCTGTAATATATTTATTAGTGATATTGCAGAAGGTCTTGATGGTAAGGTATGCCTTTTTGCTGGTGATACAAACATTTGCAACAGGGTTGATGTTCCTGGAGGGATACGCCAAATGGCAAATGATTTAGATAAACTAGAAAAAATGGTCAGAGCTGTGGCAACTGGCATTTAATGTGGATATTTGCAAAGTAATGCATCTAGGGCACAAAAACTCAAGGACAGAGTATCAGGGGAGGGCTAGCAGCCTATGGCCTGGGGGACAAGTCTAGTCAAGTGGCCCATTGTGCCACAGAATCAGCCCACCATCCATGCCCATCTTTTACTGATATAAGTAAAGTAAAAATTAAGTAGTTCAATTTATTCCTACAATAAGTAAAGTGCCAGGAAACAGATGAGCAAACACACACCAGGACAGGCTCTGCCACACCGACACCCAAACACACACACCAGCACAGGCTCTGCCACACCGACACCCAAACACACACACGCCAGAACAGGCTCTGCCACACAGACGCTAAAACACACACACCAGGACAGGCTCTGCCACACCGACACCCAAACGCACACACCAGAAAAGGCTCTGCCACACCGACACCCAAACACACACACCAGCACAGGCTCTGCCACACCGACACCCAAACACACACACGCCAGAACAGGCTCTGCCACACAGACGCTAAAACACACACACCAGCACAGGCTCTGTCACACCGACACCCAAACGCACACACACTAGAACAGGCTCTGCCACACCGACACCCAAACACACACACCAGGACAGGCACTGTCACACCGACACCCAAACACACACACCAGCACAGGCTCTGCCACACCAACACCTAAACACACACACCAGCACATGCTCTGCCACACCGATACCAAAACACACACACACCAGGACAGCCTCTGCCACACCGACACCCAAACGCACACACACCAGAACAGGCTCTGCCACACTGACACCCAAACACACACACACCAGGACAGGCACTGCCACACCAACACCCAAACACACACACACCAGGACAGGCTCTGCCACACTGACACCCAAACACACACACCAGGACAGGCTCTGCCACACTGACACCCAAACACACACACCAGGACAGGCTCTACCACACGGATGCCAAAACACACACACCAGAACAGGCTCTGCCACACCGACACCCAAACACACACACCAGGACAAGCACTGTTACACCGACACCCAAACACACACACCAGCACAGGCTCTGCCACACCAACACCTAACACACACACCAGCACATGCTCTGCCACACCGATACTGAAACACACACACACCAGGACAGCCTCTGCCACACCGACACCCAAACGCACACACACCAGAACAGGCTCTTCCACACCGACACCCAAACACACACACACCAGGACAGGCACTGCCACACCGACACCCAAACACACACACACCAGGACAGGCACTGCCACACCGACACCCAAACACACACACCAGGACAGGCTCTGCCACACGGATGCCAAAACACACACACCAGCACAGGCTCTGTCACACCGACAGCCAAACACACACACCAGCACAGGCTCTGCCACAACAACACCCAAACACACACACCAGCACAGGCTCTGCCACACCGACACCCAAACGCACACACACCAGAACAGGCTCTGCCGCACCGACTTCCAAACACACACACACACCAGGACAGGCACTGCCACACCGACACCCAAACACACACACCAGCACAGGCTCTGTCACACCAACACCCAAACACACACACACTAGCACAGGCTCTGCCACACCGACACCCAAACACACACACCAGAACAGGCTCTGCCACACTGACACCCAAATGCACACACACCAGAACAGGCTCTGCCACACCGACACCCAAACACACACACACACCAGGACAGGCACTGCCACACCGACACCCAAACGCACACACCAGGACAGGCTCTGCCACACCGACACCGAATCACACACACATCAGGACAGGCTCTGCCACACGGACGCCCAAACACACACTAGGACAGGCTCTTGCGACACCATCCAATACCAGCAAAATGTAAAAAAAAAAAAGTCCAAAAAGAATAAAATAAATAAAAAATGTATTATTAAATTTCATTTATTATTATGAGCAAGTGCTAAAATTAGCGCTGGAAAGAGTTAAAGTAAAAGCATTTCAAATACCCAAGGGGTGTCTAATTTAAAAAAAAAATTATGGTTTGATGGGCTAAATTTGAGTGGCCGGGTTGAAAGATAGGGCATAAGCACAGCGTGACCAAAATGGGGGAAAAGCGCACTTCCCAAATGTAGCCTTTTAGCCCCAAAACACCACACAAACCCATGCATGGGTGTAATCACTGTACTTGGGAGATGTTGCTGAACACATATTGGGGTGTTGTTTGATAGTATACATGGAGCTATAAATTTATACCTGAAGTACAATTTGTGTGAAAAAAATACTAGAGCTGCAACACCAAATCGATAAAATCGATAATAATCGATAACAAAAATCGTTATTAACGGTTTTCATTATTGATTATTATAGGGCAAGGTGCTGGGGAAAGTGTGAGGGCAAGGCAAAGAGTGTGAGACTGAGTGCTGGGGCCAGAGTGTGAGAGCAGTGCAAAGTGCTGGGGCCAGAGTGCTTGGGCAAGTGTTCCCGATTGCAAATATGGGTGCTGGGAAAACTACATTGCAATAATTACAACACTACAGTAGGCATATCTGTATTAGGCATATCAGGGGGGTATAAGGCATATCGGGGCACAGTGGCATATCAGGGGACAGAATGGCATATAGGAGGTATAAGGCATTTCTGGGGGCAGAGTGGCAAGCTGAGGGTCAGATGTGCATAACTGGGGGGAAGGTTGGCAAATAAAAGAAGAATACAAACAAGAGGCATTTTTCTCATAGTTTTTATTAAATATGAAAAAATAGTTTACATGTGAATTAATATTTACTAATAAAACTTGTAGGTATTAAAACCTATTTTGGGAAATGTTGTGTTTGGGTTCTTGTAGCTTAAACTTAAAAGAGTTTCACGACACATGTTAACGTAAATTTTTTTAATTCTGCTGTTTGTTTTTAACACCCAGTTTTTCATTACTTTTAACCCCTTTGTGACAAAGGCTGATTTTATTTTTTGTACCCTTCGTGACAATGGCCGTTTTAACATTTCTGCGCTGCTCATGTTTAGCTGTAATTTTCTTCTTTCCCGTTTACTGAACCCACACAAGTTATATATTGGGTTTTTTTCAGGACAAGAAGGGCTTTATTGACATTGTTGACATTCTTTACATTGTTTTGATTGTATCTTATTATTTACTATTAAAACAATTATAAAATATGGTAAACATTTTTGAAAAAAATTACCTTTTCTAACTTTTAGTTGAAAAATCTTTTACTCATCTATAAAAGGTAATGAAAAATTTAGAAATGAGTTTAGAAATGCACAATGTTTTTATGTTTTTTTGCTTTTTTTCTGCACTTTATGGGGCAATAATTACAGGTAGCGTTTTGCTATTTCAAAACCATTTTTTCCAAATCTGGTAATTCTTCCCCCCATGTGCCATTTCGGGTATCTTTGAAGCCGGCCAATGCAATTTACCCCATCAAATCATTTACTTTTGAAAACTAGACACCCCAGGGTATTTCAAATGCTAGTATTAACTCTTTCCATGCATTAATTCTACCACCAGTTTTTGTCAAACTTTGTGGTAGTCATTTTTTGCACTTATTTTTTCACACACATTTTACTTCAGGTATAAATTAACAGGTCCTGGTATATATCACTGTCATAACACCCCAATATGTGTTCAGCAACATCTCCTGAGTACAGTGATACCCCACATGCCTGGCTGTTTGGGGGCAAAAAGGCCACATTTGGGGCATGCGCATTTTTCAATGTTGAACAGTGTGCCCAATAAAACCATATATTTTTGAAATATTTTTTTATTTTTTGGAACTTGAAGGTTACCCTGATGGTGACATCAGTGGGAAATTATTTTTACATTTTACTGTTTTTTGTTTTTTTTCAATTCTCCGTTTGTTGAGACATGCACAATGATAGAACACATAGATGACAAGTGCTAAAAGTACAGCGTGCAAGTATTGTACAATACAGAGTAAATGACAAAAGTGATCCACGGCGGTAGACGGCAGAATAAACCATGTCAGTTACAGAAGAGGATCAAGTTATGACCACATGCCAGAGTCGTGTGAACACCAATATCGGCAAAAAAACATAAAGAAAAATCCGGAGAATATAATATTGCGACATATAGCGGAGGAATGTATGAAACAAAAACTAAGTAACAAGAGAAAGGAAAACCGTGTATCTCACTGCACAGCAGAGTCATCATAAAGTAGTACATTACAGCAAGACGAAAAATAAAAGGTCAGTCACACGTTACAGGTAGTGGTCAGAAGTAGAGGCGGGTAGGGCTGCCTGGGTGTCCCTGCAAGGGAACGACTGGGTAGAGCGCCCGTAGCCTACGTCGAAGAGGGGGGCCGAAGTCATGAAAGACAACCAGGAAATACCATTTTTGTATTCACATTCCCGAGACGCGGCCACCGGATCTTCCATTTGATAAATAAAATTGACCCTGGAGAACCAGGCGTCAATTGATGGGGGTCCCGGCCTTTTCCAGAACCGTGAGATAATCGACTTGGCTGCTTGAAGCAGATGGATAGTTAAGGACCTCTTGTAGGTGCCAAAAGAAACATGTGTATGGAGAAGAAACATAGACTCAGGAGAAGCAACAAAATCTGGGTCAGACACATCCACAATTACCCTGGTCACAACCTCCCAGAACGGACGAATATCCCTACACTCCCAGCATAAGTGGAGAAAGGAGCCATCCGCCTCGCCACACCTCCAGCACAGGGGGGAAACCTGCGGCAGGAAGCGGTGTAACTCCAGTGGTACCTTGTACCATCGGGACAGCAACTTAAAAGCACATTCTTGGACTCTAGAGGAGATTACACTTTTGTGAGTAAGTAGTAACATTTTATCCCATTCATCGTCAGCAAACTGGGTGGAGAGATCTTTCTCCCAGAGATTAAGATAGAATGGCTTCGAGGTGCAGTGGGCATCAATTATGAGTAAATAGATATGAGAGAGTAAGTGGGACGGTTCATTAGATAAAACGCACAATTGCTTGAAATTGGACAGCTCCCTGGTGAGGTTGGCATTAAGGAGGAGGGAGGAGATGTAATGTTTCAGCTGGTGGTGTAAGAATACCGTCAGAAAAGGGGGAGGGGCCTGTCTGGTCAATTCAGTAAGGGGTTTAAACTCAGCGCCCCGAAGAAGGCGACAGACTCTAACATGTTTCTTTGCCTGATGGGAAAATAGCTCTGGCATGCCCCTTTGTAGGTCAGTGGAGAGCACTGGGTCATGTGTGAGTGGAAATAGGGGACTCGGAGAGGTAGTAAGGAGGCGACGGCTAGAAAGCCCACCCCAGACACTTAGTGTGGCCGAGACCGTGGGGTGTTTTTGCGACAACAGCCGTCGAAAACGGTCCGGTAACCATGGAACCGCCGAGACATGGTGCACCAAAAACGAGTTCTCTAAAGGTATCCACAGCTTCGGAACCTCTAATGACCACTCCACAAACCGGCGAAGATGTGAGGCTAACCAGTACTACTCCACGCTGGGAACCCCCAGACCCCCTCTATGTTTGGGTCTAACCAGATGTTGGAACGAAAGCCTAGAATTACGGTCCCCCCAAATAAATTTACGGAAGGCCCTATGGCATGCTTTAAAATAAGCCTTAGGGAGGAAAATAGGGAGACATTGCAATAGATCTAAAAACCTAGGGAGTACATTAATTTTTATTACACCTATACGGCCGAACCAAGAGATATGTGGCACAGCCCATTTACGGAGATCGCTGAGCACCGAAGAGAGTAAAGTGTCAAAATGTAAAGTCTGGAGAAGGGAGAGGTCCTCTGGAATCCAGAGACCCAAGTATTTGATGGCTGTAAGCTGCCACCTGAAGGGGAAGGACTTAACCAAGCTTTCCCGAAGGGGTAGGGGCACATTGATTCCTAGCATCTCAGATTTCTGTAAATTGATGGCTTAATTAGAGAGGTTCTTGAAGATACGTAATTCCCTAACAATGTGTGGAAGTGAAGAGGACGGTTGCGTGACCATGCAAAGCATGTCATCGTCATAGATTGCAAGTTTGTGTGTATGGTTGGCGATATGCAGACTAGTGATGTTAGCATTCCTCCTGAGCGCAGAGGCGCTCCATCGTCAGGATGAACAGAAGCGGGGAGAGGGGACAACCTTGCCGGGTGCCGTTGTTAATGTAGATGCGCGCGGACAGGGTGCTATTCACCTTAATTTGTGCGGAGGGATTGGAGTAGAGGAATCTAATAAGATTAAGGAATTTCCCCCGAAGGCCAACCGATGTCAGTGTTTGGAATAGAAAAAGCCAGGCAACTCAATCGAATGCCTTTTCGGCAACCATCGAAATTAAGGGACAAAACCGACCTGATCCTTGTGGCTCAAGGAAGGAATAAATGGGCATAAACGTAGCGCCATAACCTTAGCTAGCAATTTGAGGTCGGTATTGATTAAGGATATGGGCCGATAATTGGAGCAGTGATCTGCATCTTTTCCCGGTTTAGGGATGACTACTATATGTGCGAGGTTAGACTGAGGGTCAAGAGCCTGGCCCCCCGCTAAGGAATTAAAGAGTTTTGTCATATGGGCCCCCAGCACCGGGAAGAAGCGGTGATAATAGCCGTTAGTCAGACCGTCTGGTCCCGGGCTCTTGCCCTTTGGGGAAAGTTTCAGGGCAAGGATGATCTCATCACTGGTTATAGGGGAATTTAAGGCGTCAACAACGGAGTCCTCTAGCCTCTGAAGTAAGTATTTGTTCAGGTAGGCCTTAACGTAGGATAAGGACTGTTGGCAAGTGTGATCCGCAGGAGGTAAGTTGTAGAGGGCCGTGTAATACTAATGAAAGCACCTAGCCATCTTAGTGGTTTCATATCTGAGAGCGCCCTTGCTGTTTCTAATTCTGGGTATGTATGAGGAAGAGTTTTGCACCCGGAGTGCCCTGGCCAGTAGCTTACCCGGCTTATCGCCCAACTCATAAAAGTGCTTTTTGGCAAGCAGAAAAGAACGTCTAGTTCTATCCTCAAGGAGGGAGGCCAACTGGGATCTGAGGGTGTGTAGCTGCGGGACAAGATCGGGTGATAGGGTGGCTTTGTGGGATTGCTCAAGCCTGTGTATCCGTCTAGTAAGCGACATTATTTCGGCCAGGCGAAGTTTCTTGAGTGTGGCACCCAATTTTATAAAGTGGCCTCTCATAACGGCTTTATGAGCCTCCCAAATTGTAGGGAAGGGGATGTCATCAGTGACATTATCAGCAAAATAGTGTTTGAGGTGCTCAGATAAATCCGACAAGTGGGTAGGGTTATCTAAAATGTTCTCATTAAGCCTCCAAGTCCAAGGTTTACTTCTAGGTTGGGACAATGTAAGAGTGACATGTATGGGAGCATGATCACTGAACGAACATATATCTATACTGGAGGAACGTAGTTGTAGAAGGTGATGGTGTGATAGAAAGAGCATGTCTATTCGTTTATATCTATTGTGGACTGTGGAAAAATACGTATAGTCCCTATTGCTAGGGTGTTGGGACCTCCAAACGTCCACAAGCTGGGCCACGTGAAGAGCACGTCTGACCTTTTTAATATGTTTGAACAGGATATGAGAAAATTGGGCAGAGGAATCCCTGGAAGGGTCTAGCGTCATATTAAGATCACCTCCGAAGATGGAGAGGCTTTCCTGAAAAACCCCAAATTTCGATAAAATGCGACTCAAGAATGTTGGTTGATTGCGATTTGGCAAGTAGACATTAGCAAGTGTGACCTTCTGATTGCCAATATATCCCTTTAGAAAAATGGCTCTGCCCTCTGTATCCCTCCACACATCTAGAAGCTGGAAGGAAAGGTGTTTATGTAGGATAATAGCGACCCCCTTAGTTTCTGAGTCAGGTGAACTTGATAGGAACAATATGTAAAAAAAGGGGCGCATGAGCATGTGGAAAAATCAAAAACACAAATAATAGTGTAATAAATTTGAATACAAATTAAATATAAATGTATAGAATGCACTCACAAACGTGACTTGGAAAGAAGCTCATCAACAAGACCCTTTTATCTTCTTGGTGTCTGTAATGTAGGTAAACAAACCACAAATAGTGCAGTAGTGACTGATAATAATAATTTAATAAAGTAGAGCAGAACAACTCACAAGAAAGTTGGCATAACGGCTGGGTTATGCATAAAAGCGTAGGGTTAAAATCTCAACTAAGACCGGAACAGTAGATAGAACGTCCGTATGGTAAGTCCTTCAGTAAAATGTAGTTATCTCAACGCGTTTCGCCAAAACGATATCGGCTTCTTCAGGAGAAAAATGTAGAAAATGAAGTCTATGTCTCTTCGTGCTGACGATCCGCTTTAAAGGCGTCGGGTGCCGTCCTCGTGCGGTTATGTCATTACGCTTCAGTGATGTTCGTTGTATGTGTGTAATGTATCCAATAAAGTTCTTTAAATGTTGTCATCGAGTGGACGGAGCGAAGTGTAGGACAAAAGTTTTCTTACTCCGTTCTAGTGTATCGTGATGACTTGCCGAAACCCGATTCCATAGCAGAAGAAACCGAGCATAGCAGATAGGAATAAATAAAGATAAATACCGTATTTGCTCGATTATAAGACGACCCTGATTATAAGACGACCCCCCAAAATCTGAATATTAACTTAGGAAAAAAAAGAAAAAGCCTGAATATAAGACGACCCCAAAGGAAAAAAGTTTTACCAGTAAATGTTAATTCATGTAAACTATTTTTTTTAATAAAAGCTATGATTGAGAAAAAGATTTTTTTTGTTTTTATTTCTTGTATTTTCCAACCTGTCCCCCAGTTACGCACATCTGCCCCCAGGCTTGCCACTCCAATATGGCACTGTGGCCCATGATATGCCTTTTAACCCACTATATGCCACTGTGCCCCATGGTATGCCTTTTGACCCCCTATGTGCCACTCTGCCTCCAGAAATGCCTTATACCCCTATATCCCATTCTGGCATTTAGGGGGTTAAATGCATATTATGGGGCAGAGTGGCATATAGGGAGGTATAAGGCATTTCAGGAGGCAGAGTGGCATTAAGGGAGTTAAAAGGCATTGTATAGAGCACTCTGCCTCCAGAAATGCCTTATACCCCTATATCCCACTCTGCCATTTAGGGGGTTAAAATGCATATTATGGGGCAGAGTGGCATATAGGGAGGTATAAGGCATTTCAGGAGGCAGAGTGCTCTATTAAATGCCCCCTTAACGCCACTCCAGAAATGCCCTATGCCCCCATTTAACACACACACACACCCTATACCCCCATTTAACTAACACACACACTCTCTCTCTCCCCCCCCCTCACCCCCCTTCCCCCGCTCTCCCCCCTCTCTTACCGGTGCTTCCAGCCGGGGCAGCGGGTTGACGTCGCCTTCTGCTGCAGCCGGAAGGAGGTGTGGCTAGCAGCGGGGGTTTGTATGCGTCCGTCGCGTATACTTTCCCCGGCTGTCAGAGATCAGAGTTCCCCGCACCGGTGCGGCACCGGGGCGGGGAACTCTGATCTCTGACAGTCGGGGAAGGTCTATGCGACGGACGCAGACAACCCCCGCTGCTAGCCACACCTCCTTCCGGCTGCAGCGGACGTTGTCTACGCAGATCGCGTAGACGTCAACCCGCTGCCCCGGCAACACAGCAGGAAGCACCGGTAAGTGTGTGTATGATGGGGGGGGGGGTCGGGTGAGACAGGAGGATCCAGGTCCCCTGCAGCGGTGCGGGGGATCTGGATCTTAGTCTCCTAATCAGACCTCTATTTGAGGTCTGATTAGAAGACGACCCCGATTAGAAGACGAGGGGTATTTTTCAGAGCATTTGCTCTGAAAAAAACCTCGTCTTATAATCGAGCAAATACGGTAGTATTATAAAACCCGTATTAATTTTCCTTATATAGATCCGAAAGAAGGTATACAAAATAACAGGTAAGTGGAATCCAAAACATGTAAATGATGGAAATAATATAGTAGGCAGAAAAATCAAGACAATCACCAGAGAAGGACGAAACAATGGATCCAAACCAAGTGGAGGAAGTGTCTTGAAAGTCATTAAACAAATATAAATATGGATAAAAATGAAAATGAAAAAATTCATAAATCAAAAATATGTGAGTGAATGTAAATATGATAAATAATGTAAATAAAATGGTATAAAACAGTCTGTGTTGTATGTGAATGAAGTTATGTACATGCGTGTGAATGTATTGTTATGAATGAAACTAGGGCTGCAACTAACGATTATTTTAATAATCGATTAGTTGGTCGATTATTTTTTCGATTAATCGATTAATCGGATAAAAAAAATGAATGTAAATTTTTCATTTATTTAAAATAATTTACTAAACAAATGATATTAAATACAAACAGCAGAATAAAAAAACTTTGATAATACATTTCTTGTCTTTATTTCCCAACCAGCCCCCCCAATATATGCACATTTGAGCCCAGGCTTGCTACGCTGCCTCCCAGACATGCCATGCTGCCCCCCCACATATGCCACGCTGCCTACCACAGCACTCCACGCTGCCTCCCACATATACCACACCACGCTGCCTCCCACATCTGCCACGCCACGCTGCCTCCCACATCTGCCACTCCACGCTGCCTCCCACATCTGCCACTCCACTCTACCCCCCACATGCCACTGTGCCTGATACGCCTTATACCCCCTGAAACACCACTCCATCCTCCCCAGACATGCCACCCTGCCCTCCCCACATATGCCACGCCATGCTGCCTCCCACATCTGCCACTCCACAATGCCTCCCACATATGCCACGCTGCCTCCCACATCTGCCACTGTGCCTGATACGCCTTATATCCCCACTCCATCCTCCCCAGACATGCCACCCTGCCTCCCAGACATGCCACTTCTCTATCCCCAGATATGCCACTCTACCCCCAGATATGCCTTATACACCCTGATACACCACTCCGTCCTCCCCAGACATGCCACACTGCCCTCCCCACATATGCCTTATATACTGTATATGCCTTATACCCCCAGATATGTCACTTCACTGCCCCCAGGATTTAGATTCCCCTAAATTAACCCTAAACTCCCCATTAACCATAACTGCCCCTAAATTAACCCTTAACACCCCCTTAACCAGAGCATCCCCTAAATTAACCCTAAAGACCCCATCAACCACAGCATCCCCTAAATTAACCCTAAACACCCAATTAACCACAGCTGCTCCTAAATTAACCCTAAACACCCTATTAACATAACTGCCCCTAAATTAACCCTAAACACCCAATTAACCATAACTGCCCCTAAATTAACCCTAAACACCCCACTAACCATAACTGCCCCTAAATTAACCCCCACCTCCCCTAACTTTCAGTAGCCCAAATATATATATATATATATATATATATATATATATATATATGTACACATTATATATATATATATATATATATATATATACATATACTTACACTTAGATGAGTGTCACAGCCATGTGGTTCTGGCCTGGAGAAGGAAGGGGCGGGGCCAGTTGTCACAGTGATTACAGGGAGGGGGAGTAAGTAGGAGCTGCTGCTGTGAGACGGTGAGTCAGACTAAACGGATTATATAATGAGGGGGATTTTTCAGAGCGTTTGCTCTGAAAAAACCCTCATTTTATAATCGATAATAATCGATTCAACTAATCGATAATGAAATTCGTTGCCAACGAATTTCATTATCGATTATTATCGATTTTATCGATTAGTTGTTGCAGCCCTAAATGAAACTATATGAAAAGTGTATTTATTACTAATACAATATTATGTTACAAAATATTGACCTAATATTATGTTATCATACATAGACATATGTATGTATGTGGATGAAGTCATATACAGGCATGTAGATGTATTGTTATGAATGGAAATATATGAAAAATGTAGTTATTATAAAATATTACTTATAAAATATAATGTACCAAAATATTATCATACATGGACATATATGTGTACATAAAATATGAATAGTATGTTTTAAATAATTATATAAATATATAACATATGTATGTGTGTGTATATAAAAATGTGCTATGAATATAAATATATTTAATAAATATATAAATATATAAAAAATATATAAATATATGTATCAAACATGAAGATTGGAAAAATATTAAAATGTATAATAATAAATATATGTAATTCTATATATATGATGATAAATATATATATCAAGCTATACAAAGTATATAAGTAGAAATATGTTAAAAAAAAGTGTGTATAAAATGAAAATATGTAACAAAAAAAAAATGTTTCTGTTTGTTCTTTATTGTCACTTTGTTTCCTCATTTTCACTATTCACGATGGGATGGCTTCTGGAAAAAGTTACTATACTGACATTAGAGATTTGAGATCTCAAAAAATGAACACTTTATTCACTCAAAATAATGATCACTATACTTCATCTAATCTATTTAATAAATTACAAAAAATTGGCAGAAAAAGAACTCATATAATGGTGGGAAGTTACCTTTTTGGAACATTATATTAGTAACAACTTAATACCAAGGGGTCTAAGGTTACAAAAAAAAACCTCCAACCTTTGGAATGGATAATGACATTTTTATGAAAAA
This sequence comes from Sceloporus occidentalis, assembly GCA_023333645.1. Classification (NCBI taxonomy): domain Eukaryota; kingdom Metazoa; phylum Chordata; class Lepidosauria; order Squamata; family Phrynosomatidae; genus Sceloporus; species Sceloporus occidentalis. The sequence continues at coordinate 860,406 of JALMGF010000037.1, read as the reverse complement.
ATGGAATAACACCTTAGACCATTGTTCCATAGAATTAATGAAACTATTGGTAGCATTCCAAAAAGACAATTTAAATTCATTAGTAGAAGAAATTGAACAGGCAGAAGAATGTATACATCAGGAATTTAATTCTTCAGAGATAGAAATTAGAAATAAAAACCTAACAGAAAAAATACAAAATATGGAAGAAAAAATAATAGGAATAAAAGGCAAAAAGTGATTCCCTGAAAGGAATACACAATTATCCTAATAGATCCTATCAAAATGAGACGAGATATACTCGTAATCATAGTACATAATATGCAGGTAAAAATAAAACACAACAATTTCAGACTTTTAGATCTGGAATTCTGTCAGAGAATTATACGGAAAGATATAATAGAAACTACAGATCCCCAAGTCAGAGAGTCGAAAGAATTTATTAAGACACCTACTAAATCTATTCCTAAATGGAAATCGGACTCCCCACCCACCCGTTCTCCCATTATGACGAGAAATAGATCAGATATCCCTAACGAGTTTAATAAGGCTTTTTTAGACAGGGGGCTATCCCCAAAAAGAAGGCATATATCGAACGAGCAACTACAGCGCCCATATATGAACCAAGAACAGAAATTTCCTATGTCAGTACATTCTCCTATAAAGAGAAGAAGGATTTTAAGACATCCAGAGGACATAGAGAAAAGGGAAAATTATTAACCTCTCAAACTATTAACTCTGAAAATGAAATAATGAATTTATCGACACATTCCCTTAACCCATCGGAACTATCATTATTAAATAAAGGTCTTAAATTTGCTCCTAACAGGGGACCAAATGGATTTAATTTATTTATAGATGTACAAAAATATATTTAGAAAATTAACAGTCAAAAGATTTTTTCTGAAAAAAGAACACACTACTATGAATCAAACAAATCCACTTGATTTGTTCTCACACACTATGTTTAAACCCAAGTCAAAGTTCTTTCCTCAACATAGTAAAGGAGAACATTTGGAAGTGTTTGCTGACATGCTCCTTAAAGAATTCAGTAAGCTAGAGGGTGATACCAAAAGACAACATAACCTCACGAAAAAAGAGCAAGATAGCATCAAAACTCTTAAACAAAACAAACAAATCGTAATAAAAGTAGCTGACAAAGGGGGAGCCACTGTAATTTTAGATAGGGAGTATTACATGAAAGAATCCTACCGTCTGCTGAATGATGAGGTTACATACCAGAAATTGCCTGGAGACCCTACAAAGACCTTCCAAAAAGAATTATGTGATTTTTTGCGAGAAGGTAAAAATAACAACATTTTGAACACAAATGAATTGAATTTTTTAAATATCGAGTTTCCGAAAATAGCTATATTTTATTTTTTACCCAAAGTTCACAAAGACCCAAAAAACCCTCCAGGTCGACCTAAAATAAGTGGAATAGATTCCCTTACTAATAATGTTTCACAATATGTAGATTTTTTTCTGCAAAAATTTGTTACATCAGCTAAATCATATATTAAAGATACTCTACATATCCTAAAAATCGTGGAGGAGATTACATGGTCTAATGAATATATTTGGGTTACAGTAGAAGTATCCTCCCTATATACAGTAATTCCCCATAAAAATGGATTAGAAGCAATTAAAAAAGCACTCTCTACAGACACTACAATGGATCTCCTACAAAATCAATTCATTGTTAAATGCATCCAATTCATCTTGACACACAACTAGTTTTTATTTGATAATCAGTTTTATTTGCAAAAATGCGGTACAGCCATGGGAACCAGATTTGCACCAAGCTATGCCAATTTGTATGTGGCTGATCGGGAAACCAATAACATCTAATCCAACAATCCTTTTGGTGCAAATCTGGTTCTCTGGAGACGCTACATAGATGATGTGTTGATTATCTGGCATGGGTTGATAGATGATTTGAAACGATTTATAGGGTACATCAATCAAAATGAGTATAATTTAAAATTTACCTCAAATATTAATAAAGAGCAGATAGATTTTCTGGATCTGACACTAATCGGTAGGAATAATGAAAGAATTATTACCAAAACTTTTTTTAAACCCACTGATGGGAATAGTTTCATTGATTTTTCAAGCCGTCATCATCCCCAATGGCTGAAAAATATTCCAAAGGGCCAATTGGCAAGAGTCCGCAGGAATTGTACCCTGGATACTGATTTCTCATGTCAAAGTAAACACTTAATTAAAAAGTTTGAGGAGAGGAACTATCCAAAAGAGTTATTAACAGATAGTTTCACTAAGGTTAAGGATACAAAAAGAGAAGATATGATACATAAGGATAAAAAATACAGAGGACCGAGGACTTTAATTTTGCCTTTCTTACACAATACAATGATAAAGCTTTTAAAATCAAAAAGGCCATTCAAAAATGCTGGCCAATATTACAGGGTGATACCATACTACAAAATCACCTTCCTGAAAAACCTAAGGTGATTTATAAAAAGTTGAACAATCTAAAAACCATGATAGCCCCAAGTGCTCTTCCAAAAGAAATAAGAAATGATAATGCACATTTTTTAACACATAAACCCCCTGGCTTTTATCGATGTGGGATATGTAAATTGTGTAAAATTTGCCATTTACAAAATAAAAAGACCACTTTATTTAGATATACTATAACTAAGAAAGAATATGAAATTCAACACTTTATACATTGTAAATCCAAGAATGTAATTTACCTACTAGAATGTAAGTGTGGAATTCAGTACATCGGACGCACATCAAGGGAATTAAAAATACGAGGTCTAGAACATGTGGGAGGAATACAAAACAATAATATGAAACATAGTGTCCCAAGACACTGTATAAATTGTAAAATGTTCTCCCTCCCAGAGTTCAAAATCATAAGGATTGATCTAGTATCCCACCACTGGCATTGGAGGTGATATTAAAGAAATATTATCCAAGAAGGAAACGGAATGGATTTATAAACTCCAAAATTTTAAAAGGGATGGCTTGAATGTCAAATTGGATATATTGACATTCATTAATTAATATAATTTTTTATATATATACACACTTTTTTAACATATTTCTACTTATATACTTTGTATAGCTTGATATATATATATATATATATTTATATATTTATCATCATATATATAGAATTACATATACTTATTAGTATAAATTTTAATATTTTTACATATTTTCATTTTATACACACTTTTTTAACATATTTCTACTTATATACTTTGTATAGCTTGATATATATATTTATATATTTATCATCATATATATAGAATTACATATATTTATTATTATAAATTTTAATATTTTTACAATTTTCATGTTTGATACATATATTTATATATTTTTTATATATTCATATATTTATTAAATATATTTATATTCATAGCACATTTTTATATACACACACATACATATGTTATATATTTATTTAAAACATATTATTCATATTTTATGTAACATACACATATGTCCATGTATGATAATATTTTGGTACATTATATTTTATAAGTAATATTTTATAATAAATTTTTCATATATTTCCATTCATAACAATACATCTACATGTATGTATATGACTTCATCCACATACATACATATGTTTATGTATGATAACATAATATTAGGTCAATATTTTGTAACATAATATTGTATTAGTAATAAATACACTTTTCATATAGCTTCATTCATAACAATACATTCACACGCATGTACATAACTTCATTCACATACAACACAGACTGTTTTATTTTATACCATTTTATTTACATTATTTATCATATTTACATTCACTCGCATATTTTTGATTTATGCATTTTTTCATTTTCATTTTTATCCATATTTATATTTGTTTAATGACTTTCAAGACACCTCCTCCACTTGGTTTGGATCCCATTGTTTCGTCCTTCTCTGGTGATTGTCTTGATTTTTCTGCCTACTATATTATTTCCATCATTTACATGTTTTGGATTCCACTTACCTGTTATTTTGTATACCTTCTTTCGGATCTATATAAGGAACATTAATACGCAAAAACGGGTTTTATAATACTATTTATCTTTATTTATCCCTATCTGCTATACTCGGTTTCTTCTGCTATGGAATCGGGTTTCGGCAAGTCATCACGATACACTAGAACGGAGTAAGAACACTTTTGTCCTACACTTCGCTCCGCCCACTCGATGACAACATTTAAAGAACTTTATTGGATACATTACACACATACAACGAACATCACTGAAGCGTAATGACAAAACCGCACGAGGACGGCACCCGACGCCTTTAAAGCGGATCGTCAGCACGAAGAGACTTGAAAGCGCAAGCTGCCTAAGCGGCGCGCTAATTGTCCATTGGTGGACATTAGTTATATAACAGGGGTCACTAAAAGGTCAAGAAAGTTAAGGCATAAAGTTTTGGCGGGCTAGGTTAGCTAAATCTAATTCTAGGTTGCTGGGCAGGCAGTTTATTTAGCGCAGCTGATTGGTTAATTAGCTGTGCTGCAGCACGCGGTTTGAGTGGGCATTCTGCGCGGCGGGAAAAATAAGCACACCTGATTGGTGCAGTCAGCTGTGCTCACGGCGTGAGGCAACTCTAAAATAAATAAATAAGCTGCGCGCAGGGAGATTAAATTCACCTCAAGAGAAATCTTCAAGGAGCTGTTGCTGAGCAAGCGTCCCACCCCCCCTCCCCTTTTGTGTTTAAATGTAAGGTATGTAATATGTATATTGTCGTAGTTTTATAAGGGGTAAAGGTCGCCTCTGTGTTGAGGTGGATAGAGGCTTGGTGTTACACAATCTGGCTGAGAAAGGGGCGGATTGTATTTGGTGTATTATATATAAGAAGTTATTTGGTTATTACGTTAAATGGTTTGTGTTGGTAATGCCTCTTATACCCTTTTAAATAAAGCTACGGCCAATTCTATCCAATTTACAATTCTGTGTCTGTGGTTATTTTATTGATTTGTTAGGGGTTAATATGTACATGCAATGGACAATAGACTTCATTTTCTACATTTTTCTCCTGAAGAAGCCGATATCGTTTTGGCGAAACGCGTTGAGATAACGAAATTTTACTGAAGGACTTACCATACGGACGTTCTATCTACTGTTCCGGTCTTAGTTGAGATTTTAACCCTACGCTTTTATGCATAACCCAGCCGTTATGCCAACTTTCTTGTGAGTTGTTCTGCTCTACTTTATTAAATTATTATTATCAGTCACTACTGCACTATTTGTGGTTTGTTTACCTACATTACAGACACCAAGGAGCTAAAAGGGTCTTGTTGATGAGTCACGTTTGTGAGTGCATTCTACACCTTTATATTTAATTTGTATTCAAATTTATTACACTATTATTTGTGTTTTTGATTTTTCCACATGTTCATGCGCCCCTTTTTTGACATATTGATTCTCTAAACACTTGTGAGGAGTGTTATACGGGAGCAGCAGAACGTGTAGGGTATATATATATTTTTATTACCACATTTCTCACGTGAAGGTGTTTCTGTTTGTTCTTTATTGGAACTTGATAGGAACACCTGGGAGAATCGATGGTCAGTAAGTTTAACCCCTTGATGACAATTGCCGGTCCGGGCACGTCACGGAAAAACATGTCGTTAACGACAAATGACGTGCCAGGATCCGTGATCGATTTTTTTTTACCCAAACGGCGTTGCTGTAATGCCTCGACCTCGAGGCATTCAGCAACGCCATGATCGGAATCAGGGGCCATGTCTGGCCCCTCCCCGGGGCGTCAACATCCGCCATACAATGTATGGCGGCGGACGCCTGTTTTAAAAGCGTTTAGGAGGCGATCAACGATCACCTCCTAAACTTAAATGGTGTCGCTGGAATGCCTCGATCAGGAGGCATCCAGCGACACCAAACACTTTTTTTTTTTTTTTTTGCAAGGAATATCAGACTGAGAAAGGGGGCTTTGTAAAGCCGACATGTCTGTTTTATTAGGGAGAAGATTATTCTCTGGTGTTTTGTGTGCATGATATATCCGGCCTCTGATCCTGAGGGTGGTTGTATATAACAACAATAACAAACAGACAGTTATTGAAAGGGTTTGAACTGATTTGCCAATACAAGGCTTCCCTTTACAGCCAGATCATTGATCTGTTCAGTGGTATCAGCGCCCGGCTTTTTCTTTTCTCTTTTTTTTTTTTTATTTTTTTATTTTATTTTAAATTTTAATTTCGTTCACAATATTGTGACGCTTATGACTGTAGAATACTATTCTCTTTCTTACCCCCCCCCCCCGAAGTCTGCTAGGAGAGAAAAAAAAAAAAAAAAAAAAAAAGGAAACAGAAATTTATTACCATAAACCCCATGTGAGTTGGAACTCCTTTTTCTTCTTTTTTGATTCAGCACTTCTATAATGTTCATATTTTTTAATTTGTTCAATCATAGTTAACCACTGGGTCAATACGGGTACTCCTTTGTCGAACCATTTCCTAAGAATCAGTAATCTCCCTAAGAAGAAAATTTTCTTAAACAAATTGTTTAGCCTACCAAATTCTTCCACATCGCCTAAGATCAAAACCTTTGGATCCATTTCACGATTACAACTGAATTTACTTTTCACAAACAAAAATATATCTTCCCAAAATTTGTGAATCTTATTACATTCCCACCATAAGTGAATTAGACCTGCATTAAGAACCCCACATCTGGGGCAATCTGAATTATCCCTGCATTTAATCTTCCATAACTGGTGCGGAGAATAATATAAACGATAAATAATTTTAAGTTGTGTAAATTGATATTGTTTATTAACGGTGCAACACCCTGTGTTCTTAAGGATACGGGTCCAAGAGGCCTCATCAATGGCACCGATCTCTTCCTCCCATTTCTTTTTAATCTTGCCTCTGAAACCTATATCCATTTCTCTTAAAAGTATTTTATAAATAGTGTTAAGTGTCTTCTTCCCAATAGATCTTATCTGCAAAAACTCAAAAAGCTCATGTGTCTCAACCTCAAAAATCTTCTTATTTTCCGTGCAATTATATGCGTGAGCTAATTGGTTATACCAAAATTTGTGTCCATTTTGCAACTCATATTCGAATTTGAGCTCCTCAAAATCCTTAATATACCCAGCAGAGAACAACTGTCCAACAAAACTAATCCCTTTATTGATCCAAAAATCACTCCCTAACCCTTTGTGAAACTCCATAAATTTTGAGTTATACCATATTTGTGTTTGGGGTAAACTACCCTTGATTTTACAGATATATTTGGTTTCTTGCCACACTTTTCTATATAACTTCAACAAAGAGGTATTATCCAATTTCTTTTCCAACTGTAAACCTGCTTCTAGCATTTCCATGGGGTTAGAATTTCCAGTTATTTCTAAGAAAAACTGGATTAATCCCCCATATCCATTGAATTTCAAATTCTGGATTTTCTTTGCCAGGAAATATAATTTGAAGTGGGGTAATGCCCAACCCCCCTCACCCTCCAGTGAGGTGAACTTGGCATATTTCATACGCACTCTGCCTCTTCCCCACAATAATTTACTGAGTACAGCTTCTAGGCCTTTAAACCATTTATCCGGGATCCACACTGGTGAGGCAGACAAGACAAACAAAACCTGCGGGAGAACAATCATCTTTACCAGACTCACCCTATCTGCCAGTGACAGCGGGAGTTTTGTCCAGATCTCCACCTTTTTTTGTATCTTAATACCTAATGGGGTAAGATTCTGCTTAATAAAGAAGTCGACTTTATTCGAAATTTTGATCCCCAAATACTCCAAAGAGTCCCCCTGCTTCAGGATCTTAACACCTCCTACCTTGGGGGTACCTACTGAGTTTAACGGGAGAAGTGATGATTTGTCCCAATTAATTTTAAGTCCTGACAATCTGCCAAAAGATTCAACCGTATTTATCACTATTGGGAGCACTTTTTCAGTATCTTCCAAAAAAAGTAGTAAATCATCCGCATATAATAAAAGCTTTTCTTCACTACCTTTTAAGCCAAAACCTCTTATTTCATGATTGTTCCTAATACTTGCCGCTAATGGTTCAATGTATAAAATAAATAAAAGGGGAGAAAGTGGACATCCCTGACAGGTTCCTCGACTTAACTTAAAGATATCCGAGAGCTTACCATTTGAATTAATCCTAGCTACTGGAGAACTATACAAAAGTTGTACCCAACTTAAAAAGGTTTCCCCAAATCCAAAAGCTGTTAATGTATGCCATAAAAAACGCCATTCCACCCTGTCAAATGCCTTCATGGCATCTAAGGACAGAATGGAGTTGGGAAGGTTCGCACCTAGCTGAAGATTGGCAAAAACTCTTTCCAGGTTAAAATGTAATAGCCAGACACCAAACACTTACCTCTCGATGGACTGTGACCGCTCCGGAAAGCGGTCACAGCCGCAGCTGCCGGTGATCTTCGCCATCAGCAAGATGGCGGCGGCCCGGGAAAAAAAATAATAAAGACGAAAAAGTTCGCTAGACGGTCTCCTGACCCTCTAGAGAACTCTGGCTCCACTTGCAGGTTGAATACAGGTACTGCATTCAACCATGCAAGTCAATGGAGCCCAGCTTTCTAATCACAGTGTGATTAGAAAAAAATAAATTAAAAATAAAATAAAATTAATAATCATTAGAAAAAAAATAGTAAAAAACCAGTAAAATGTAAAAATAATTTCCCTCTGATGTCACTATCAGGGGAACCTTCAAGTTGAAAAAAAATCTTAAAAATGTTTTAAAAAAGGCAAAAAAAATTAAAATGTATATATAAAAAATATATTTTTGTGAGCACGTCCTAAAATTAGCACATTAGCTTAAAACAATTCTCGCATGGAAAGAGTTATTAAATGCCCGTGGGGTGTCTACTTTTAAAAAATGTATGATTTGATGGGGTAAATTGAATTGGCCGGATTCAACAATGTCCCAATTAACACGGGGGGAAGGATGGCCACACATCTAATTTCCAATTAGAAAAATGCACACGTACCAAATGTGGCCTTTTAGTTCCCCCCAAAAATGAAAAAAACCAAACCCATGCATGTGGGGTATCACTGTACTCAGGAGATGTTGCTGAACACATATTGGGGTGTCGTGTGACAGCGGCATATACCAGGAGCTGTAAATTCATACATAAAGTAGGTGTGTGTGTGGGAAAAATACACACACAAAAATACCGTATTTGCTCGATTATAAGACGAGGTTTTTTCCAGAGCAAATGCTCTGAAAAATACCCCTCGCCTTATAATCGGGGTCGTCTTCTAATCAGACCCCAAAAAAATGGCTGGGGCCATGCTGCTTACCGGTCGCGAGCAGCGTCTCTTCCGTTAGAAGCAGGAGGACAGGAAGCTTGTAGCTTCCTCACAGAACTCTTTCTCCCCCTCCCTCCTCTGGGGGCGGGGCCAGAGAAGTTGCTGGTACAGCCGGTCCCCTGCAGAAGTCTTCGAGTGAGAGATCTGCAGTTCAGGTAAGGGGGTGGGGGAGGGTTTTGGGGTAAGTATGTGTGATTAATGTGTGAAGTATGTGTGATTAATGGAATGAATGAGTATTTAAATGTTTGTGAATGTGTGTTTGTGTGTGATAGCATGGATGTGTAAGGGGGGTTGTAGCATGGCATAGGGAGGCTGTAATCCCACTACTATCATCCCCAGGTTCCAGCATGTACTGGCTGCCTTGGCTTGATAGGAGTGTGATTGCTGTTAGCAGCAATCACACTCCTATCAAGCCAAGGCAGCCAGTACATGCTGGGTTAAAAGGCATATCATGGGGCTGAGTGGCATATAGGGGGTTAAAATGCATTTCTGGACCTCCAGAAATGCATTTTAACCCCCTATATGCCACTCAGCCCCATGATATGCATATATACCTCCAGAAATGCATTTTAACCCCCTATATGCCACTCAGCCCCATGATATGCCTTTTAACCCCCTATATGCCAGAGTGGCATATAGGGGTATAAGGCATATCATGGGGCAGAGTGGCAAATAGGGGGGGTATAAAGCATTTCTGGGGGCAGAGTGGCATAACTGGGGGGGGCAGGTTGGCAAATAAAAGGAAATTTAAAAAATATATTTACATGAATTAATATTTACTGGTAAAACTTTTTTTCCTATAGGGTCGTCTTATATTCAGGCTTTTTGTTTTTTTCCTAAATTAATATTTTGATTTTGGGGGGTCGTCTTATAATCGGGGTCGTCTTATAATCGAGCAAATACGGTACTACTGCAAACTTTGAAAAAATGCTGGTGGTAAAATGTGTGCACGCAAAGAGTTAAAATACCCTGGGGTGTCTAGTTTTCAAAAATATATGGTTTTGTTGGGCACACTGAAATGGCCCGGCTCAAAGATGTACCAAATAGGGCATGGGCAGTGGATCCCCAAATGCCAAAGTTCAACATTGAAAATGCGCATGCCCCAAATGTGGCCCTTTTGCCCCCAAACAGCCAGGCAATATCATTCATGTGAGGTATCGCTGTACTCAGGAGATGTTGCTAAACACATATTGGGGTGTTTTGTGATAGTGACATATACGAGAACTTTTTAATTCATACTTGAAGTAAAATGTGTGTGACAAAACAAATGCAAATAAATGACTACCACAAAGTTTGACAAAGACTGGTGGTAGATATGGTGCATGGAAAGAGTTAAAATACTAGCATTTGAAATACCCTGGGGTGTCTAGTTTTCAAAAATATATGGCTTTATTGGGCATACTGAAATGGCCCGGCTCAAAGATGTGCCAAATAGGGCATGGGCAGTGGATCCCCAAATGCCAAAGTTCAACATTGAAAATGCGCATGCCCCAAATGTGGCCCTTTTGCCCCCAAACACCCAGGCAAAATCATTCATGTGAGGTATCGCTGTACTCAGGAGATGTTGCTAAACACATATTGGGGTGTTTTATGATAGTGACATATACCAGAACCTGTTTATTCATACCTAAAGTAAAGTGTGTGTGCAAAAAAAATGACTACCATAAAGTTTGACAAAGACTTATGGTAGAATTAGTGCTTGGAAAGGGTTAAAATACTAGCACTTGGAATACCCTGGGCTGTCTAGTTTACAAAAATATATGACTTGATGGGGTAAATTGCATTGGCCGGCTTCAAAGATACCCGAAATGGCACATGGGGGGAAGAATTACCAGATTTGGAAAAAAAGGCTTTTAAATAGCAAAACGCTACCTGTACTTTTTGCCCCATAATGTGTAGAAAAAAGCAAAAAAACATAAAAACATTGGGTATTTCTAAACTCAGGACAAATAGTAGAATCTATTTAGCAGGTTTTTTCATTACCTTTAACAGATGAGTAAAAGATTTTTCAACTTAAATTTAGAAACAGTCATTTTTTTCTAAATTTTTCACCATATTTTATACTTTTTTTAATAGTAAATAATATGATACAATCAAAACAATGTCATCTAAAGAAAGCCCTTCTTGTCCTGAAAAAAACAATATCTAATGTGTGTGGGTTCAGTAAACGGGAAAGAAGAAAATTACAACTAAACACGAGCAGCGCAGAAATGTTAAAACGGCCATTGTCACGAAGGGTACAAAAAGTAAAATCAGCCTTTGTCACGAAGGGGTTAAATTCCTTAGAGGATTTAAAATGGGTCTCTTGTAAAAATGCAATATGGGATCTAAATCTATGTAATGTGTGCAACAGCTTGGACCTCTGCTGCGGTTTGTTTAGGCCCCTCACGTTAAGTGAGGTCATTTTAATACAATCAGGAAACGACATCGTTAAGGAAACGGGACCAAGTGGGGCTAAGAGCAAGCCGGCAGTGAGAGAACCAAAAAGAAAAACAAACTAAACCATAAATAACGGAACAGAACAGGTAGAGTCAAATGGGTGCCTGTGTACAGCAGCCAAAGACTCTGGATGCCTAGGCATCAAATAGTGAGCCCAAGTACCTAGCGATAGGTCATGAACCAACACTTCACTTCCATGGGGAAGAGAAGCGGGTCGGCTCCGGGGAGCTAACGTGTGAACAGGGGCGTAACAAGACGCCTCAGGGCCCGGGTGCGAGAATCTGTTAAGGGCCCCCCACCCCCTCAAAAAAACATGATTTTTACCCAACAATTCAAAAAATTCAATTTACATATTGAATCATATCTGTAAAAAAATCTAAGAAAAAGGGGCGCATGTACAAAGGGCATAATCCAGGGGTGTCCAAGTTTTTTCTGCAGTGGGCCACTTCATCAGAATTGTATACGTGCGCAGGCCGCACTCATTTTTCACTGTGACAAAAAATATGGCCTTTAATAAAATATGCAGATTAAAATAAAGTAAAATGACACAAAACCTTTACTCTTCCTCTCACTGATTTCTGGGCCTTGAAAGTTTTGCGACTACAAATTCAGGATTCCCTAGATCAGTAGCGTACCTAGCGGGGGGCGGTCCGCACCGGGTGCCGCTGATCAGGGGGGTGCCAACTTGCCGGCACCCGGCACCCCTCCAGAGACGGACAGTAATGTCCGCCGCTGGAGGAGAAGGCTCGCAAGGGAGCGGTATCGGAGGTCTTTAATTTTCATGGGGTAAATTGAATTAGCCAGCTTCAAGGATGGCGCACTTAGGACATGGGGGCAATAGGACCTGATGTAAAAGTTCCAAGTAAAAAAATGTGCACTTCCTGGCGTTTTACCTCCCAAACAACCCGAGAAACCCATGCATGGGGGTATCACTGTACTCGGGAGATGTTGTTGAACATATATTGGGGTCTTGTTTGAAAGTGACATACACCAGGAGCTGTAAATACATACCTTAAACGCATTTTTTGTGATAAAAAAACACAAAATAAATTACTACCACAAAGTTTGACAAAGGGTGGGAGTAGAATTAGTGCATGGAAAGGGTTAAAATAGCACATGGGGCAGAATGACCAGATTTGGAAAAAAATTGGTTTTGAAATAGCAAAACGCTACTTGTACTTATTGCCCAATAACTTGCAGAAAAAGCAAAAAAACATAAAAACTGGGTATTTCTCAGGACAAATAGCAGTTTAGCAGTTTTTTTATTAGTTTTTTTTGGATGAGTAAAAAAATTGTCAAATAAAAGTGAGAAAAAGTTTTTTGTTTTTTTTTAATTTTTCATCATATTTTATTATTTTTTTATAGGAAATTAGATGTGCTATCTGAAGAAAGCCCTTCTTGTCCTGAAAAAAACCCAATATATAACTTGTGTGGGTACCCTAAATGGGTGAGGAAAATATTACATCTAAACACGAGCGCCGCAAAAGTGTTAAAACGGCCTTGGTCCCAAAGGGTACAAAAAAGTAAAAACAGCCTGGCCCTTAAGGGGTTAAAGGATCTTTACATATATAGCTTGGAAGAAAGACGTGACAGGGGGGATATAATAGAAACATTTAAATCCTTAAAGGAATCAACACAAATACTACCACAAAAAGAGGACATAGTCATCAGTAAATATTACTTTACTGAAAGGGTAGTGGATGCATGGAATAACCTTCCAGTAGAAGTGGTAGATGTTAATACAGTGAAGGCGTTTAAGCAAGCATGACATAAGGCTCAGCTAGATATAGGATAAAGACATTGACAAAGCAAAATACTCAGAGAACGGGCAGACGAGATGGTTCTTATCTGCCATCACTTTCACTTTGGCACAGGGGTGGACGGCCAACGGACGTACCTAGAGTATTTGGCACCCGGAGTCTGTATGTGGCAGCCCTTCCTACTTTATATTTAAAATGCATTTAATAAGTAAAAAAAAAAAAAATAACATTTACTGAACAGATAATACGGCTTTCTATAACAAAATCCCCAAATAGACCACTCAGTGTATTATAGTGTTGTATTCTATTCCACCACTAGACGGCATCATTTAAAGGATGTGGAATTGTGTATAAAGACAGTTCTGCCTGCAAGCCTCAGTCGTGAGTCTTAATCATCAGCCATGCAGCTCCTTTCTTCTATTATACTCGCTGTCTATTTTTCGATATGTCTCACCATAGGGGACATCAGGATGACACCAAGGATCACCCATCAACCAAGAGGTAGGATGTAACACCATCTTCTTCGTGGATCTGTGCCTGTGCTCCAACACAGTAGAGGTTTACTTCTAGATGAAAAGAAGAACGTGAAGATGCTTTTTGTGTTGCATTTGCTTTTCGTTTGTTGGTTCTTTTTTTCCCAGAAATAATTCTTTATTGTGTTGATTTCATCAAGTGTACAATTATTGAAGTCTAAAGGGAGGATAGCATAAAAAGCATGGCAGATGGCAAAGGCTTTGAAATAACTTTAATGATATTATAAAACACGTGACTGGAGCTCAGCTCTCCCTAATCAACAGACACCTGCCGTAGAATAAATACAACACAATAAAACCCCAATAAACACGCTCAAGCAATCAAACATTGTTATTTTCTAGATATATTAATGTAATAATAATGTCTGATGCTTTTATAAAGAGAAAATATACAATAAAAAAAGAAATTATCAAATTTGTATAGTGAATTCAGTTTTTCTGGTAGTGTAATTATTTGGAAACTTTCGGTTGAAATGTACGAGATTGTTTAACATTCTAGAAGATCTTGCCCAGAAATTATACTTTTTACAAAGGGTGCTTGAAACAAATAACAATTAGGAGTTTAAGAACAGGAAGATCTAAATGAGGAATAATACTCAGTCAGACGTGAAGAACAGAAGGGGTTAAGGTGTTCCCACCTTAATGTTACATGTGCCTCTATCTTATTTTAATCTGTAATTGCCATTATATAGATTTATTCTTAAAAAGCATCTATCATTTTTCTTAATGACCCAGTTTTTTTAACCAATAATTTTAATATGTGTGTATATGCTGCCAAAAGTTTAGAGTTTAGGTTTGCTTTTTCTCCCATTATATCCTATAGGCATTCACTCAATACTGTCTTTCACCTGTAATTCCATTTAACCTGTGTTTGTTCTAGGGGAGTATGGGTGCCAAAGATCTATATGATATGTCAGAAGGTTTTGTCGGAAAAACAAGTTTGCTTTTTCTCTCATTATATCCAGTGCCGGGATTAATTTTTTTTTTTAGTAACCACTTCCGAGATTTCGTACTAAAAAATTTAAACACGCACACACTCAGGCAGTCTCCCGCACGTGCGCGCGCACACACACACTCAGGCAGTCTCCCGCGTGCGCGCACACACACAGCTCGGGCAGTCTCTCTCTCTCGCTCACACACGCACACAGACTCGGGCAGTCTCTCTCTCTCTCTCGCTCACACACGCACACAGACTCGGGCAGTCTCTCTCTCTCTCTCACACACGCACGCACACAGACTCGGGCAGTCTCTCTCTCTCGCTCACACGCACACAGACTCGGGCAGTCTCTCTCTCTCGCTCACACGCACACAGACTCGGGCAGTCTCTCTCTCTCGCTCACACACGCACACAGACTCGGGCAGTCTCTCTCTCTCGCTCACACACGCACACAGACTCGGGCAGTCTCTCTCTCTCGCTCACACACGCACACAGACTCGGGCAGTCTCTCTCTCTCGCTCACACACGCACACAGACTCGGACAGTCTCTCTCTCTCGCTCACACACGCACACAGACTCGGGCAGTCTCTCTCTCGCTCACACACGCACACAGACTCGGGCAGTCTCTCTCTCGCTCACGCACGCACACAGACTCGGGCAGTCTCTCTCTCGCTCACGCACGCACACAGACTCGGGCAGTCTCTCTCTCGCTCACGCACGCACACAGACTCGGGCAGTCTCTCTCTCGCTCACACACGCACACAGACTCGGGCAGTCTCTCTCTCTCGCTCACACACGCACGCACACAGACTCGGGCAGTCTCTCTCTCGCTCACGCACGCACACAGACTCGGGCAGTCTCTCTCTCGCTCACACACGCACACAGACTCGGGCAGTCTCTCTCTCGCTCACACACGCACACAGACTCGGGCAGTCTCTCTCTCCCTCACACACGCACACAGACTCGGGCAGTCTCTCTCTCTCGCTCACACACGCACACAGACTCGGGCAGTCTCTCGCTCACACACGCACACAGACTCGGGCAGTCTCTCTCTCTCGCTCACACACGCACGCACACAGACTCGGGCAGTCTCTCTCTCGCTCACGCACGCACACAGACTCGGGCAGTCTCTCTCTCTCGCTCACACACGCACACAGACTCGGGCAGTCTCTCTCTCTCGCTCACACACGCACACAGACTCGGGCAGTCTCTCTCTCTCTCTCGCTCACACACGCACACAGACTCGGGCAGTCTCTCTCTCGCTCACACACGCACACAGACTCGGGCAGTCTCTCTCTCGCTCACACACGCACACAGACTCGGGCAGTCTCTCTCTCGCTCACACACGCACACAGACTCGGGCAGTCTCTCTCTCGCTCACACACGCACACAGACTCGGGCAGTCTCTCTCTCGCTCACACACGCACACAGACTCGGGCAGTCTCTCTCGCTCACACACGCACACAGAGACCCAGGCAAAAAAAAATGAATTAATAAACAAATGATGTTAAATACAAACAGCAGAATAAAAAAAACTTTGATAAAATGCATTTCTTGTCTTTATTTCCCAATCAGCCCCCCCCCCCAATTTATGCATATTTGAGCATGCCACGCTGCCCCCCACATATGTTACTCCACTCTACCCCCACATATACCACTGTGGCCCCTGATATGCCTTATATCCCACTCCATCCTCCCCAGACATGCCACACTACCTTCCAGATATGCCACTCCACTCTACCCCCGGATATGCCTTATACACCACTCCATCCTCCCCATACATGCCACACTGCCCTCCCCACATATGCCTTATATACCCGATATGCCTTATACCCCCCAGATATCTGATAGTCTCTCATAGAGTCAAAGACTCGTTCATATCACACTGGCACCATACCTTTATAAATAAGTACTGGGTTAATCTTCACTGCCCCCAGGATTCAGATTTCCCCTTAGTTTGCCCCCCTTTACCTCTAACTGCACCTTAAGTTAACTTTATTAAATTAACCCTCAGTCCTCATCATTAAATTAACCCGAAACACCCCATCAACCACAACTACCTTAAATTAACCCTAAACACCACATTAACCACAGCATCCCCTAAATTAACCCTAAACACACCATTAACCACAACTGCCCCAAATTAACCCTAAAGACATCATTACCCACAGCTGCCCCTAAATTAACCCTAAACACCCCATTAACCATAAATGCCCCTAAATTAACCCCCACCTCCCCTAGCTTAGTGATGTCCGGATCATGAACGAATCGTTCATTTGATCCGGTTCTTTTTAGTGATCCGGATGAATCGGTTCACTAGACTGAACGATTCATTTGTAGCGGTTCAGTCTGTGAATCATGCAGCTGTAACCTGATCCTAGAGCTGTGAGTCATCTGCAGAGCACTCAGACACAGACTCTGGGGTCAGGTTACAGCTCATTAATTCACACAGGAACGATGACTCATAGAGTCAGAGAGTCGTTCGAAGAGTCGAATGATCCGAAGAGTCGAATGATCCGGATCTTACAAGGATCCGAATCTTACAGAGATTCGAATCATTCAGAGAATATCACTGATACCATACTTTTATAAATAAATACATTAATAATGTTCACTGCCCCCAGGATTTAGATTCCCCTGAGTTTGCCCCCCTTTACCTATAACTGCACCTACAGTTAACTTTATTAAATTAATTAAATTAACCCTCAGTCATCAGCATAAAATTAACCCTTATACCCCATCAACCATAACTGCCCCTGAAATTAACCGTAAAGATCCCATTAACCATAACGGCCCCTGAAATTAACCCTAAAGACCCCATTAACCATAACGGCCCCTGAAATTAACCCTAAATACTCCAGTAACTGCCCCTAAATTAATTGCATGTACTCCAGATAAATTACCTAATAAATTGGTATGGTTGATGGGGTCTTTAGTGTTAATTTAGGGGCAGTTATGCTTAATGGGGTGTTTAGGGATAATTTAGGGGCAGTTATGCTTAATGGGGTCTTTAGTGTTAATTTAGGGGCAGTTATGCTTAATGAGGTGTTTAGGGTTAATTTGGGGACAGTTATGCTTAATGGGGTCTTTAGTGTTAATTTAGGGGCATTTATGCTTAATGAGGTGTTTAGGGTTAATTTGGGGCAGTTATGCTTAATGGGGTGTTTAGGGTTAATTTGGGGGCAGTTATGCTTAATGGGGTCTTTAGGGTTAATTTGGGGGCAGTTATGCTTAATGGGGTGTTTAGGGTTAATTTGGGGGCAGTTATGCTTAATGGGGTGTTTAGGGTTAATTTGGGGGCAGTTATGCTTAATGGGGTGTTTAGGGTTAATTTGGGGGCAGTTATGCTTAATGGGGTGTTAAGGGTTAATTTTAGGGGCAGTTATGGTTGATGGGGTGTTAAGGGTTAATTTTAGGGGCAGTCATGGTTGATGGGGTGTTTAGGGTTAATTTAATGGTGAGGGTTAATTTAATAAAGTTAGCTTAAGGTGCAGTTGCAGGTAAAGGGGAATGTAAATCCTGGGGGAAGTGATTATTAATGTATTATTTATAACAGTATGGTGATATTATCTGACTGATTAGAATGCCAATGAAGGCAGAGAGTCGTTCAAAGATCCGGATCTTACAATGATCCGGATCTTACAGTGATCCGGATCACTGTAAGATTCGGATCCCTGTAAGATCCGAATCTTTGAACGACTCTCTGCCTTCATTGACATCACTGGAGGCAGGGGGGAGGATTCATAATGAAAGGGACGGGGCCAATCGTTAGTGTGCCTGCACGGAGTTACTGGAAAACAGTAACTCCGTGCAGGCACACTGAGTGATCCGAAGATCCGGATCATGAATCGGATCATTTCAGTGAACGAATCGAAATGATCCGATTCACTTTAATGATCCGAACTTCCCATCACTACCCTAGCTTTCAGCAGCGCAAATATTAATTTAATACTTAGTTAGATGAGTGCCATGTGGTTCTGGGAGAAGGAAGGGGGCGGGGCCAGTTGTCACAGTGATTACAGGGAGGAACTGATAAGTAGGATCTGCTGCTGTGAGTCACTGAAACTGATTATATATTGAGGGGTATTTTTCAGAGCATTTTCTGCAAAAACCCTCATTTTGTAATCGATAAAAATCGATTCAACTAATCGATAATGAAACTCAGCCAGTTAACCTATCAAATTATACTTTTTTTTTTTTTTTTTTTTTTTATAAACTAGACACCCCATGTATTTTAACTTCTTCCATGGAAGAAGAGGATATAGTGGACTTGCTCATACAAACGTCTCTCTCTCACTCTCATATCGATTAGTCCAAGGGGTTAATGGAAGTCTATAGTGATGTCCTGCAGCCATTGATTCTAATGAGGTAGGCCGTGTATAGCCTTACCCTGCAGTGCGTCAAATAGCGAACGTGGCACTGGCTGACTTTTTTAACTTAGAAAGGACCTTGTTTTCCACCTGAACTTCATATTTTAACACTGGCCCTTTAATATTACTTTTTATGTAACACTTCTTATTCCAGGGACTTTTGGTTATCTTTTTGCTCTTGACCCTGTTTGTTCCTGGTTTGACCCTCTAGCATTGTGATATAGTGCCTTTTGACCTCTGCTTGACTCGTGTTTCATCTCTGGATTCCACTGCTGTTGCTCCTAGTGTTCAGACTCCTCCAGCTGCGTTGCCCTGACTCTGCACTGCACACCATACTGCTGATACAGTAACAAACTGGCTGCAAAACTGTTGTCTTAACATCTTTCTTACTTACTAGCCATAATTGGAAAGAATGCAAAACCAGACAGTTTTTTTTCTCACTTCTGCAAATAATGTTTATGGACTGTGCACTTCCACTTAAACTAAGGTAACATACAAATCTTAGCACACTATGTTTTGCCAACTTATGTTACCCACGTTTATTTGTAACCATGTTGGGGTTCCTTACAAAACTCTCTCAAATCCCTAATTATAACTCTTCTGCTATCCCCTTGGAGGTTATTCTGTTTGTGTAAGTATCGTTTCAGCATCTTGACCCTGGTCTGTGGATTTGTAATTAGGCGGGAACCAGAGACGTCGTTGACAATGTGCAATTGTAAACAGAGATATATAATTTGCTTTTAACTCAAAAAAACCATAAACCAGAAATAACATGTTTCTTGAGACTTGCGATGTGCATCTATAGTCAGTTATTTCCGCGTAGGCAAACATCAAAAGCTCTCTGAAAACTCGCCTTTTTTGCCCAAAAATAAGTAGAACTGTGGAAGTTTTAATCCAAGGACTTGGACACAGGAAGCTCACCTTCGTTGGTTGGCAGTATAGCATGAAGGCATAGAAAGAACAGACTGGCTAATAGACATACCTGGAAATAGTCAGGGGTGTCATGTGTGTGTGCTATAAATGAGCATTAAGCCTTCCTAGATAATTCCTAATCAGCCAGACAGGAACCAAATGCTTTTGTGTATGCACAAGCAAATTGTTTACTGGCAGGCAGAACACATGGTCATAATCTACAATGGGATACGTCAAGGCTCAATGTGGTGATGGGCCCCCGAGCTGTATCTGTATGAGCCTGTCTTAATCCAGTACTGCCTTCTGTTTACCTACGGCCTACTTCGTATTTGTTTTGAGACGAACGAATCAGCAGAGGCTCTGTTACCGATAAATAGGGTATGTTTACCGTGTTTCTAAACAGGACATTGCATTAAAAAGGAGAAGTTTGGTAATAGCAGCACAATAGGGAAGTAAATTAAACTCTAAGCCATACAGAGTGTCATTTTTTTACATGGCTAATGACATCCCTTTTCTTACATGAATTGTGCAGGATGAAACACTAACTCTCAGCTGCTCTGAGATGTAATAACGGAAATTTTTTCTTACCGTAAATTCCTTTTCCCTTAATACAGTGGCAGTATGATTGGGTATTGTTCTTTACCAGGGACAAGATGAATCTAAAGATCAAAAAACACAATTAAATGCCCCGGAGCCCCTCCTCCTTTACCCATAAAAACCGGGGCCGAACCGGAGGTAGACAGTAAGTAACAAGACAGACACAAAATAGCTTGCCAAACCTAATTTATTGCATGAAGGGAGGGAAACTGGTACTGCCACTGTATTAAGGAAAAAGGAATTTACGGTAAGAAAAAATTTCCGTTTTTCCTGGCATACAGTGGCAGTACGATTGGGATGTAACAAGATCCCAGAAATGGGGGGGGGGGCACATCAGGAGACCACCGCCTGGAGCACCTTACGCCCAAAATCCGCCGCAGAGGAGGAAAAGATGTCTAGCCGATAATGGTGCACGAAGGTGGAAAATGAGGACCAGGTAGCAGCCTTACAAATGTCCTCAGGCGAAGCTGCAGCCTTTTCAGCCCAGGAAGCCGCCATGGCCCGAGTGGAATGAGCCCTGACGGGCCATTGTAGAGTGAGACCACTGGAGTGGTAGGCCAGACGGATGGCGTCCTCCAGCCAACGAGAAATAGAAGCTTTAGAAACTGCTGTCCCGGCCGATTGTCCAAAAAAATTGATAAATAGATGGTCCGAAGAATGGATGGAGGAGGTCCGAGCAATATAAATCTCCAAAGCCCTCTTGACGTCCAACATGTGCCAAACCAATTCATCAGGAGAAGGACATGGAAAAAAAGTAGGAAGAACCAAAGGCTGACTAATATTATAATATTGGTCCTGGAAATGACCTTAGGGAGAAATGAAGGTTTAACATGGAGAACAACCTTATCATTAGGGCTGCAACTAACAATTATTTTCATAATTGATTAGTTGGCCGATTATTTTTTCGATTAATCGAATAAAAAAAATGAATGTAAATTTTTCATTTATTTAAAATAATGTAATAAACAAATTATATTAAATACAAACAGCATAATAAAAAAAACTTTGATAAAATGCATTTCTTGCCTTTATTTCGCAACCAGCCCCCCCCCAATTTATGCACGTTTGAGCCCAGGTTTGCCACGCTGCCTCCCAGACATGCCACGCTGCCTCCCACATATGCCACTCCACGCTGCCTCCCACATATGCCACTCCACGCTGCCTCCCACATATGCCACTCCACGCTGCCTCCCACATATGCCACTCCACGCTGCCTCCCACATATGCCACTCCACGCTGCCTCCCACATATGCCACTCCACGCTGTCACTCCACTCTACCCCCACATATGCCACTGTGCCTGATACACCTTATACCCCGATACACCACTCCATCCTCCCCAGACATGCCACACTGCCTCCCAGACATGCCACACTGCCCTCCCCACATATGCCACTCCACTCTACCCCCAGATATGCCACTGTGGCCCCAGATCTGCCTTATACACTCTGATTCACCACTCTGTCCTCCCCAGACATGACACACTGCCCTACCCTATATGCCTTATACCCCCAGATATGTCACTCCGTCCTCCCCAGATATGCCTTATACCCCCCAGATATCTCATAGTCCCCTCATAGAGTCACAGACCATACTTTTATAAATAAGTACTGGGTTAATCTTCACTGCCCCCAGGATTTAGATTCCCCTTAGTTTGCCCCCCTTTATCTCTAACTGCACCTTAAGTTAACTTTAATAAATTAATAAAATTAACCCTCAGTCCTCATCATTAAATTAACCCTAAACACCCCATTAACCATAGCTGCTCCTAAATTAACCCTAAACACACCATTAACCATAGCTGCCCCTAAATTAACCCTAAACACCCTATTAACCATAACTGTCCCTAAAGTAACCCTAAACACCCCATTAACCATAACTGCCCCTAAATGAACCCTAAACACCCCATTAACCATAACAGCCCCTAAATTAACTCCCACCTCCCTAACTTTCAGTAGCCCAAATATTAATTTTATACTTTCAGTTAGATGAGTGTCACAGCCATGTGGTTCTGGCCTTCTGGGAGAAGGAAGGGGGCGGGGTCAGTTGTCACAGTGATTACAGGGAGGGACTGGTAAGTAGGAGCTGCTGCTGTGAGTCAGACTAAACGGATTATATAATGAGGGGTATTTTTCAGAGCGTTTGCTCTGAAAAAACCCTCATTTAATAATCGATAAAAATCGATTCAACTAATCGATAATGAAATTCGTTGGCAACGATTTTCATTATCGATTATTATCGATTAGTTGTTGCAGCCCTACTTATCATCATGAAAAATCGTGAACTCCGGAGAGGACGACAGAGCCTGAATTTCCCCAACTCTCCTAGCCGAGGTAATAGCCACTAAAAAAATAGTTTTCAGAGAGAGAAGCTTCATGGACACTTCCTCCAGAGGTTCGAAGGGCGCTGAACACAAGGCTAGAAGCACAATGGCAAGATCCCATGAGGGAAACAAAGACCTCCTAGGAGGACGGCGAATAGTGGTGGCCTTAAAAAATCGCCTAATAAGAACGTGAGAGCCCAGATCTGAAAGAAAAAAATTACTAAGGGCCGAGATCTGCCCTTTAAGGGTCGAGACACTAAGGCCCAAAGTCAGACCTTCTCGTAAAAAACAAATGACGGAATTGATGGAAGGAGGAAAAATGGAAAGATGCCTAGCGGCGCACCCCCGGAGGAACTTGGTCCACACCCGGAAATAAATTTTGGACGTTGAACTTCTGACTGATGTCAACAGAGTCTGAGATGTCTTCGTCCAAACCCTGGTCACTCAAGATCAGCCTTGCAACAGCCAGGCTGTCAAACGGAACATCTGAAGAAGCTCTGGGCAAAGGTCGACGTTCTCCAGAAGTTGTGGAGAGATTGGCAGCTCCCAAAAGGTGACGGTCAATTGCTTGAGGAGGACAAACCAACCCCTGTTGGGCCAGTATGGAAGGATGGCCAAGACCCTGTCCTTGTCTTAGCGGATTTTCAGCAGTACGCGAGGAATCAATGCCACTGGCGGAAAGATGTAGGGCAACCGGAAATTCCACACCATGGAAAGACCGTCCAAAAATTGAGGAAGATCCCATCGGCTGAGGGACGCGAACACCGGGACCTTGCGGTTCTTGCGAGTCGCCATCAAATCCACTTCCGGAAGACCAAAGAGTGCCACCAGAGTGGAGAAGGTTTGTGGGGTCAAAGACCATTCTGTCTGTGACCATTTTGCCCTGCTTAAATCATCCGCGATTACATTGTATTACAACGGCCTCTGATGTGCGTTGCCGAAATATCCGTCAAATGAAGTTGGGACCACTCCATAATAACTGCGCACAGGATCTGAAGACTCCGTATCCGCGTTCCACCCTGCTTGTTGATATAAGCGACGGCCGCTACGTTGTCTGATTGGATCTTGACAGCCTGACCCTCTATGAATGACCTGAAGGCCAGGAGAGCCTGAAGAATTGCCTTTAGCGCTAGGAAATTTGATGAGCGGACAGCATCTGCTGGAGCCCAATCTCCCCTTTGAAAAAGGGAACCCAAATGGGCTCCCCATCCTCGGCCGGAGGCATCCGTGGTGATAATAATCCAAATTCTGGGCCGGAAAGAGAGCCCTGTGGCGAGATGGGACGACTGCTTCCACCAATTCAACTGGGAGAGAACCTGGCCACTTATAGTGAAGGACGTTTCCAGATCCTCTTCTTGCCTGGACCAGTTCGAGAGAATCTGCCATTGCAAGGGACGAAGCTGACACCTTGCCCAAGGAACCGCCGGGATGGCCGCGGTAAGAAGACCCAGAACGCTCATAGCCTTCCTGACAGAGCAAGTCGGACTTCTTTGGAGCGATGAGATCTCTTGCTTTATTTTGAGGCGCTTGGAACGCGGGAGATAAACGCAAAGGGACATTGAGTCCACCAAAAACCCCAGAAAAAGAGTCCTGGAAGCGGGAATGAGACAAGATTTTTGCTTGTTGATTAACCAGCAGTGGTGTTCTAGGAACTTCATAGTTGCGGAAAGGTCTAACAAAAGTTTCTCCGAGGAGGCAGCCATGATCAGCCAATCGTCCAGGTAAGGCATGATCGAAATATCTTGTTCTCTGAGGTGAGCTGTCAAAGGACAAAGGATCTTTGTAAAAACCCTTGGGGCTGATGCCAGACCGAATGGAAGGGCCTTGAATTGGAAATGATGCGTGATTGACGCGCAAAGCAAACCTCAGAAACTTCCTGGACGTCTCGGCTATTGGTACATGAAGATAAGCGTCTTTCAGGTCTAAGGTGACCATCAAATCTCCCTCCTTTAGAACCTGAGTGACTGAGGTGATACTCTCCATACGGAAATGCTGGTAGGGGATACAGCGGTTTACCGACTTTAGGTCCAGGACTGGATGCATGGAGCCATCCGGCTTTGGTACCAGAAACAACCGGGAATAGACTCCTAGGAATCTTTGGTGAACAGGAACCTTCTCTATCACAGCTTTTCCCAGAAGCTTCATGCTTTCGGAAAAAAGTGTCCAGTTTTTTCTTACCAAGGGGTAGGACGAAATGAGGAACTGGCGAACCGGAGGCCGAATGAACTGTATCCTGTAACCCTCCGAAATAATCTGACGGATCCACGGATTTTGCGTGGTCTGTTCCCAGGATAGGCTGAAGTGTCGCAGGCGTCCTCCCACCTTGCAGTCAGAACTTTCTTTTATCCTGCTTTTTCGGCCGATCTTGGAATTTCTTATCTCCAAATGGCCCACGAAAATTCTGAGATCTAGAGGATTGGAAAACGGGTCTCGGGTTCCTATAAGGATATCTGCGGTTCCACCTTGGCCTTCTATCCTGAGGCAAAGCTCTTTTCGTATCCGAAATCTGCTTAATAAGATCTTCCAACGGAGCACCAAACAGCTTCTTACTCTCTAAAGGTAAGTCACAAAGCGCAGATTTAGAAGCGGAATCAGCCGTCCAGGACCGTAACCAAAGGGCTCTGCGTGACACAGACGACAATGCCATGTTCTTGGCTGAGAGCTTAAGGGATTCCTGAGCCGAATCCACAAAAAAATTGTTGGAAAGCTTTAAATTCTTAAACAGTCTATTAATCTCAGAATCAGAATCATCCGCAAGACGATCTTGCAAAAGTTGAAGCCACATGTGCTGTGCCCTAGCCACTGCAGCACTAGACACCGCCACCTTACATTGAGCTCCTGCCGTCTGGAAAACACGCCTGCATGAAGTCTCCGCTGTCCTGTCCATAGGGTCTTTGAGCCCGGACACTACACCAATAGGGAGAGTAGTCTTTTAGGAGAGCTGGGCCACTTGTACGTCCACTTTGGGGGGATCCTCCCAGGAATATTCCCCTTGAAGCCTGAACAACTGCTTAAAGTGTTTAGAAATGAAAGCTCTTTTTCCAGGGTGCTTCCATTCCCTGGCGATAAGGTCATCCACCTTAGGGAGTACAGGAAAGCCTTTAACTTTCCCCACATCATCTACTAGGAGCATACGAGTCACCTCCTTGGTGAATTTACGGAGTTCCTGGGAGGGGAAAACCATCTCTTCCTCCGAACTATCACTTGATGAACTAGAGGACCGGGAGATCTCACCCGAGGAAAGGTCTGATTGAGAGAAAGACCTGGATCTCTTGCGCTTGTGCGTGGAATCCAACTTGACTTTCTCCTGAGATTGAGCTGCCGAAAATTGAAATGCCTCAAAAGTTTGAGCCAAATTTTCCTGGAACCACCCAAGGAAAGATTGGAGGTCTTTGCGCTTCTCAGAAGCAAGCTGTTCAGCAGAGCAGGCGTTGCACACTTTTTTCCTGCAGCCATCAGGCAGTGGAGTAGCACACTCAGCACATGACAAATGCTTAGCTTTGGAAGTGGCCTTTTTGGGAGCAGAAGCAGGTCTTTTATCCTTAGCCGGATTCTCTGATGGTAACGGACTAGACATCTGATGAAAAGACAAAATGAGGATTAAAAAAGAATTTTAATTTTTTTTATTTTTTTTTAAGGAGGGAAGAGGATAGGAAAGAGCCAAGATAAAGAAAATATCTTACCCTAACCTCCTCTGAACCGTGTGGGGGGCTGGTGACACAGCTGCACTGTACTGACGAAAGCTACAGCAGTCAGACAGGCAAAGCGCTTTAAATGCAATTTAAAATTGCCGCCCTCCGGAAGATCCGATTCGCGCATGCTCAGTAGCGCGATCGGATCTTCAGTGGAACGCAACGACACCCGGGCGTGCGTTCCACCAGACTGCGCATGCTCCCACTTCCTTGTACAGAAAAGGAAGAAACAGATACATCCTCCGTAACGCGGACCGCTACGGAGGGAAAACCTCTCTCTGCTCACCACCCGGGGAGCAATCGGAGGCAACGAAGACCCCCAGGCAGCAACCCGTGCGCCTCACCAGCCGCAGAGATGCCGAACTCCTGTCCGGACCGACGATCCATCCTGTCTGTCCCTGAAAGGGACAAGAAAAGAACTGTCTACCTCCGGTTCGGCCCCGGTTTTTATGGGTAAGGAGGAGGGGCTCCGGGGCATTTAATTGTGTTTTTTTGATCTTTAGATTCATCTTGTCCCTGGTAAAGAACAATACCCAATCGTACTGCCACTGTATGCCAGGAAAAAAATGTAACTTGCATCGCTTTTCCCATTCTGCTCCAGTTGTGTTAAATATTGAGCCATGTGATCCTTTCGCATTAGCTCTATTGCCTGCAAATAACCACAACTATGATGACTGTTCCCAGTTTCTCTGTTAGGTTAGATTTTCTGCCTTTTTACACTCAATCTGTCTGCATTCCCTACAGATGCTAAAAAGTGTCGGCTGCCCCAGGAAGAGCCATATGCAGTATATCACCTCTCCCATCAGGACTCTTTGTATGTGGGGGGCCAGGAGATTCTTTATCACTTTGATTTCAAAGAAAATGCAACAACACGGGTAAACTGTTTTACACAATTCTTAAGATATCGTATACAAGAATTTAAAAAAAAAAAAATGAAATCTTTCTATATCTCTCAAATATATTTTAAAACTCCAGAAAATTTAATTTCTGTCCACTCTTTGCCAAAGATTGGTAATCTCTCATTTTTTACTGGTACAATTGAAATTCATTAGCTAATGAATGCAAAAAAAGCGAAATTGGTTCAAGGAAAATTATCACAATAATCTATAGCAGGTATGTGTTTAGTTTTTTTTTTGTTTTTTTCAAATATCTGTTAAATATCAAATTAAACAAAGCTAGAAATACAGTGTCTAGTCCGTGAGAGACTCGCTGTCCAAGGAGGCTTTAGAACAGGGGCATCCAAGTTTTTTCTGCAGTGGGCCACTTCATCAGAATTGTATATGTGCGCGGGCCGCACTCACTCTTTAATAAAATATGGGGATTAAAATAAATTAAATGACACAAAACCTTTACTTTTCCTCTCACTGATTTCTGGGCCTAGAAAGTTTTGTGACTACAAATGCAGGATTCCGTATAAGTAAAAATAAAATAGTTCTATTTATTTTAGCGATGCACTAAAATGAAAATTCTGGACCAAAACCGAAAATTCAGGGTTCACTTAGCCGAAACTGAAAATGACCCCCTACACACTCTTAATAAAAGTTACACACACAAATTGTACAAAAAATTATATATTATGATTGTTAACAGCAATCTCAGGCATACCCAGATTCCAGCATGTACTGGTTGGCTGGCCATTGTACCGGTATTTTTTTGTCCAATTTTAGTGTGTAACCATGCTTTTATTAAAAGTAACACACCACAATTGGACAAAAAAACAATATGACTTAGCATGATAGGACTGTGATTGCTGTTAGCTGTTAGCAATCACACTCCTATCATCCCAAGTCAGCCAGTACATGCTGGTACAGGGTGGCTGTAAGTGCAGACCCCATACTGCTGGCAGCATCAATACACAAGGGGGACAGCTAGCCAGGTTTCAGCATGTACTGGCTGACTTGGCATGATAGGAGTGGGATTGTTAACAGCAAACACAGTCCCATCATGCCTAGATTCCAGCACTTACACATCCATGCTATCACACACACATAAATTCATTCATTCACAGATTCATTCCATCAATCAGGCATACTCATTCAAACACACTCCCCCCTCCACCCCCTTACCTGCACTACAGCTCTCTCAACGCCGATCACAGACTTCAGCAGGGGGCGTGGCCTCCCTCGTTCTCCCCACGGAGGAGGCAGGACTGGAGCAGAGAATAGACCCTCCCACAAGTAAGCAGCAGGGCTCTTGTGATCCTGGCTGCCAAATGCGGCCCGCGGGACTTTGAGGTGCGGCCCGCGGGCCGCATTTTGGACGCCCCTGCTTTAAAACATTAGTCCACCTTGTTTTTTTGTGTTGTCTTAGGTTGCTGATTTAAGAAATTGTTCTGCAAATCTGCTAAAAACCACCTTTTATTTACAGTATTAAGTTATTAAGATTATGTTTTTAAATGAGTGCCAAGTAAGATACTGAAGGCCAGGTACCTATGTGTGGCCAACAGGAGGTTTGGCGCCCTCCCATGGCCCTGCTATTTAGGGGCAATAGTAAATGTGCAACACCAGCGCTGGGGTGTAAAGCAAGACTTTTGTAAGGGATTTTTACTTTAAAAACAAACTGTGATAAAAATCTGTATTTGTTATTTTCCCAGACGGAGATCAAAGCTGAAAATGCAAACTGTCGGAAGGTATGACGATTATTCTCACGCTGACTCCCAATTGGTGACGTATCCTGGCCTAGGCTGACTAGGCCGGCAGGTCCAGGGGGCAGCAGTCCCCATGGTACAGAACAGGGTAACACCGACCTATTTGCTGTATGAAAGCCATATTGGCTCATCACAGCCTCCATTGACTTCATTAAAATTAAAATACGGCACGCCAGGATATGAGGTCATATCCCGGAGCTGCGTTTCTTAAAGGCACACATTGTCTTTTAGTGTACCCGAAATTTGATCACAGAGGTGAACGTGGCTGGGTTCGCTGTCCTAGGTCGGCCCCAAAGGTAAAAATACCACTGCTCCCAATAGCCCTCTCTGTTATGTGTCTCTTATACTAGCATGCCATCGCAAAGCACTTATTGCCTTCCTATATACTTAATACGTGTCCAGCACATTTATACTGCCATATATTACCTTATACTTTGTCTTGGATATCTTTATTGCACTCTTAGGTCCCTAGTTCTTCTCTTTGCTGCTCCTGCCAACACCAATAGTTTTCCATTTTTGAAATTGTCAATTGCTCTTCTCATTCTAAGCCTTTTTATATTTCAAACCCTTTCTCCTAGGCATATTGTAAAAATTATGTGACACTTGTGGCACAGTTGGAGGGAAAACTTCTTGTCTGTGGCACCAACTCATACAAGCCAACCTGCTGGAGCCTAGTAAGTATTTTAAAGTATGTCTCAACAGAATGGATATATACCATATCTGCTCGATTATAAGACAAGGTTTTTTTCAGAGCAAATGCTCTGAAAAATACCCCTCGTCTTATAATCGGGGTCGTCTTATAATCAGACCTCAAATAGGTCTGACTATGAGACAACTAAGATCCAGACCTGGATCCTCCTGTCTCCCCCTGCCCCACTCCCCAGTGTGTAGCTGGGGCAGCGTGTAGATCGCGTAGACAGCTTCCGCTGCAGCCGGAAGGAGGCGTGGCTAGCAGCGGGGGTTGTCTGCATCCATCGCGCAGACCTTCCCCGGCTGTCAGAGATCAGAGTTCCCCGCACAGGTGCTGGGAACTCTGATCTCTGACAGTCTGGGAAGGTCTGCACGATGGACGCAGACAACCCCCGCTGCTAGCCACGCCTCCTTCTGGCTGCAGCATAAGTGCCTGGGATCTACACGCTGCCCCAGCTACATGACAGGGAAGTCCGAAGCACCGGTAAGTTGGGGGGGGTGTTAAATAGGGGGGCATAAGGCATTTCTGGAGGCAGAGTGCTCTGTGAAATGCCTTTTAACCCCCTTAATGCCACCCTGCCTCCAGAAATGCCTTTTTAACCCTCTATACGCCACTCTGCCTCCTGAATGCCTTAAACCTCCCTATATGCCACTCTTCCCCATAATATGCCTTTTAACCCTCTAAATGCCAGATTGGCATATAGGGGTATGAGGCATTTCTGGAGGCAGAGTGGCACATAGGGGGTCAAAAGGCATATCATGGGGCACAGTGGCCTATAGGGTTAAAAGGCATATCATGGGGCACAGTGGCATTTAGAGGGTTAAAAGGCATATCATGGGGCACAGTGGCATTTAGGGGTTATAAGGCATTTCTGGGGCAGATGTCCATAACTGGGGGGCAGGTTGGAAAATAGAAGGAAATAAAACTAAAATATTTAAAAAAAAATAAAAAAATAGTTTAGATGAATTAACATTTACTGGTAAAACTTTTTTCCTATAGGGTCGTCTTATATTCAGGCTTTTTCTTTTTTTCCTAAATTAATATTCAGATTTAGGGGCTCGTCTTATAATCGAGCAAATACGGGGTGTGTGTGTGTGTGTGTGTGTGTGTATATATATATATATATATATATATATATATATATATATATATATATATATATATATATATATATGTGCATACACCGATCATCCATAGCATTATGACCACCTGCGTAGGATTGTGTAGGTCCCTTTTTGCTGCCAAAACAGGCCTGACCCGTCGAGGCATGGACTCCACTAGACCTCTGATGGTGTGCTGTGGAGAAGCGCATATAGGCGGTTAAAAGGGATTTCTGGGGCGAGTGGCATAATGGGGGTTAAAACGCATATCATGGAGGCAGAGTGGCATATGGGCAGGTATAAGGCATATCTGGGGGATAGAGTAGCAACCCGTGGGACAGATATGCATAACTGGGGGGCAGGTTTGCAAATAAAAGGAAATAAAAAGAAATTTATTTTTTTTTTTTACAATCATAGTTTTTATAAAATATGAAAAATAGTTTGCATGTGAATTAATAATAATAATTTTCAGAATAATGGCACCCTGCACAAACGCAATGACCTGACTGAAGAATTCTCCCCGCAAATTCCAGGAACCAATTATAATATTTTGATTACAGGTATGTCCACATCCACTATATTGTTTGTTGCTTTTTTTATAATTTCTGTTATTTACCTGTAAATTCCACTCTTGCTCACAATAGGCTTTTCCCTGCCATCCCAGGTGACACTAAGGATAGACTCCTCCTCTGTACCTGATAGGGCAGGACTCAAACTTTAAAAGGGCCCTCCGCTCCTACTAACACCAGTTTTTTTCCTGTCCTACCAGGTAGGGGGACTCGTCTCCCTTTTATTATTTTCTTCGGCTCTAGGTTGAGCCGTTTTCCCCGGGCTAAGCCCCCATTCCTGGGGGATATCTTGCACCTTAGCCGGATGGCTGGTGCTGCGTCGCCCAGCGCTTGTCCCGGTCCTGGACGCTGCTGCTGCGGCGCCGTCGTCCCGGCGGGGATCGCGGTGGCGCCGTCGTCCCGGCGGGGATCGCGGTGGCGCCGTCGTCCCGGCGGGGATCGCGGTGGCGCCGTCGTCCCGGCGGGGATCGCGGTGGCGCCGTCGTCCCGGCGGGGATCGCGGTGGCGCCGTCGTCCCGGCGGGGATCGCGGCTGCACTGCCGTCGTCCCGTGCACTGCCGGCGTCCCGGCGGTGATCACGGCCGCCGTCCTGGCGGTTAGCGCAGAATTTCCGCCGGCCGTCTTTACGGAGTTGCCAGCTTGTATGCCGGCACCTCCTATGGCCGGGGACGCCTGCCGGTCTGAGAATTCAGCGGTTGAAAGCTTACAGGCTTACTGGCATCGGCCATAATGGCGTCTGCAGACTTCCGATTCGGCCTTCTGCACTTCCGGTTGTGCGTTCCAAGCCTCGTTTTGGTCAGAATTCAAATTTTTGGCGCCAAACTCTCTGCTGTTGCAAATTACAGCCTAAATTCAGCTCCTTTTCACTGTGTATATATAGAAGGTAAGTGGTTTGGCTGCTATGTGTGTTCCTGCTGTTTTCTTTGGGTCAGGTGCTGTTGCATCTTTCATTATGTCGGCCCCTGATAATTCTGAGCCGCCCTCTGTTGAGGACAAGCCTAAGAAAGCTGTTATGAAGTGAAAACATGCCCAATGCTCCGGGTGTCACAAGGCTTTGCAGGATTCAAGGAAGAAGCTCTGCTCCGCTTGCCTGAGATCTGTAGCGGATTCTGAGCTGTCTGGGAGTAGGGAGTTTTTGACCTGGCTTAAAGAGGAGATGCAGTCTACCTTCTATGCCTTCTGTCAGGCTGTTCCTGTTCCTGCCTATCATTTCCTTCCAGCGGTACAAGACCCTGCTCTCCTGGGGCGTCAGCCTTTGTTCTCAGACTCTGAGTTTGGCTATCCTGAGGTAGAGGAAGGTTCCTCAGAGGAAGGAGAGATCCGGGAGGAAAGTTCATTATTGTTCCCGGTGGAAGAAATTGAGACTTTAATTTCTGCTGTGAGGTCGGCTATGCATTTGGAGGAGGCCTCCACCCAGAAAAATGACTCTTTCTTTGGTGCCAGCTTCTCCAAGCAGTCTGCCTCGTTTCCTGTTCATCCTGCCCTTTCTGACATTATCAAGCAGGAATGGAACCACCCGGAAAGGAGGGTTAACCTGTCCAGACCTGTTCAACTTTGCTGAGTTTTGTGCTACCCCGCTGGTGGATACTGCTGTTATGAGGGTCTCTAGGAAGACTACTCTGCCGCTTGAGGATGGCTCTCATTTTTCTGACCAGATGGAAAAGAAAGCCGAAGCTGCAGTTAAGAAATCTTTCGAGGCTTCAGCTGCTGTCTTCAAACCTGGAATTGCTTCTGCCTCAGTTTCCAGAGCTGTCAAGATTTGGCTCTCCCAGATCGAAGAGGATATTGCTGCCAAAACCTCCAGGGAGACTATCCTCAAGAATGTTGCTGCCGTGAAATTGGCCGTGGATTTTCTCTGTGATGCCTCCATTGAAAACATCAGAATGACGGCCAGAGCTTCGGCGCTTTCAGTTGCAGCTAGAAGAGCCTTGTGGCTTAGGCCTGGGCGGTGGATAATGCCTCTAAGAACAGGCTTCTTAATATCCCTTTTAAGGGTAAGACTTTATTTGGGGAAGAGCTGGAGTCCCTTTTGGAGAAAACCACAGGGGACAAGCATTGGATACCTCAGCGAAAGCCTCCTTCGAAAAGACGGCAGTCCTTTCAGCCTTTCTTCCCGGGACAATCTAGAGGCCATAGTTCTAGATTCAACCCCCTGTCCAGAGAACAAAACTTCCGAGGCAGATTCCCTCGTGGAAGGGGGAGATTTGACAGGATCGCCTTCCCCAAAGCGTTTCAAGACCCCAAGAACGCTGCATGACGCCTCCTCCATTCTGGTGGGAGGAAGGCTCTGTTTTTTCACCGACAGTTGGTTCTCACTCACCCGAGACCCTTGGGTGAGAGCCGTTGTATCGCACGGCTATCGACTTCAATTCCGGACCAGACCTTCAGACCGTTTTTTGATCTCCCACCTTCCTCCAGACCAGGCAAGGCGGTCGGTCCTGTTATCCACCATTCAACACTTGTCAGACCTCAGAGCCCTGGTTCCTGTCCCTTGGCCAGAACTGGGCCAAGGGGTTTATTCTCTGGTTTTTCTGGTCCCCAAGAGACCGGGTGGTCTTCGCCTAATCATAGACTTGCGTTTTTTGAACAGTCACCTCCAGTTCATCAGGTTCAAGATGGAAACCGTAAGATCCACCCTCGACACCTTATGCCTCAACGACTTCATGGCGTCGTTAGATCTAAAGGATGCTTATTTCCACGTTCTCATCCATCCATCTCATCGTTTCCTGAGAGTGGCGATTCCTCGGGGTTCAACTGTCCAGCATTTTCAGTTTCAAGCCCTTCCGTTCGGATTGTCGGCGGCCCCAAGAGTCTTCACGAAACTTTTGGCAGTCGTGGCGGCCCATCTCCAAGTTCAGGGAATCTCAGTGATTCCTTATTTGGATGATTGGCTTATCCGTGCCCAGTTGGCGCAGATTCTTCGGGTTCACCTTTCCGCGGTGGTCGACACATTACAAGATCTCGGCTGGATTCTGAACTGGGACAAATCCTGCACCGTTCCCTCTCAACAACTAGTGTTCCTGGGTCTTCGCCTGGATTCCTGTTCCGGGAAAACTTTCCTTCCGACTGCCAGGATCGAGGGGATTCGATTCCTAATACGGAGGATTCGCTCTGCGCACCGCAGCTCCTTACGGTTATGTATGTCCCTGCTGGGCAAGATGGTCTCCGCGAAGTATGCAGTGCCCTGGGCTCTGGCCCACATGAGAGTACTTCAAGGATTTGTCCTCAACCATCTGGAAGACAACCCATTGGCTCTGGACAGGCGTGTCTGTCTTCCTCCGCAGGTCAGAGCTTCCCTCTCCTGGTGGCTCCAACAGAATGTCCTTGCCGCAGGGAGAAGATGGTTTCTTGTCTCCAAGGTACTTCTCACCACCGACGCCAGCATCAAGGGATGGGGAGCTACGTATCAAGACCTGTTTGTGCAAGGTCTCTGGTCCCCAGCTACGAAACTTCTTCCCTCGAACTGTCTGGAGTTACTTGCAGTAGAAAAAGCTCTGCGTCACTGGGAACATCTGCTCGCCGGCAAGGACATTTTGCTTCGTTCCGGCAATCAGGCAGTGGTAGCCTATGTCAACAGACAGGGGGCACAAGAAGTCCTCGACTTCTCCGTATATCGCTCAGGATTTCCTTTTGGGCAGAGTCCCATCACATGACTCTGTCCGCCGTCCACCTCAGAGGAACTTGGAATTCTCAAGCAGATTTCCTGAGCAGAACTCCTGTGCTGAGCGGCGAGTGGGCTCTGCATCCGGTAGCCTTTGATCTAATCGTCCAACGGTGGGGCTTGCCCGAGATCGACCTGATGGCATCCAGAGACAATGCTCAGATTCCTGTCTTCTTTTCCCTCATGCCTCAGGATCATCCCTTGGCAATAGATGCCTTCTTACAGGAATGGAATTTCCGTCTCGCATACGTTTTCCCTCCGTTTCCTCTAATCTCCAGGGTCCTACAGAAGATCAAGAAGGACCACGCCTCCGTGATCCTGATAGCACCAGACTGGCCGAAGCGAGTCTGGTATTCCGACTTGATCGCTCTAGGTCTCTCTCCCCCTCTGAGGCTCCCAGCTTGGAAAGACCTTCTGCATCAGGGTCCGTTCCTACACCCAAACCCTGCCGTGTTCCACCTGACGGCATGGAGATTGAACGCGAACTGCTGAGAGTGCAAGGTTTTTCTTTCCCTGTGGCTGAGACTCTTCTGCAGAGTAGAAAGAAGGTTACCTCTCTACGATACATTAAGATCTGGAAGCGATTTCACAGTTGGTGTTGTTCCAGGGGGATTTTGCCGACTTCCTGTTCCTCTGCCTCAATTCTGGACTTCTTCCAGGAAGGATTCGACTGTGGACTTCAGCCTTCTACGATCCGGGTGCATATTTCTGCCATCAGTGCTCTCCTCGGGTTCGAGCTTACATCTCTGCCTGTGATTAGACATTTTGCCAAGGCCATCGTCAGGATGCGTCCTCGTTCTGTCACCAGGATGGTTCCGTGGGACTTGAATCTCGTCCTTCGTAGACTCACATTACCTCCTTTTGAGCCTCTTCAGTCGGTTTCTCTGTATTTATTATCACTGAAGACGGCCTTCTTAGTAGCCATTACTTCCGCTCGCCGGATTTGTGAACTCCAGGCTTTGTCTATGAAGGAACCGTTTCTCTGTTTTTTCCCGGATAAGGTGGTTCTCTCTCTACTGCCAGCGTTCGCACCCAAGGTTCAGTCGGCTTTCCACAAGAACCAGGAGATCGTGTTGCCTACCTTTTTTCCCTGCTCCTGGCTCAGCTGAAGAAGAAGTTCTTCACACTCTGGATCTGAAGAGATGCCTCACCATCTATTTGGAACGGACTCTACCCCTGCGTAAGTCCTCTCGTTTGTTCGTGGCCTCTTCAGGGCCCAACAGGGGTGTCGGCATCTCCAAGTCTTCCATCGCTAAGTGGATTGTTGCGGCCATCAACTTGGCATATTCTGCAGCCGGTCAACCTGCTCCTGTGGGGATCTGTGCCCGCAGTCTCCACTTCCTGGGCCGAGAGATGTTGTCTTTCGCCCGACCAGATCTGCAAGGCGGCTACTTGGCGGACTCTCCACGCTTTTGTGCAGCATTACCGTCTCGACCGGATGGCTCAGGAGGACTCTTTTCGGTCGGAAGGTCATTGAGGCTGTTTTGTCTCCTTAGTTTGCCCACCCTTCTGCTTTGGTAAATCTATCCTTAGTGTTACCTGGGATGGCAGGGAAACAGGAAGTTCTACTTACCGAGTGCTTCTTTTCCCTGTCAATCCCTGGTGACACGTTTTTTGTTCCCTCCCTTCCTTTCAATAAATTTTGTTGCATCAGATTGCTTTGCCTGTGTGGTCTTTGGTATTTACTGGTGTTAGTAGGAGGGGAGGGCCCTTTTAAAGTTTAAGTCCTGCCCTGTCAGGTACGGAGAAGGAGTCTATCCTTAGTGTCACCAGGGATTGACAGGGAAAAGAAGCTCTCGGTAAGTAGAACTTCCTGTTTCCGATAACTCCCCTTGTTGATTCTTACAGATATCTCACCATAACTTCTGCTTTTGCTCTGTGTAACACAATTGCAAATGTTCATTAGGGTGTTTTTCTGTAAAGATAAGCATGAACATGAGGCCAAACCACCAAATTGTTTGTTTCTTTCAGGAAATGAAACATATTCCACAGTCATCCGGCAGACAAACAATGGGTTCGCCAAGAAACCCAGATTTCACAAGATTTATGGGAGTAGACCGTTATTATACACAGGAGATTATTTTATGAGAAGTAAGTTAACGATGAGAGCAAGGCCCTAATGTCTGACAGGGAATGTGGGACAAAGAATGGGTAGCGAATAGTATCAAAAAATGGCAAATAGGGGAGTGAAAACTGAGGTGGAAGGAATTGTAATCTTGGTGAAATGGAAAGCACTTGGAGAATAATTAGGACCAATAAATGAGGAAAAAGAGGAGAAGGCATAGTGCTGTTCATGTCCAGTTTATAGCCTATGGTACCCCTTCCTGAATGCTAAGGTAAGGGAGAACCTAGTGCTTCCATCCCTCAATATCTAGCTAGGCATCCATGTTACTGCAAAGTTTTGAGTAATAAAATGAGACAATGTACACCAGTTGTAGTATTTTATCATTTTTATTCCATCAGCACTACCTCCCATACCATGTATTCCTGCCTACTGAAATATTACACATCAATCTCTTTTCTACCCCTTCCTAGACCCTCATTTTGTGAAGTCCATGGTGGTGGAGAAAGAAGACAAAGACCAAGATAAAATTTTACTCTTCTTCAGAGAGGACAACGTTCAAACTCGCACTTCAGAGAAAAGCCTGTCCATGGTGGCTCACATATGTAAGGTGAAGGAAACATCAAATGACAACACTAATATGGGCTGGGAAGAAACTGATTAAGAAAATAGTTGACATTATGGTGTTTTATAGGAATAATTCAGTAAAAAATATACAGAAAAGTGAAGGTGCATTACATGTATTTACAGAGTGCCATCAGATTTTGTAGTACCATTACAATAGGAAACAGTGAAAGGTAACATTAATATTAATTAATATTGACAATATAATTTGACCATCAGGTTAACACATTTTAAGAATGAGGACATAAGTACCCTGTTCTTGCAAGCTTTCAATCTCAAAGGAGGTTGAGGATAGGTAGTGTGTCCTCATCTATACTGCCCTTACAGTAAAATGATGCTTCCTTGCTTGAGGTCTAAATAGCCCAATAAAATGGATTAAACATTTTCTCAGATTTTTTTTTTATAGATATGTATTGTTAATGCAGTCTCTCTCGTTTTGCTCCTCACATTTTATTCATTCCTTCTTTTTCCGCCACTCTCTCTCTTGATCAGGGGGAACAAGGTGCACAGAACACCAATAGTTACAATATGTTTAGTACTGCACTGAAATCACGACTTGTATGCGGGTCTATCCAGAAGGGA
The DNA here is from genome assembly GCA_023333645.1 of Sceloporus occidentalis. Classification (NCBI taxonomy): domain Eukaryota; kingdom Metazoa; phylum Chordata; class Lepidosauria; order Squamata; family Phrynosomatidae; genus Sceloporus; species Sceloporus occidentalis. The sequence goes on along the minus strand of JALMGF010000037.1, from coordinate 821,626 downwards.
CAGTATTTTCCTGTCCTCCAGGATGTTTTTCTGCTTAAGAGCAGGACAGGAAATCTGATATATGGCTTGTTTACTAATGCATGGTGAGTTTCCTTAATTATACAAATATTAATTCAAGTTTGCCAAAAGCCATCATTAGAAGAAAATCAAATGGTACTTTAGCGTCCCGATACTTAGCAGTATCGATTAGGCATTTGTGGGCCTGGAAATAAAAATGTTACTTTAGAAAGAGAAGGCAAATTAGTACTTTTTAAAAAAAAAAAGTAGACAGTTGCAAAATAACTCGAGCGGACAGCTATATACAGAGATTATTCTGCACCCAGGCCTAGTGTGGCACATCCAGGGTGTTGGCAGTCCCCCTAAAACAGATCGCCCCATGAGATTTCCCTCATTGCCGTCAACTATGAAGTATTTATAATAATTTTTTAAAAATTGTTAACTAGTCATGTATCTGCTTCCATAAAAAATAATGCAATTAAGCCAAGTGTTGCTGTTATGCATCTCCAGTTGCTTTACACAAAGGATTGAGTCTCCCAGGAGTCACCTGGGAACTCTATTAACAAAATGTATCCCTACCTTTCTATTATTAACAAAAATGTAGTCAGGTTAAATATCTCCTGTTAAAAAGTGAACCCTCCTGTGATTTGTAAAGAAAACAACGAAATCAGAATGTTTGACATTTAAATATCTGAAAATACATTGGCACAAATAGTCTGTTCCTTAATTTATGTAGGATAACAATAACAAATTGACAACTGCGTTACAAGCGATCTTTCATCCCATTCCTATAAACTACTGTAAAAATGCCAGAGAAGTTCCGTTTTTGGAGCCTTAATATGCCCTAGGAAAACCCCAGGGTCCTGTAAAACCTCCTAAATATACCTTTTGCGTGCCCTTACATGAGAGCCTTTCTCTTCTTCGTAGGAATCATAGTGCAGTCTGTTTATACAGTCTGTTGGACATTGAGAATGTCTTCAGCACTTCCACTTTGTTTGAATCTGAGAAGAACAACCTGCGCGTACGCCCAGGGACGGTAAGATTCCCCACTTATTTATTTGCCCTACTAAATTCTTTCTTTACAAACTTTTACTAGCCAATTAACTAGTAAATGGAGAGATTATACTTTATTCCCTATACAGTGCCACAATTGCATATTTTTATCAAAATCGCATTTTAAATCTACATAATGTTTAGATTTCTCTGTATATCTGTTACCTCTCTAAGTTTTACCTAGAGCTATGACATTCCACCTATTTATCCGTAGGGTCTCCCTTTCTATTGTTCCTTCCCCAGTTTACTTCTCATTTTCTCCTTATGATCTGTTCTGTTTCCAGTAATATTTTCCTTCTCTTTTCCAACACAATCTTCCACTGCATGAACCTGGTGTTTTTTCTCATTATTCCTTCTTCTTTTAGTGCCTTCCATCTGGAGGACACACTCCAGAGGACACATTTACAGAGGTTTCCAAACACCCTGAGCTGACAGATTGGGTGGAACCAAAGGGAAGGGATGTAGTTTTCCAGACCCTAAGTCACTACACAAGATTTGTGGTGGATGAAATAACAACAGGAGACGGGGAGACCAACAGGGTTATCTTTCTGGCTACAGGTAACACAAACTGACAAATCACCAGGACACGGAGAGCAATAATAACCGTGTGACCTTCTCTAAACATAACCCTTTGCGTGCTTTTTATGCTCGTAACCTTTGATTTTCCTCTATATTAATGCTAGCCTTATGGCAGCTACATTAATGTAGTACAAAGCTCAGCTTACAATAGTAAAAAGACTTATGTACAATGCATGCCATGTCTTTGCTTTCTTGGTACACAACTCTTTTTTGGTATCCTTATCTCACATTTTCCCCAGTTTTTTCAGCTTATCCAGAGCCAATGAATGTATTTGAAACTACAATAAGAGCAGGAACAAATAGAATATGACACTACCGTTTGTCTTTCTCCAGATAATGGGACTGTACACAAGATTGTAGAGTTGGGTGACGGAGCCATGAATATACAAGAGATTCGTCTATTCTCGGAGTCAGAAAAAATTCTTTACCTTGAGCTGGAGCCAACAAAAGTAAGGGGCAGACAGAAGTTAAAGTTGTGGGGGGGGGGGGGGGGCATGGCAGTTAACACCCCTGGTCCCGTGACTACCTCCACCACAGCTTGCGATCTTATTTCCTCCATGAATGACTGTACCACTTCCTTTACGTTACACCACCCCCTCCAAATATCACGCATTAGCTCCCCTGCACATATCTTAACCACATTTTCCTTCCTCAACTTTTACACTTCCAACAAATAAAGATGAAGATTTGAATTTGTTTACATCAATCTATTATTAAACTAAGACAGTTGTGCTTTTTTGATTATTCTTATTGAATGTTAAATTGAAGAAATGCAATGTGTACAAATGTGTATATGTAATGGCTGGGGATGTACTTGAGTTCAAACATTCTCTCTTAACTTGTAGCTGTATAGCAATGCATTATTACTCAAGTCAGATTTTTTTAGTTGTTTAACCTATTATCAAGAAGCCACATACTGAATGTTGGTGCTATTGGAACAGTACTCGGTAGATTTACAATACGAGTCACATAAGCACCTTACCAGGAAAAGAAAAAAGGCAAATAAAAACATAAAACACTGGACCAATTTATTCAAGTCACAACCAAAATGCTGTATGCGGCCCATTATACCTGTTCTGGCAGTGGTTATCTAAAGTGTAATATGTAAACTGTAAGGTGCCCATACAGAAAAATATTCTGTACCAAAACAAAAGACGCCTCGTAATCCAAATAGTATACGATGCTCTCCAGGCCAACATTCAGTATGTTTTTATTGTATTTTAGTAACCACTTAGTCACACTAGTAACAACACAGTAGACTGTTTTTTCTGAAGGACATTCCATGAGTTTGTGATGCATAAGTATTATCTTTGTCTCCAGCATGTGCTTTATGTGGGCACTGCCATACAAGTGGTTAGGCTACTCGTGGATGACTGTACAGCGTACAGCCAAGACTGCGAGAGCTGTATCCGCGCGAGGGATCCCTATTGTGGCTGGGAAAATGGGAACTGTACGTCTGTCCTGAGAAACAAAAGGTGAGTCATTTCACCCAGCTATGCCTTTTAAACATATCACTGAATCAAGAAATGTTTATCCTCCGCAAAATACAATCTAATAATCAAAAGGGATGGTTTGTTCTTAAACTACAACCTCATGAATGGCCACTGAGGATATTGAATTGAAATTCATGCTGACTGAAGCTGTTCAGCATTGTGGTAGATATACAACAAAAACTTCAGATATTTGTACTTTTAACAAAAACAAAATACTCAGTGTTTCTATAATTCCTTGCAACAAAGCAAAGGAAATGGCACAGCTGACTTCATATAAGAGAATTGGTCATCCTTCCGTGAGTCAGCATAGCTTGATAATTATGATGATTATCATTTAATGTTTCTTTTCAACAATAGCAGCTTTTAAAGGACACTAACCCCATAATTAGATTTGTTTCAAGTTAACATCAAAATAAGTTGTTTACTCCTCTTGATCTTACTGCCAAATGGAGAGAGTTCACAGTTTCTACTGAGAGTAGCCAGACTAAAAACATGTTAAAATATACATTTATATATTTATTTAGAGTTTGTCTACTAAATAAATATCATCTGTTTACAAGACAAGAAGATTTAAATGCCAAAAAATCCTTTCTTGTTAATGGAAAGAGAGTACATGGGTCAAAATGCGTCCTATCCACTTTTAAGTGAGTATCCCCAAAATGATTACATTACAAATGGCTGAAAGAAAACAAAAAAACCCACAAAGTATATGTAGCATTCATTAAGTCTACTTTTCCAACAGTTTGTGCTTTCACCTATGCACTAGTAAATTTTGTTCCTTTCTTTCGTACATTGTGTTTCCACTTTACAAAACCCCTTCTGGACTGTCCATTGTCCAGCGTGCTACCAAAATAGGCCTAAAAAACTACAGTCAACTGAGATTAGATAAACACTTATTTTATATGTACCAGGGACAAACGGAATAGAAAAACAGGCCTCGTCGGATGTAAATTTGAGGACGATAAAGGATTCATTGTAAAGGTTCAAGGTCAAATGGGGTCAATCAATTACGAAGAAACACAGGATGAATGAGCACGAAGTGGAATTAATGCTGCGCGTTTTTTATGTATATATGAAAGTAAAAGTAGATAAACGGGGAAAGTAACAAGGTTGACAGTGTTGTTTACTGGTAGCACAGGAACCGTGGTTGGGCTCGGCATTTATTTAATGCATATTTAATCATCTTCCCCATTAGCTAGAGGCTGGGAAAATGTTTACTACCTATCTGGAGTGATGTGGTATAATGTAGAGACAAACAAAAAATGAAATGTCAAATAGGTTTTAGGACGCCTCCACTTCCTATCTTATGTCTGGAATCTTTAGAATTCTAGAGTATCTAGCTCTTGCAAAAAAGTTATTTATAGGTAGGTTTTTAGGCAACATTAGATTTACATTCGGGTGTGTCTCAGGCAAAGGGAGTAGAGAGCATCATATACTATTTGCATTATGACTTCTTTTTGTTTCGGTACAGAATTTTTTTTCTGTATAGGCAGTATAATACATATTGTACTTTAGATAACAGTGCTGCCAGAACAGGTCTAGTGGGCCGCATACAGCTTTTTGGCTGTGACTTATTGGTCCCAGTGTTAAGTTTTTCTTGGTTTGTGTTTTTCTTTTCTGTTTTTTCTTTTCCTGGTAAAGTGCTTATGTGACTTGAGTGCTTGAGTACTGACCAACACAACTAGAACACTAGTTGTGTCTATCAAACGGATCCAATGTATGATTGTCTTAACCATTATATGCTTGCCAACATAATCCAGCTGAATAGGCAGCTTGAAAGTGTTATCTATTGGCTTGGAGGGCCAGAGAGCTTTACAATTCATGGATAAAAATATCATGATGCTAATATTTGAGTATATGTGGCTTTATTACCTCTGTTTGACCAGCTTTAACATATAAAGCACAAACACCCTACCTGTTTGCTTTTATTAGTGAATTCTAAGTTACATTGCTAATTATTTATAAGGAAGGGTGGTTTCAGTTTTAATGTGAGTGTTCATTTTCACACTATAGATTTTGCTCTCAGCAACCCAAATGTGGTAAAATTTCACACTTTCAAATTTCAGTAGTCAAAAAGTTTCCTACAAACCGAGGCCCTCAGATACTGAACACTTGGCTGCTTTGTTCATTTGGGTTGATATGAAAATACTAAATTAAATGACTCCTGCATTCCAAAGTATGGAAGGGAAAACAAAAAACAATTTCCCTTCAACATGATCTATAAACATAACAACCCCAAATTGTCCTAGCACTCTTGTACTACAATAGCAAGAACAAAACAAACACAAAATAATAATGTATTGTATCTTGTTTTAATGACAAAAGTATTAGCAACAATATATTGATTGTGTGAGAACATGTGGACTAATCGCAAAGGAGAAAATATTTAGTCCACCACTGAAATGTCCAGTTGAACCTTAAAATATAATAGAAGACAAAAAAGCAAAATTGCCACATAGTTATTAAAAAATATCAAATTGATACAAATGCATAGCCAGACAGCGACTCCACATTTCAGTTCATAGTGATATTGAAATGCCATTGTGTTAATATCATGCCTCTGCCCTGGCTCTGCTGATTGTGTTACAGCCCAGAGGTCAACAACAAACCATTGTTTGCACATCTCTTGTCTCCTTAGGAGTTTGCAGAATATCACACATGGAGCTCATGTGAACTGCATCCAGCAACGTGAGTATTCAATCCAATTAATGTATCTTTAAAAAATCGAACAGCAGCCTATGTAGCCAATTTATGAACAAATCTGTGCGTTTATATTTATATAAGATCAGAAATATATGGACACCTGGCCATCTATATGAGCATACAATTTTCTAAAGTGTCTTTGTATACTGTAGCATTAACATTATCCCTCACTGGAAGTAAGGGGCCTAGCCAAAACCCTGAAAAACAGCCCTAGACCATTCTCCTTCCTCCACCAACCTTTACAATAGGCTTGTACTTACACATACATCCTCGTGCTACTACACACACTTACACTAACTCGCACTTTAGCACATGTAGTTACACACAGACATACTCATGCTATACACACGCTAACACACATTCTAAAATAAACTAATTCACTCATGCTAAACCGCACACTAAGAGTGTGCATACTTACACATACACAGGCATGGTAACATACTGCACGTACACACTCATGCTAACACATATATATATATTACACATGCATATGTCTTATGGCTATGTGCTAATACACACACACACACACACACAAAATGAGAATAACACCTTTCTTTTCTCATTCTCCAGGAAGCCAAGTATTGTCTCAGACTCCTTTTTCTGAGGGCTATAATGATACTCGTTACTTTTTGACCTGCCCAGCCGTTTCGAAGCATGCCACATATAGCTGGAGATATGGAGACTTTGAAATAAGTGGCTGTACCCCACATAATGGTGTTTGTGCTCTGCTGTTTGACAAGGTCACACATTTTGGAGAGTACCAGTGCATAGAACAGGAACAAGAAACTCAGAGATTGGTGTCCAGATTTTTTCTGGTGATGGAGAATAGGGGAACCCCCAGGCTTCCTACTGGTCTGTGGGTGTTTGCCACACTTTTAGTTTTGTTTTATATGTGACACCCCTTTCAACAAGTTTGCACTGGATTTGGACTGTTTTCATGTTGCTGCCCTTGAACCATTCTATTTCTAAGAAAGTCACTGCTCACTGGATAAGGAGTAGAGGCTTGCACGGAGAGTGCTGAACTAATGGAACAATTCATGGACGTGGACAAGCCTGATGCTGTCAAAGCTTTTAGTTTAACTTCTTTCAACCCATTGTTACATATGCTGTTCTATCACCTTAATCTAAATTGTTGTCCTTTCTTAGCAGTATTTATTTTTATTTAAGCCGTTCCATTGTCAATTCCATATTACAAACATAGAATATTCTTAATTACTCTTGACTATAAATATGAAAGTTTTGTTCAGATTCAAAGCAATTCCATGATTAAAAGTTCAAGATTTGTTTATTATTATTATTATTATTATTATTATAAATTTGGAGTGTTTGCAGATCTTCAGGCCCCACCGAATAAGAAGGAAAAAGGAATAAGTTACAGTAAAAACTGTAAATGTGGCAAACAAGTGCCAGTCACAAAACCTAGATCATTCATCAAATAATCACACGTGGGAGTGGGGGAGAGATAATATCAGAGCAAGCTATTGTTCATAAATTAAGTCATGATATGATAAGAAAACCATCCCAGGGAGATTGTTTAAAATAAATAAAAAAACAGACAAAGCAAAAGAAGTAAATTGGACCTCAGGTAAGATTTCTGTCGTTCTCTGATTCAGGGTAGCCAAATATCAAATTTGTCAAGTTTATTAATTTTGAGGGAATAACCTCTTTCCATTAAGTAGGATTGATTAACAACTTATTCCCAGTTAAATAGACCTGCTTGTCTCCAGTGTATGGCTATACATATCTTCACAGCCATAAAGATATGCATAATTAGAATTCTGTGGTTTGGACGGAATTTCTCAAATCCTAGATAGAACAGAAACATCTGTGGCTCTAGTTGATCCTGGAAGTGGAAAAGCGATCCAAGTAATTGCAGGATATTATTTTTTAAGTTTAGTAATTGTGGGCACTCCCACCATATGTGGGCAAATGTGCCTATGTGGGCGAGGTAGCACCAACAACTATTTGAGTGTGTGCTACTTATTTTGTTAAGTCTAGTTGGAACTAAATACCATCTGTAAACTATCTTAATGTAGATCTCTGTTATTGAATGAACATATTTTTTTGTGGATACAAAGGCCTGACGCCATTGTGCCAAAGAAAAGTCAATACCTAGATCTCTTTCCCACTTCAGGATCGGTTGATCTTTCTCGTCTTTTTGCAGAGATAATAAGAGTATGGTAGAACTTGAGATTTGTTTGGGTTTTTTTTTTTTTTCTTGTCAGCCAATGTTATAGTTCGGGATTCCTACTTGGTTAATAAAGTTCTTAATCCTCAATTAAAAGAATAATTCAAATGTTGGTAGTGAGAAGGATTCGCAGCGCTGGGGAAAAGGCATGATAGTGTCTTGATGTAGCAAATTTCCAATACAGGAGATACCGCATCTGGTCAGGTCTATGTCCCTGATGGAGTAGCGGATAGCCTCAATAGGAGTAAAGGGCATAAGAGATCTGTTCGTCCCCGTTTTTTGTTTAAGTTTAAGCAGCGTTTTAAGTGTGTCATGGATTATGGGATTCAAAATTCAATCGAAATATATCAGCCCAAAACAGAAAATATAATTCGCCATTCCGGATATCTACTTCCTCTATTTGTTCTATCGGTGTAGAGCCCCTCTCCTGTTTTTATCAATACTCCTCTCGTGTATGCCTTAAATGCGCACCAAAGAATAGGGTCTGATACATCACCATTGTCACTTACCTGACAAAATTGCTAGGCCTCCTGTGACAATTCTTGTAAAATTGAAGTCTTTCTCAATAAGGATTCATTTAGTCTCCATTTATTTCTTATGTTTTAATCAGGGTTATTAGTAAGCTCTAAGAAGAGTCCTTCACCATTTTCAGGGAATTTGCTTTTGTCAGGAAAAAATCTATTCGCGAATAGGTTTGGTGCATATTTAAAAAGAATGTATAATCTCTCTAGTGGATGAATAGTACGCCAGCAGTCAGAGTGTTTCTTTGTGAGTTTGTGCGTTTATTAGGAAGGTATTTAGGATGGCTAGGATCTATCTTGGGTTCCTGAACAGAGTTAAAATCCCCGCCTAAGTAAGAGTACCCAGCTGAAGCTCAATTTTAGTAATAAGTGTATCAAAGAAACAGACAGAAATCCTATTTGGAGCATCAACGTTAACTAGTGTGTACATAATGTCATTAATTTTAACTATCAATATCAAGAAGCGTCCATTAGGATCTGCTTCCTCATAGATAAGATCAATTTTAAGTTTGTTAGAAAAAATGAAAGTGACCCCCCCTTTTCTTCTTTACGCCTTCCAGCAGTAAATTTTTAGCAGTATTTGACTGTTATTTTTAATGCACTTTAAAGGTTTCCCATGTGTACATAGACAAGCTGCTGAAGGAAGAACTACTAAGGAGTCTGCAAAAAAAAAAAAAAGCATCTGTGTGTCCTTCCTACCCTAAACCACTGTGTAGTTATATCAGACACCACCATAGTCTTACGATTTGTCACAGAATATAATTCGTTATATGTTTAACAAGGAAATGCTGCACTAAATGCGAGAGGAAATAAATCCTGAAATATAATCAAACAGTATTTAAAGAAAATAAAAATCTTAACTTTTTAACTTTTACTTTCCATGAAGCTGAGACTCACTCAGCAAAAGGCACAAGATTATCTTATGACTTGCACAATCAACTACATGTGTTAGGAAGTACGGTAATATTCATCTGCTTAAGTTTTAGATTTTGTTTCTAACCCTTCTGATTTTGAGTATGCATATGTTTAGTATCTAGTAGAAGACTGGCCACTTTTGAAAGCAATAAATAGTAAAAGCTAATAAATCAGAAGAAATCAGTAGTACACATAGTCTGAGGAAGTCAAATATAGCTAATAATAGCTAATACAAAGTATCGTATTTGCTCTAATATAACATGACCCCCCAAACTGTGAATATTTATTAACCTAGGAAAAAAGAGAGCCTGAATATAAGACTACACTATAGGGAAAAAGGTTTACTAGTAAATAGTTTGTGAATATTTTTTCATATTTTTTTTTTTCAATAATATTTTTAATTTATTTAATATTATGTTTTTATTTCCTTTTATTTGCCAATCTGCCCCACGGCTTGCTACTCTGCCCCCCAGATATACTATATAGCACTATTAAACTAGGGCAGAATACAAAATGATCAATTGTAAGAAATCATTTTTATACTTTTATTTTGTTCTGCACATTCTAGGCCTGAATGCAACTTGAGTGCTAGGAACATATGGTATCAATTAAGTGACGTAGTTTAGAGGGTCTTCTGTGGAATGCCGGTGTATCCTATTACTGTTCCAATAGGATTCCTTTACGTATACCCTAACCAAATGTAAAGGGGTATAAATTGGCATGACTACAAAGACAAAGTCTCTTTCCACGCTCTCATCTTCATCTCACCAAGATACTTAGCCTACAGTACCTTTTATCAACATTTGTTCCAGCATTGGTATTGTATGAATTGATAATTTGTTATCGAATAAACCTTATTAATAAGACATAGAAGCTGTGGTCTTGATTGCTGTTTGATCACTGGAGAAGCTTAGATATTCAAGACAAAGAATATTCTAACATCAATGTATTCTCATTAAGTCTCATTAATAATCTCACAAAATCAAGAATTACATGAACCCATGTTGAGACATAGTGGTATAGAAGGAAACAAGTGCGTTCGAGTTAACAAATTAGCTCCTATTCTGAATCCGCACACTTGAAATGCGTTGATTGCTCATAAAGAGACATGACTGTAAACCCCAGAAACCAAAGAAGCAGCCGTCACACATTATTGTTAAGAACAAGACACTTAATATATACCACAGAGCTGTGCATCAACCATAGCTTGGAACTTTCTAAATGAACAGACCCTGAGACGCTTCAAAATATTAACCCTTTAATGGTCCATTATGGAGATTCTATGTAAAGATTCATCAAACGTGTTAACCAAATTACTCTAATACTGGTTCTCATGGAAACCTTTGTCCATTGCATGTACATATTAACCCATAACAAATCAATAAAAACCACAGACACAGTATTGTAAATTGGATAAAATTGGCCGTAGCTTTATTTTAGTGGGTATATGAGGCATCAACAACTCAAACCATTTAATGTAATAACAACCAAATTCTTATATATAATACACCAAATATAATCCGCCCCTTTCCAGTTGGGGGCTCCCTTCACTAAGCTCCTTAACGCCCTGCGGCTGGGGGAGCTCTTGCACCCCCACTCTCTGATGGCCACAATCACTGTCCTGCCGAAAGAGGGTAAAGATCCGCTGCTCTGCCAGAGTTATAGGCCCATCTCGCTTTTGAACTCCGATTTGAAAATCTTTGCTAAAGTGCTGGCCACTAAGCTGCAGGGGGTACTGGGCTCCTTGATCCATCCTGATCAGTCGGGATTCATGGTGGGGAGGGAGGGAGGGACACGATGGGACATATCGAGCTCTTAACACGATTCACCTGGCTCACTCTCATCCCCGTGTCTACGCCTGAATGGGGCCCTCACGGCCTCTTTCCCCATTCACAATGGGATGGGGCAGGGCTGCCCCCTGTCTCCGCTTCTTTTCGCTGTCTCCCTTGAACCCTTCTTGGAGGCAATCAGGAAAAATCCTAGCATATACGGACTGACCTGCTCCGGCCGCGAACACAAGGTCTCTGCGTACGTGGACGACTTGCTGTTCGCGATCTCCCAGCCTGTTGTTTCCTTTCCCCACATACATGCTGCGCTGCGGACCTATGGGTCCCTCATTTTAAGATTAACGCCGACAAGTCTGAGGTTCTGGATGTGTCATTGTCGGCGGCTGAGTTATGCGCGGTGCGCGCCTCATTTCCCTACAGATGGTGCCCGGACCACATTAAGTACTTAGGAGTGCAACTCCCCAGGGATCTTACGTCTATCTAGAGGGTGAACTTTCCTCCACTCTTCCAACAGTTACGTGCCGATCTTACTCGATGGAACTTCCCTCATTTCTCCTGGCACGGGCGAGTTAGCGTGATCAAAATAAACCTCCTCCCGAGAGTCCTATATCTTTTTCAGACCCTGCCGATTGTCATCCCGAAAAAAAATTTCTCGGACCTCCGCGCTCTGGTGACGCGGTATGTTTGGAAGGGCAGTCATCCTAGACTCAGCTACAGGCTGCTAACGCGCCCGAAAGATAGAGGGGGTCTCTCCCTGCCCGACTTCTTTGGCTACTATCGTGCCACCCACCTATTGCGTTTTCTTGAATGGAGATTCCGCCCGGCCTCCAAGATTTGGGTCGCGATGGAACAATCTGATACACGTATACCCTTTGGGGGCTGCTTGGGGCTCCGCCCTAAGTTGCTTCAGCTCTTTCTCAGCCTGAACCCCTTTGTGCAGGCGACCTGGGGGGTGTGGCGGAGAAGATGTGTTAGCGGCGCTCTCTCCTCCTTTCCGTCACCGCTTACTCCATTTGCTGGCAACCCGGACTTTGTCCCGGACCTGGAGGGCGGTTATCTTCAATCGCTGGAATTGCCCCCTGGCGCCACTGTTTTGACAATCTGGGATGGCGTTGCCCCTGTGCCTCTTGACCGAGTGAGCCCTACAATCCAGGGCACTCTGTTACAACGTTTTCACTACGCCCAAATGGTGCGATATGTTCTCTCCCGGGCAAACATCATATTACTAGGCCCCTTACTCCGTTCGAACAGCTGGCTGGAATCTCTGCGATCTACCGCACTCTTCTGGAAGTGGACTCTTCGGTTCCCCCAGCGTTCATGGGGAAGTGGGAGGCTGAGCTTGGAGCAGTGCTTACTGACCAGGAGTTGGAGAAGGTCTGCGTTTTGACGCATAAATGCTCTATTGCGTCGAGGTTCCAAGAAACCGCCTATAAACTGATGTCTCGTTAGGACATATATATAGGACTCCGGTTGCTATCAGTAAACTTATACCGGGGAGTGATCCGACCTGTTGGAGGTGTGGGGTGGAGAGGGGTACTTACCTACACATCTGGTGGGACTGCTCAACTTCAGCCCTACTGGAATGGGATATTTCGCTGTCTGGAGGAGGTGTCGGGGGGGCCGCTCCGGCCTCCTCCGAGCTTTGGCCTCCTTCTTCACTCAGAGCGCTCCTTGGGGCTGATGAAGCGTTCGGTCCTTCGCCACCTTCTCAATGCGGCTCGCAGTCTCATCCCACTTTATTGGAAACGGTCGGAGGTTCCCTCGTTGCGCCAATGGGTTACCCGTGTGGAGGAGATACAGGGTTTAGAGGAGATGGTTTATTTGGCTTCTGACAGGATGGAGTCATATACTGCGGTGTGGGCTAGCTGGCTGTCCTTCTAATCTTCTCCCGTTTTGGCCTCCCTGCTCCGGCAGTGATTGCTCAGTGAGCGTTTGGGTGTCTCTCCCTCCCTTCTGCCTTTATGCCCTTACTTCTTGCTATTGCTCTTCTCCCCTTCCGATGTTTGCTTTTCCTCCTTCCCTCGCCCTTCCTTCTCCCTCCCCCCTCTTGTTCGTGTTGGTCTGTTCCTGTTCTCGTTTTAATGTGGGTCTCTCACAGAGGCAGGTGGCACTTTGCAAACGCGGTCTGACTGACCTCGCCCTAACTCCGCATTGCTTTTCAACTGTGCGCCACTCGGACTTGCGTAAAAAGTACAGCGATAGAATATTGCCGCTGCTATTAAGATTTTGAATTACCGTATTTGCTCGATTATAAGATTAGGTTTTTTCCAGAGCAAATGCTCTGACTATGAGACTAAGATCCAGATCCCCTGCAGCGATGCAGGGGACCTGGATCCTCCTGTGTATGCCCTCCCCCCCTCCCAACTTACCGGTGCTTCTGAGTCCCCGGTGCTTAGTCTGGGCAGCGTGTAGAGCTCTACGCGATTCGCGTAGAGCTCTACACGCTGCCCGGACTAAGCACCGGGGGACTCAGAAGCACCGGTAAGTTTGGAGGAGGGAGGGAGTGTTAAATGGGGGGGCATAAGGCATTTCTGAAGGCAGAGTGCTCTGTGAAATGCCTTTTAACCCCCTTAATGCCAGTCTGCCTCCAGAAACGCCTTTTAACCGTCTATACGCCACTCTGCCTCCTGAAATGCCCTATACCTCCCTATATGCCACTCTGCCCCATAAAATGCCTTTTAACCCTCTAAATGCCAGAGTGGCATAAAGGGGTATAAGGCATTTCTGGAGGCAGAGTGGCACATAGGGGGTCAAAGGCACAGTGGCATATAGAGAGTTAAAAGGTGTATCATGGGGCACGGTGGCATTTAGAGGGTTAAAAGGCATATATGGGGTATAAGGCATTTCTGGGGCAGAGTGGCATATATGGGGTATAAGGCATTTCTGGGGCAGAGTGGCAAGCCTGGGGGATGATGTGCATAACTGGGGGGGGCAGGTTGAAAAAAAAAAAAGGAAATAAAAACAAAATATTTTTCTCAATCGTAGCTTTTGTTAACAAACAATTGTTTACATGAATTAACAGTTACTGGAAAAACTTTTTTCCTATAGGGTCGTCTTATATTCAGGCTTTTTCTTTTTTTCATAAATTAATATTCAGATTTTGGGGGGTCGTCTTATAATCAGGGTCGTCTGCCTCACCACCCCACCCTTTATATTGTGTCTTTCCCCTATTGTCTTGATGTATTGTGTTTATCCATGTTTCAAAAATTTTCAATAAAATTTAATTCCCCTATAATACGCCTCTTTCTCAGCCAGATTGTGTAACGCCAAGCCTCTGTCCACCTCAACACAGAGGCGACCTTTACTCCTATAAAACTACAACAATATTGCCCGGCAACCTAGAACTAGATTTAGCTAACCTGGCCCGCCTTAACTTTCCTGACCTTTTAGTGACCCCTGTTATATAACTAATGCCCAGCAATGGACAATTAGCGCGCTGCTTAGGCAGCTTGCTCTTTCAACTCTTTTCATTATTGAAAGATGCAATTGAGCAACATGCATTTAAACAGGGACATCAACCAGGCCCGGACTGGCCATCGGGCACACCGGGCGTTTGCCCGGTGGGCCGGGCCATGGCAGGGCCGCATTGACTTAGGGGCTGATGGAGCTGCAGCTCCAGGCCCCTACCCTACCTACGGCCGCATTAACGCAGGGCATAAGGGGCACCTGCCCCTTAAGCCCGCCGCAACTGCGACCGGGTCCGCCACTCTAAGAGGCCGGGAAGTCCCAACCAAGGCCGGCCTTACGGGTCTGCGGCCGCACAGGGTTTAAATTAAAACATCGGGGTTTTTTTAACTTTATTTAACATCCTCCATGTTAAATAAAGTTTTTTTTAACTTTATTTAACATGGAGGATGTTAAATAAAGTTGAAAAAAAACCCCGATGTTTTAATTTAAACCCTGTGCGGCCGCAGACCCCTAAGGCCGGCCCTGGTGGGGGCTTCCCTGCCCCTTAGAGCAGGACCGGCCTTTGGGGTGTGCGACCGCACAGGGCGTCACACTCTAGGGGGCGGGGGGCAGTCCGCACCGGGTGCTGCTCATCAGGGGGTGCCAACTTGCGGCACCCGGCACCCCTCCAGAGACGGACAGTAATGTCCGCCGCTGGAGGAGCAGGCTCGCAAGGGAGCGGTATCGGAGGTCTTTAACAGACCTCCGGTTCCCTTGAGTGATTTTAAGCCGGGTTCAACTCGGCTTAAAATCACTCAAGGGAGCCGGAGGTCTGCTAAAGACCTCCGATACTGCTCCCTTGTGATCCACGCAGCAACAGCTGCTGTGCGCCGGGGTTTGTTGACAGATCCCGGCGCACAACACTGAAGCCGCGCCCACCGCTGTCCGTGCCCTCTGAACCGGAAGAAGACAGAGAAGACAGAAGAACTGAAGAAGAGGAGCGAAGAGGAGGAAAAGGAGCTGTAAGGAGAAAAGAGGAAAGGTAGGAAAATATTCAGTGAGAGTGGATTAGTATATATGTGTGGATTGGTATATATGTGTGGATTGGTATATATGTGTGGATTGGTATATATGTGTGGATTGGTGTATGTGTGGATTGGTATATACGTGTGGATTGGTATATACGTGTGGATTGGTATATACGTGTGGATTGGTATACGTGTGGATTGGTATATATGTGTGGATTGGTAAGTGTGTGAGAGTGATGGGTGTTATGCTGTACCATTTCCAATGTCTTTTTCATGATCTAATTATGCTCTAAAAGTACATCATAACTCCCATCACTCTATACTGTTCCATACAGTGGCAGAGCTGGGAGGCAGAGGCCTTGCACCCTCACCGCAGGACTCCTGAAAGGTAAGTGAACTTCAAAGAGGGAGAGGGTAGATAGTTAGGAGGGGGTAGATAGGGAGAAGGGCGTGAGACGGGGGAAAGGGGGTAGATAGGGGAGAAGGGAGTGAGAAGGGGCAGAAGGGAGTGAGAAGGGGTAGATAGGGCAATCATACTCCTATCATGTCTGCGAGTACATCCTGGAATCTGAGTATGCCTGGGCATGATAGGAATGTGATTGCTGTTAACAATCATATATATATATATATACATATAATATTGTTTTTTAATTGTTTTGTCCTATTTTGGTGTGTTACTTTAAATAAAAGTGTTTTTTTTATGGTGTGGGGAGGTCACATTCGGTTTCGGACAGGTAAATGCTGCATTTTCGGTTTCAGTCCAGAATTCGTTTCGGTGCATCCCTACTACTAAGCCAGACAATGAAGTGGTAGGCCTACACCACATCAATGTTTGGCGTAGTATATAGTGATTGGGGTTATGCTGCACTATTGTCAATGTCTGGCTCAATGTATAGTGATAGGGATTACGCTGTACCACTGTCAATGTGTGCCTCAGTATATCGTGATAGGTGTTATGCTGTACCACCGTCATTGTCTGCCTCAGTATATAGTGGTAGGTGTTATGCTGTACCACCGTCAATTTCTGCCTCAGTATATAGTGATAAGTATTATGCTGTACCACCGTCAATGTCTGCCTCAGTATATAATGATAACAGTGAGAAGAGGCAGAGGTGGTAGATAGTGATACAGGGGGATAGATAGTGAGAAAGGGGAGTTTTGTTACAAGTTTTTATTCCTTCCTTTTTTTGGGATGGGGGGCACCAGAGGAGTAGTCCGCACAGGGCGCCAGAACACCTAAGGCCGGCTCTGCCTTAGAGTGGCGGACCCGGTTGCAGTTGCGGCGGGCTTAAGGGGCTCTGCCTTAATGCGACCATATAGGCCCAGTCAGTCCGGTCCTGACTTGGCCCTTTTTTAAGGTAGGAGCCTGGAGCTGCAGCTCCATCAGCCCCTAAGTCAATCCTGCCCTGCCACAGGCGCGGTCGCAGTTACTGCTTGCTCTGGCAACAAGGTAAGTAGGGTGAGGGAAGGGGCTGCAGTGAGAAGGGGCAGAGGGGGGTTAGGTAGTGAGAAAGGGGGAGAGAGGATAGATAGAGGCGGTACATATTGAGAAGTGGGGAAGGGGGTTACATAGTGAAAAGGGGGAACATAGTGAGAAGGGGCAGATAAGATGATGAGAGGGGGTAGTGTGAATGCATATGAGAATGAATGAATAAATGTGTGGATGAATTGTGTGAATGCGTATGACAATTAATGAATTCATGTGTGGATGAATTGCTTGAATGATTTGTGAGACTGCATTAATGAATGTGTTAATGATTTGTGTGAATGATTAAATGCAAAGATGGTACATGAAGGGTGGGCTTTAACAATAAATAAATAAATAAATAAATAAATAAATAAATATGGGCTGCTCAGGCTTAAATGCCCGGGCCTATTTTTTGTCCCAGTCCGGGCCTGACATCAACCATGACATACTGGTAGCAAACGCACAAATCAGGAGTCTTATGGCGATATCAGACTAGTGTGGAGCATGAATGAGTTAGTTCCAAACTGTGTGACGCTGAGATTTTGCTCCTTTACTCTGAGATTGGAGCAAAAGCCATGAGACACATGATCAAACTCTGAGAGTTTCCAGGTATGGCAATAGTAATTATAGTACTTAAAATTATGTTTTATTTACATATGGCTGCACATTCTACTTCTTTTCTTGGAGAATGTATATGTTTAGTATCTAGTAGAAGACTGGCCACTTCTGAATGCAATACGTAATAAAAGCTAATAAATAATACACATAGTCTGAGGAAGTCTCCACATAGTATGTTATACAAAGTAAGAAAGTATTGGATGACGGGAGCTCTTAAACACTAGTGAATAGAATTATTCTTTTCTCTACTGTTAATCATATGGGTGATAATTTACCTCCCCAGGTCTGCAGACTGACATGTGACTGTTTAGTGAAAAAGAAATGTCAGAAATATTCCTCGGAATATTTCTGACATGTGACTGTTTAGTGAAATAGAAGTTTCTGAGGAACCAAAAGGTCCTCTTTATACTTGGTTTCGGCGGGTAACTGCTTCTTCCACATTCTTATTTCACATGTCTTTATTTTTTCTGCAAAATAACGTTTATGACAGAATCCTCTACAGATCTTAATGATGCCACACCCTATTCATTTAAAGCAGATGGACACTATGAGATATAAGATGGCTCTGCACTGCATTAATCGGGTAATAGACATGTCTGCTGTAGAGCGGCTTCTCTCTGCTAAGCTGTTTATGAGCAGCTCAGGGTACTGCAAATCAAGTTACTGAACTACAAAATGTGTCATGCGCGCCTTGGCTAACCCAGCCCTGTCAGTGGGCCAGCTGGGGAGAGGTTGAATCGCTGATCGAGGAAAGTCTTGGGTTGTGGCTGACAGTTGCCTGGGCCAAGCTTAAGGCATTGACACACATAAATAACTTTTTGGTTACATTTGTATCAATGTCCATTGCATGTACATATTAACCCATAACAAATCAATAAAAAAACCACAGACACCGAATTGTAAAATTGGCCGTAGCTTTATTTAAGTGGGTATAAGAGGCATTAACAACACAAACCATTTAATGTAAAACCCAAATAAATTCTTATATATAATACACCAATTACAATCCGCCCCTTTCTCAGCCAGATTGTGTAACACCAAGCCTCTGTCCACCTCAACACAGAGGCGACCTTTACCCCTTATAAAACTACGACAATATAACATATTACATACGTTACATTTAAACACAAAAAAGGGAGGGGGGTGGGACGCTCGCTCAGCAACAGCTCCTTGAAGATTTCTCTTGAGGTAAATTTAATCTCCCTTCGCGCAGCTTATTTATTTATTTTAAAATTGTCTCACGCCGCGAGCACAGCTGATTGCACCAATCAGCTGTGCTTATTTTCCCGCCACACAGAACGCACCCGCAAACGCTCGTGCTGCAGCACAGCTGATTAACCAATCAGCTGTGCTAACTAAACTACCTGCCCAGCAACCTAGAATTAGATTTAGCTAACCTGGCGCGCCAAAACTTTAGCCTTAACTTTCCTGACCTTTTAGTGACCCCTGTTAAATAACTAATGTCCAGCAATGGACAATTAGCGCGCCGCTTAGGCAGCTTGCGCTTTCAATTCTATAAATAATTCACTGGGAGCAGACAATGGCTTTCTAGGGACATAGGTGTAGTGCTCTTCTTGGCTCAGGGTTATTTTAAGTTGTAACCAAAATAGTATGTCTTGCTTTCAAATGAGAATGTATGAAACTTTCTTTAACAAAGTCTAATAATGTAGATCTAATGGACTAAATTTGTTGAGAGTAAGACACGAAAGAGTTATAGGTTTTGGATCCCCAGCACACTTTAGGCGGCAGCAACTGATCTAGTCAGTTTGAAGTTAATG
The DNA here is from genome assembly GCA_023333645.1 of Sceloporus occidentalis. NCBI lineage: Eukaryota > Metazoa > Chordata > Lepidosauria > Squamata > Phrynosomatidae > Sceloporus > Sceloporus occidentalis. The sequence continues at coordinate 802,111 of JALMGF010000037.1, read as the reverse complement.
CCTTTAAAGGAATGATCTAGGATGTATTTCACAAGGAAATTTGCTCATTTATTTTGAAATTGGGGTCTTTGTTCTAAGGAAACGCTTAACAATGTAAAGCTATAACTAAGTAATTTCCGTCCGAAAGATATATTTCATACGGTGAAATTAACTTTGGTAGCATGTCATGTAACGCAGATGTACACTGGCCAATAGTGAAGAATTATTTCTATAAAATGGATCTCTATCTTGTTTTTTTATTGAGAGCAATCAATTAACTTCTAGAGCTAGAACTGAAAAGTATTGAAAAAACAGGATTTCTTAACTGTATTTCTGCAGGTTAGCTGTGCTACTGTAGCGATACATACCACTCACATCTCCTACTTTAGTAAATAAACTCCTCTGTGGTGTAAACAATTGCAGAATACCCCAAAAAGATCATGTCCAAAAGACTGATATAAGTAACTTCATTTCATTAGGGGTGAACTGAGTATTTAATCCAGAGCCGGCCTTAAGTGTTTTGGCCGGCCCTGTGCGGACTACTCCTGTGGCCCCCCCCATCCCAAAAAAGGAAAGGAAAAAAATCTTGTCACAAAACTCCCCTTTCTCACTATCTACCACCTCTGCCCCTTCTCACTGCCTCCCCCCCCTCTGCCCCATCTCACTGCCGCCCCTCACTCTCCATGACTCTGTTGCGATGCCAGCGTTTCATGCTGAGCGCTGGAATATGACATCATTACGGTTGCTGAAAACTTCATGAGCAACCGCTCGGCGCCCCTGCCCGGGACTTAACGCATCGGGGTTTTTTTGTTGTTTTAACTTTATTTAATATCCTCCATGTTAAATAAACTTTATTTAACATGGAGGATTTAAATAAAGTTAAAAAACACAAAAAAACCCGATGTTTTAATTTAAGTCCCGGGCAGCAGCACAGGGCAGCCGCCCCTGTTGCCATGGCGCCCTGTGCGGCCGCACAGGTCGCACACCCCTAAGGCCGGCCCAGATTTAATCCATTTCCTTTGCTGCTCTCTCATTTTTTTCACTCTGCGTTTATAATTTGAGATATTTCTTGAATTTGAGATGTAGGAAGTCTGCATGCCAAGCAGTAGCAGTCACAAGATCCTTGAATAAAGACTTCATTGTGATAGACGCCTTTTTTCCACTGCAGCTGTCATACAATAAACCAAGCATTCTCGGTTGGTATTATGTGTCCTGAACAACAGCTGGAGTGACAGGCATTGCCTAAAAAACTCATATTGTGTATGAAGCACTTACTCATGTACAGAATCTCCTGTAGTTGTAAGGTCCATTTTGAACCTATAGAAAGCAGGCTGCCACCGCAGGTAAACTATCCTCGGAGATAACTGCACTATTTTACTATCTCTAATCAATAGTCCTCTGTAATTTTTGGTTCAACAACTGTTCTGGCTTTCAGCAACTGATAGCCCAGTCCAATCCTAACAGGAGCAACACTAATCCATAAATTGGCTTCCTTTTTATAATTTGTGCTACTATTAAAATAACACTGGTATATTTAAAACATTTTTTTTTATCTCTTACCTACTTTTCCATTTCATTCTCTCAACACTTAAGTGGTGGGTGGCTTAATTGTGGTTGGCAGTTTTGAGAAGCTGTATGGTTCTGACAGATGTTTATATATAAAATTCCATGTACCTATTAGTGCATGGATTGTGTACATTATACTAAAGTGGGTATGTAATTTTGACAGTCATTGTTAATGTGACCACTGGATTACTTTCTCTCAAAACACAAACGTTTAGTTCTTCGAACATGTAACTAAATACAAATTGTAACAAGGTGCGGGGTGTTGTCGTGGAAGGGGTATACATTCCCCCTCGATTTTGCAGGGTTTTATACGACATATAGGGCAGGCTGGTGCTCCACCCCGCAGTTTACATGCACCTGGACTGACACGGGTTCCAGGCCGGGAGTTTAAGCTGACTCCAATGCACTGGTCAGCTGCAGGTAATTAGCTGCACTGACTGCAATATAACCTGACCTGTTGGACAGAGGGAGAGAGAGAGTTTGTTTGGAAGCAGCAGAGCTTGCTATGCACAAAAGAGACCATCAAAGAGGTTGGTGGGATTATGTTTTGTTTTAGTTTAGACCCTTAGTAGTGAGGGAGTTATATGTTAGTAAGCGCTCAGACGAGCTAGGCTTTTGTTTGTAGCAAATTTGTGTTCTATGTAATCCCGTAAATATCTGCATACGTGGACTAGAAATAAATCGATGGTGATTACCTAACTGAGATGTGGCGTTAATACCCTAGAGGACCGTGCTGTTTGGTACCCTGTGTGGGTGCAGGATCACAAAATATACTTGTTTATCTTGAAAAGTAAATTTTTTAAAAAAAACACTACTCCCAGTTTCTCATAGTTTTGTTAAAATTGCAGGTTGTAATTTTACATTCTAAACAATAAAATATTTTTCATTAACTTTGATAGCTGAAACATAACCATGCATTCATAAGCCTTTTTATGTGCGAACAAAACATAGTTCCCATTAGTAATTTCTGGTGTAGCAAAATCATATACCACAGGACTAGCCAAGTGTGTCCAGGCCCAGACATCTGGCACACTGGGGAATACACGGTGGCCCAGTAGCCCGACAGCGCCACCCACTCACCAGATCTGTTTCTCCAGTAAGCATAAAAAAGTAGCGCGCAGGTGTGCATAACCAGCTGTTGGCCTTGCTTACGTCATCAGGGGGCCGATGGACCTATAGTGCCAGGGCCATCTCAACATCGCTAGGCCAAATCACTTTTTTGAAACCACACTCCCCTCCGTTGTATTTACAAGAGAAACACTCTGCAGATTTGGTAGCCAGCCACCATTTTCGGATGTGGGCACCCTATTGCATAGGATATTGCTAAAATCTTTACTGAAACCATAGACAAGTGACAAAATACACTAAGAACAGCGCAATCAGGAAGCTACTCTGATTAAAAAAAAGGGACACGTTTGCTTAACCGATTCCTTACAGGATAGACATAAGCGCCCCTTTAGTTAAAGCGTTAAAGGTTTGTTTAACCAACTGGTTGCATTGCTAGTACTTTTTTGAGTCCCAGACATAAATATTTTTACATGAGGTTTATTCTACACCAATGTGTGTGGCTATATATTTAGCAGCCTAGGAGTAAAATACAGGATTCATGGCAACCCAAATGCGCATATTTTTTATGTTTAAGATATAATTTTGAAATAATAGTTTACAAAGAAGGAAAGGGCAGGCCCCACAGTTTACACATATGATACTGATACAGTTTCAGTGATAGTTATTTTATTTTTACACAGGCTTTTTTTTTGGAAAGTACGTGTCACGCATTCATTTGGGGGAATATTTTGCTTTGGAATATTTGGGTGACTTTGTGTGTTTGTGAATGATTCTTATATTAGTGTATTAAGAGGAACATTGATTCCTGAAATGACATATCAAATGAGTCACTCTGAGTACATGAACATATTTAACACAAGCCAGGATGTAAAGTCTGCAGGGCTAAATAAAATAGCAGAAAGGTTACCGGTTATTCTTGCAATATCCGTTGCATCAGATGTTTCCTATACAGCATGTATATGAAACCATGTGTGTCTGCATTGTGTATCAAGGGCAGGTCTTAAGTAGAAGTTGTGGAACTCAGGTTCAGGCAGGGGAGGGCTGGCAGCCCAAGGCCTGGGGGGCAAGTCTAGTCAACTGGCCCATTGCGCCACCAAAGCGGCAGCGAGCGACATTGAAAGTGGCTGTCGTGCGGCAGTCACTCCACCGGCGCCTAATGAAATCAAAGCGGCCGGCGTGCACGCACCGCACAATGGCTGTGCCTCAGCTCTTCATCCCACCCCTTTTAAGACGTGGGACAAAGAGCTGAGGCACAGCCATTGGGTCTGACTGCCGCATGATGCAGGGGCGTACCGAGAGTATTTGACACCTGTGGCATATACTGTATGTGGCACCCCCCCACACACACTTTAAAACTGCATAGTTTCTATGGTTAGGCAAACATTGACAGGGGTACAGCATAACTATTATATACTGAGGCACACATTGACGTCAATGCGTGCCTATCACTATACATTGAGCCAGACACTGACAATACTGCACTACAACCCCTATCACTATATACTAAGCCAAACATTGATGTGGTGTAGGCCTACCACGTCAGTGACTGGCTTAGTATATAGTAGGGATGCACCGAAATGAAAATTCTGGACCTAAACTGAAAATTCAGCATTCACTTGGCCAAAACCACAAAAAAAACCCCAAAAAACTTTAAAATACTTTATTAAAAGTAACTCACCAAAATTAGACAAAAAAAAAATCAACAACAATATTAATATATATATATATATATATATATAATTACCAGCAATCACAATCCTATCATGCCCAGGTTCTAGCATGTGGTGGCTGACTTAGCATGATAGGAGTGTGATTGCTGTTTGCAATATATATATATATATATATATATATATTATTCTGTCCAATAAAAGTGTTGTTAACACACCAAAGTTGGACCAAAAAAAATATTGATAACAGCAATCACACTCCTATCATGCCTAGGCAGCCAGTATATGCTGGAATCTGGGCATGAAAGGAATGTGATTACAGCCTCCCTATGCCATGCTATCAACCAACATTTACACATCCATGCATAACACCCGTCACTCTCACACACTATCCACTCTCGCTGAATCTTGTCCTACCTTTCTTCTGTCACTGTCACTTTTCCTCCTCCTCTTCGTTCTTCCTCTTCTTCTGTGTCCTGTCCTTCTGGTGCGGAAGATGGTGGGCGTGGCTTCAGTGTTTTTCTCAAATCCCGACGCACAAGTCCTGACGTACAGCCACAGTTGCCACGCCGGCACCCCTCAGATGAGCGGCAGCCGGGGTGGGCCGCCCCCCGCCAGGTACGCTACCGGCACGACGGCCGCATTCAATCCAGCCGCAAACTAAGCGGCTGCGTTGAATATCCGTCTGCCGCCCTTCCGGCCGGCCCACTGGCCCGGATTCAGGGCGGCCTGGGGGGCAATTGCAATATCAGATATTATTATTTATTGTTTTATATAGCAGCATCATATTCCGTAGTGCTGTACAATGGGTAGACAGGACCTAACGTAACAATTTTACTTACAGAAAAGGCAAGGAGGGACCTGCTCAAACGAGTTTATAATCTAGATATCAGTTGAAAACAGCAAGGTAGAGGGATAAAGTAAAAGTGGAAGCCAGAAATCATGAAATTGTGAAATTCAGTAATCAGAAGTACAAACACCAAAACCTGGATTATTTCAATGCAGGAGTACACAACAATGTCAGGCAATAGGTGAAAGCCAGATACTAACAAAGTCTAAGCAAACAATGCAAAGGGGCAAGAACCAAATGTAGAACAAAAATGGAGGTCAAACCAGGCAGCTGAAACTGACGGGATATGCAACATTCCAGTAAATTATATATAAACACTTAAAATGATATAATGGAACATTAATGATCTTATAGCTCTTTATGAAGTGTGTATACATGTCGCAGTTTAAGACAAATAGAAGAGTGCATATTTTTTCTTAACAACAATAAAACATTTCTTGTCTTCCAAATTGCTTATGTAATACAATTCATCATTGTCATCATGGTCAATTGTGAAGAACTGGCATCAGGACCACACAGATAATCCAGACGCACAGGACACCTGATTACCTGGTTAATCCACTGAATTGGTTTAAATAACTGTTTGATAAACCCTTAATTGCTTGAGTGAAGCTAATTGTATAATTTGCACAAAAATTCAAATTAGTAGAAGACTAGCATGATTAGCAATCCAACATGTTAACCGTATCAGTTTTTATCTCTAGAAATTGTAAAGATGTGGTAGGGAAAACTGTCTTTTCTTTAGCTAATGGGATACAAAAGGTTTTGAGCATCGACATGCAATCCTCTCTACCTGTTTTCCCCATTAAAAAAAAAATAATCCAGGAATTAAATTACTGAATCCAAAACCTCAACCCTTTTTACTGCCCTTCCCAAGAAGGAAGCAAAAAATTCATAATAAAAAACATGAAAACAGCACAACCCATTAGCAAACATTTATCAAACCAAAATCTAAAAGCTGCCTCTATATTCACTTGAGGTGCATATGCCCCACTAGGTACCCTAGGCATGGTTCGTAATTGTAACCATAAAATTATTTCTGTAAGTGGACAAAAAAAACCAGACTGAAACATAAGAATGTGGCAAATGAAGTCTCGTTTATTATTTACAACAAACTGGGATATGGAGTCCCCTCAACTAATGTGGCATTCCCTCTCCCTGAGGACAGCTGCTGAGTCACCATGCGCTCAGTTTACAGCTCATCCTACACCTGGTGTGACACGTGGGTCCGAGGGGCAGGAGTTCAACTAGCCATTCACCCCACCCCAAAACAACAGATAGCAAGCCAGGCCCCCCTCCCAGCTGCAAACAGGGAGGATCAACGGGGCATTATCACAATGGCCCTCCCCATCCTCACCCTGGCATGCCTCTGGCAAAAGCCCCATTCGCCCTGAAGACAAGCCTGACCACAAGATCAGTGCTTGCCCTTGACCACCTGGCCACAAAGCCTGTGCTTGTCATTGACCGATACCCTGATACCATCACCGGAGGAGTATGCCTGCACCCAGCCATATGCCTTTGCAAGGTCCAACCATGAAGTCAGTGCCCAGTTCTAACTCGAACAGAACTGTAGAGAATGTTTGCTGGCTGCATTACCACTGACAGTCTGTGGAGCTTTTGGTGTAGCTTGAGACTTCTTTGTTTTTTTTTCCGGTGCTCCTGCATCGCTCTCGATGGGATTGGTGGGTGTAAAACAAAGCAGAAAAGTAATAATCAAATGGTCCAGAGGGCCAGTTTAAATTGCCATTTAATTTGCCTAATCCCCTTTGTCCCTGCCACAAATTTTCCTGCCTTTTGCATGCTGGGCTAACCTGGGCACCATTTTAGGTGTACCTGGGGATAAAGCACCTTAATGGTGCTCATTCTCAGGCAGTCCCTCGCTAGTAGTTTAGCTTATAATGCATTTCTACAACACCCTGCTAATTTTAAAGCTTCTTCAAAGGATTTGTAATTCACATACCTGGGAACCTGGCTACCCACTGACGCCAGTGTGTGGTCTCGCTGATGTCAGTGGGCGTTCTTGCTGATGTCAATGGGCATTCCCGCTGACATCCCGGGAAACACCCTAATTTAAAGGGGAAATGGGCAGGGCCGAACTGGGAATGAAAAGCAGCCCTGGAAACATTTGGAGAGCAGCCCCATATAGTTTATCTCGCGGTCGAGCTCTTATACCCACACACACCCCTAATATATACCCAAGTCACACTATTTGCCATACAAATAACTATAAAACATTCTTTTTATCACATTATTTGTATTAAAATGCCAGAAAGCAAAAGTGTTAAAAGGCCCTAATAAATTAAATACATTAGACATAATGGAATCAAAACATTTGCTACTGCAAACATTTTTAGATGAAAAAGTTCCATTTTATTCAGTGGAACAAAACAGTGATCACATTATTCTTCACAATATTCTTGTAAGAAACTTTTATTTCTTTATTAATTCATGTAAACTATTTTTTCATATTTAATAAAAGCTGTGCCTGGTTGCCACTTTCAATACCGCTCAGCGGCTGTTTTGAAGGTTGATCTGCCGCCAACCGGCCCATGGAGCGACCGGCCCACCGGGAAATTTCCCGGTATCCAGGTGGCCCAGTCCGGCCCTGGAAATGGGGTGTGTCAAGATCCTGTTTCCACCACCCAGAGGATTCGGGTATTGACATGGAGAAGCATCAAGCCCGGAGAATTCCCAGGTATGGTAATTCACTGAAAAGTTGTCTTTACATATTTCATCATTCAAAGTGCCACTTTTTGTAAATGGTAAATGATGAATCAGCCTAAATGATCCAGGATCCTTCCTAGATAAGCGAAAATAAACAAACGGTTGTTCATAAAAAGGGCATTCTATTCTACTCAAATTTATTTCCTTTTCTTATTATCCTCCACAGAAATTACTCACCCTTATATACTGGATATTTGCAAGATAAATCAGCTCCACTACCCGTCTGTTTGGGTAATTGCCTAAAAGAGGGAGCAGACCTTCACTGGTATCATTGCTTTTCTGAACCTGCTTCTTCCTAATCTGCCCTCTTTTATGATAACAGCAGGAAGCAGGGTGATTACCAGCACAAACAGTACATTCATGATTAATATTATGCATGGTGGGCTACATACATTGTGAGTCATAACAACCCCAACAAATTCTCTTCTGGCGACCTCCCTGTGATCTGTAATTACTAAAATTTCACTGTGGCAGCATAATGCTCATCCCGGTAACTATATCCTTCATACCACATTTTTAGGTCTGTCTAAAAATCTCATCATAGTAAAAACCACCCTGACCACCAAAATGCATTGCATACCTGGGAACTTCTGGGGTCCAGCTACCTGGAGCCTACCCTTACAGGACGCGCCAGGACTGCCCACTGATGTCGGGGCTGCCCCAGTGACATCAGTGGGCAGTCCCACTGATGTCGGCAGGGCATTCCCGCTGACGTCCTGGGAGTTCCTGCTGATGTCACTGGGCGATCCCGCTGATATTGCAGGAAACACTGCCATTTAAAGGGGAAATGGGTGAGGAGTGGGGCCTGTATAATTTTTTCTTGTTACTACTAAATACATAATTTTTCTTTAAAAGAATAATTAAAAAGCAGTAACAATATATTCCTAATTTGTTGATTGTTATCAAAGATACCATTGAGACACCTTCAACACAATTTGTATCAAGATTGCTAACTATAAACGTAATAATTGCTAATCTTCATAAGCAACATATAAAAAAGTTCATTACAACACTATCATACAATAATAGATAATAAAGTCCATCCACAATCTTCAAACACTATAATTAATCTGTACTGTTGGAATCTCTTCCTCCTATAAATTTTCACTTGGTTTCCATGAAAGCAGTTTTCAGTCCTGTATCTGGGTGTTTCCAAAAAGTCGACAATGCCCCCAAAGTAACGTCAGAATACAAAGAGCTCTGTGGTTAAAAGTACATTTATTCATAAAACGGTAATATAAATAATATCTATCCATGTGAAAACCAAGCCAAATTTCCTAGGAAGTTAAGTTTAGATGTGGAACTTATATATAAATTCCAGACCCTGAGATTGCGGTAAAATGAAAGCCGGAAAGCTGTTACAGTCCCTTCCGGGTTGCGTCACTACTGACGTAACCCAAAAGTTAATCGGAGGACAGGATATCCCCTGCAGGCTATATATAAATTAGGTATTTCTGAAATCATGACACCTGAATTGATAAACTTGGAGGGGATTTTCCATCACTTTACCTAATTTTGTGAGGATTCAGAGGGAAAATGTAAAAAAAAATTAGGTGGTTTTTTTTTATATTCGCTAGTTTTTACTAAATTTCTCATTCCAAATTATCAGCTAATCATCCAACTATGGTATCAAAAGAAAGCTCTATCTCTCCTTGAAAAAAAACAATATATAGTTTACATGGGTACACTATTCACAGGAAAAGAGAATAATCGCTGAACCGGCAAAAATGGCAAAATTGCTCTGGTACTTAAGGGAACCAAAAACCTCTGGGATTGAAGAGGTTAAAATTCTATTTTAATTAACATATCAAGGCTCTGACAACTAGTCCAGTATTGGTGAAGAAAGGAGCTGCCAGATGGTGTTGTGTGCAGATAGGGCAGGGGCTGTTGGATGGAGTTGTAGGGTAGCTGCATACTTTTGTGCAGTGAGAAGAGGGGCTGCTGGGTGGTGGTGTGTGCTGGGAAGAGAGAAGATGTCAGTGGAACACCTTGATATACTTACTACCAGTTAGCTCCAGCACTGACTTGGCAAACACTGAGTTTTTTAACATGTGTAGAAAGTTCTCCCAGTGATTTGCTGATCGAAGCTATTTATATATATTTTTTTCTATAACTTGCCCTTGAACATTTCAATCCTAAACATATCATAATATCATTAAATACTATTAAATGACTAATTTCTGGAAGGAAATAGTCGTGGTTTTTGATTGATGCACTTTGAAAAACCTATATATATATATTAGGGCTGAAACAACGAATCGATAAAATCGATAATAATCGATAACGGAAATCGTTGTCGACGATTTCCGTTATCGATTAATCGATTCGTTGTTGGAGCACTCGGCTCCTTTTACTTACCTCCGCGAGCGTTCCCGGCTTCCGGTTCGCTCTGTGCGAGTGGCTCCGTTCGCACAGAGCGGTTCGCTCTGTGCGAGTGGCTCCGTTCGCACAGAGCGAACCGCTCTGTGCGAGTGGCTCCGTTCGCACAGAGCGAACCGCTCTGTGCGAGTGGCTCCGTTCGCACAGAGCGAACCGCTCTGTGCGAGTGGCTCCGTTCGCACAGAGCGAACCGCTCTGTGCGAGTGGCTCCGTTCGCACAGAGCGATTCGCCGGGGTGGGGGTGGGGTTTCAGGGGATGCAGGGCAGAGTGGGGGTGGGGGGGCAGGCCAGGGTAGGAGACTGAGTGCAGGGCAGGGTGTGAGTGTGGGGGCAGGGCAGGAGACTGGGTGCAGGGCAGAGTTGGAGACTGGGTGCAGGGCAGAGTGTGAGTGTGGGTGCAGGGTGTGAGTGTGGGTGCAGGGCAGAGTGGGTGCAGGGTGTGAGTGTGGGGGCAGGGCAGAATGTGGGGGCAGGGCTGGGTGCAGGGCAGAGTTGGAGACTGGGTGCAGGGGCACAGTGCAAACTGCCAGGGCTGGGTGCAAAGTGCCAGGGCTGGGTGCAAAGTTCTGGGTGCAAAGTGCCAGGGCTGGGTGCAAAGTGCCAGGGCTGGGTGCAAAGTGCTGGGTGCAAAGTGCCAGGGCTGGGGCAAAGTGCTGAGTGCTGGGTGCAAAGTGCCGGGTGCAAAGTGCCAGGGGTGGGGCAAAGTGCTGGGTGCAAAGTGCCAGGGCTGGGTGCAAAGTGCTGGGTGCAAAGTGCCAGGGCTGGGTGCAAAGTGCTGGGTGCAAAGTTTCTTGAACAGTAATAGTCCACCTCTTTTCAGAATGTTTGGGGTTATTTTGTTTCAGAAATATTGTGTTTGGGTTTTTGTACTTTGAAAATATTGTTTTTTTTATTACATCATAACAAAATAAGAATGTTAATGTAAATTTTAAGTTGTTTTTTAACATCCAGTTCATTAAATTATTTTAAATAAACAAAAAATTTGCATATTGTTTTTTTTATCCGATTAATCGATTAATCGAAAAAATAATCGGCCAACTAATCGATTATTAAAATAATCGTTAGTTGCAGCCCTAATATATATAACAAATATGTTAATAGAATGAACCCCCTGGAATATGTGAAATCAGTATGGAGTACAAGTAGTAGACTGTATAAAATGAGGAAGCCTGAAATAGAACATTGTTATTTCAGCTGCTTCATCAAGAATTCTTCCAGTAACTCCAAATTTCCAATGAATAATTAAATCCTACTGAATAATTAAACCCCACCCATATGGTGCCAGAAGAGCCATCATTGAATTATCTCACTGCTCCGGCTTTTCAAGAGCTCAATTCGAAGTAATGCTAAATGTAATTTCTTGGACAGCATTTGGAACGGAAGGTAGAGATGATAAAGAGACATCCTGAACCTTAAAACACTAACTTGCACATAGAGAAGAAGCGTCTTTTAAAGGGGCAAATCCATCCTTAAAGGGACAGTCTAATGTCCCCGGTACCCCTACTTTATAACAATTATTAAACTACTCTCTGAGTATTTTAATATTGCATACTTCTAAAAAACAAAATAAAACATGAGAATTTATAGGGACCACACAGCTATCATATGCATTAAAGTACATATGAAGGCTGGAGTACCCTTTTCAATACCAGAAAAGAAAGTTACCATAATTATATCATTGAATTGCGTGTCTTTAATTCTTAAAGCCTTGACAGCTATATTATTGTTGAGAAATTTTCTTTTATGTTTCACTATTTTTCCTTTTATATTTAACCATTTATATTATACAACCCTTTTTATTGTAAGCAAACATGCATATTAGAACCTTACAATTTACAACACTGCAAACTAATTTTATTGGAGAAAAGAAAAATGTGGGTGCGCTAAGCTAGTCCCAGGCTCAAATAATACAAATGTGTAAAATGAGGCCTACCAAACGGTGTGAGCATGCTGCAAATAAAGTGAATTGGCTGTACAGAAAAAAAAAACAAAAAAAAAAACTGTCTGCGCTTCCCACCCTAATAAAGTTGGCAATTGTATTGAATTTTATAAAATAATAAGAACACAGACAAAAACAAGAAAAAAAGGGCAGTACATAGCTCATTCGTCATCACCCCAGATCTTGACAACGTGGTAATGAATGAACAAACAAAACAAGGTCCACTGAGCATCGTAAATAATGCTGTGTCGGGTGAGCTTAATTATGCTTTGACCATTTCATATAACCAAAACCTCTCATTTATATTATGTTAATATATTTCTTGCCAACTTTATTAGGGTGAGAAGAGCAGTCTTTGTTTTTTGTAAACTAATTTTATTGTACAGTGCTGTCTGAACCACTTTCTGTAACCTTGTGAATACTCATAAGATAAGCCTGTGAATCCTTAGTGGTTCTTTATAAAATATATCCTCATGAAGGACGTGTTTTGTTGTGTATTACGATAAGCGCAGTTAAAGGGCAAGGCTTTACTGAGAACAGCATTTAGTAGATTAATGCCTTTTATTTTGACAACGCAATTAGATTGTAAACTCTTTTGAACAGGGCCCTCCTCACCTCGTGTTTCTGTGAGTCGAAATGTTATATACTACTTGGAATTATGTCATTACTCATTGTACAGTGCTGCGGAATATTATGGCGTTACATAAAACAATACAATAATAATATAATAAACACATTTTCTGATGTTTACATACACAATGTTGTGACATTTAAGCCCCTTCACCGAGATATACGGTAATCATACCCTAGCGGCAGTAGCTGTCCAGGCATCTGTGGCGCTCAGTAAGGCCACCTAATGTGACACTCGGTACTAGAGCCGCAGCGCCACCACATGCAAGAAGAACTGGAGCTAAGCCGGATTTCATGACCCAGCCCTGAGCTGCTGTCCAAGGTATCTGCCCCACCTCTCCCGTGTGTGTGGCAGACGCAGTAATTGACAGCATGTAAAACACCGAGCAGTTTCCGGGAACGTATTGACCCGGAAGTGTTTATATAATTCGGTCCAGTGCAGAGAAACCAGAAAATACAGTTGATCTGGAAAAGATTGGTGTTATGGTCTGTGGCGGCATCGCGTTTACTTATTAACCCGTATAGTTCCAAACTACTGTTAACTTCAGATCCAATGCAATGGTTCAGATAGGTTTTCCAGCGAAGCTTTGATGAAGTAGAGGACCTGTCATTTCCGAAACCTGAACGCTCGCCTCCGATTTATCTGCGTTGTTTTTGACTTTGAATACTTTGTTGGGTAAAGCAAATGTTCTTTAGGGGGTAGTGGTGTATTGCAGCCCTCTTCTTTCTTACTATGCACCCTTGAAATCATGTGGAGCCAGTATACATATACGAGTTTGCCGGTTGGGTTAGATGAACCTCCTCCATCGCAGTCTCAGAAAACCGGTAAATATAAACCATTACCTGCTTGTCAATGTATTACAGATTAGGTGAAGCTCTCAGTAACGTGCGATCCTCTAACCCACAGCTCCTTCTCAGTCATTGCTGCTTTCTGGATTGTACACGGCAGTTACCTGCCTGTCATGCCTCATCCTTGTCATAACCTTCCCTCTCTCCATCTGGTGTCTTCTAAAGGTAAGCAGACTGAAGCTTACTCCCACATACCACACTCTGTGCCCCATATATATATGGATGAATTGGCAATGAGATCTGTCCCAGGAGCCAACCATGTATCTTATACAGTGACAGTATTTCTATAATGTAGTGGAATGCCAGTGATCATGGGTCATGCCCTGCAGGAAACATCTAGCTATATGTGCAAGACTTCAGTTGAACAGGGATGTCTTGCATTTACAGTTAAGAGACACATCATCAGTAGAAAAATTTCCTGCGGATGTATGCAGCATGCAGCCGACATGGCTACTTGCTAACATGGCATCTATTGTTAGAGAAAAAGTGCCATTATACTGCCGGCTGATCTGTTGTAAGATCAGCTGACCAGCATGTTAGAAAAAAATGCCTGATCCCTGCTAACATGCAGCTGTGACATCACATGCCTCTTTCCCATTAACCCCCCAAAAATATGCAGACTCGGATATATATATGCTCAAGATTGTAAGCTTGCGAGCAGTGCTGACTCTAGAAACAATATATGGGGGGGGGCACATAAGGTACCACAGTGAAAACTGGGAGGGGGGGGCATTAATTTCCACCATTAAATCATACCACTGATATATATGTATATATATACATGGACTAACATAATACTTGATCATTCAACATGGGAAGCCTGAAGCCACAATTTAGTGCGACTAATATCTTAACTTTTCCACTAAATGATTTCACGTCCTTGAAAGTTTTGTCCCCTAAAGTCACTACAAATTCAGGAGGGCTTTTTATCTCTGGATAAGTAAAAATGAAATAGTTCCTACTGTAAGTTAAGTGCCAGGAAACTGACGACCAAACACACATACACACCAGGACAGGCTCTGCCACACCGACACCCAAACACACACAGGACAGGCTCTGCCACACCGACACCCAAACACACACACACCAGGACAAGCTCTGCCACAATGACACCCAAACACACCAGGACAGGCTCTGCTGCACCAACACCCATACACACACACACACACACACACACACACACACACACACACACACACACACAGGTTCTGCTACACTGATAACCAAAAACACACAAACAGCAGGACATGATCTACGACACAGACGTCTACATCAGGATGGATTTTCCACACTGCGTTGTCGGTTATACCCCTCTTAGTGTTTTTGCCCCTTGTGTATTGATGCCTCAGCCAGCACCCTTTTAGTATTGATTAATGTGGTGCCCCCACACCCTTGTATGATCACCTCTAGCCACCACTATTTGTATTAATGCCCCCAGCAAGCCCTTTTATTATTGATTTATGTGATGGCCCCATCACATATATGCGTTAGACATGCATTTTTAACGTGCATCTTTGAAGTAAAGACTATGATTGAAATATGATTTGAAAATAACTGGTTTCTTTAATATTAGATCCTGCTGCCGATATATAGATATTACATCCTGCTGCCGATATAAATTAATATTAGATCCTGCTGGCGATATATTTTATTAGACTGCCAATAGCAGGTATAGATCAACACATTAACACACAAACCCAGCATTGCATGTATAGATCAAATGAAATTCACTTGTGAACTCGGCACTGAAGGTATAGATCAGATAAACAGAATCAGACATACAAATCCTCTATTTGCAGGTATACAATAGTAATGTATGGAAATAGATCAACTGGAAAGCACATGGAAACTCAGCACTGAGGGTAAAGATCACACATAGGATTTGCCATCTTTGTCCCCAAACAGCCCAGCACAGTCAACTTTGTCCCCAAACAGCCTGGCCTGTGCCATCTTTGCCCCAAAAACACCCTGCCTGTGCCATCTTGGTCCCCAAGGCTCAAACATCCTGCTAGTGCCATCTTTGCCTTTCCACAATTATACATCTGATACACACAAACACTTTTACAGTCACTCACTAATTCACACTTTCATTCAGACAATTCACCCACACATATAGGGCTGCAACTAACGATTATTTTAATAATCGATTAGTTGGCCGATTATTTTTTCGATTAATCGGATAAAAAAAAAAATTTTTTTCAATTTAAAATAATGTAATAAAAAACGTACAATTTACACTTTCATCTCTTTATTGCAATGGCCTCTCTCTATTCACCTTCTTATTTTACTGACATAATAATAAAAGCTACAAGAACCCAAACAGTGTTTCTCAAACTAGTTTTTAATACAAAGTTATTAGTAAATATTAATTCATATGTTAACTATTTTTCATATTTAATAAAAACTATGAGAAAAAAGCCTTGTTTAAAAAATTTTTATTTACCAAACTGCCCCCGGTTATGCACATCTGACCCCCAGCTTGCCACTCTGCCCCCATATATCCCTTATACCTCTTATATGCCAGTGATATGCAACTGAGCCCCCTGATATACCTTTTACCCCCAGATATGTTTTATGCCCCCCTGATATGCCTAATATCGATATGCCTTATACCCCCTATATGCCCTGAAATTCATAATACCCCCATACACCACTATAACTCACCCATACACCACTCTGGCTCCTCCCCCTCCCATACACCACTCTGGCTCCTCCCCCTCCCATACACCACTCTGGCTCCTCCCCCTCCCATACACCACTCTGGCTCCTACCCCTCCCATACACCACTCTGGCACCTCCCCCCTCCCATACACCACTCTGCCTCCTCCCCCTCCCATACATCACTTTGGCTCCTCCCATACATCACTCTGCCTCCTCCTCCTCCCATACATCACTTTGGCTCCTCCCCCCTCCCATACATCACTTTGCCTCCTCCCCCCTCCCATACTCCACTTTGCCTCCTCCCCCCTCCCATACTCCACTCTGTCTCCTACCCCCTCCCATACTCCACTCTGCCTCCTACCCCCTCCCATACTCCACTCTGCCTCCTGTCAGCCACGGAGGTTCAGAAGACACCAGGGAGCCGGGTGGAGAGGCAGAGTGCCGTATGGGAGGGGGAGGAGCCAGAGTGGTGTATGGGAGGGTGGCTCCCATACACCCCTCTGACTCCTCCCCCTCCCATACACCGCTCTGCCTCTCTACCCGGCTCCGTTACTGACAGGAACTTTCACTGCAGCTTCATAGAAGCCTCAGCGTAAGTGAAGGTGAGTAACGGAGGCTGTCTGTGCGATGCAGACCCCCACCGGCTGACAGAGAGGATGATCCTCTGTCAGCCGGTGGGGGTCTAAACGATGCGCACAGACAGCATCCGTTACTGCCCTTCACTTACGCTGAGGCTTCTATGAAGTCAGTAACGGAGCCGGGTAGAGAGGCAGAGTGATGTATGGGAGGGGGGAGGAGTCAGAGGGGTGTATGGGAGGGGGGAGAGAGACGGAAGTGAGAGACCGGCCGACAGTGAGGGGAATCCAGGTCCCCTGCAGCGTTGCGGGGGATCTGGATTCTAGTGTTATAATCCGATCTCTGTTTGAGGTTGGATTATAATTTTTATAATCGATAAAAATCGATTCGATTAATCGATAATGAAAATCGTTGACAACGATTTTCATTATCGATTATTATCGATTTTATCGATTAGTTGTTTCAGCCCTACACACACACATTCACACACTCACTCATTCACACAATTAATCCGCACATTAATTCATACTCTCCCTCATTCAGACAATTCATCCACATATTAATTCATACTCTGACTCATTCACACAATGCATCCACACATTAATTCATACACACTCATTCACACTCTTTACTTATTTCAATATTCTTACTACCCTCTTTCTCATTATCTACCCCATCTCCCCCTTTCTCACTATCTACCCCCTATCACTTTCCAACCCCTCCCCTTTCCCTACTCACTATTTACCCTACCCCCCTTTGTAGTTCACTCACCTTTTAAATCTTGCGGTGGGAGCACGAGGCTTCTGTCTCCTTGCTCTGCTGTGGTTTGTGCTGCTTCACTGGTGAGTGCCGGTATATGACTGTCCCGGGCAATCTGGACATACAGTGTCAGTTGGGTGGTTCCAAATTCGGGGGGGGGGGGGGGGGCAAGGAATAACCTAGGGGGGGCAATTGCACCCCTGCAGCGACGCCACTTGCGAGCAGGGCTCTCTCCATCTAATGTATTGGTTTGTCTTAGTCTGTCAATTCTCGTCTTGTCATACCCCTTGAATATTTGTATTGTATTAAGCGCTGCGTAAATTGTTGGCACTAAATAAATAAAAGATAATAATAATATATACACTAGTAAAAGCCCATTTATGGACCATCACCCTCAGCCAATATCTACCTAAGTACCGTATTTGCTCGATTATAAGATGAGGTTTTTTTCAGAGCAAATACTCGGAAAAATACCCCTTGTCTTATAATCGGGGTCGTCTTATAATCAGACCTTAAATAGGTCTGACTATGAGACTAAGATCCAGATCCCCCGCAGCGCTGCAGGGGACCTGGATCCTCCTGCCCCCCCCCAACCTACCTGTGCGTCTGACTCCCGGGTGTGTAGTGTGTAGACGTCTACACGGTTCGCGTAGACAAATTCTGCTGCGTCCCGGTGCGGGGAATTTTCATTGACAACCGGGGAAGGTCTGCACGATGGACGCAGACAACCCCCGCTGCTAACCCCACCTCCTTCCGGCTGCAGCGGAAGTTCCCTATGCGAATCGCGTAGATGTCTTCCTGCTGCCCGGACAACACACCGGGAGTCAGAAGCACCGGTAAGTTTGGGGAGGGAGTGTTAAATGGGGGGCATAAGGCATTTCTGTAGGCAGAGTATTTTTCTCAATCATAGCTTTTATAAAAAAAAATTGCTTACATGAATTAACATTTACTGGTAAAACTTTTTTCCTATAGGGTCGCCTTATATTCAGGCCTTTTCTTCTTTTCCTGAATTAATATTCAGATTTTGGGGGGTCGTCTTATAATCAGGGTCGTCTTATAATCGCGCAAATACGATACTTACTTTTAAGCGAGCCTACACAAAAAGGCCAACACATACATGTTATTGCAGGCCTTGAAAAAGTGTTAAACACTCGGCTTTCTCATTCTTTAATCATGCCTATATAACGAATCTATGAAGGCTCCCAGTGGAAAATGTATCCTGACCACAGCACTCAAATGGTTAATTCAGGAACACAATAGAATACACAGTAGTGCAACTGTAGCAAAGGTTTACTTATTTAATCATTGTGTATAGAATTATAAGAGATAGACATCTGAATGCTTTGATGTGTTGTGCCTGTGTTTTGGTGTGGTAGTTCTCACGTAGACAGGATGCCAAATAATCATCTTGGTAAAACCTTCAGATATCCGTATTCCCTGTTTCTATAGATAGTGCCAGATTATCAACGTGTAGTCGTATTTCGTCTTGGACGTGCACGAGGACCCCGAGGGCCAGGACCAGTCTTACTCCTTCCTTTGATTGATCAACTTCATAGAGTGGACATGAGGGTTCGTGCCTTCAACATACCACCATCTAAGGTAGGAAGTGTTGTTAGAAATGGAACCTGTATTGTAATAGTCTGGATATGTTCGTACCCCTATGGAAGCACCTATGAAAGGTGAGGCAAGATGTCCCATTTGACGTACCAGAAAGTCAAGCCTTTTTTGCAGTGGCAGAGACATCTCCCTGCTGCTGCAAAGGAGATCTAGCTGCTTAATAGCCTGGGCTCGCCTCTGTCATCAGGAGCCAGCAGCACTAATCCTTTAAGCTTTTTCATACGACATGGTGGATTAAAACTCTTCTCATTGGTCTGGCCCATTGCAAATATCTGCCACTTATACACTATATAACTTAATTGCTGGCCAGATACATATAGAATTCTGATCTTACATATTTGGAGTGTGTCTATCAATAGGAGTCTGTTTACAAAATATGGACTTTGTGTTATTGGACACAATATTGATTTAGTAAGAAATTCTTCCCTGGGTTAATTCTAATCGATGGACATGCTGGGTGAAATTGGGGCTGTTCCTTCACATTTGTTACTCCACCACCTTATATAAAGAGTGGGTTAATACAGCTGAAAAGAGTTGTGGAGGAACTGATCCACATCAGATCAAACGCACACTTAACTGGTTGACTAGAGTTCACTGCCTCTGAGTACATTAAGAGGTTAATATCTTAAATGGTTCCTTCTGCTGACTGCTGTACAGTCTTATAGTTAGTTTTGGGAAAACTGTCAATAAAATTTGATTAAAAAACTGTCTCCCGTACACATTGATAATCTTATACGTAAGTAGTGGTTTATTGTTCAAATATCATGTTGTTTTATCCTGCGCTGTGTGTTTGTCTTATTAAATAAAACCCCTTCAGGACCGGGACGTACCTGGTACTTCCTGGTCATACGTCACCGCCAGACCGGGACGTACCAGGTACGTCATCGATGATTGGTGTCCCCAGCGATCCATAGCAGCCACTCCCCCTCAATTCCGTGCACGTGATCACTTTGAAGCGAATCATGAGCACGGAATTAAAATATTTAAATAAAACTGTGGTCTTCAAGGGAAGGGGAAGACACCGGTCCTGAAGGGGTTAAGGCTCTCTACCAATGCTCTTTCTGCTCTTCCCTTTATCGATATTAGCAGAAGGATTCTCTTCCTCCTCCAACCGCAACCTTATTTCTGCTAAATGTTTTAAAAAGGCAAGCTAAAAATAAGTCACACGAATGTTATTGTGGGTGGAAATAGTGACTAAATCTATTTTTTTTTTAAGATTTTTATTTTTTTGTGCTTGAAAATCTAATCTAATTTGCTGGGTGGACATAACACAGAAGGCTATCAGTAAAGAGCTGTTGGATAATGAATCAGTCAGCATTTCCCACTGAGATAAATCTTCTATTGATGTCTATAGATAACATTATTATTATCTTTTATTTATATAGTGCCAACAATTTACACAGCACTTAATACAATACATATATTCAAGGGGTATGACAATACGAGAATTGACAAACCGATACATTAGGTGGAGAGAGCCCTGCTCGCAAGTTTACAAGATAATACAAGAGTGTACAACAGGGGTCACCAAATTTGTCTACAGTTGTACTCATCATATGCCCCCTAATGTTTTTTTAGAGAAATGTCCTATTCTAAAGCTAAATATATATAATAAATATATATTTTTTTTTAATAAAGTATTAGTCAATACATTAAATATTTGGCAAATGTATATTGATAATCCATTTAATAAAGAATTGATAGATAAACTATCTATTTAATGAGCTGATATATTCAAATATCAAGTTAATAATTGATAAATATTAAATTTCCAAATACATAAAATAATTGGAGATAAATCAATTCAGTGTTAAAGTTGCTAAATGTATTAGTACATTATTAAACAAATGGAGCAACATGACTCTACCTGGAATGGAGCTCAATGTGCCTGTCCGTTCTGTTCTTGTACAGGCCATGTGATGCTGTAATGCCCCATGCAGCGCATATCCGTCAAGCTCCTGCTCTTCCTCTCCATCCCCCAGGTGCCACTAACACTAGGTTCACCCCTGACAGAATGTTAGCGTGTGTTATAGTGTGTAAATGTATATTAGGGTATGGCAAGGCTCGACAAACCCCCCGGGCACCAGATTGGGCAATATATAAAAATAAAAACATGACTCCTATTTTCTTTTGGCTGGCTTCTAGATCCAAACCAAATTTGTTGACCTCTGACACAATGTGCATTACGTGACCACGCTGGGCACCTCGCGGCACCAGTTTCACTCTGTTCTTGCAGCAAAGCAGGGGGGAGTCAGTTTCCCTATCGTGGCGCTAGTCATGGCAATCTTGCTCCCTAGGTTTGTCAAACCTTTTTCACCCCATAATTTTGTAGCGTTGCTTTTGTCTTGTGTTGCACATCTGCTATGTGCTTTAACTATTGGCCCCTATAGTGTAGGTTCCTACAATCTAATGTTACAGGACGTTAAGCACATGGTGTATACAATTATGCTGTGCTTACTGCGGTGAGTGAAGAACAACATTTTTCTGAAGTATACAGGAATGGAAGTGGTCTGCGTTATCATTGGTTGCTAAAGGAAGTCCTTGCTAGTTTTGCAGAAAGTGTGGTTATTTGTAAGAATCAGAGGAAGCAACAAGGCCATTTCTGTTAACTTCTCTTTTGTGTGTTATATTTTTGCAGCCTTTGTGCAGCGCTTTATGTCTTGGATTGCATGTGACAGTGTTATGCAGTCCTTTTTGTTCTCTGTTGCAGTATTTCTTACTGATTGTGTAATTGTTTTCCCATTTTCAATTTGACTTGTGACAGCATTCATTTTTTGAGTATACATCAGTGGTTCAGTTTTATTTACATACTTAAAATTATCATTGTATTAAAAACATATTTGCTCACATGTATACAGCACTAGCTCTCTGAATGTCTATTACGGTATTTATATCTGCTCTTCTTTAAGGGACACTGTTGCCATCATGTAGCTGAGTGTTCCCTTAAAATTATTGTCCTCATCCCTGGCAAATGCATGGAGGGATTTAGCAGAACCGCCCCCCCAATATGTATTTTCCTCCTCTCCTGACATACCTCTCCTGCTTGCCACAGCTCACACAGGCTACTATCTATATTCATCAACGGCTCTGGCAAAAAAGAAAATTCATTTTATCTTTTATGAAGATCTGATGATGTCGCCTGTGAGACACCTAAGTCACTGACCAAAGATAAATCACACTAAACAACTGAAAACACAGCCAACCTCATTCTCCATAAACTGGTGTCCCAAAAACAATTTTGGCACCATTGTGTGTAAACTTTTAATAACACTTATTAAACGAACAGCATTGAAAGCCTACTGAAAAGGTATCTTTTGCAGTCAGGCTATGTAGACTTTAATCGACTGAAATTTTAATCTGGTGTAATCATGTTATCATCTCCTCGTTCTCTAAAGCTGTTGCTTACGTGCACAGGTGAAGTCACGGGATGGGGCTCTGGTGTCCCTTGGAGCTGATGTCCAGTTCCGTGTACGTG
Organism: Sceloporus occidentalis; assembly: GCA_023333645.1. NCBI lineage: Eukaryota > Metazoa > Chordata > Lepidosauria > Squamata > Phrynosomatidae > Sceloporus > Sceloporus occidentalis. The sequence continues at coordinate 779,372 of JALMGF010000037.1, read as the reverse complement.
ATCCCGTGCTGTCTGTCCTCTCGGTTCAGGACCTGAACTTTGTGATACGTAACACGGCGCAGAACCTCTTGACACAAAGCCTCGGCAGAAAGTATCTGAGGGAAATCCACAGTGATCGGGTGCGCATAGGTGAACATCTGAAGGTAAGCAGCAACATTCTGTCTCTTAAATCAGTGGTGTTCAGCAATGGGCTTCAAGCTTGAGTAGTAACATAGTAACATAGTTCATAAGGTTGAAAAAAGACCAAAGTCCATCAAGTTCAACCTATATACATATTGTGTCCCTACTGTGTTGATCCAGAGGAAGGCAAAAAAACCCTTATGAAGCAGATGCCAATTGCCCCATACCAGGGGAAAATTCCTTCCCGACTCCAAATATTTCAATCAGAATAAATCCCTGGATCAACGTTCTGTCCCTATTAATCTAATATCCATAACTTGTAATATTATTGCTTTCAAGAAACACGTCCAGGCTCCTTTTGAACTCTTTTATTGAGTTTACCATTACCACTTCCTCTGGCAGAGAGTTCCATAATCTCACCGCTCTTACTGTAAAGAACCCCCGTCTGTGCTGGTGTAGAAACCTTCTTTCCTCCAGCCGTAGAGGATGTCCCCTTGTTATAGATACAGTCCTGGGTATAAATAGGTCCTGGGAGTGATCTCTGTACTGTCCCCTTATATATTTATACATAGTTATTAAATCCCCCCTAAGCCGTCTTTTTTCCAAACTAAATAACCCTAATTCTGATAATCTTTCTGGGTACTGTAGTCCTCCCATTCCCCTTATTACTCTGGTTGCCCGTCTTTGAACCCTCTCCAGCTCCACTATATCTTTCTTGTACACTGGTGCCCAGTACTGTACACAGTATTCCATGTGTGGTCTGACTAGTGACTTGTACAGTGGTAGAATTATTTCCTTGTCGTGGGCATCTATGCCCCTTTTGATGCACCCGATGATTTTATTTGCCTTAGCAGCAGCTGCCTGACACTGGTCGCTACAGGTAAATTTACTGTTAACTAAAACTCCTAAGTCCTTTTCCATGTCAGTCGTCCCCAGTGTTTTCCCATTTAATACATATTCCCAGCCTGGGTTTTTCTTCTCCATGTGCATAACCTTACATTTATCTGTGTTGAACCTCATCTGCCACATCCCAGCCCAAGCCTCCAACCTATGCAGATCCATTTGTAATCGTGCACTGTCCTCTATTGTGTTAACCACGTTACAGAGCTTAGTATCGTCTGCAAAGATGGATACTTTACTATACAATCCCTCTACAAGGTCATTAATAAATATATTAAAAAGAATAGGACCCAAAACTGACCCCTGTGGTACCCCACTAGCAACAGTAACCCACTCAGAGTATGTACCATTAATAGCCACCCTCTGTTTCCTATCACTGAGCCAGTTACTTACCCACATACACACATTCTCCCCCAGCCCAAGCATTCTCATTTTATGTACCAGCCTTTTATGTGGCACCGTATCAAATGCTTTGGAAAAATCAAGATATACGACATCCAGCGATTCACCCCGATCCAGTCTTGAGCTCACCTCCTCATAAAAGCTGATCAGGTTAGTTTGACAGGACCGATCCCTTGTAAACCCATGCTGATATGGAGTCATACACTTATTTTCATTGAGATACTCCAAAATAGCATCTCTTAGGAAACCCTCAAACAGTTTACACACAACAGAAGTTAAACTAACAGGCCTATAATTCCCCGGGTCACTTTTTGTCCCCTTTTTGAATATTGGCACAACATTTGCTATGCGCCAGTCCTGGGGAACAGACCCTGTCACTATAGAGTCCTTGAATATTAGAAATAGGGGTCTGTCTATTACATTACTTAACTCCCTTAGAACGCGGGGGTGAATGCCATCTGGACCTGGTGATTTGTCTATTTTGATTTTTTTAGGCGGCACTGCACTTCTTCCTGCAGTACAGGCATCCCAATTAAAAATGAATTTAACTACTTGTTTCCAGGCAAGGATGCACACGGTTCCTGTCCAGTTGGCGACCCGTATGTCTTTGAGCACCATTGATTTGAAACATTTTCTCTCCCAACAGTTTTTTTAAATACCATCAATAATGGATATTTTCAGGCTTTCCCGAGAAGCTTTGAAAGTTTCATTATCAGCAGACTGTGCAATATAAGATGTTAGTGTTTTAAGGATTATTAAACACCATGTGGGTTTTTAATAAATTATGGTTACGCTTTTAAACAGTGTTATTGCTATAATTCAGCTGTAACATAGGAGTGTTTGCTATGTCAAAATTATACTTTTTTACCTTTGCATTACATCCTTTTTAAAAAAAAAAAAAAATAACCTCCAATTGAATATGTGATGCTTTCTAGGAAGATATTAATGAACAGGTGAAGCCATGGGGTGTGTGTGTGGAACGTGTAGAGCTGGCTTTGGAGGCCATCGTGCAGCCACCTGAAGATACTTTGGACAGTACTCTGAACATACAATCCAAGCCCCCTAGCGGAGGATTTGAGCAACTACTCCTTCAGGTCATCTCACTGGCCAAACAAAGTTCGGAGAATGACTCCAAGCCGTGTGCAGGTGCCTAGATTCTATTTTTTTATTTTTATCTATTTCTCCATAGAAATATTCTTCTGTCAGATATTTTATGCTGGAAAACAAGTATTTTATATTTGTATTTTACATGAACATAAGATGTCAGAGCCATTTTGTTTTCCTTAATCATATAAATGATTTTTTCTTTCATTGTTCTCTCTATAATTTAGAACAAATAAGCTCTTATGAATATAGCTGCTTCACCAAATATTTCCTAATTAGTATATCTTCTATGGGAAAATTTAAGGAGCAGAATCTACTTATCTCTAGAAATGTAAATTGGAATGGGGGCTACTTTGCAAGACCACCAAAACTGATTTACTACCTAGGAGGGAACTTCTAGAGATATGCGTTATCAAGGACAAATTTCAGATGTATATGTAATTGTTTAACGTTATTTCTTAGACCAGAGCATCTTTTAGAGGTAAATGATGAAAATACAATAATGCAAATATGCTAAGAAGTCCTAATTATAATGAGTAAAATCCACAATTATGATTGGAGAATTTCAATCAATAGGTGGAGAATATGGTAATAAGCCCTGTCTTTGAAAGTTTAGGTTTTAAACAATTTGAAGACCCCAGACAATTTGAAGACCCCAGACAATTGGAATTTTGAACATCACAAGATCTTGGCAACATATTTCACTCTCATAATTACTTTGAGTATCTAACATACCGTATTGGCTCAAATATAGGCTGCACCCGAATATAGGCCGCGCCCTTAAAGTTTGGTGCTATTTTAAAGAAAAAATACACATTAGTGGAATGGTAAAACAGTATTTTGTCTAATGAACAGGAATACATGTATTTTAACATTTTTGGTATCTATCAGTTTGTCAGCATATGTTATATACAAACAGAAAACCAATAGCCATTTTAAGGGTACCCCCCCCCTTAATTCATAATGCACCCCCAGATATGCCACTCTGACACCCCAGATATGCTTTATGCCCCCTAGAAATACCCACCTATCCCCTAGAAATGGCCACCTGCCCCTCCCAGATATCCTTTATGCCCACTAGAAATGGCCACCTGCCCCTAGATATGCTTTATGGCCCCTAGAAGTGCCCCTCCCCGCCCCCCGACTTACCAATGCACCCCCAGACTCCCTGGTGTCTAGCGGGGCTGGCCGGTGGACGTCTGTCCGATGCGAGCAAACAACCTTCGCTGCCGGCAATTCAGCGACAGAGATGTGCTGGCAGCGGAAGTTGTCTACGCACATCACCGCAGCCGGTGAACGTCTGCACGATACGCGTAGGCAACCTCCGCTACCGGCACTTCTATGGTGGAGCACCGGAAGGTTATGTCACGCTGGTGCTCCACCATAGGCGGAAGTTCAGGCAGCGGAGGTCATCGCGCAGACGTCCACGGCTGCTGGAGAGAAGGATCCAGGTCCCCTGCAGCGCTGCGGGGGATCTGGATCCTAACCCTGTTGAAAACGGAACAAAAACACCTGCCCGGCGCCCGGAACTGCATGTCCTGGGCGTTGGGCGACATGAACTGTGCATCCCTGCGCAAAACCCAGAATATAGGCCGCACCCCCACTTTAAAGACCTAAAGTGGGGGGGAAACTGTGGCTTATATTCGAGCCAATATGGTATATATAACTTTAAGAAAGTTATTTTTCTTTCCACTTTTTTCCACTGAACCTGGATTGATATCTGTAAGGACCAGTTGGACCACAGCAACAAGTGGTTGTGAATATAATGGGTTTATTATCCTGAATAGAGGGGAATTTTGTCTACTTCAATATAGAAGAATTTAATCCCTTCTTCTGGGAAATAGTATATGACATTATTGTATATAACGGCTTGTGAGACTGCAGTTTATAACCCGTAATAATGACAATGATGTAAAAGGTATTTTTACCTGTAACCAGGGCCGGCCGAAGACTTAACGCCGCCTGGGGCGAAGTTTAAAAAATGCTGAGCGCCGGAAATTGACGTCACTTCCGGCGCTCTGCATTACAAGCCGGCACCGGGACCGAACAGGGAGACTCGCCGCAGAGGAGAGAGAGAGGGGCGCCGAGCGGGTAAGCGAAAACCACTCGGTGCCCCTCTCTCCTCCGCTTCAAAAAAAAAAACAAAAAAAAAAAGCGCTTGGGGCGGCAAAGTGCCGCCCCTTCTAAAGTGCCGCCTGGGGCAATTGCCCCAGTCTGCCCCATTATAGGGCCGGCCCTGCCTGTAACTGAATTTTGACATTTTTTGCATCTATTACAAATGTCACTAATACTCTTAAGACATTATTAAATTATTTTTTAATTGTTGTATTAGTAATACTGATATCCACTAATACAGAGAAATAGTGATCTTTTTGTTACTGCCCTAATTATTATTATTTTTGGGTTTTATTTTTGGATGCTGTGTGGATTGGAAATGAATTAGTTTGATATTAAATGCCATTTATGTAAGTTGATATAATTTGATCAAGCTGAAATGTTTATGCAATGTGTTTGTTCACCTGTTGCATTCTGTATATGTTAGACTCATAAGATAATGATTCATATTTGATAACTAATCAATAATATACTGTATTTTTGACATGTTTAAAATAATGTTCCTGTTTTTATCTTCTGCACTGCACAGGTAATATAGATATTTGTAGATTGTGTTTTTACAATAAATAATATTTTGATTGACTTAGTGGTGATATAATTTTGAATTATAATTTTTGGCGCAATCTGAAAGAATTTAGGATCAGAGATAAAATATAGGGGATCTCTTTATATTAATATTGTGGATGTGGTCCTACAATAATTAATAGCGTTATCATTTTGTGTATGTGATAGAATATTGGTTTTGCCTATTTTATCTCATTAATATCCCTAACAGCTCTGTGTATTCGTCCTTCCACTCGAAGTGCTACCTCCCTGGCTTGACTACGGCATGTACAGGGTGTGTCTTGGTATATTAGTGAAAGGGAGGAGGAGTGAATTTGTAAATGCATACTCCCAGTCTATCTACTGACATGATTAAATCTCTCTCTTATGACATAATTTCATGTAAGGATAAGGAATAATATGAACAATTATTTTTCGGAAAGCTGTTTACCGTTTTCTGATAATCAGGGATATAGAGGGATAAAACTGGTATCATGAAAAATTAAAATAACCTTTCTATATCTGATGGATTGTTCTATTTTTGTCAGAGGATACCTTGCTTGTTTACTCAAAAAACCTTATGAGAAATGTAGATTCCTCTGTGTTTTCAGTTAACAATTACTGCCATCCTTGTATTTTCCTAAAAATATGTCTACATTTATCTAATCTATCTTGTCTGCATTTCCAGGCCTTTCATTGCACCAGCTGCTGTCTCGCTTAGAGGGAAATCTGACTTCATCACTGGTTTCTGAAGTGGGGTCATCCTTTCAGTTTTATTTGACTTTACAGGGTGGGGAGAAGGCGGCATATTTCCTTGACTTGACATCAGGTAGATAGCACAATAACCATGTATGTTAAAAGCTTCCTTGTGTTTGTTTTACTAGACAGGTTTGCTGTTTCCTATGATGTAGTATGTCTAAATCTTGCAGTAAATTCAACACAAGATCCTGAAATAAAAATAGTTATCACATGAAATATATTTCTGTATAACTCAGCCTTCATATATGGCTCTCCAAACCAAATCTAGTGCTAATTATCCCCCTTTGCCGTTAATTTTCGGATCCCTTTGCATACAAGCGCTAGTAGCTTTGAGGCCATGGAAGGCTGAACCAGAAGGCCTAGTGACCTCAAATCCATTTTGTCTGACTTGACAGCAGATCAGAACCATTGTTCCATCCTTGGTCTGATATCAAGTGAGGATAGCTTGATGTCTATCACATGGCTGTTTAAATTCCCACACTGTATTAGCCTCTGCCACTTCTGCTAGTAGACTGTTCTATTTATCTAGTACCCTCTCAGTAATGTAGAACTTCCTTACATTACCTCTAAGCCTCTGACCCTGTAGTTTTAGACTTGGACCTTTAGTTCTAGCACTGCTCTTCCTTTCAAATAAGCTTGCCTCCTGTACTCTGTTTAATCCCTTTAAGTACATTTTTCTATTACATCTCCCCTGTCTCTTCTTTCCTCCAAACCATAGTATTAAGATCCCTTAGTTTTTCCTGATAATTTCTATCCTGCAAACCATGTTTTTGTAGCCTTCCTCTGAATCGTCTCCAATGTGTCAATATCCTTCTGGAGAAGGGGTCTCCAGAACTGTACTCAATTCTCTAGCAGAGGTCTGACCAAAGATCTGTAAAGTGGCATAATCACCTCCCTCTTCCTGCTACTAATGCCTCTCGCTATAGAACCCAGCTTGCTTTTTCAGACGCTTTATTGCTTGCTATTGCTTACTTTTCAGTCATCAGAAATAATTCTGCCTGAGTCCCTCTCTTCCGTTGTCACTGGCAGAACAGTATCCCCAAAGCTGTATTCTGCCGTGGGATTTTTACATTTTTACAATTGCATTATCTTACAATTATCAACTGCAGCTGTCTATCCTGTTGCAGACCTTTTGTATCATCTGCAAAAATACATACCATTAAAAACCTTCTGCAATATCACTAATAAAAATAGTACAGGTCCCAATACTGATCCCTTAGGTACCACAATAATAACAAGTCCTTTCTCTGAATATACACTGTTAACTAAAACCTTCTGCCTCCTGTCACTCAACCATTGCCTTATCCATTCAATTATTTTGAAATCCAAAGACTGCAATTTATTGAGTTAAGTTTTTTTTTATGGTGGACAGTGTCAAGTGCCTTACTGAAATCTAGATAGACTATATTAACAGCTCCTCATTGGTCTATTATCTTAGTTACTCAGTCCAAAATGCAAATTAGTTTGACTCCCTGTAGTAAACGCAATGTTTTCCTTTAGCATGGCTTCCATTTGTTACTACACCCTTACAAAGGCTGTATGAGCGAACCAACCAATTGGCAACAACCAGCAACTTAACAATAAATAAGTTAAGAAGGTGTAATTAGGAAAATACAGGAAAATAAGATACTTGTCCCTGGATAAGATGTTTCTAATATATATATTGCTTATTTGAATATGTAAGCACTTGTGTAGGTTTATTTAGTGTATGGAAATATGTAGTATTTAACCCCTTCATTCCCCTATAGACGTACTGGGACGTCCAAAAAAACGCCCACAAAGAAACCCCTATGGACGTCCTGGTACATCCAGCCCTTCGTGCAGCGTCAGGGACACATCCCTGCCGCTGCATGGGAGACCTGGACTCCCCCTGGCATCGCCGGCTTTCTGCTGCCCGATCTCCCGTAACAGCTTCCGGCATGAAAGCCGGTAAGCTGTTACGGTTGAAAGTGCCCGATCGTGCAGTTGCAAATGGGCGATCGGGCATTCCCTTCCGCCCCGTAACCCCTGCGGGGATATCCTGCCCTCCGATGAGGCACAGAGATGACATCACTGGCATGTTTAGGAGGTCCCTAGGAGGACCTCTAACCATTTCTGTGTAAAAATAATATATATAAAAAAAAAAAAAAATGTAAAAAAATGAAAATTAAAAAAATACATATAAAAAAAGATAATAAAAAATTATTAAAAAAACTTACTTCCCATTGCCCTAGCATAATATCTAGCCAGTATAACCCTTCTGCCCCCGTTCACAACCCCCAAACCCGTTAAGCCATAGGCATAAAAATTATACAAAATTGTACACCTTATAGTATGCTCCCTGGTGCTGGGAAAGTCTGGAAAATCTATATAAATTAGGTATTTCTGAAATCAGGACACCTGAATTGATAAACTTGGAGGGGATTTTCCATCACTTTACCTAATTTTGTGACGATTCAGAGGGAAAATGTAAAAAATAATTAGTTTAATTTTCTAATCTTCGCTAGTTTTTACTACATTTCTCATTCTAAATTTTCAGCTAATCATCCAACTATGGTATCAAACGAAAGCTCTATCTCTCCTTGAAAAAACAATATATAGTTTACATGGGTTTACACTATTCACAGGAAAAGAGAATCATCGCTAAACCGACATACCCCAAAAATGGCAAAATTGCTCTGTGCTTTGAGGTACCAAAAACCCCTGGGATTGAAGGGGTTAAGGAGAAAATGCAGAATCTGGACTCATCTGGATTCCCCTGCCATTTGTTGTATACTTTGTATATCTGCTCTTTCAGATATTTCTTCTGCTTTTGTTTGACCAGGTTCTGGCCAGTGTGGATGGGGAGTATTCCATCGTAATCCTGATGTGACTTTGGAACTTACTGAAGCTGACCTCCTGTCGCTAATTCAAGGAGATCTTCACCCTCTGGCTGCTTACACGCAGGGTCGTTTACGTGTGACTGGAGACGTGCAGACTGCTCTCAAGCTACAGAGGGTGTTACAGGTCGCAAAGCAATGAGATACAAATGTATATTCTTTCATAGTCTTTAAATATTTATTTTTTATGGAATGGTAGCATTTTCTAAATTATTTTTGTTTTTTATTGTTCCACACCAGTTTATGTGCTTTTGCTTCATACATATGAGTAAGACTTTTTCATTGTCTGCTGTGATCTGTATCTTTATCTTTATTTAGTCTTTATGAAGTCTTTTCAGGTTGTTTTTTTTTTTTTGTCATGTGACAAAGTGTTCCCTGCAAAAATAAATATTTACGGCAAAATTGTACTTGATTAAAGAATCATTTCTGGGAGAGGTATGCACATTTAATAGTACTAGAAATGGTGTTTCTAATGCTGGATTTGGTTACACAAGTGCTAAGTTCAATAGAGTAGACAGACTTAAACCAGCGTTATCAATCTACGAGTTGCAAAGTGTCTAGCATTTCTTTAAATATCTGTATCCTTCTGCCGAGTTCTAGGTGCGGTACAACATTTTCACTGATGCAACTTCCCGAGTACTATCACCAAATGTCAAGAGTTTTTAGGCAGGGATCCTCAAAAAATGCTGTCTTATAGGGAAAATTTGTAAACACGCGTCAGATTCATCTTACATTCAAGGTTTTTTTTTGTGTTTTTTTTTTTTTATTTGCTTTAACATTTTAGCAGCAGCAAGTGAAAAAAACTAAAATAAACTCTTGTACTTTTTGAGCACAATCTGAACATCAGGTTTGCTCTCTAAGGCCTCCCTGGTTCCCAAATTAACACAAACTCAGTGTAGCACAATAGAAAAACTGTAGTTTCTAGCAGTCCAGCTCCCCTGGAAAAAGTGAACTGGGTCAGCCTGGTTCATTTTAAGTGGAACATACCATGGAAAAAAATAATTTTCAACGTGAGCATGAAATTCCGTGCTTCATACAGCAATGTAGGTTAACATTAACATTAAACCAGGCGTTATCTCCTTTTGTTCCAATAACCTCGCTCTATCTGCAGACCCGGAGGCTGCCATTTCTGTCAGCCATATGATATTTTGAGTGCACAATTACCACACCTGAGCTGATTCTTTATGGCAATGCTGTTAATTACCTTAAAACCATAAAAACTGAGCCATTGTATTTTCACAGGCAGAATAAGGGGTCAGGGTGTTTATCTAGTAGATTAGTCTAAGATTACAGAGTTTATGCATATGGTTAATATGCAGCTGCCTGAAAACTGTATATAATGCAAAAAAAGAGAACTGTTCCAAAAAAATGGTGAATGTTCTCTTTAAACACTGCTGACTAGGGCAGGTGAGCTGGGGTTTTAAGGCTGTAGGCGCTCCGGCCCACACAGCTCTTTGGATGCTGCACCCCGGGACCCATAACGCATTGTGCAAGTTTCATTAGCTTTGCTTTATTTAACTTACATGGAATTGCCAAAACAGGTCTGGAATACCTTCTCCCCAACACTATACCAGTGTTTCTGTAACAGCAGTAATTTCTAAAGTCACATTACTCCTTTGAAGACCTATATTTTACCTCTTTAAGCATCAGTATCTCTGTAGCCAGCATTTTTTTTTGTCCTTATGGTATGGGGGTTTTGTAGTAATGCTTAAAAGGAAGCTAAATTGAAGTCTCTTAGTTTAATCCTTTCATGTCACACTCACTGTGCATGTTTGCCATATCTGTGTTCAAGCTCACTGGGAACTCTTGATATATTTAGTGTCTCCAGTAGTGTCAGCACTGATACCCCTGTAAGACGGTGCCAGAATGAGCATTTTGGCCATCCAAATTATATTGAAATGCAACCAGAGTTGCATCAACTGCAGTTATACAACATCTGTCAGCATATAATATGATTGTTCAAAGGTTAAATGATGTAACTTGTACAGGCCATGTACCTAAAATTTCCAAAATATACTGTAAATCAGTATTAGTATTAGGCTATGCAGTTATATATATATATATTTATATATATATATATAGTGATATGTATAGCTCATGTTGTTATGCATGTTTGTTTCCTGCTTTTTAAAAAAACGTTATCTTCACTGCAGTTGTTCTGTGTAACCTAAAGTAGATGTGACTTCCCCTGCTCTTTATTTGGAAAATGTCATGATTCATTCGCTTCCCAGTCGCGCCTCCACAACATGATATATGACATATTTTATTAGTGGTCAAAACATCCACCCAAACACACTTCCTGTAATGTCTAAAAGTTGGGTGGTGATGCCTTGTTTTATAACATTAACAGTTACGAGTATCAGATAAACATTTGGGAAATTCGGACTATGACCCGCCTTCTGTTCAGTAGGATTCTACTCCACTGACTTGACCTGTATGAAATAACAGAGGTTATTGCTGAAAAAAGTAGTGCAATTTGGACATATTACATATAAAAAAAATTGTACATTTTTTTATTTTGTACAGGGTCCAATCGTGCAGTTGCTCAATGTAACATTCCCCACTCTATGCTAAAGGCTATTTCACGGGCCATATGTTATTATTCCTTCTCTGAACATCATATATGCACTACATGTAAATACACTCGCTGCAGTGCCATCTTATGCCAGGATCTGAGAAAGCACGAACATGTGGATCAGTTTGTTCTCTTGATATGGAATATATGATATTAAATTAGGTCTGGTTCCTATGCTATCAATATGACATCTTGCAGCAACATTGCAATTTGTGTTGGCTTAAAACATTATATATAGTCTGAACATCGGGCCCTTATATATTATGTATAGTGTGGCACAATGTGATGCTTAGGGATGGGGTTTGCAATAGAGATGCATGTACTTGTGTGAGGATGTGAATCAAATCGTTCAACACACTTAAAACAATTGCCCCACTGCAAACAGCGGACTATTTCAGACACTTACAAATGAGATTTAGCTGGAAAACACTCATCTAACTTCGGTTACCTTGAAATGTATGATCTTCTACATATATTTGCATATGGTGCGGGAAGGTCTACCACAGCCACTCCCATACGTCAAACAATGGGAGAGACATAGACGAGAAGTTAGATGGGGAGGACTGGTAGAACATATGGGAAGCCCCAGCAAATATCTCCATCCGCACCACACAAAGAACAGGCATATAAAACAATACTCAGACAAAACATGCCCCTGTGTCAGTGATCCCGCTGGCTTACCAAATGCTCTAGCCACTAGTTTCGGCAGCCAGGAAGGCGTTGGCCTGGAGTGGAGGTGAAACTCTTGGTAGATGAGGTGATCGTCATGGACCAGCTAACAGCATTCATGAGTGATTCCCCCAAGAAATTCCAGAAGCTATTCCTTCCCTGGGAATCCTGTTTCCCTTAAGACACCCGAGTCCGGTAGGAGAATCAGCTAGCAAATTTAAGTCCTTCTTTGCTCCTCCGTGCAGACTGATTGTTCAACTCCTCTTGGACAATTCCCTCCCTTTCCCTCTTTCTCTGTGTGGGATATATGCAAGTGGAAACTTTTTAAATGGCCCTTGTACATAAGGATCAAAGCTTTAATTGACACATTTTGTAAGACAGGACAATAGATTGGGATCTGAATGAATGCGCAAGTAAAGCCTCAAAGAGGTAGATGCTCCAAAATGGGCTGCATATGGATTATGCACTTTACAAATATGATATCATCTACTGACATAGATGCATTAATAGAAAAGAAGGTTGGAAGCACAGATGACAGGAAAAGATGAGCAGAGGAAACAGTCAGCAGTATATCGTCAGTATAAAGATGACAGATAAATTATTTCAGGTGCAAAGGCACAATACAAAAGTGTTGACTGACCTGTGAGATAAAATAGTAGGGAAAAGGATGCAGGATGTGAATAATATGAAAGCAGTTCATACTAATCAATCCAAAGGATCTCTACATATGAAGTATGATTTTATGGAGAAAGTGGTTTAAGATATCAACAAATATGAAACCTTTTAGAATAGAAAATTCGTTTCTGAGTGTCGCAGAAAATGAAACAAAATGAAGTATAGAGGATGCCAGTTCTAGCAAACCAACTTTGCACAATGAAAGTATGGTCTTTGTATGATACTGTGAAAAGTGAATTTCCCTTAAAGCATTTAGATCAAAAATGTGGAGGAAGACCCTAGAAACCCTCCTGCACAGAGAGATGAACTGTTATAGCAAACCAACTTGGTGAAAGCATATGAATGAATGAATAAATGAATGAATGAGGGAACACATTTCTTGTATTAATTATGTTATCATTAGTAAAGTATGTATTATTTAAATATTACACTTATCCACAGGTGCAATGATCATTTCTATCTTCAATGTAATAAAGTCAAAGGTCCCAGTGATATTGCCAATACCATTAAATACAGACTGATGAATACTTGCACATACTATAAATGAACGTTTAGATAGCATTAAAAGGTCTAGAAGTAGAAATGTCCGGACTGTGAAACTTTGTTTTGTTATAGTAGATACATTGAGAGGAGGCTTCAATAACAATAATAAATGCTCCAATTCCCGTGCCAAATGAACTCCAATATGCATTAAAATATAATATATATATATTATATATATATATATTAAGTTATATGTCCACCATGAGGACCCCAATTGAATTGACAGGATAGATGTTCACCTCTACTTCAAATGCTTCAATATATCCCCTTCATGAGAGATGATTTTTTAAAAAAAATCTCAGACAACAGAGACAACCCAAGGCATCTGCCGCTATAGGGCAATTACTTCTGCTATCTTTTGCTACCTGTATGGTTTGGCTGGACCATGTTCAAGATTTAGCCAAGAAAAACAATTTGCAAGGAAGCCACTAGAGGGAGCCAACATGTCACTATGTAAAAACTGTTATTAAAAAGTTGAATATAAGTGAGAAATACAAAGTAAACTAATATCTTAATTGAATAACTACAATATCCAATAATATCACAATTTGTCACATATATTAAGCCAATTCTTTGTAATTTAATGTGATATCACATACCACACATACATTTGTAGTGTTTTTAACAACAAAATGCCACCTGGGGCGAATTTTAAAATGCTGCCCCCCCCCTTATCTACCCTTCCTCTCCCTCCGTCCCCCCCCCCCATTATCTACCCCCCCCCTTGTACTTACCTTTCAGCAGAAATCTTCCGGCGCTCAGCATTACAAGCCGGCACCGAGACCGGACAGGGAGACTCGCCGCAGAGGAGAGAGAGAGGGGCGCCGAGCGGGTACTGACAGCTTGGTAAGCGAAAACCACTCAGCGCCCCTTTCTCTTTCGCTTTAATAAAAAAAAAAGGTCTTGGGGCGGAGAAGTGCTGCCCCTTCAAAAGTGCCGCCTGGAGCGGTTGCCCCACTCGGCTCCATTGTCGGGCCGGCCCTGGTTATAGCGTACAGCAATTTAATACTGATGATGTGAGCCACCTCACATCGTCCACCTTTTTTCCTTTTCTATTTTTCTAGCATTTTTCTTTTTCAGTCTGGATCATGGTTTTATTTCACTCCGATATTAGGAAAAAAAATAAAATTTTACTGGGTAGAGATAAGGCTTAGTAAAGAAATGGTAAGTGTAGGAACTAGAAAAGTGTGAAAAACTAGTGTCAAAAAGTGTGTACAAGAAGAAATAATAAAAAGATACTTTCCTTTCTCTTTTAAACCGGATACACAGCTGCAAACCCGTAATAACACTCTCCTGGTGTTAGAAAGATAATTTTTGATCCACTAGGGGGCGCTCGTGTTTTTGGTCGGTATTTCAATTAGAAACATAAACAGAGAAATAACTATGATAGTATAGTATGTCAAGCTTGGTCTTTATATGAAAAATGGTGCACTCACAATCTGAATGAGATGATCAGGCCTTGTATATAAACCCACCACGATCCGTATGTGGAGTATATATGGAGAAAAACGACAACATAAAGAGCACAATGGTGTGATAACTCAACAAAGTTCTGGCACGGCAGAACAGATGTACACTTACAGTTATAATTGATGTGTCAGGCGCATAGAAGTTAGGTTTCCTCAGTCGACACGTTTCGCCTAAAATGCGGCTTCCTCAGGAGTATTTCTTGTGCTGTTCGTCAGGCGTCTGACGTCAGTACGTGTGACAGATGAACGACGAACAACGCCAGAACGGTCACACGTACTGACGTCAGACGCCTGGACGTCAGGGACCTAAGATGGTGCCCCCCACATGGATAAAAAGACCGACGGAACAACACAAGAAATACTCCTGAGGAAGCCGCATTTTAGGCGAAACGCGTCGAGAAGGACGGATAGAGCTCCCGTCCCCATACTTTGGACTTTTCATTATATTTTATTTTGTTTTGAAACAGTTTTTAAACAGTTTTTAGCGCGGTATAGGTATTACCTATACACGCAGTGTATCTTATCGAGCTGGGCATGTGCCCAGAATACATTTCTATTTTACATATATATATATATGTTCGTGGTGGATCAGTTCATACATAAACCTTCACATACAAGCACGTGACCGGGAAGAACTGAGGAAACCTAACTTCTATGCGCCTGACACATCAGTTATAACTGTAAGTGTACATCTGTTCTGCCGTGCCAGAACTTTGTTGAGTTACCACACCATTGTGCTCTTTATGTTGTCGTTTTTCTCCATATATACTCCACATACGGATCGTGGTGGTTTTATATACAAGGCCTGATCATCTCATTCAGATTGTGAGTGCATATACACCATTTTTCATATAAAGACCAAGCTTGACATACTATACTATCATAGTTATTTCTCTGTTTATGTTTCAAATTGAAATACCGACCAAAAACACGAGCGCCCCTAGTGGATCAAAAATTAGTAAAGAAACGGGCAAGCTATTTCTCGTGTCCTACCTAATCAGACAAATGTAAAAAAGCAGTCAAACATACAATAAATTCTGATGGTGAGGTACTTAGGAGCAGTAGCGTACCTAGCGGGGGGCGGTCCGCACCGGGTGCCGCTCATCAGGGGGGTGCCAACTTGCCGGCACCCGGCACCCCTCCAGAGACGGAGAGTAATGTCCGCCGCTGGAGGAGCAGGCTCGCAAGGGAGCGGTATCGGAGGTCTTTAACAGACCTCCGGCTCCCTTGAGTGATTTTAAGCCGGGTTCAACCCTTGAACCCGGCTTAAAATCACTCAAGGGAGCCGGAGGTCTGTTAAAGACCTCCGATATCGCTCCCTTGCGATCCGCGCGGCAACAGCTGCTGTGCGCCGGGATTTGTTGTCAGATCCCGGCGCACAACACTGAAGCCGCACCCACTGAACCGGAAGAAGACAGAAGAACTGAAGAAGAGGAGGAAAAGAAGCTGTAAGGAGAAAAGAGGAAAGGTAGGAAAGCATTCAGTGAGTGAGAGTGGATTGGCACGTGTGTGGATTGGCACGTGTGTGGATTGGTACATGTGTGGATTGGTACATGTGTGGATTGGTGTGTGTGTGGATTGGTGTGTGTGTGTGGATTGGTATGTGTGTGTGGATTGGTATGTGTGTGTGGATTGGCGTGTGCGTGTGGATTGGTATATGTGCGGATTGGTATATGTGCGGATTGGTAAGTGTGTGAGAGTGATGGGTGTTATGGTTTACCATTTCCAATGTATTTTTCATTATATAATTATGCTCTAGTACATCATAACTCCCATCACTCTATACTGTTCCATACAGTGGCAGAGCTGGGAGACAGAGGCCTTGCACCCCCACCGTAGGACTCCTGAAAGGTAAGTGAACTTCAAAGGGGGAGAGGGTAGATAGTTAGGAGGGGGTAGATAGGGAGAAGGGAGTGAGAAGGGGTAGGTAGGACAAAAGGGAGTGAGAAGGGGTAGATAGGGCAATCATACTCCTATCATGCCAAGTCTGCGAGTACATCCTGGAATCTGGGTATGCCTGGGCATGATAGGAATGTGATTGCTGTTAATCATATATATATATTAATATTGCTATTTAATTGTTTTGTCCTATTTTGGTGTTTCACTTACTTTAAATAAAAGTGTTAGATTTTTTTTTTTATGGTGTGTGGGGGGGTCATATTCGGTTTCGGCCAGGTAAATGCTGCATTTTCGGTTTCAGTCCAGAATTCGTTTCGGTGCATCCCTACTACTAATGAAGTGGTATATACATATACACACGCATACAGTGACGTGTGTACTTTGGGTATTGCCCTAGGCCTGACACAGAACAGAACCTCTAACTTATTGGAGATAATTGATAACCAAAGTGGGATAATCATTATGATAAAGAAACACCAAAGTAAAAGTAAACTGAAGCAGTATGCTCACTAGAAGAAATCTTTGCCGACGGAAGTCAGTGTCTCTCCGCTCCCTAGATAGCTCATCAGGTAGACAGATCATGGGTGATACGGAGTGGCTGCCTCATATAGTCATAGACATTGGTTACCACTGCATGGGTATTATTACTCATAACATAAACATTGGCAGGAGAGAACTACGGCACAGACTACCCTGCGCCCTAGAGCATTTCCACAAATTATATAAAATGTGACACATCCTCGATAGCATGCTTTTCATAGGTGCCGTACATCCGTAATGACATCATATCCCAGCACTCAGCAGTAAGGATGGCATCATGCAGAGGGGGCAGCTGGGGCACTGTTATGTGTCAGTCCTAGGGCAGCTGTGTCCCCTTGTTGCACGTTGATACGCCAGAATGGTGTAGCATATAAGTAAAAGCAAATAAAGCAGATAACATGTTCTGTTACAAAAATTAGGTCTCAGGTTCCATGACCCCTGCACTACCAGACAACCCAGCCTGTGCTACCTCTTATCATTCTTAACAAAGTATGGAATTCCTGTTGAAAACAGTAAAGATTGTTGAGATTGTTAACTGGTATCAACCAGCAACTTATTTAAGGTGGACAGAATATCCTGTTTCATAGTTTAAGAAGGCTTTTCCTAGGGTTACAGTCTCAGAATGTCCTTTTAAAGGCAGTATATCTTCTACAGACTGTCTACATACAAGGAAAGTGAATGTATGATTTCTAGCTCTTATAAGTCTATACATCTCACATACTGCAGGGGAGCACTTTATCTGGGCTGGTCAGCAATGTGATACATTATGCTTTGGTCTGTGTATAAGGGAGTATGTGGACTCAGGCTGCCCCGAGGGCCGTCATACATGGACCGAGACAGGAATGCATGGCAGCTGGAGTAACACAGCACTCAGTGTTGTACTAAAGAAATGGTATCAAAAGAAAACCCTATCTGTCCTTTAAAAGCAATATATAATTTGTGTAGGTACACAAAACAAAAGAATTATGATTGGACAAACATGATACAAATGTCAAAAACGCTCAGTGTGGAGGGGTTGTGCGAAATGTTTGCATTGCATGTATGTTTGTAACAGCAACATCTATTGAAACTTTCTGTCCAGGGTGAG
Source organism: Sceloporus occidentalis (assembly GCA_023333645.1). NCBI lineage: Eukaryota > Metazoa > Chordata > Lepidosauria > Squamata > Phrynosomatidae > Sceloporus > Sceloporus occidentalis. Next base: position 761,114 of record JALMGF010000037.1, on the reverse strand, counting down.
TTGTGCCATAAAACAACAGGGTTTGGCATGCATTGCCTGTTTGAAAACATAACATATATGTATGGGGCCCATTAGAGGTTTACCCAGAGTCCATTTAAATTAATTAGAAAAAAACTGTAAGTGCACAAGAGGTCTTCCTCTGTAACAGTGTGTTCGAACATGTATTAATTTAATTGTCAGTTTTAATGTTTATTGATAGTTTTCACTGCCACTCTATTGTAATAGTGTTTTATAATCTATCTAGGAGTTCCACTTTACTCTGTGGCAATACTTATCGCTAGCATATGAATAGCCGTTTACCTGTGCATACGTATTCCAAGTGTATTAATAACAAGATTTTTAATACAGTGGGGATTGAGAGGGTTAATTCAGCAGCTCTCAGCTCAGCAGTCCCTGAACAAACAGATTAATCTGTGCTCGTTAGGGGAATTTACCAGCAAACTGGCACTAATTAGGCAATGGCTGCAGCACCCCAATTTGCCACTAGTGGGCAATAGAAAGAACCTGCTTCTGTCAATCCCTTACAAACACAACCTCCAACATGTTTTGTGAACCTGAAGGCCACAATAAAATTTTTACTATATTATCCATACAGTTGCATAAAGTTAGTATACTTCTATTTAAATGTGATTCCTAGCAATGAGAGCATGCATACGGAGAAGTGTTAGTAGTTCAAGAGTGCCAAGACTGTAAACTCACAAGACTCTCTTACTTTGTTTTAATCTTATTGTCAGTTTGTATACTGTAAATATTAGTTTTATTGAAACACTCCATAATGTTAATGTTAATTGTCTGGCACTCTATACATAAAATGTAATGCAATGTAATTGTTCACAAAGTACCTTGCAATAAAAAAAATGTATCTGTGGAGATAAAAGAGTTAATGAGACTCTATGGAACCCCACCAGCCTGTTAACAGAGTGAGAAAGATAGAACAGGGATTTGGGGAAATCTTTTGCCCCAAACTCCCCTGAGGGCTCTACAGCAACCTGACAATTAGATAATTAGTATGAATATTAATTGGCAGATCTGTTCCTCAGCCCAGTGTTCCTTTTTTATTGTATAACATTTTGAAAACACTTTATTCCACTAGAAACCCATGTCATGGGCGTTACTGTAGTGCAGACAAAAAGGTTTAGCTGTGACTTTTCAATTCTTATGTATAAATTCTATATAGACAGAATTTTTAAAGCAGAAGGAAACAGTACCAACAGATTTATTATTACTGTCATCATCTATTTATATACATTTAAAAATATTATTTAAAAAAAATAAAGCAAATTTAAATCAAGTTTTTTTAGCTAGCTGTTACTTTTTCTAAAACCTAAAGACATTCAGACTTCCCATTTCGTATGTAAAGTCTCTTTTTTCCATCAGCCTGTGAGATGCTACTCTACCATGTCAATGGCATGGATTCCGATCCTAAACATGGCCGATAGGGGAGAATGTATTGGTAGGCAGTAAACACTCTTAATGCCAATGTCTGTGCACAACATGTCTACCCTGTCTAAGAAAGGCATTAATAAAAAAACACCTTATTTGAAGCCTTACCATTGGTCCCTAAAAACTGGGCTTTGCTGATCTTTAAAGAATATTCAAAATACTAAAAGTGACCAAAAATTATAAATTTAATACAAATCCTTTCAGCCATAGTTGTAATTGTCTGGAGGGTTTTGCTTGGAAAGTCATTTACTGCTGTTCACAGACAGGGCATGGTGACAGACTTTTCATTACCAACAAGAAAGGTGTTATATGGTCAATATTATATTCCTAAGTAGGTTGATTATATTTTTTATTAAACAGAAGATTTTTATCCTGTAAAATGTTTGTAAATGCACATATATTTGTGTTTTGCTGGGTCTGCATTTCCAATATTTATTTGCAGCGCCTAGAAATACTCAATAGCAATGTCATTGAAGCCGAGTTTCACATACGGCTGGCAGACAGCAGTCTCTCTATTATTCCAACGTATCTTCCAATTAACACTTCTTACCCTGGGCTCAGCATCCCACAGGAGAAAGTCTGGACTAGAGATCGGGCAGCATGGGGATGCAGGAAAGGAAGACAGCTATTAGATTAGGGGAAAGGGAGCATTTGAAAGCAGGAAGATTAAATTAGAAAAGGGAAAGTGGAGAAATGCAGAGATTGTGAAGACTGAAATGAAAAAGAAAAAAAAAGCAGGTCAAGAAGCAATAATAGCTAATATTGAGGTGCCATCCTTTTTTGTAGAGAAAATCTATTGCAGGAATCACATTGCACAAATAATTCTATATAGATAACATTGTGTCTTGTACAGTGCAAGAGGATTCACCCCCTTGGCATTTTTTCTATTTTGTTGCATTACAACCTGGAATTAAAATGGATTTTTGGGGGGTTTGTATCATTTGATTTACACAACCTGCCTACCACTTTGAAGATGCAAGATATTTTTTATCGTGAAACAAACAAGAAATAAGACAACCCCCCCCCAGATAACTTGAGCTTGCATAACTATTCACCCCCCCCCAAGACAATACTTTGTAGAGCCACCTTTTACAGCAATTACAACAGCAAGTCTCTTGGGGTACGTCTCTATAAGCTTGGTAAATCTAGCCACTCGGATTTATGCCCATTCTTCTAGACAAAACTGCTCCAGATGCTTCAGGTTGGACGTGTTCAGCTGGTGTACAGCAATCTTTACGTCATACTACAGATTCTCAATTGGATTGCGGTCTGGGCTTTGACTAGGCCATTCCAAGACATTTAAACGTTTCCCCTTAAACCACTCGAGTGGAGATGGAAGGTGAACCTCTATCCCAGTCTCAAATCTGAAAAATGTATCTATTATTGTGTAGGTTCATAGAAGATCAATGTATATAATATATATATTGGAATTAAATTGATGAATCTAACATTAACTTCTAATATCTTAATTCACCCATACTGTTTAATCTAAATGTCCAAACATATATATATTAAACATGGAAAATACGTTTTTTTCGGTACAAAATTACAAGAGTGATTACAATTTGCCCATATAAAATGTGTGTTGGTTTTTTAAGCATAGAAACATAGAATGTGTCAGCAGATAGGCACTTAGGCCCAAAAACATTCACCATCACTGCAATCGATAAGTAATAACCAAAAGGAAGATTCAACTGGTGATAAGACAAATATTAAAACCTCAGGTTCATGTTTCATACATTATCCCCAATATTTTCAAAGATGAAAGACCCTATACATTGTTTTAAGTTGAACCCTTCTTAAAGTGTGGGTGGAAGTTTTTATTTATTTTAAAAAAATATGTAAAATATTATTTTTTTGTGACACTCATTTACGTTACATTTTATTTATACAGATTTTATAATACTATTACAAGAAGGTGACAGTGAAAGAGTAACATTAAAACAATTGCATTATTACACATTACACATACATACTATTGTGAACTTACAGTTTAATTCTATGTAATTCCAATGGTCCTGGGCAACCTTTCTATACATATATTTTATGTATTCGGATAGATAAATGTGCCCATATGCAACATAAAACCCTGTTGTTCTAGATGACAACTCATCCTAACTCCTTAGCAGACACTATGGCCAAATGACATTACAGACATGCTCCTCCTAAGAAAATGCTCAGCTTGACTAATGTAAAGACAAGCACTCAAAGACTGGTTCCATTTAAAATTTCGTCCCCAAAATGTACTTGCATTTTAACCTTTTTGTATGAGGTGTTGAAGAACATGGAGGTATAACAGCATCCACATTTAGCAGGTGTCTGTGACAGACAGGTAGCATTTTAATACAACAAAAGATCTTTTGCAAACTGGATTTTTTGTTTTATCTCCAAAGATTCCCAGAGATATGATAAAAAAAAATACTGTTTTTTTTTCTTTATGAATCCTCTTTAAATAATCTGAATAGAAATTAACTACACTGTCAAGATGTCTAATGTGCCTGCATATATAATTAGATTGTTGGGATGCATTTACAAATGTCCTGGCAGACTGAAGTTACAGTAGCTGTCTTTCACGTTGTACACCGTGACTGTGAGCACTTTAGTGAATAGAGGAAAATATCCTATACAGTTTATCACCAACAGAACCATAGTACACCTCAGGAATTGTGCTAGACGGGAAAAGTGAAAAAGAGTGAATTAGATGGGAGGAATGCAACAAGAAGAAAGCATCAAGGAGGAGAAAGGACAAGAAATAGTAGTGAATAGGAAGACATTCCTTTATGGTTATGAGAAATAAGCAGGATGAATGGTAAAATAAAAGCATTATGGAGGTAGAAAGAGTCTAAGGAAAAATACAAGAATAAGTGTAAAAGAATACAAGTGTGAAATCAGGTACGGGCATTACTTCAAATGAGAGAAGAAAGTGTAATAGAAGACAATATGGAATGGATACAGTGAGAAGAATATTCATTGTTGGGATAGCAAGGCGTGTTTATGGGACACTACCCCTAGACTGACCCAGGGCAGCTCCTCCAGCATCTACCCTAGGCAAGGTCCTTTCCTTGTGTCACACATCCTATGTTTATCATGCGACATAATATTATATCTCATTTTGTTGTCTCAGAACGGAAGGAGGTTGTGTGGCTAGGCACTTACTATAAATGGACTGATTACAGGAAACATCCCAATTGGTTCACTGAGCAGCGACCCACTGGGGAGCACAACCAAGTATTTTGTCCCCAGTAATGCAGCACAGGAGCTGGATCCATAATTGAGCTCATGTTAGCCAGAGCAAGAATATTCCAGTGGGCAGTAGCATAACAGGAGCTTCAAGACTGTCCTCTTGCATTTAGGTATGAACAGTTTGAACTCTCTGCTTAATCAACATATTTTGATAGTGCCACCCTATTGTTATGTGAAATATATATATATATATAAAACATGTGCTATGGCAATCTTGAGCCAACTGTAATTTACATCTAAAACTGTTGACTCCTCATCACACATGTTAATGAACTGTTTTCTGCCTTAAGGACTCCTTGTAAATTATATAAAGTAGGACAACAAGCAGTGGCTTCTATGGTTGGAGCAACCCCTCTTGGTTTCTTTGGTGAACATGGGGTGTACATTTCTCTGCAACATTTTTGTATCCCTATGAATCATAGGAAGTAGAATATATTGTAAAAAAATCATATGATGTGTTATTCTGTAAACTGTTGGACAGACTCCATACAATAACTTTTAATTTTCTACTTCTTGGTACATAACAAACCATATTGTTGAATTCTCTGATAGACATATCTTAAAGTAAGAAAATGTTTGTCACTGTCACCTTTAAAATGCCCAGCTCTGTGTGGTTTAGCATGGCTCTGATTTACTGACCCCTTTTATCTAGAAGGGGATTATCTGAGCGTGAGAGTGAATATGTAATAGAGACGCAATGAAACAGGGAGAGAGATTAAATTGTAAACAGTGTAGACTGATAGACTATTTTTCTTATAAGTCAAGGTTTCTGGTGAGTGTGGGGGAGGAGTGCGCTGGTGAACAGAAGGAATGACAGAGGGAGCTGCAAACAGGGTAGAGGAGGTGTGAATGGCACAGAACATAATTACAACAGGGGACAGGGAAGCATTCGGAATATGGTAGGAAAGGAAGTGATGAGGAAAAGAGAAATGTATAAAGAGAAAGAAAGCAGAGCAAAACAAGGGGAATAAGCACAGGAAGATGGATGGTAAAAGCGCGGAACAACTAAGCAACTGAAATAGGAAAACAGTGTCATTTAGGACTTGTAGTAGTAGTAAAAAAAACATTAATAAAATAGGCCATGGATTAAAAAAAATAAAAAGCGAGTAAAGATATTGGAGTAAAATGAAAGGAAGGGTGGAATGGAGTGAATGAACTAGCGAAGGCTTGAGTGCAGGGGATTTGTGTGCATGTGGTGGCGGGGGGTTACTATGTCCTTGAAGAGAGGCTTATTCAGCACATGCAAGGTTTTGTCTCTTAATATTTAATTTCTAAAGAAAAGCTTCAAAGCAAGGAGGAGGGGGGCGGTTGTTCTGGGGCTGGGGTATACCGACCAGTCCTGTGTATGAGGAGGGGGCTGTACAGGAGGAAGAGAACTGATTGAGATTCTAAGCACTCAGATTTTTTAAATATGACGAAAAATATTGATCCACTCAGAGACGACAAAATCTGTTGATAAATATTGATCAGGGCTCGACTGATCAAGGGACAGGAGCGTGCAATGAGTGCATACGATTTTTAACAAATGCACATTTCAATTGATGCTTGGGAGGAGTAGTTTAGAAGTGTCTTCATAAGCAAACAAGTGTGAAAGGCTGTGTTTACATGTTTGCTTATTTAAGCGTGCATAGCACAGAGTGTCTAAACCCCAGCTGCAAAATAAAAGCATTTTCCTGCAGCAAGTATTGTGTTAGCGTACAAATGCTTTTCATAGGATGTTGACCATATTGAGTTCTTTAAAAAAAAAAAAAATCCCGAAGATTCAAACCAGTGAACGCTAGCAATTTTGAAGACTTTGCGCACCAAATATGAAATAACTAAACTTTCTCTAAAATTCACTTACTCTCACATTTAGACACGTGTATAAATAAAACAGAAACAAGAAATACTTAAGTTACTGGTGCTTGGAACAAAGACAGTTATAGTCTATTAACTCGGAATAAGGCACCCTGTTAAAATAGAGGTAGGGGATAAGCAGCCACTAGGCCATAACCTTATCTTAATGTTCAAGAACACAAAGCAAGTAACACAAGTAGTAATGTGACATTTGTCTGGCACAAGCACTGAATGATTTACATTACCAACCATATCTTAATTTCTGGTTTTGGCGCTCAGCATGTGAGTGGTTTCTGTTAAAAGCCTCATTTTCCTAATGCTTGTGTAGGCACTGTTTCTAGGAAACGAAACCCACTCATTCCTACTTTATACTGTGTTTTGAAAAAAGCAGCCCTCACTTGGCTCTTAATTTCTTCTACCATTCCCATCAGTATACATATTTAGAATTAATTTTTCAAAATTGCTCTCAATCACAATTTCTATTAACTAGCATATAAATCTTAAAGAAACAACCAGTAATTTTATAACATAAGTTCTATACCATTTCATTTTAAAAAACCTTTTCATCAGATCATTTTAATGAGATTTCAACCTAACTGCTCACAAATAACACACAAATGTATTTTCTACATTTATTTGTATTTAAATAAATCTAAATATGCCATTTTAAAAATGGGGATTTGGGAGCATTCTGACAAATGTTACATTGCAACATTTTGCGGAAGCAGCATGTACTTTAGAACTTACAAGCTGTTATCTTACTGTAACCAGTACTGGTTGCTTGCAAACAGTAACTACCGGCTCATGCAGTAGCATGGAATCAATTGGCCTCTGGTCTCAGTTCGTTGGCCCATCAGATACTAGCAGGGATGGACTAGGAATTAAAACCAGCCCTGGAAATAATTGAATACCAGCCCCATATTTCATGGTACCATTTGTGGGCACACTGCACATAAATGCTTTCAGACCTTGCATGCACTGATCTTTACTTTGTCTGATCTTGCTTTGGAAACTTTGCTCTTGGGCAATGCATTACCTTGCTACTAACCACCGAATACTTGGTCTACAGTCAAGTGTACCAAACCCAGCTATTCATTTATCACATGTCAATCTACAGTCTACAGAACTGGACAATACACTGACCATGACTTGATCTGCAGTCTTCTCTTCCAAACCTGACGTTGCCAGTAATGTCTCTAACAGGGATGTAATGTTACTGGTAGGGCTGAATCTGCGAAGGAGTAGGTAGGTAGGTATTGTTTGCACCATTGATATCCTGCAACTACATACTCCCTGCAGATCCAGCCCAACCAGTAACATTACATCCCAGTTAGAGACCCTTTTTGTGGCAGGTACATCTAGCTAGCCATAAAGGCATATGCATGAGATGATGAGAAAGATCCATGCTGATATATCACCATCTTCCTTCAAAAAAAGGTTCACAGGGACAGATTTGCGAGATGATGCAAGCTGGGCATTTGGTGCCTCACACTATTCATCAGGTTATGTGTTATCAAAGAGAGTCTTGGATTTCACCATTTTCCTGTGATTGCAAGTTGCAGCTATAATTCCTCTTCTCTCTAACCAAGCTGCGTTTTTCCTTCGTCTAGGTAATTGAGGGCTGATTGCAGTGAGGCCCACCCCAGCTGAGGTCGATGTCGTTCTGGCACAGGCTCTGTTGTCTGACTCTATCTTATATTATGTTACATTTTATTATATATAATGCAGAAGTGTAATATTAAGCACAGTGTACTGGTCAGAGTAAAATGAAGAACAGATGAGACCGTGGTAAAGACACTAGGGCACATTCAGTGTGCACACTAGGCCAACCAGACAAAGAGAGTCACCAAGTTAAAAAAGAACAATTATGACCAGGATAAAGAATATTATCATTTTCTGTATATAAACTGAGTCTCTTTCCCTTATGTACACCCATGAACATTAACACAATGACAGTTGTGGTCATAAAAACACATACCAACACATATATTGACAACTACTACTATCAATACACAAAAGCATGCAGACGCATACATTTTTATTTTTAATTTCATTTTTTTAATCTTTCAGCTACTTCCTACGTACTAACATTTCCTGTAGAGAGGGAGTCTAATCAAATTGCAGGAAAGTAGAAGAGGCAGGGGATATGTGCTGCTGGCAGTACTGACAATTAAATGGTAGTGTAAACCAAAACCTTTTTTCCGTTTATGTACACATCTTTTGTATTCAGGCAGGTTCAGTTCTAAACATAGACTTTAGCAAAGTATGAAACAATGTGTAAATATCATCCCTAGAATATCTAAATGACAAAAACATAAACCTTTTCTCTTTTCTAACTTCAATTATCACAAGACTTCTAGAAAATAGTTAATTTCTGGGTATGCTTAACTTTGTTAGCACATGCACTGTACAGTTGTTATATGTTCCAGATGGCTTTTACATATAGCATAGGAAGGGGTTACATGGTCAAAAATAAAACACACAAGCTATAGGTTTACATGGGAACTCCCTGTATTTCACCTGGAAGCTCCAGAAATCAGATGTGATTCCTGGAGTAGTGTGTTTAATCTACGGGTGAAGGTGCTGTATTTGGCCCTTACCACTTCTGCACCCATCCCACCCCTTCTTGGCGTCTTGGCTTCTCAATTATTTTGGGGGCTAGCCCATCACTATGAATGGCAAACCTCCAAACCTACGCATGGCTAGCTCCACCTCCTTAATCTACCCCCCTTCTTACTTTCTATAATGAGCAAGAGAGCTCCAGGGGCAATGCCTAGGCATCACTATAGATAGCTTGAATAAATTAATTAGTTATTATAAAAGTTGTAATGGTGACAGCTCCCACTTGTGGGGTTATTTCATGAATGTAAAAAGTAAAACAGTCACATGATAATAAATACTTTATTAGCCTGTGTGCTAATAAATAATTACATAAGCTCTTAACAGCAGACATCATTGGTACCAGCATCAAATGACCCAGCCAGACACCAAATTAGGGGCCACCTAAGACTATTGGCCCCCCTTACACTATATGGGGCATATGTTACACCCTTGCATGGTGCTAGTTATAACATATTTTATCCTGACAGCATTGAAGTATTTAGGTAATTGAGGCAGGGAGATCTAAAGAATAGTTATGCAAATGACTGCTCTACAACTGTTGTTGGATTACAGTTCCCTTCATCCCTATTGCAATTAACCTTTGGCACTAAAAAGGCACCACTGAGAAAGCAAAGAAGATAGTCCCTTTAAATGTTTGCAGTGGTTGTAAATATATCCAGTTACATGAATTAAAATATCCATTGTGTAACACACGCTTTAACCAAAAAGATAGGTATATTTTCAGCATTTGTACGTTAGAACAATCTGAGTGCTCAAATATCTCATAACATACAGTTAGTCACAGAGGGGGTACATGACAATGTTTGGAAGGACAAGGGGGTAAGCTTAGATATATTGTGAGCTAAGTGAGTTGAGGGGCTTATATTTATACTATACAGTTTAGAGGAAGCTCCGGATTACATTCTTTCAAAGATCCAACTGAAGGTACAGCTTTCCTGTCCACTCATCCTTTTCATGGTTGGTAGGAGTGGTAGTGCCAACTGGCAGGGAGTTGGGGGTTCTATGGAGTCAATTAGATCTATGTTGATCCAGTTTGGTATATAGTGCTACATATCTATACAGGCACTCTGCTAAAAACCATGCACATAGGCTATTGGAGTACATTTACATACCCAGCAGCAAACTTTATGATGCCTAATGTAAAGGCTAGGGTGCAGACTTTAGCACTCGGGAAGGGGCTTAGTAGCTCTGCATAATGCTCAAGACAAAAAAGGCACAGGAAAGGTGGAAGAGAATAAAAAAGAAAAAACAATAAATAAAAAAATGGTGACTCTTTATATCTGGCAATAAATTAATCATGGTTAATAATAACAATAATAATACAATTTCTGCAACACATACTGCTTATTACGTTTATAATTGTGGTACAGAATCAAGTGGTACATAAATATGATGCAATAATAATAATAATAATAATGATATTCACTCCATTGCCATTACTGTCTTCCCATCCCTTCCTCACCCCGTCTGTCTCTCTTTATAAGGTCCCTTTATACAGCTCTTTATATTTATGGCTCCCTGGAGCACTTAAACACATCTCGAGACTGTAAAACAGATTGTTACTGATACAACTCCACATAAAGACCATGCACTGTGGAAGAGTTATTATAAGGATATGTAGAAACATATACTACATATATATATATGCAGAGAATTATAAACATCATACACACATTTTATACCCACCATAATCATTTTATGTAGCTCAAGGGATGGTGAATTTTATGGCTACGGTAGATGGAAAACTTAAGAAGCTGCCTGTTTAGCTCAGAAGCTATAAGAACATTTTCTTCTGTTCACAAAGAACCTGTTATAGAATACATATGGACATTTTCATTTCGAGTGTTGTTGTCGCTGCCCTAGGCATGACCAAAGACCTAGCTTACACTTGTCCACTTTTCTAGGTGCTGGCATATGACATCACAGCAAAAAGAAAAAGCTAAAAACTAAGTTCAGTAATTTCTTAATTATTTCACTAGTAATTAATTGTTCAGTTATTTACATTTGCAATTGGAAACACATGATATGTTTTACAAATATAGTGACAAATCCATATTTTTTTTGCTTTGTACCAACAGATTCACATTAAGGCTAGGTTTCCATAAAAACGCCAATTCAGCCACACGGCGTTTTTTTGTGAAAAAACGCTGCGGCCAGATGTTAGCTGTTCTTCAATAGGAAATCGCACAATGCCATATCCACTTGGCGTTTTTCTGTTTGGCGTTTTTTCAGTCCTCTTTGGCGTTTTTCCTGCTTTTTTGGGATCTGTGGCATTTTTTCAAAATCGCAGCATGTTGACACTCTGGCGTTTTTTGCAAGGAAATCTTGGCGTTTTTCTCCAATAGAAGTCTATGGGAGAGAAAAAACGCCATGAAAAAGCCATGTGGGTTTTGCCTTGGCGTTTTTTATGGGGTTTTTTTTCCACAGTTACAATGCAGAGGATGGACCCAGTATCTGTGTGTCCTACGAGAAATAGGCTGGAAACAAACAGTTTCACACAAAACAAAATTCATATTTAATTTTACATCATTTGAAACAAACATGCCATTACAAACAAACATACCAAACTGGATCCTGCGTGCCAAAAGCAACAGCAAACAGTTTGCACCATCATTTGGGGCCAATCTTCCTAGAGGAGCAGACATTCGCAATAAAGCATGCCTTACAAACCACAGAAAAGAGACAAAAGGGTCCGCCGGGGCGTGTTTAAGTAGAACTCTACCAAGGAAACAGGGGCGTAACTAGACGCCTCAGGGCCCGGTTGCGAGAATCTGTTAAGGGCCCCCCCACCCCCTCACACCCCCCCAAAAAACATGATTTTTACCCAACAATTTTTTTTCAACTAATTCAACAAATTTAATTTACATATTGAATCATATCTGTAAAAAAATCAAAGAAAAAGGGGCGCATGTACAAAGGGCATAATCCAGGGGTGTCCAAGTTTTTTCTGCAGTGGGCCACTTCATCAGAATTGTATACGTGCGCGGGCCGCACTCATTTTTCACTGTGACAAAAAATATGGCCTTTAATAAAATATGCAGATTAAAATAAAGTAAAATGACACAAAACCTTTACTCTTCCTCTCACTGATTTCTGGGCCTTGAAAGTTTTGCGACTACAAATTGGAGATTAATCTAGCCTTGGTGCAGAATTAATCTGAATTTTATTAAAGACAGGAGGCGAGTATTTTGCATTACTTCCTTTACTGAATAACCTCCAGCAGCAAAACAGTTAATGATAAAAGAACAAATAACCAATAAGAACAGAGCCCAAAGACCCTATAAATGATACAAAGTCCAGTCACTCCTCCTCTTTCTTTGCCAGGATAAGCCGAACAGGAAAAACCAGGAACAAACAGCCATATCCCAGCGGAAAAACCCAGCAGAAAACTGAACGAACAGGATCCACGAACACTCTAGACAGCGGAGGAGCGGCCTGAAAAGGAGAACAAATACGTGAAAGTACCAGGCATTTGTAACAAGGAAAAAACCTGGTAATAAAGACACAAGAAACTGGTTATAATACCGAAAACATCATGAAATAAAAACTAACAGTAAACACATATAAACAATCCCCGAAAAAAAGGCAAACCCAACGAAAAAACCCAGGGAGGGAAAATCTAGAAGGGGGGGAAAATACTCGCCTCCTGTCTTTAATAAAATTCAGATTAATTCTGCACCAAGGCTAGATTAATCTCCAATTTTACAGCAAGACAGGATGCTTCGTATTTTGCAATTTTAACGCCCAGCCATAAAGCTAACAGAAGCATGAGACAGAGGGCGAAAGTAAAAAGTCCGGAACGTGGACTCCCGCGACCAGTCCGCCGCCAACATGATGTCGGCCATAGAACTGCCCGCAGCGAAAGCCGCCGAGGCAGCCGCACCCCTAACCGAGTGAGCCCCGAAAGAGTCCGGAACATCAGCCAACCGAAGGATCCAGCGAACCCACCTGGCTAAGGTGGGACTCGAAACCGGGCGGAAAGGTCGAACGTAAGAGATGAACAGAGGACCCGAATCAGAGGAACGAAAAGGACTAGTCACGTGAATGTAAGCTAAAACACAACGCGCCACACACAACCGAGGTCTGTCCGGGAAATAAGGATAAGAAACCGAGGACGACAGACATTTAGTCCGGCGTGAAATGCGAACGGAAACCCCCGCAGGGGAAAAAGAAAAAGAAGAAACATCAAAGGCCAGAACATCGGAAACGCGACGGAAGGACACCAGACAAAGAAGCAAGGCAAGTTTGGCAGACAATTGACGCAGGGACAACTGGTCGTTGTCTGGCCAACTCTCCAGGAACTCAAGGACCTTGGAAACGTCCCAAAAAGAAGCATAGCGAGGCAAAGGGGGTCTGGAAGACCGAATGCCGCGCAGGAGCCGACAGACCGCGGGGTCTTTACCGACCCCAAGGCCCGCCACGGGAACGTGCGCAGCAGAAATGGCCGACCGAAACAGGTTGATGGTCCTGTACGATTTCCCTTGGGAAAAAAGATGAGCTAAAAAGTTGATGACAAACGTTACAGGGGCCGTAAGGGGATCACAACGCTGTTCCAGACACCAGCGACTCCAGACCCTCCAAGCCTGGAGATAGGATTTCCTGGTGCCAGGAGCCCAGGATCCCCAGAGTAGATCTCGAGCCGTCGCCGATAAACCTGACATGTCCCAGGAGCCCCGGAAACTGTCCAGGCCACGAGGGACAGGCGGTCCTGCAGGACCAGAGGGTGAGGATACCCGTCTGGGTCCAGCAAGAGGTCCCCCAACGATGGAAGAAGAAGGGGATCCGCACAAGACAGCTCTAGGAGCAACGGGAACCAAGGTTGAGTTCTCCAGAGGGGGGTCAGCAGAACGATCGTAACACCCTGACGAGCTACGGTGTGAAGAGCCCGAAGGATCATGGAGAACGGGGGAAACGCATAAGCTCCCCTCGGAGGCCACGACTGGAGGAACGCGTCCGCAGCTTGCGAGAGCGGATCCGGCAGCCAACTGAAAAACGCTGGAGTCTGACAGTTGGTCCGGGACGCAAACAGATCCAGATGAAAGGGACCGCGGCGAAGCTCGATCGCGCGGAAGACCGAGGGGAGTAGACGCCAGTCGCTGGCGTCCCTCCAATGGCGCGAGAACCAGTCCGCCACCAAATTGTCTGACCCGGGTAGATACTCCGCCCGAATTGACAGATGATTGTCTAGACAATATTGATAGAGATCCTTGGTCAGCTCGGTCAGAAGCCGCGAGCGAGAGCCCCCCAGACGATTGATGTACCTCACCGCGGACACGTTGTCCATGCGCAGAACCAGGGAGCAGTGCGTAAGGTCCTTGGTGAAGCTGCGAACCGCGAAGGAGCCGGCTATCAGCTCGAGACAATTTATGTGAAGGCCGCGCTCCTCGGCGGTCCACGGACCTCCCGTGGCCACCGGGCCACAGGCCGCTCCCCAGCCCAACAGACTGGCGTCGGAGTCCAGAACGAAGTCCGGAACCGAGCCGAAAATGGCACGACCGTTCCAAGCTTCCAAGTGCCCCAGCCACCAGCGGAGTTCCAGACGAGCCTCGTCGGAAAGAATGATAAGGTGATCGTAAGAACCCGACGCACGAAGATGGAAAGTTTTTAAGCGCTGAAGAGCACGATAGTGGAGAGGGCCCGGGAAGATAGCCTGGATAGACGAGGACAGAAGGCCAATAACCCTCGCGAGGTTCCGAAAGGAAACGCAGCGACGACCGAGTAGGCGACGAATCTCCTTTTTTATAGATTGGACCTTTGCGGGCGGTAACCTGAGTACCGCTGCCACAGAATCCACCGTGAACCCCAGAAATTGGACAGTCCGAGTGGGGGAGAGAGATGACTTCTCCACATTGATAACGAACCCTAGATCCTGCAGGAGACGGACCGTGGTCGTGGTATCGCGAAGGAGGGTCTGCACGTCGCCCGCCATAAGGAGGATGTCATCTAGATAAATAATGGCGCGGATGCCCCTCGTACGAAGAAACTCCATAACCGGCTTTAGGAGCTTCGTGAAGCACCAGGGAGCCGAGCTGAGGCCGAATGGGAGACAAGTGAACTGCCAAAGGCGGTTTCGCCAATGGAACTGCAGAAAACCCCTGTCGTTCGGGTGCATGGGAACGGTAAGGTAGGCGTCCTTTAAGTCGAGTCTCGTAAACCAGTCGTTGGTACGTAAGAGGTCGCGGAGGAGATGTATGCCCTCCATCTTGAAGTGACGGTAGACTATGAATGCATTGAGGGCCCGCAGATTTATGACGGGGCGAAAGTCTCCCGACTTCTTGCGCACTAGAAAGATGTTGCTTAAGAAACGAGGGGAACCTGACGCCCGTTCTATAGCCCCTTTGTCCCGAAGCGAGCAGAGTTCTGAATGGACGAGAGCGACTGCCGCGCGCGCAAATCGAGGGGGGCAAGGAGGAAACGCTTGGACCGGAGGCGAAAGGAACTCCAGACGAAACCCTAGGACCGTCTGAAGAACCCAGGGGTCCGAGGAAAGGGCCGACCACGCATGGAAAAAATGGGCGAGTCTGCCCGCAATAGGTAGAGAGGGAAAAACAGGAGAGAGTTTTACCTGACGCAGTCTTCCCCCTGAAGGACGAAGATCCTCTACCGCGGTAGGCTCCACGCTGGAATGGTGTGCGGAAGCGGGACCGGAAGGTGTTGGACGACTCCTGATATCGGGGTCTTGAGCCGAAGGTGGCTGACCTGCTGGCGGCACGACCCCTCTGCCGGCCAGCCCTGGCGGAAAAACGGTCCCCGGATCTGAACACCTTCTTCAAAGATGTCTGCGCCTTCTCCAAGGAGGTGAAGACGGTAACGTGACGCGTAAGATCCTTGAGGAACTTCTCTCCAAAAAGCAGCCCGTTCGCTTCAGGACCAAGCTCCTTGGGAGCCAACTCCACCAATTTGGCATCGAGCTTGAAGAGAGCCGCTTTATGGCGCTCAGCTGACAGGGCACAATTAGCATTTCCCAGAAGGCATAGGGCTCTCTGGGTCCACTCGCGAACCAAACGCGGATCCAACGGAGATCCATCGAGAAGGGCCTCGTCCGCCATCTGAAAAATGTGAGTAAGAGGACCCGTAACATCCAAGAGCTTGTCTTGAGTGGAACGCAGACCAAGCTCGATCCCCTTCCTGGGATCCTTGCCATTCCGTGTGAGGAACGTAACGAATGATTGGTCAAACTCAGGTGTATTGGTGACCTTGGCGGGAACGGTTGGCCGGGGGCATTCTGACCGGAGCCGCTGGCGAACCTCTTTGTCCAGTGGTCTGCGGACCCAAAACTTGACAAACTCCGCAATGTGATCCGATGGGGTCCATTCGGTGGAGCGTGGATGACGTATTGCCCTGGGGTCGAAAAGTGGGATGCCCATCTGATCGGTGACCTCAAAAGGTTGATCCTGCTTGGAACAGGAGGGTTTGGGGTCGTCGGGTGGCAAAACGGGAGCCAAAACAGAAGGAGAGCCGTGACCAGAGGAGCCCGCCTGATACTCATCTAAGGTTTCATATTCTGCCTCTAGGTCGGCTGATGGTGACTCGGGATCTGTAACAGGCCTGGACCGCTTCAGAGGACCCTTGCCCTTGTCCGAGAGGGATGGGGCAGCCGCCCAACCACGTTTGCGGGAGGGATCCCGGTCGGTGGGGGAGATGGAAACCCCATTGTCAGATTCCTCGGCCTCAGCCGGAATGATTGCCTGGCCCGGGCGGGCTTGTTGAGCTTCAGCCAGAGCGGCGGGCAGAGAGGCCGCTAATGCTGTACGAAGCCATGCCTGAAAAGCTGCGGGGATAGGTGTCTCCGAATCATCCGCCATAATGCCCAATGTGTTATCTGAAACACATAAAGGGGAAATAGTAAGAGAGAGGCAAGGGCAAAACCGCTTGTATAATGAGGTAGCAGCTCCTAATAACAATACTGTAATATAGCGGTAGCAGAGAGGCGGGAAAAAAGGGGGGGGTCACCCCCACCAGACAGCAGAGGGGTTCACCCTCGCAAATAAAAGGGTACGTGACCCTGTAGTAAATGGTGGGTCCAAGACCCAAATAACCTGAGAGCCAGAGGCAGCAAATAGCCAAGGGGTTCACCCTCGTCAATGTACAAGGGGGGGTTCACCCCAACAGGCAGGTAACAAAACAAATGTGAGATGCAGGCAGGCTAAAGGTAAATATATCTTATTTATTTTAATTTTTTTATTTTTTTTTATTATATATATAATTATTTAGTTAGTTCAACTCAGTTATCTGCAATAAAAATGAAAAAGAGTGGCCGGGAATCGAACCTAGGACCCTAGAACTAAAAGACCTGCACAGTACCACTGTGCTAAAGAAAAACAAAATGGCCGCGCCGCGTGGTCAGACTAAAGAAGATGAGCCGCGCGCGGGGAAAAAATATATAAATAACGGCCGGATTGTGAACTAGTAGTTCACAATCCGAGGCGGCATAAACCAGAAAAGCTGGACGAACCCGCCGCGCGGTCTCCGATACAGGAGACCACGCGGTAAGAAAACCAGCCGGGGAGAGGAAACACAGTACCGCGGCCGGATTGCAGACAGACAGTCTACAATTCGAGACCGCGGTGAAGGACGGGTTGAGTGATCCCGTCGCGCGGTCCCAACCAGGGACCACGCGGCCGGAAAGCTCAAGCCCAGAAGAAAAACCGTCGCGGGACGACACAGCCGCGCGGATAGAAGCCCGCGAAGTCGCGTCACGCGGCAGAGATGCCGCGGCGCGACCGCGAGGCGCAGGCCCACGTGACCGTCGTATAGATAACGACGTAGACACGCGGGAGGAAAGTTAATAAAACGAAAAAAGGGGAAAAACCAATGGAGGCCAAACAATAAAATAACGATAATAATAAAATAATACAGGAGGAATACAACAGAAATACCACAATAATAATAAAATAATGAAGGTAGGACCAAAAATATAGTAGCTACCACAGAAATGAAAACCCAATAGCTAAATAACTATACCAGATAAGGAAATAAGTAAATAAGTAAATAAGTAATAGGCCTAAATAACAATCTTCCAGATAGGAATATAAGTAATAGGCCTAATAATTAGGGCAAATAAAATGGAAGGTTCTCACCTGGAGGCTAAGCAGCAAAGAAAGAGGAGGAGTGACTGGACTTTGTATCATTTATAGGGTCTTTGGGCTCTGTTCTTATTGGTTATTTGTTCTTTTATCATTAACTGTTTTGCTGCTGGAGGTTATTCAGTAAAGGAAGTAATGCAAAATACGAAGCCTCCTGTCTTGCTGTAAAATTCAGGATTCCCTAGATTTATTCTAGGGATGAACTAAAATGAAAATTCTGGACCAAAACATTCAGGGTTCACTTAGCCAAAACCGAAAATGACCCCCACCTTTAAAAATAATAATAAAAACTCACATGTTTAATAAAAGTAGGTAACACACAATTGGACAAAATTAGCAATATGACTTGGCATGATAGGAGTGTGATTGCTAACAGCAATCACACTCCTATCATACCCAGGCAACCAGTAAATGCTGGTACCTAGGCATGATGGGACTGTGCTCGCTGTGATTGCTGTTAGCAATCACACTCCTATCATGCCAAGTCAGCCAGTACATGCTGGTACAGGGTGGCTGTAAGTGATGTGCAGACCCCATACTGCTGGCAGCATCACTACACAAGGGGGGCAGCTAGCTAGGTTTCAGCATGTACTGGCTGACTTGGCATGATAGGAGTGTGATTGCTAACAGTAGTCACAGTCCCATCATGCCTAGGTTCCAGCACTTACACATCCATCCAGTAAATGCTGGAACCTAGGCATGATGGGACTCTGATTGCTGTTAGCAATCACACTCCTATCATGCCAAGTCAGCCAATACACGCTGGTACAGGATGGCTGTAAGTGATGTGCAGACCCCATACTGCTGGCAGCATCAATACACAAGGGGGGCAGCTAGCCAGGTTTCAGCATGTACTGGCTGACTTGGCATGATAGGAGTGTGATTGCTAACAGCAATCACAGTCCCATCATGCCTAGGTTCCAGCACTTACACATCCATCCAGTAAATGCTGGAACCTAGGCATTATGGGACTGTGATTGCTGTTAGCAATCACACTCCTATCATGCCAAGTCAGCCAGTACATGCTGGTACAGGGTGGCTGTAAGTGCAGACCCCATACTGCTGGCAGCATCACTACACAAGGGGGGCAGCTGGCCAGGTTTCAGCATGTACTGGCTGACTTGGCATGATAGGAGTGTGATTGCTAACAGCAATCACAGTCCCATCATGCCTAGGTTCCAGCACTTACACATCCATGCTATCACACACACACTCATTTATTCATATAATCATTAATTCACAGATTCATTCCCTCAATCACACACACTCATTCAAACACCCTCCCCATCCCCTTACCTGAACTGCAGCTCCCTCGATGCCGCTCACAGACTTCAGCAGGGGGCGCGGCCTCCCTCTGCCTTCTCTGCTATAGCACAGAGGAAGTAGGATGTTACGTGAACTCCGCTTCCTCTGTGCTGTCCAGAAGACCCTCCCACAAGTAAGTAGCAGGGCTTGAGGTGCAGCTCGTGTAATATCGGTTGCCCTGGCTGCCGATCTTACGCGGGCCGCACCTCGAGGTCTCGCGGGCCGCATGTTGGACGCCCCTGCCTTATTTAAAAAAAAAAAAAAAACTTAAAAAAGATTTCGGGCGGCCCCTTGGCTTGGGCCCCCCTGCCGCCGGGGCCCGGTCGCAGTCGCGACCCCTGCGACCCCGGTAGATCCGCCACTGCAAGGAAATGACATCAGGAGGGGGCAGATACTTGCCATTTATCCTAATCCCTTTTAGCTGGGTCAAAATTCCAACGTGTAAAGGCTGGAAAAACTGCCTAAGGTCAAAAAAGCAATTTCCACGGAAATTCCACACCTTTTTTTCTAAAACTCCAGAAAAAACGCAGGAGAATGCAGTGGCAGTTTTCTTGGCGTTTTTCCTGGCGTTTTTCATCAAGAAAAAAACGCAGGACAAAAACCCAAGTGGAAATCTATCCTAAGCCAGACTAAGGAGACAATTTATCAGCTATGTTGTGAAAACCTAATTAATGTTTTTACCATTAAAAGCTTCTTCTTGATCCATTCACCAAACCAATATCCATGCGCATTTTCAGAAGTGTCCAAATCCCCAGGTGGCATTTTCAGTATGCAGCTTGCATTTCACTCAGTGCTAATTACAGGATCCACTGATCCATCAAAGTTATCCTGGATTTTGCCCTTTTAAACACCTACCATACCTTTATGTCATTTAAATAATGATTTGTCTTTAAAGCTTACTAAAAATCAGTTTGTCAGTATTAATACAAAAGGCACTGTCTATTAAAAGCACCATGTGAAATGTATCTTTTACTATAAATTTCTTGGCAGCAGCTAAGGTTTAACCGAGACATTGGCCCTGTTATTTATAACATAGGGATTGTTTTGGATCCAGATTTATTTGTACTGTTGTTCCACTGACACGTGGCCAGTGAGGCCAGGCTGGTTCCCAGCATAATCAAGTCCAACATTAGCCGAGTCTCATGTAAAGAGTCTTTATGCCCTCAGCTGAGAATGCTATTAACATCATTAGACGGCCTCAAACAGTATATGCGGTCCAAACCATGCGTTACCCAGTCACCAATGCAAAGTTAATTTCTCTCCATATTTTAGGCAATAAGGGGAAAGTACAAAATTGTCTCTTGCACCATAATATGTATAATGTTGGATTACACACCATATATCACACTTTCTAAAAACCTTACATGTATATTCAAAAGAGCTGTCCCATATAGTGGCATAATTAAAACGCTTTGCTTCATTCAGATTTTTTGCCAGTAACCCTTAATAGTCATGTGACATAAAACCAGGCACTGATTTCCATGGAAACTTAAAACACCCCTTAAAAGTCTCTGTTGACATTATGTGTATAACTGAACTGATTTTGTAAAACTACCTATATCTTGTATTTTTTTTTGGTCAATCTGTGTAATTGGAGAATTTAGTTTAAACATTTAGTTTATGGAAGCTGAGATTTGTGGCAGGTACCGGCACATGCAGCATTATATTTAAGCAATTTCCTTTTTCCTCTAGTTTCTCCTCAGCCACCCTTTCAAGGAATGCCTTCTGTGTATGTGATACCTTTCATCTATAGTGTACTTACTAATATAACCAGTATATACTATATATACTGCCCTTTGAATAAGTAACCACCTGTACGCTTTTAATCTTCTTATAATCTTGTATCTGTTTATTGGAATACAAACACTGGAAACAAAAATTGCTAATTTTTGTTTAATAAACTATTAGTTTATTTTTCTCATTGCAACACTATGTCATCATCACTCACTATCTTGTTTCCTTTCTCATTTCTCTTTCGCTTGTTGGACTATTCAGGTATGAAGAAGGGAGAATTACATTGTATAGACCTTACTCCCCAGGCTGAGAAAACACATACTGGAATCTTATTTTCTGCTTCAGGGGATCAGCTGCAAACAGACATATTAACATGTATCTATCTATCTATCTATCTATCTATCTATCTCTCTATCACCTCTCTAATGTCATACACTGCAGGTATAATACTGTTCAAATGTTTGGGGTCACTTAGAAATGTCCTTGTTATTGGAAGAAAAGCAAATTTTATCCATAAAAATAACAGGAAATGGATCACAATGTAGATATTGTTAATGCTTTAAATGATTATTGTAGCTCTAAAAGGCTGATTTTTAATGGAATATCTTCATAGGCATACAGAGGCCCTTTATGAGTAACCATCACTCCTGATCATTAGAAACCATTTTGCAATTATGTTGCACAGTTATAAAAAGTGACTCCAAACAGTATTGTATGTACTCTGACATACATGATCATTTATTGTCTTTACCTTTAATGTTTCTGTGTATTTGTGAGTTTTGAAAATTAAACTATTTGTGTTGGTATTGTAATCACCTGTGGATATCTATGTGTTTATTAATGAATGCACAGCTATGGAAAGAACATAACCAAAATGCTGATAATTAACAGATCAGGTTTCCGAATGGATAATGATGCTCAAGGGCCACAAACCCAGCAGACCCCTGGCCTGTTCATGAGCTGAGTGGCCCTATGAAGGCTCTGGTGTCCATCCATAAAGCCACTGTAAGGACCTCCAGCTGCGGAGGGAGGGATGGAGAGCTTGAACAGGTGTGGTTCTGGCACAGCCTCTACTCTCATCTCCTCCAACATCAGGGTGTCTCTCACACCAGCTTTCCCAACCATAGTCTTCATATTATTCACACTGACCATTAAAACGTAAGGGCAATTGTGTGCTGATTTCAGAAATTAACCCTTGCCATAAAAGTAGAAGCATTCTTCTCATCTGGCACTTTAATAGTTAATGATCGGTGTAAAAACGTTTCACAAAATACTTCATAAAATCGACTTAAAAAAGGAACGCTGGTGTTTTGAGGAGAGTCATTTGCATATAAACCAGATGATTAGAAAGCGGTGCATTTCTGAACGTTAATATCATTCTCTCTAGACAGAACAATTATAGACCGTCATATATGATGCATTAAATGTATGGGAAGACAGGTATGTGTTAGCTAAGGTACTATATATGTGTATGAAGATCAATACATTGATGCATATTTAATACCTGCATATATGACCTGTGTTCACATGTAAAGGCAAGCACACTAATATATCCCAATACACAAATGCGAGCTTATCCCCAGCTCACACCTCCCTTTCCCAAGGGACCCCTGAGCTGTCGAGAAATTAAAATCTGGTAACAAAATCAATTATTTATATTCATTCCTGGAAGGAATGATGAATAAGGAGACAAATGTAACCCCTGCCTGGCCATATTGCCTTGGTGACAGATACTGTTGGGTGGTGTATAGGCTAGGACTGCATTCTTTATATGCCTATAAATGTAGAGATAAATGTAGGATCATATAACAATTGCCAAACTTGATGGGAACGAAAGACTGACCACCTAACGTTGATATTTACATTTAATTTCAATTCAGTATGTAAGATATGCGTGTTCCTGCATTTATTCATGTGTCTTTTAAGCCAGAATGCCTTATCATGTGCTTTGGAGCTATTTGCACACAGCAATGAAAACAGGAATCTGAATGAGGAATAGGAAAAGGAGTAGCAGGGCAGGGAAGGGGAGGGTGGGGAACTGTCAGATACATGGAGTGGAAGGGAGGGGTACAGATCAGGGACACACTGATGTGTCATTAATGTTTCATTCCATTTGCTGGTGGGGGGGTCCATACAGCTGTAACCCACTCAGGATCTGCTTTGGGTGGGGTGTGGGAGTGGACTAACAATGAGAGAACACTGGGCAGCTTATTGATGGTAGGCTGAGAACCCCTACAAAATTCTACTCATCCCTTCCTAATAACGGGGGGCAGACAGGGTGATGTTGAACCCACACCCCTTTACCCCAAGGGGCTGCTCCACCTAAGTAGACACCTCTTTTACCTTGTCTACATTTTTGACAGCTCCCAAAGTTTGGATAACCCGTTTCACAAAGCCTTTACACCAAATCCTAAAGGTAGATTCAGGAGGTAAGCAGCTTTTCTGATATGGGGGTTGTGGATAATTGGGGGTGATCTTTTGTAGACATGCAGACTCGTATCCATATGTGTCACTGGATTGACTGATGCATAATGTACGCGCATGTATTCTTAGAAACATCTACGGTAGCTACCTGTATAGATCCATTTATTTGCCAAATAGTGTTAATATTGAATGATATATGTATATATATATATATATATATATATATATATATATATATATATATATATATATATATATATATGTATATGCACTAAATGACGTGTATGCATTTTAACTTGTCCTTGAGCTACATGTGTATGCTGGACATGTATAGCCATTCCCTCTTAGATAAAGATTTGCATTACCATGCAGTGAGGAGGCAGCACTTTATGCAGGTCGAATTTAGTCTTTTGTACACAACGTTCTGATTCTATAGCTTCATATGCTGTGTGCATTTAACGCTTTCATTGTCAAGGGGTAGGCTTTTGCACCCTTTGGCACATACAGTGTTAAACCTCTGCCTTTACCAACATATATACTTGTGATCGCTCTCTGTCTGTCTGTCTGTCTGCCTAGCCACCCATATATCCATCTAATCGAATTAATCTATCTATCTATCTATCTATCTATCTATCTATCTATCTCTATATCCTATGAAGCAGGGTGCATATCTATCCACTTAAAGGAACACGTGTCCCTATGTAGTATATTACAAAGGAGTACATTAAAGGGCACATGCTCACACTTTCATGCTGAATGTATCTAGCATCTTATTTATCGTGGCTTCCGCACTAGCTGCACACAGAGAAGACTGGATGTACTGTAGATAGCGATCTGAACAGTAATATTTAGAGGGATTAAGCTGCTAGGAGCGAGTTAGCAGCTGCAGGACCTGATTTTTATCAGTAGAATATCCTCGGAGGAAATGTTTTACTTCCAACAAAAGCAACGTGTTGAGGTTGGGACAATGTGCTCCTTCAAGTGGCTGGGAATTAATCAGCGAGAATTTATTGCAGCACTGTGGACAGCTCCTGATGAATTCAATGAGCCTCTACCGGTTTATTCCTCCCCTAGGAGAGGTTCATGGTTATGGTTTATGGCTGGCTAGATTCACTTA
Organism: Sceloporus occidentalis; assembly: GCA_023333645.1. Lineage (NCBI taxonomy): Eukaryota > Metazoa > Chordata > Lepidosauria > Squamata > Phrynosomatidae > Sceloporus > Sceloporus occidentalis. Next base: position 736,304 of record JALMGF010000037.1, on the reverse strand, counting down.
AACATATGGGAGTTCCATGTAGAGCGCAGCAATCCATCCACACACGGTTATCTGCAAAGTGCTGTTTTATATTGTGCGTGTTTTATATTGAAATATACTTATTTTTCCTTTAGTACTTTGTGTCGATGAACGCATTTATCCATCTAACCCAACACTATGTCTGTATGTAGACGTGTCTATCCACTTTCCGTTACCTGTCCCATCAGGGGAGATAGCCAGACAGGTGGACACACATAGACTGATTGACAGACAGCTCCATAGTTACATCCATCTATCCATACACTGTACACATGATTAGTATTACTAATAATAAAAATAATATATAATCCAACTATCTATCATCTGTCTATATCTATTTCTCTATATATCTATCTCTCTATATATCATCTATCTATCTATCTATCTATCTATTCATACCTATCTTTTATCTCCATCCATCTATCTATACCTAGCTATACATATCTATATATCTCTCTACATCCATCTATCCATATCTACATCTATCCCTATAACCATATATATGTATCTTCCTATATTTATCCATCAATCTATATCTATCGTTTGTAACATTTCATTTTCTCACATTTCAATTGAAACTTTTTTTTAATGACTGTCCTTATTACTTTGTATCAGGATGACAATCGCTTTCCCCATCTATTGTGACCTTTTGTACCAATCTGTACACAATTATCCCCCTCACCCCCCCCTCTTGTTCTCCCCGTGTATGTTTAATGCATGTCTGCATTAACCCCTCCGTGCCCTGTCAGCATGGGGTCCAGCGGCCCATTGAAAGCAGGACGGGCTGAGTGTGTCCCCCCAACCTGCCGCCTTTGTCGGTGCAGCATTTAAGGTTAATTTAGCAAATGACTGGGACAGAACACGGAGAGAATGAGTGATCGGCAGATCTGGCTATGGAAGCTGAGAAAGAAAAACAAGGATTAAGAAAAACAGCAAATTTTCTTGCACGCCTCAGGCGGCATGTCAAGTTTAAAAGGGTTTTTAAAATGGAGATGTGGGTTCCAGAGCGGGCTCTCTGGGGATGAAAAGAAAGCTATTATTGAGGTGACATTTACCAGAGCAGAAAAGAGCCTTCAAATTACACGAAAGGAGGCACGGAGAAACGAGATGAACAGGGAGGGACGGTGCGGAGAGTACCGGGACTGATTGCTTTTCCTGATGAATCACCCCCTAATGTGAATAAAAAGAATTGGGGTTAATATACAGGAAATTGTGCGGAAATAGGGGGAGAATTAACGAAAAGCAAAGGAGGGGTCGGTGGAAGGAATACAATACCGGGAAATGGAGCGGCTGCCTAGAACTGGACCGGAAAACAATTACTGAGAGAGGGGAGAGCCCTGCGGGGGTGTGGGGTGGGGACGATGTTTTGGCGGGTGTGGATCTGAATGTCAGGACGGGTAGCTTGGGAAGGTTCACAAAGGTTAAGAAGCAAACTCGAGAAACACACATAATTGAAATCTAATTGTTTCTAATCAAATCTTGTATCAAGGTCATGGAGAACACACCGATCCATGTGCGAATGTTTGTCGGTCTGTCCAGCCTCTTATACAGCAATTAAATATACATCACACACACACACACATATATATATATATATATATATATATATATATATATATATATATATATATATGTATATCTGAACATGCTCATAAATTAAAAATACAATTTGTATCAAACATATGGGAGATATTCGAATTCTAAAAAACAAAAAACAAAATCTCATTTTTTTGATTACATGAAAAATTATATACACTGTGCCTCTATTTAACATGTTCGAAAATTCACCTATACTGAATATATATGTGTGTATATATATATATATAATTTATATATTTACAATATATAAAAATGTACTGTATAAATGTTTTACCATGTACAATGGAATGCTATATATATATATATATATATATATATATATAAACACACACACAAGGGAATGCTATATATATATAGATAGATATAGATATATAGATATATATATATATACAAACTCACACACAGGGGAATGCTATATATATATATATATATATATATATATATATATATATATATATATATATATATACACACACAATGGAATAGAATGAAATATATATAATTATTGTTAATGTTTTCCCACAGACGCATTTCAACAAAAATGTATACTCGATAATAAATGCTGTTTGTAACGATAGGGTGATAGTTTTTTGTTATTCACGACATAAAACAAAATAATAATAATAATATTTTTATACTGCAGCACTGAAAAAAACAGGCAGTGCAACATTGTGGTTTTCAAGAAACAAAGGGTCAGACTTGCCCCGCTGAAAGGAGCGGACATTCTAAAACGAATACAAGATTACTGAATAAGTACACACACACACACACACACACACACACACACACACACACACACACACACACACACACACACACACACACACACACACACACACACACACACACACACACACACACACACACACACACACACACACACACACACACATATATATATATATAAATATATATCACGGATTTAGGGAAAACTAGATATGCTGGTTACTTAAATACGAAATATTGTTTCTGTTGAAAAGCATATTAAGGTATTTAAACTAAATATGTTATTGTAAATCAAATATTTGTAGTTACATACTTACATAGTTATATAGGCTGAAAAAAGATATGTGTCCATCCAGTTCAGCCTTTCCTATATCTGTTTATTTGTTGCTGTTGATGTTTTAGTATTAATATTGAAGTCACAACAAAATATAGGAGCACAAATCCATTCGTTGTACAATGAAACTAAAATAATCCAAATACTGCAACAATTATATTCCCTAGTGTGCTTATGTTTTGTACATATATAACTATACATGTTACTGTGTATACCCAGTTCAGAGGCTCAAAATTAACTTTGGGAATGTATTTAGCATCTGCACACACACACACACACACACACACACACACACACACACACACACATATATATATATATATATATATATATATATATATATTTATACCATAAAATACGGATAAATGCTAAAATATACTATTATGTGTGTGTGTGTGTATATATATATATATATATATATATATATATATATATATAGTATGTAAAATGGTGTCAGAACAGAGCGAGATTTGTTCTCCTTACATATCAGATATATATATTTATATCTATATATATAGATTGATAGAGCTATGGAAACCACTTTAGTGCGGAAAGCGATAAGGTGTGATAAATGCGCGCCAGGCACTTTGTACGCGCACTGTGCATGTGCTCTGTGTTCACGTTAATTAGCACTAAGTGACTAATCTGTGCATTTAACACAATAGAGGAGCTCGCCTTCGTGTTGTGCTGCTCAAGGTGAGATGTTCTGTCGCTCCTCCATTAGGCTGCGTTGCTATGAGCAGCTGATTACACGGCTGATACCCTGCAGACTGCCAGCCTGGGACAAGATAATAGAGACACTCGTGTCTGACAGTGATGTTTAGCGATGCCGGGCTGGTAGCCGCTCTCACCGGGCTGCCGTTGCGCTGATGGATGCACACATTCCACAAGCACCTGTTGTCCTGAGTTGTCCTCTGGCAGGGTGGGGAGCGTCAGCCGATGAGCGAGCACACCCCTCCTGGAGACGGCCACCCAGCACACGCGAATCGGGTTATCGCCAGCGATCATCACCAGTTTCATGCTGTCTATTCCAATGGGCTAATTAGCTTGATAAAGCGAGTTTTGTTAATAGAAAAATATATATTAGCACAAATACTGCCTCAACAAGATGGCATGCCCCTGTATCATGGAGGATTTGCTCATGTATATCACAAGCTTGCACCTGCATGGATCAAACAGAATGGTAATAGGTTAGATGAAACATTTTTAAATAATTCAGCCCCATTTATATGTAATTATTATTTATTGATTTATATAGCATCATTTTTTTTGCAGTGCTGGACAAACAACTTTTTATCACATAAGCCAAAAATATAATTATTGCAAAATTTTTAACTATAATGCTAGTCACTTACTTTTTATTTCCTATTTACTGATTACTGATTACTGATTTTAATTGTTCTACGTGTTTTGCTTACATACACTTGTGCTTAATGTAAATTTTCATTACATTTCCAAAAATTAAAAACAATTAAATCTAACCTATCTTTCATCAGAGCGTTAATGAAGTCATAGGCATAAATAGAAATAGTAGGCACTCTGTATACAACTAATATATAGAGCTACTGTCCTAGCTACAGAGCGCCATCGTATGACATCATAAGGCTAAAGGCTAAAATCTAAGGAGGCCAAGGACTAATTAAGTTTTGAGTTTTTACATCAGGAAAAATTGTCAGACTTGATGGGCCGAATGGTTTTTATCTGCATCAAATTGTATGTTTCTATGTGAAACCATACTCAATCATAAAACTTGACAACATAAGTAATAGTGTCCAATTACTGTTTTCTTTTTCTTTAGAATATTCTTTTGCATCATGACATACTGTTTATTAGTTTCCTAACATGATTTCCTGCGCCTAATTTGTAATGTCTCCTATCCTGTTGTAATAAGTTTATTTTTATAATACAGTTATTAATGAACTATACTACTATCTGTCACTCAGCCTATACATTACTTGTGTTTTGCAGGCAAGACAATGGCCAGCTTTCTGTTCCTGTTTGTGGCTGCAGCTCTGCTGATGCTGACTCAAAGTTGCCCTGATACCTGCACCTGTGTGGATAAGTATAACCAGCAGTTTGCCGACTGTACTTACAAGAAACTTCAAAAGGTTCCAACTGGATTTCCTTCTAATATCACAACCCTCAGCCTTTCTGCCAACAAGATTAGCTCCCTTAAAAGGTCCTCCTTTTTGGGAGTGCCCCAGATAACATCACTGTGGATGGCTCACAATGAGATCAGTTCAGTGGAAAAGGGCACTTTGGCCACACTGGTACACCTAAAAAATCTAGACATTAGTCATAATCAACTTGTTGACTTTCCCTGGGAGGATTTGGCTAGCTTACCTGCACTCCAGCTTCTAAAAATGAACAATAACCGCATGGTTAACCTACCCTTGGATGCTTTTCAGAACCTTACAGATCTCAGATCTCTAAGGATCAACAATAACCAATTCTCTGTCATACGGGAGGGTACCTTTAAGCCACTAATTTCCCTCTTACACATTCAAATATATAACAATCCATTCCATTGCTCTTGCTCAGTCATGTGGCTTAAAAAATGGATGGAGGAAGCTCAGGTAACAGTGGCTGAAAAGGATTCACTTACATGTGCTTCACCAGAGGATCTCCGTGGAACTCCCCTCTCTAAAATCCCAGAGTTGCCTTGTGAGTTACCCACTGTTCAGCTGAGCTATCACCCTAACCTGGACAACACAGAGCTTTATGATGGATTCACTCTAACTCTGCAGTGCATGGTGAGTGGTAGCCCTATGCCCGCCATCCAGTGGAAAGTCCGCAATTCCACCCAAGAGACAGAAATTAAGGTACCCACCAGCTTGTCCAAGCCAAGTGCCTCTGGTAACTTTTTGGTGTATTCTAATGGTACTCTAGTAGTTCCACACCTTAGCAAGAAGATGGAAGGAACCTACACATGCCAAGCTACTAATGAAATGGGAAGCAGTCAGAGCTCAGTCAACGTTTCAGTGGCAGGAAGCCAGAAGTATCCCACCAAGACCTTGGAGGATCCAACAGTTGGAAAAACATCTTCAGAGGGGAAGAAATCTGGAGTAAAGGTGTCAGGGAACAGTGTTCTCAAATCAGATACGCCAGAGGAAAAAATTAAGACCGTGCTGCCCACTAGAGAAACTGAGGGAACAAATATAAATGAAGGGGGCATCCTGGAAACCCAAGACCATCCAGTGACATTTGAAAATAAATGTGGCCGAAACGTGAATAGTCACCATGTATCAAATCATGCGTTTAATGAAAGTTCCAACCTTAAACCCCATATATTTGATCTTGGGGTGATTGCGCTGGATGTTTCTGAAAAGGACGCAAAGATCCAAATCACTCCTTATCCATCAAGCCCAGGCAAAAATCGCCTCAAGATGCTCTACCTATGCCAAGAGAGCAGCAATGGCTTTTCTTTGGTCCAGTGGTCAGAAATTGAAGACAAGGTTAACTCCTACTGGTTTCAAGGGTTGACTCCTGGCACCAACTATTCAGTATGCTTAACTTACAAAGGTGAAGACTGCCAAGTGCAAGTTGTTTTCACTACCAAGAAAGAAGTTCCCTCTTTAATCATCATTATCGTGGTGAGCATTTTTCTTTTAGGCTTGGCTACCATACCCTTGATGGGAGCTACTTGTTGTCACTTACTTTCTAAGTACCATGGGAAGAACTATAAACTCATAATGAAGGCCCACAAACCTGATCCAATGGAAAAGCGCATAGATGCTGACTTTGACCCAAGAGCTTCTTATGTGGAGTCAGAGAAAAATTATAACCCCAGTGAAGCTGAGGAAGGGGAAGCTGAAGCAGTGCCTGTGGATGGGGAGGTGGAAGGAGAGCCAGAGGGAAGTGTCCTGGATGAGACCCTTCCTAATTCCCAATCCAAAACTAACCCAGAAGATTTTGAAGTAGGTTCAGAGTATAGTGATAGGCTTCCTCTTGGGGCAGAAGCTGTGACCATCTCTGAGGAAATTAATGGCAATTATAAACAACCTGCAAACTGACCTGTATGACTCAGTGCTACCCCCCATACATTAAAATTTGTCCCAAGAATATGTGCCAGAATTAGTTCTTCATCTGAGATGAGATAGGGGGATAAGTGAACCTTAAATATTTAACATAGTAACTGCCAAAGACCCCAACAAATACATATCAAAATGATTAAAAAAGTGGGTTTGTAGGAAACCAGGAAGTTCTCAGTTCTGTGTTTTGCAGCAGTAATATTAAATTTCACAGTCTTGCAGAAATACATGAATTTAATATTCCAAAAGGTTTAAACCCAGGTCTGTTTCTGTAAAATCATATTAGCTCTGCACTACCCTCACACAACAAAGTATGCAGATTATTTCACTGGAAATTTTAGTTTCTTATCAGTAGCAAACAATGATTACTTACACCAGAGCCACTTACTGTTTAATTGCACAACGAAACAAAAGGAAAATTTAACAGATAACAAGTGCAAGGTGCTCGGATACACATATAACCAAAAATCATAACATAAAAACAACATTGTTAGGTGAGAGCTATCAGAAAGAGACTACTGCAATATATCACATTTCTGTGATAAGTTTTCTTTAAATCATTTGGTGCCAGAAACCTACACAAAACTCTATGTGTGCACGTAGTTCGAATTACCTGTTTATATACAGTCATTTCTATGGTTGCTGCATGCAAACATATGGTAAACACAGGTCTGGATTTGGCCTGTCGTATGTGAGAGTAGTGAGCTGAGTATGGCCCATCTCTCTGATTTACCCTGTAGTTTGGTAAAAATGATGTCGGCATTCTGTCAGTTCTAGTCCTGATTCCATTTAATGCAACATTTTAGTGTTGTGAAAATACTTATATTTAGAATACCCAGCGTGTATGTCAATTATATAGTTTAGGCTTTTTGGCTGGCAGCCTTATACCCCTAGACGCTCTCTAGATCTTACTGTAAAATCCAGCCCTGTGCGTGCAGCACAGTGTATGTGACATGTAAATAAGTCTATAGAAAAGCTTGCTGAGATATGTAGTACCTACAGCATTGTGAATTATGAGCTATATATATATCAGTCTATGTTAATACACAGAATCATGTGTGCAGACATACAGTATATATGCATGTATTGCCCATGCACGATAATGTATATGTGTGTACAGAACAGGTTACATGTGCTTTTTGCAGTTCAGTGTGCATTGGTATACACAACCTGTATGTATTTGTTTGTGTGCTTATTTCAGGAATACAGTACAATGTTTATCCGTGTCTAAAACATTGTGCCTGTATTTACTAGTACTGGTTTAAAAAGTCAGCATGAAGATTGCGCTAGCTCTAGCACAAAAACATGTTTTTTTAGGAGCTGAGTAGTCTATTAGCCATATAACTAGGTATTTAAGGACATGCCTATGTCATACAGTCCTTGCGTTATTCAAGATGTGGAAACTAACAAGGAAGCCACTAAAATCTTAAATCTGGCTCATCTAAAAACGTGAATCATCAGAGCCAGGACAAGCCAGTGTTAAAACCAATCAAAGAGCTGTGGAGGGGGTAAAAATGTGATTTCTTTTCTATATGTCCTTACTTTGGTTTTCTTGGCTCAGCTTGTGTTCCGGGTCTTAAATCCAACCTTAATGACCCCCTCAAATTGCATCTGATCTGTCCACTTTTGGGTGTGAGAATAATATGGTGGAAGCAAATATACACCTACAAGGGTGGGAATTTGAACAAAGAAGAACATTGAATCACTAGTTTCTCTTGTGATTACTGCAGATCCTTTTGTATCATCACTGACAATTAGAAAACAAGGTTTACTTAAATCCCAGAGGTTTGTTATTGCATTAAGGCATGAGAATTATGGGTAAAAAGCATGGCAAATGCAGATCTGCTGTATGTCTACATCGAGCCATATCATCTAAAAGCCCTGGATCCTGCCCCATGGGAATATGAAAAGCTTCTTCCACTCTCTAGTGAAGTCAAAAGCCAAGCTGATGCACAATCAATCCTTTCCGTTTCTATGAGCACAATTCTCATGAAAGGGTTCCTAAGATTTTTTTACAATAATGCATTTTAGTGACAAAGCAATTTTTAACTGTTTTTATATATTTGTGTAGAAAGATTGTGTAGACATACTTAAGCATGGAAACCAGATGACATCTCAATTCACTTTATGCTGCACCGGTTACATATACGTTACTGTGTATGGTTCACAATGAGTAATTGAAATACTTCAAATGTATTGACCCATGAACATTGTGTACTTGCGTGTACTATGTATATACTTCACACATAAATGTATTGTGCAAACTGGAAGACATCTGGCACACAGTGGATTGATGAATGGTGCAATGGTTATTGAAATGACAAACTTGTTACAAGCAATGGGAATAGTGCAGCCACTATAAAGTAAAGGTTGCCTGAAAGTTTCAGGCAAAGAGCGAAATACAAATATTTAATGTTTTGCTATGGAAATAACATTTAAGTAAAATAGAAATGAAATAGATATGGGAAATTATAACATCAAAAGTCAAGAATAACCCTGAAAATACAAGTTATACACATTTTTTTTTACTTTGTTTTATAGTTTCCCTATTTTTCTATTCAAGGTTCAAGCCACTCTTGACCATAAAAAGAGTTTGGTGCCCTGGGTGACTTTTCACTCTCTCCTGTAAAGCTAGTGGAACTGGCTTTCTACTAGCTCCCACTTTGGTAAAGTCACAGTGTCTGTACAAGGACACTTAAGTCTGTGACATGGACTGGGAAAGGCATTGATATCTATGGGGGATTTAGTCAAATGTTCTTCACAATGCCGGTTGCTGCCTACCTGTCCCAGATTAAATTTACAGGCAATATGTTGTGTGTTTGAGACAAGACAGTGAGCTGATTTGATGGCATCAGTAAGTGTTAGAAACTGAAATCAGCTGCAAAACCTGGGGGCAGATAACCCTCTTGGGTGATCAGCATACCTGAGAGCTTCTTAGGTCAGGCTCCCCGGAGCCCAAGCTCTTTTGGGGGAGGGAGTTTGTGAGAGGGCAGTACTCAATGGGTGGGGCTAACCACTGATAAGGGCAGGGCTTTCCCAAGATATCAGAAAAATGAATGGGAGTGGGAGGGGAAATGGGTAGAGAGTGGGCATGGCTAAGCGCAGCTCATGCACCCCAGAGATGGAGCAGCATGACCTGGAGACCCCACAAAGTGGTGCTTCACCCACATTTCCCAGATATGGTAATCAGGCTCCCTAGTGTGCTACTGCTCTATAGACCATTTACAAGGAAGATCTCTGATCTTCCCACCTGGGCCATGTACACTACAGAAGTCTGTACCAAGTCAGCACAGCCCCCATACAATGCGTTAATGAATATGCCACTGGTCGTGAACTGGTCGTGGATATACGTCTCACTAAGAAGCTTAGCAGATCATTGAGTGCCAGTAAACTGTCTTTACGCACATACATGTTAACAGATACATATATTTATTCTGTACATATTTTTCCTACTTTTTTTTATTTTTCCTAATTGTGAATTTTCATCCAGTTAAGATGGAAATATATTAATGTGAGTTTCTGTGTATGCTATTCTTGAGGGTTGGTGTTTGTAGGGTTTTTTATATTGTGATGGTTATTACAAGTAAAATACTGATGGGAAAATAGTGTGTTGGGTTTTTTTTGATACGTTTAATACATAACATTGAATCACTCCATATACTTGTTGAGGGGCCTGGCTGGCAACATTCTGCCAAATAAAGTCAAAGCATATAACCTAGCCGCACAAACCACGTACCACACACAACACCTCCAACAAGTATAGTAAAAGGCTAGTATAATATAGGTGACCCAGGCACCCATGCAGAGTGCAAAGCTACTGGGGTGGTGACACGTTTGCCTCTCTATGATCTAGAGACAATTTTCCCACTAGAGGACAACTGATGAGCAACCAAGAAATGGGGTGGAGAGTCAAGAGTATGTTAACCAGCCCAACTAAGTGAACTAGAAAAGAGCAAGGGCTGAGCTGCCACCAGCCTGGACAGTCCTGTATACTGAGGGATGTGATGTTTTAGCAGCATTGGAAGAGAATGTGGACGAGTGTATTAGTAACCTCAGTGTACTCCATCAGCCCCATCCTGGTGTTAATTAAAATGAGAGATCGAATAAGTGAAATGGGGTCAAAAAGGTGGAAGATGAGGAGATAGCCTGATTAATTCAGTGAGGCACAGCAACAGGTCTATGCTGACTTTTAGTCGACGAGGAATAGCCAGTACTCTAATGGACTTGGTAGTATATTGTTCTAGACTTATCTGGCCTTTTCTGAATAGAAAATGTTCTAATCATAGTAGACTTTGCTTCTGTTTTCTATGCACAGATTACCATCACTCCCCTAGGTAGAAAATGCATCAAGGAACGGAGTTAGAGGCAAAACAATCTGGGTAAACAGAAGAAAAATCTAAATCAAATCAATATTTGGTGTGACAAAACAGCACCATTGTTTTCTAGTTCTCCCCTATATCTTTTGTGACCCCAACCCAAGCCTTCTTTTCTCTCCCACTTATTATAGTTTTTTTTAGAGACACACAGCGTGATACGAGATGGAGAAATGTTTCTGCTTCACATCCTGGCTCTGTCGGTTTCTTGTTTCGCACATTGGATTATTGCTGGAGCATGTACAATGCCTGTCAACAGCTGCACTCCCAGCCTCCTGCCTCAGACTCCTCAAAGCAGTGAAACAGTGTCTTTACTGCAGGCTATTGGTAAACGGGAGGGGAGCTGACACTCTATTAACCTCTCTTGGGAACATGCTCATTCTTTCTTAGTACTTTGCTGCTCTGCCATTTTTATATGACCGTAACATACTCTGCAGTGTTGCACACATTTGAGATTTTTTTCTGAGATCCATAGCTAGTTACATTTCTTAATTGAAACATTATGGATCTTACATTCATGGCCAGCATACAAAACACATAAATAAATAAATGTGTAAAGCCTTCACCAGATTATTCTAAGGAAATACAACAAGAAGGAAGTTGTGAAACAAATGCTGCCCCCAAGGGAGCCATATTATAGGGGCTTTTTCATAGCATTCTCCCCCCCCCCCTGCTCTTATAGCAGGAAAAAACACACACACGGGACCCAATTAAGGGCAAAAACATGTGGGTCTTTGCGAGGATATGTTTTGTACTGTCAGGCGGAGGAATTACATAATAACTTATTTCAACTACTAGTTTAACCCTCTTATTGATTTTTGCCCCCATTAATTCCTACCTTTTCCCAACATTTCCATTTCCTGATTCCATAAGTTCACATTGGTCCTGCATGGGTACTGGTGCTGGGAGTAAAATGTCATGGGGTATTTGTGGGAACAGTGTGGAGAAGGCCCTTTTCTATTCCAGCATGACTGTGCCCCAGTACACAAAGCAACCATAAAGACATGGTTGGATGAGTTGTGTGTGGAAGAACTTGACTGGTCCTCACAGAGCCCTGACCTCAACGCCACTGAACACCTTTGGGATGAACTGGAACAGAAATTGCGAGCTAGGTCTTCTCATCCAACATCAGTGCCTGATCTCACAAATGCTCTACTGCATGAATGGGCAAACATCCTTACAGAAACACTCCAAAATCTTGTGAAAAGCCTTCTCAGAAGAGTGGAATCTGTTAACGCAGCAAACCAACTACATATTAATGTCTATGTATTTAGAATGCAATGCCATAAACGCCCATCTTGATGTAATGGTCAGGTGTCTAAATACTTTTGTCCAGATCCTGTAGTTAGTAAAATGTCATGTCAGTCTAAGACAGTATGAATTCTCTTACATGGAACAATAGCTCATGCATTCACAACCATTTCTCTGGATACATTTTTAAGGAATGCATCAGCGGGCAATTCTAGTAGTGCTCATTCTACTGATTTACTGGATACTCTGAGTCATGTAGGATATGATGTGTGTAAGAGCCTTAGTCATACTGTTCCTTTGAATAATGTCTCAGTTTCAGTCTGTGCAGTCTAGATGTCTCCCTTCCACTGAAATAGTGTCTCTCTATCCCACATCTTTGGTATGTAACCTCACACTCTCTCCATGTCACTGCACACATGTCATTCCCAACTTGCATTTCCATCTCTTTAACATGGACCCCAGGCTGTGATACAGGCAAAAAAACCTTTTTATCAGGAGGTGTGATTATTATCTGACCTCAATCTGACAGCTGGGGAAGTGGTAGTGGGGGGATGGAGAGGATGGTTGCAATATAGAGAGGGGTTAATAAAAATGCTGGTTGCAAAAATGGAGAAGTGGTGATTTCAAGGGAAATTTCAATTTACATTTAATACCAGCTAATTTTAATAATAACTCAGTACTCAAACAGGGCTGGCAGTTAGCTACAACAGCATAGGCTGCAGCTGCCATTCTCCTTCGCAAGCACTACCCCTATAAAATGACCAAGTTGCCATTTACCATGACATATGCAATGTATGGATGGGCAGCAGGTTAATTCAGTAGTGTCTATTTTAACACATGTCCTTTGTAGTTCTTTTCCTTTCTAAAACAGCCTCCACTAATCAGGCATTTCAAATGTACCTACAGGAGTCTGCCGCATGACATCTTAAAAAAGCCTTATGTATTCTCTTCCATGCACAACCAGTTCTATGCCATTGCGACTCCTATGTTTTCCCACAATCGTATGTTTACAATTCAGTGAAATGCCTACCTTTCCACCCAATGTCTTTACAATTCACTTCTCACCCGCTATTTATTATATTTAACATGAAGCCTCATTCCTTCTTAGCTACTATTCCAATGTGTCCAACAATGCACCATGCAAACATCCTTCTCACAGACGTTCTCATACATTCATCTTATCCATTATTCTCTGACACACCCTTATCCTGATTACCTTTCACATTATCTCCATCGGACGTCATCTTTTATTCTACCTTTCTAGCCTAACTGCTTCACCTCATTGATTGCCTAAGTAGTGTGAATTCAGCTCATGCTGTGCACTAACTGCATTGACAGCAGTAATACATAGACATACATTACACATGCAATCATATTCACTTTTTATCCAAAAGAAAAAAACGAAAAATCCAGAAATGGCCATAGGCCAGGCAATATGCATGATATACGATAGATAGCTAGATAGATAGAGTCTCTAAAACCGAGCTTAGCATTAATGGCAGATCATTGAGGTGGCTTCCTTAGGGTAATTTGCATGAACAATATATGGAGAACACAAAATTGGAGAAACTTCTAGATAGTAAAAAATAAATAAAAAATCTTTTAAATTTTTTGGGATTAGACTCATTTTTTGTGGCAAGGAAAATTAGATGTAAAATAGAAAACAAAAGGTAAATTCAGCAGGAAAATGGGCCACTGTTTTATGCAAATATGAATACCACAAAGAAGGTTGTTAAGGAATAATTGAGCCTCATATAAATGTCCTTGCTAGCAGAGCACATTAAACCAGAAAACTCTCTGGGCAATTAAAAGCTTTTCCTTAGTGGTTTTTCCCAGGGATCCTATTTAATGTATATGGTGCATTGTTATTATTTTTACCATAATGCACTTAACATTTTTCTATATTGAACTTAGTTTGCCACTTACCTGCTCGATCCCTGTCTAAATTATCCTGCAGAGAAGCAACGTCAAGGTTAGACTGTATTACCCTACCTAATTATAGACTTGATCCTCTGATGTGATAAAGATACAATTTGTCATATGTTGGTGTTTTAAATGTTTGTAACTCATCATTTAAAGGTAATTAACTCAAAATAAATAAGACTAAATCACATTCACATTTTTAAATGTAGACTATCATTAATTTAATGTATTTCTTCATAAATTTTGTTAAAATGACAGTGTCACTAACAAAAGGCTAAAGTTTGCCATTCATCCCTCATAAAAAGCAAATATTGGAGGACATGTTTTACATTCACTAGGTCAAACATGGCTTAATAGAGTGGGAAATTTACACTGTTTTTAAATATTGATTACGAATGAAAAGCCAAATCATATTCATTCTGACATTGATCTGTCTCTTCTCATGGCAAGCATCATTTTACAAAGTACAGTCACTGTGTCCAGTAATCCAAACTTTATCTGTATATACAGATATATCATTACATATTACATATATATTCATATACAGTCCATCCATGTTGATAAGAAGTGTTACTTTTCAGTACAAAGAACTGAAATGTTGGTGATAGAGGAACAAGGAAGAACAACTGTATACCAACATTGATTATATATTATTATTAATAAATTCAGTTTTTGATCATGTGCATACTGGTAATTTACTTATGCATTTCACTTTCTGAGCAATCTATATACTTTACTGTAAATTTATCATCAGCTGTGAGCTCCATAAAGAAACTAAAACAAAGAACATCCACATTGTGTTGGTGCACCTGTTGCATGAATGTTAGTTGAGTCCATGGTGTGCCCTATAGTGGAAAATCATTCAAGGTACCACAGTTTCTACAGTTTACAACCCTCACATACTTAGTGATTGGAAAGGTTTTTTGTGGCTTGCATCTCTAGGGCAGCCAAGCTTAAAAGAGACACTGCCTTTAAACCGCCTTTTGTATTTGCAACAGTATCAGTTTGCTTACCACTTTTGAGCTTATGTACTATTGGTAATGTAAACCTTCTCAGTGCTGTACATTATAGATCGTCTTAGTTCAACTTGAACATGAAAGCTCATATTTTTAGCATTATTCCCAGCTGTCTTCTTGACAAACTGACCCATAATAAAAAAAGGAGTCGCACTAACACCAGATGGTCGAAGAGCTACAGATCTGCAAAGGCGGCAATGGATTATGGGTCTTCTCTCTGCTGAGGGATGGAGTTTGGCTCAGAAAGCTGTTGTTTTTGGGGTTGTGACAAGTCTGTGTAGAGGAAGCAGGAGGGGGGCTAGTAGAGGAAGAAGACTGAAAGTGCTTGCTTATTTTATGCAATTGACAGAGAAGAGAGAAGGCTGAGGTAAGGAGAGAAAGGAGAAAGTTGGGAACAATAAAATGAAAGTTAACATGAAAATATGGCATGGGTGAGTGTGATACAGGAGGGTAGTAGAGAAAAAAATAGGTGCTGGGAAGAGGTGAATTGGTGTATCTGTGATGGTAACAACAATTAATGAAAGATAGAATTTTGACAGAAGACAAAAAAGGTTGGGGGCATTACAGGAAGAAGTGGTAGAGGCTAATACATTACATCCATTAATGGATGAACTAGATGGGCAGAATACTTCTTATCTACTATCAAACTCTATCTTTCTATATAGGAGTTTTCAGCTCCTTCTAGACACTAAATACTTGGCCGTATCACATGTAAGAGGAGGATGTGAAATGGGGCTGGCAGAAATCCTACATTCCTCTTGTTAGATAGAAATAGATGTAGGGGACAGCACAAATAAAGTAAAAGTACAACATTTATAAGCAATTTATGGAGGGTAAATCCATAGGGGTATTTTGAAATTTTCCACAAGATCTCCTTAAGGATGTCCAACATTTGTCAGACTGTAGCAAGTCATTAAATCCAAATCAAGATCCCTTCAACGTACACTTTATGACCAAAAGTATGTGGACCATCATCAGTATATGAGCTTGTTGGACATTAAACATGGAGTCCCCCATTGTTCAACTTTATCAGCTTTCAATCTTATGGGAATGTTTTCTACAAGAGTTTGGAATTTTTCTGTGCAAATTTTTGTCCATTCAACCAAAAGATAATTTGTGATGTCAGGCACTAATGTTGGACAAGGAGGCCTGGCTCACAACTGGTGTTCCAATTTATCCCAAAGGTGTTCAGTGGGGTTAAGGTCAGGGCTCTGCACAGGCCAGTCAAGTTCCTTCACACCAAGCTCTTTAAGCCATGAATTTATGGATCATGTTTGCGCACAGGAGCACAGTCATGGTGGAACAGAGATGAGATGGGTGGACTACCGCTTTGTGGCTGAGCTGCTATTACTCCTTCTGCACCTCTGCTTCACGATTATTAGCTTTTACTATGTACCAGGGCAGATCTTGCAGGGAACTCTTCAGTACAACCCATTCTACCGCCAATTTTTGTCTATAGTTATGTCTACTTATGTGCTTGTTTTTACACGCCTGCTAGCAATGAGTGTGGCTGAAACACCTAAAAATCAATAATAAAGGAGAGGTTTCTGCATACTTTTGGTCATATAGTGTATATATTCCTATGTATAGTTTGCATTATATTATCACCCATATCTCCTAGACACATCTTTGCAAGGAATAAGCAGTCATTGTAAAATTGTTTATTTATTCATGATATCTCCTTTCAAATAGGTGCAACATCATGAGCCCCATCTTATTCCTGGGCTTGGTGTGGTCCACGTGCTTGGTGCAAAGCAACTCTTGCCCTGTAAACTGCAAGTGTGTAACCAGATCAGCTCTCTTATCAGCAGACTGTTCTTATCAGGAACTAGATTCTGTACCAAAAGACTTACCTTCCAACCTTAGTCAAATTAGCCTGTCTGCTAACTACATTAGTGCCCTGAATGTCACATCCTTTGCCGCAACCACAGACGTCACGTCACTTTGGTTACGATATAACAAGATCACCACTATTGAACCTGGGACTTTCAGCGTCCTGTTGAAGCTTGTAAATCTAGACCTCAGCCATAACCTACTCATGGATTTTCCTTGGAGTGATCTCTTGGCCCTCCATAATCTTCAAATCCTCAACCTTAATAATAACCACTTGGTGACCCTTCCTCCAGAAGCCTTCAATAGGTCTAAAAATCTCAGATCCCTTCAGCTCAGCAATAACAGGTTTTCTTCTCTACCTGAGGCAATTTTTGACCCACTGACATCAATGTCTCACCTTCAGGTCTACAATAATCCATTTAACTGTTCTTGCCCTTTGTTTTGGCTCAAGGACTGGCTGCAAAAATCAAAAGTTACCATCGACAGGAAAGGGGATATTGTCTGTTCCTCTCCCCATGAACTGTTAGGTGTCTCATTGCAAAAGCTACCTGAGATGCAATGCAAAAAACCATTAGAAATTCAAGGAGATGACAGCTTGATTGGAAAGATGTTGTTGCTTTGCAGGGAGTCTGTAGACCATAGTTTGTTGTCCAGTAATTCCAACAAGATCAAGGTGACAATAAAGTTCCTTGGAAATGGTAGCATTATGGTAACACCCATCAAACATGATATAGTATATCACTGCCATATCCCCAACCAAGCAACAAGCACTAAAAAGTATATCACTACCTCCCAATCCTATTACGAAGTTTCAGGAGAGTTGAAGGACAAAGATGAGAAACTGCTACTGGTTGTGGTGTCTGAAAGAGGCAAATCAGAAGCCAACCTAGCGTCTCATGCATTAGCTTGGTCAATGCTATGTTCCCTGGTACTTCTGTGGGACTGATCAGAAATTATAAACCGTCTGCAGTGAGAGGCAATGGAACACAATTTTATGGACATTAAGTATAGTAGCATATATATTACATCACATTTTGTATGGTCTGGTTATGTATAGCTACACACTAGGCACAATTTCTGGTAATTACAAGACCTACTAAACTAACTGAAAAAAACATCTAAAAATAAACAGGCAACAGAGTTTAAAGAAGGAAACAAAGATTAAGAAAAGTGATGAAAAAGGGTTACCAACTCAATGATAAAAAAGACAAAAGCAGAGAAGCAAAAAGACATACAGAATAAACACTGACAGATGATGATGTGAATAATATAGGTGCAGAGTCAGTATTCTTGGAGAAATATACTTTACTAAGCTATAAAAAATAAAGGTATCAGCTAGCTCCCACGGCACCCCTTCCTGCCAATGCAGGTGTATGCAAAAGGGAGGAGGTAGACTATCATCATTGTAAAGTGTATGAATGCTACGTCGGTCGCAGAAAGGTGGCTCCATTGCTGCAGGTGGATACTCTTTGTGATAGGAGGGAAGGGTTGTTGATAAGGGTGTAAGCCAGACTCCAGCGCGCTCTGGCAAGTTGGGAGCGTCCACCCTTTTGATATCGACCATCTGAGGGCATTAAGTGGATTCCTGGGAACGATAAAAAAGAGTGGACAGATTAGTAATCTTTGATGCAGGGAAACTACAGAAGAATATAGGAAAAGCAGGTAGCAGAGAGGAATGACAAAGGTACTGAAATAATGCACTGGTATCTGGAACAAGAAAGGGATTGTATGGAATACTGCATGTAATCAGAAACTAAAAGATTTCAATTTGCCTACCAAATGTTAAACATATTTTGCTCTGCACCTTAAACTATCTTTAAAATAAAACCACTGTATTTTGATGGGACAGGGAGTCTCCAGGGAAATCAGCCACATACTGTGCAAATGAACCCTTTTGCAGCTGATCTCTCTGATCTGACAGAGGTTAACCACAGATCATTAGTGCAATGGGAAAAATAAATCAGTTTTGAAGCCTTATGTAAAATAGGTCTAGAGATTTCTAGTGGTTCATCAGCTTTACAATACATGGTTACACAAGGCTAACAACAGTGTTTGTTGGGGGCAACGTCATTAAAAAAGTTTGTATCGTTTAAACTACTGCCGTCATGCCACTTTGTTCCATGCACGATGCCTAAACACATATTCTAGTGTCTTACCCTCCTCGAGGTCAGGCTGTTTCCCTTTCTGGGGTTTGAGTAGTAGACAGAAGGCTTGGACCAAAGGATGGCATTCACTAACCTCCAGCAACAAAAAATTGCAATAATTTCTGAAACCTGTAAGTGGACATCAAATGGAAAGAGAATTTACATAAATAAACATATGCATGTATACGTGCACATACTGTATAATATATAATATTCAAAATGTAAAATACAACACGAAAGAATAAAATATAATTCAAATTTCTGTTTTAGTATTCATTAAATCCATTGTAAATCGCAATTTTAAAGTGAACGTCATTGGCAGCAAATGTGTTAAAGGATCAATGCTTTACACATACCTGGGTCCCAGCTCTGCACACTGTGCTGCAGCAGACTCAGGTCTAACCGGCAGAAGTGGATCACATTAAAGACGATGGAGACCACAAGGCGGGCAAGTGATACCAGACCCCCCCGAAGGAAATTCACTAAGAGCAGGAGGTAAGTGAGCAGGAAGAGGCATCTCCTGGGTCCAACAAGAAATTGAAGAAAAAAGATCAGGGCAGGCATGTTTGTGCATAAATGTAGCATGTCATATAATTATATTTGTTTATAATTCAGATACGGAGTGATGTTAGGGAAATGGATTCAAGCAAAGTGGTCATCAGGCAACACATCCCACACTCAATCTATATGTTGAATATTTCAAAGGTCATTTGGTATGTGGATCAATCTACATATTGATCGAATCATGTCTATTTGTGCATCTAGTTATTCTTTAGTGCGCACACACACACGCTATAGGTATAAATATCAATACATGACATACATACGAATGTATCTTCTGCTTATACCTAAACATTAGTATTTTGCACCTCTACTTGAATATGGATACCCAACTCTTTACCCATTACCAGAAAATACACATTTGCTTGTATACTCAGATATGGTTCCGTGTGAACCATGTTGCAACAACATACGCAAGGTGTCCTGGGTGCTAGCTTGGAACTTGACATTTCCATATTAAAAGGGACAGCAGAAGCAGATGAGAACAAATAACTCATCTGTTTTAAGCCACCTTTCATTTTTTGAGGGTTAAAACCACCAAACAGGTTAGTTGTGAAAATACAAAATTCTACTCTCTTTTTTGCCCTTTGCCAAAAGTCAGCCACTCACAGGTGTCCTTTGATTAATTTCAAACAACACAAAGCACACCCCCTGCCTTGGGGCCCATTAAAACATATGATCCAAAACATATTTCCCACCTTGTGGGCACATGTTCTGTATACCACTTACAATGTCAATGGCATTTAATAGGAAACAGATGTTTTATTAATGCTTGTTGGGAAAATCTTGATAACCCCACAGTTAAAATTATATAACTACTGTAGGCAGATGGCTATTAAAAACATGCACGTTTGTATTCCACATGTGGCAATCCAGAACAGGAAAGTGGATTGCTATTTCATTAATATTATGCTAATGAATGAGCTACGTGTATATATTTACATGCCTGTTATGGATCTGAGCTGGCTGTCCTCTTAGGAACAGGAACCGCGAGAAGAGGTACTGCATGACTGTCACCAGGAAGAGAAGGAGCCAGAATGGCCTATGGAAGACAGAATCAAAAAAGCAGTGATTGCTTATATTATATAGTATTATTATCATCTTTTATTTACATAGCGCCAACAATTTACGCAATGCTTAATACAATAATAGATTAAAGGTGTATGACAAGACGAGAATTGACAGACTAAGACAAACTGATACATTAGGTGGAGAGAGCCCTGCTCGCAAGTTTACAATCTTGAGATAAGTACAATGCTCTACAGAATTTCCATA
This sequence comes from Sceloporus occidentalis, assembly GCA_023333645.1. Taxonomy (NCBI): domain Eukaryota; kingdom Metazoa; phylum Chordata; class Lepidosauria; order Squamata; family Phrynosomatidae; genus Sceloporus; species Sceloporus occidentalis. The sequence continues at coordinate 715,220 of JALMGF010000037.1, read as the reverse complement.
CCTGCAAATGGAATTAAGTCACTGCCCGTTATGTACCTCTCCAAGCAGGAACATTTGATTATCTAGTGGTTCCCAACCCAGTCCTCAAGACCCTCAAGGATAGGGATTAGTAGTTACCCTATTCTGCTCCAAAATCAATATTCATAAAACAGACAGGTTCATAGAATGAGGACTTGGATGGGAAAACACTGTCCTTAGGGGGTCTTCTCACAAATATTGTTGTAAGCTTACTATCAAGTTAACTAAACGTGTTGGAAAAGAGCCACCAATTAAAAAAAAAAACCAAAAACATTAATTATGTCTTTTGTCAAGAATTCCAAATATATGTAAATTAATCCATGTTTTGGCTTATGAATTACTAAGAGCAACATGCTTCATAAGACATAAAAATAAACAGCTCAAACACATTAACCCCTTAACGTCCATTGCTGGGTCAGGCACGTCATGCAAAACGGTCACTTAACGACCTATGACGTGCCTGACACGTCATCAGACTTAAACAAGCTTAGAAAGTGATCAATGATCACTTTCTAAGCTTAAACGGTGTTGCTGTAATGCCTCGATGTCGAGGCATTCAGCAACACCGAGATCGGCATGATGGGCCATGTCTGGCCCCTCCCCGGGGCGTCAACAGCCGCCATACATTGTATGGCGGCGGACGCCCGTTTTAAAAGCGTTTAGGAGGCGATCAACGATCACCTCCTAAACTTCAATGGTGTCGCTGGAATGCCTCGATCAGGAGGCATCCAGCGACACCAAACACTTACCTCTTGATGGACTGTGACCGCTCCGGAGAGCGGTCACAGCCGCAGCTGCACGCAGTCTTCACCATCCGCAAGATGGCGGCGGTCCGGGAAAAAAATAATAAAGTTGAAAAAGTTCGCTAGACAGTCTCCTGACCTTCTAGAGAACTCTGGCTCCACTTGCTGGTTGAATACAGGTACTGCATTCAACCATACAAGTCAATGGAGGCCAGCTTTCTAATCACTATGTGATTAGTAAAATATTTAAAAAAAAAATAAAAAAAATAAAAAAAAAAAAAGCTTAAAAAAAACATGGTAACATTTAAAAATTATTATGCTTTAGAGGAACTATCCAGTTCCAGCAAAATGTAAAAAAAAAGTCCAAAAAGAGTAAAATAAATAAAATAAAAAAATAAAGTTTATTATTATGAGCAAGTGCTAAAATTAGCGCTGTATCTTCCCAAAAATCCTGACGTGGAAAAATTTAAATAAAAGCATTTCAAATACCCAAGGGGTGTCTAATTTAAAAAAATGAATGGTTTGATGGGGTAAATTGGAGTGGCCGGGCTCAAAGATAGGGCATAGGCACAGACTGACCGAAATGGGGGGGAAAAAAAGCGCACTTCCAAAATGTGGCATTTTAACCTCAAACACCAGACAAACCCATACATGTGGGGTATGAATGAACTCGGGAGATGTTCCTGAACACATATTAGGGTGTTGTTTGATAGTGACGTATACCTGGAGCTATAAATTTATACCCAAAGTACAATTTGTGTGAAAAAAATAATAAAAAAAAAATACTACCACAAAGTGTGGCAAAGGCTGGTGGTAGAATCTGATGCATGGAAAGGGTTAAATACTACCATTTTAAGTACCTTGGGGTGTCTAGTTTTCAAAAATATATGGTTTTATGAGGTAAATTGTAGTGGCCAGGCTCAAAGATAGGGCATAGGCACAGACTGACCAAAATAGGGGAAAAAAAGCGCACTTCCCAAATGTGGCCTTTTAACCCCAAACAGCAGTCAAACCCATGCATGGGTGGTATCACTGTACTCGAGAGATGTTATTGAACACATATTAGGGTGTTGTTTGATAGTGACGTATACCTGGAGCTATAAATGTATACCCAAAGTACAATTTGTGTAAAAAAAAATACCAAAAAAATACTAACACAAAGTGTGGCAAAGGCTGGTGGTAGAATCTTATGCATGGAAAGGGTTAAAATACTAGCATTTGAAATACCTTGGGGTGTCTAGTTTTCAAAAATATATGATTTGATGGGGTAAATTGCATTGGCCGGCTTCAAAGATACCCGAAATGGCACATGGGGGGAAGAATTACCAGATTTGGAAAAAATGGTTTTGAAATAGCAAAACGCTACCTGTACTTAATGCTCCATAACGTGCAGAAAAAAGCAAAAAAACATAAAAACATTGGGTATTTCTAAACTCAGGACAAATAGTAGAATATATTTAGTAGGTTTTTTCATTAGCTTTTTTGGATGAGTAAAAGATTTTTGGGGTAAAAGTCAGAAAACGTGGGTTTTTTTTACATTTTTCATCATATTTTATTATTTTTTTTATGGGAAATTAGATAATATGATTAAAACAATGGTATCTGAAGAAAGCCCTTCTTGTCCTGAAAAAAACAACATATAATTTGTGTGGGTTCACTAAATGAGTGAAGAGAAAATTACATCTAAACACGAACACCGCAAAAGTATTAAAACAGCCTCGGTCCCAATGGTACAATAGGTAAAACACAGCCTGGTCCTTAAGGGGTTAAAAGCTTTTAGAACTCCTTCACAAATTTAGAACTGTGGTGGTCTTAATGTTAGGAAGGCTAAATCCAGTATTTCTGATTAATATCGATACAAGTTACGATTGAATGAAAACTCACCATGTATTTTCCAGGATGTGGAGGGTAATCTGGAACTTTCCATAAACAATTGGGATAATTATAAAAAATGTAACATACAGGTGAACAAGGAACAGCAGTGCATGTTGGAGGATGAGACCTTTGGGAACAAGAAACCATTTTGAGTTATCAGCCAACACACAGCTATATGTTATATATATATAAAAAAATATACAAAGTACCCAGCACAGTTATCTTGCAATGCAGTATACAAGGACAGGGCTAAGTGCATGCTTCCATATACAGGGCAGGATTATTATTATTATACTTTATTTATAATGCGCCAACAGACTCCGTAGCGTTTAACCACAGAAGAGTTATGTCTTAGTATACACCACTGGACATAAAACAGAAACCGCTACACATTTCCATTTTTAGTAAAAACCCACCTAAACACGTGAACGCAGCCTGGTAGCTGATGTGACTCATCCAGCTGGAAAGTATCCATGACGTAGGGCTGAGAGAGCGAGATTGCAGGAAAACCAAGGAGGACTGACCAGTGCACAGAGACTGCATGGCCCATCTGAGGAAGAAAATACAAGAGGGGGTTTGAGGGTTACTTTCTTGGGAAAATAAACAGTTAGGGTAAAACTCATACATTTTGGGTTGGTAAGGAAGTAATGGAGTATTTTTTTTTCAAGCATATATTTTTTTCCTGGACAAATGGGGCTTTTTTAAAAGTTCTTTTTTTTTTTTACACAGATAATCACTTGGTACAAAGTAAAAATTGTAAATGGGGGGAAAAATTAGAAGTTTACCTAAAAAAAAACCCCTACAGATGAAATCAGCGCTGCCCTAAGATACTGTATGTCCTCCTAACCCTTTACCAACACACAAAAAAAAGAAAAAAAGAAATTGCAACGTTGGGTTTAAGGGGTATGATAGCCCTTAATAACCAAAGAATGTCTATTTAGCTATTCAGATGTTACTGTCACCCATCCCCCCGTGTATTAATTCATAAACATATTTTTATGCCCTATGTGGTATGTTTACTATACCAGGAGTTGGCAGGTAATTGCAAACATTTTGACTGAGTGACTTCACTATACATTACTTTCAGAGCTGAGATGACACGGCATAATACATACTTACTGAGCTAGTAGTCAAGAAATCCCAGTGATTTAAAAATGTATTATGAAGGGTAAACTCAGTTTTTACTGAAGACCTCACCAGACTGGCACCCTCTAAAGCGTAACTAAGCCAAGACGCAGTTTTAACTTATCAAATTCACATTTAGTTATTAAACTCTCAAGAAACAAACAAACTAACTAGGCCATACATGCTTCTACATTCAATGTACAAAAGAAAACTAAATGGGTTTCCTCCAAACAGGCACCAAGCATTATAGGGTTAGTATTACAACAGCATACTGAACATGCAGTCTTGCATACCTGTGCTTGACCAGTGACCTCAGCAGCATGACGATTGTCATAACACACGACAGAACCAGGGCAGCAATATAACACACTGTGGGAGAGAAGAATATATTAATGGCGGTCTCTACATCCATCCCTATCAAGAAATCAAAAATTGTGCCCCGGGTACAGACTATAGCCAAGATTAAATGGCCTTTGTCAGCCCATGCAAATTGATTAAAGTCAAGTTTTAAAGTAATGCCCCATACAGTCCCACCAAGAAGAATACATATTAGAGTACTTTGTAAGTACCGGTACATTAATATGCATTTGTTTCTTGCATGAAAAAAAGAAATTACATAAACATAAAAAACCCACTGATTTAAAGGTGACATTCAGCTATTATATGTACTGATGTGCATACGATGCCTGGTGTGTTCCTTTAAGGTTAGGTGTCCGGGGCATATGTCTCCTAAGTCTCCTCACCTTCCACTACCCAGATATAATACACAATGTATTCCACGGCTCTAGATTTGTCATCATCCACTGTCAAACCAAACCCAGCCAGCATGAGGATAAATTCTGCATTAATAGCTCCACGGATCTTCTGCACAGTGGGGAGAAAAATAACCAACAGTAGGAGAGCCACCTACAGAAGAGATAAGATGGGTGGTTAACCAGATGTCTTCATCTTCTGGATTTATAGGCCAGTATGTATTTTTCCGCTTTAAACATAACCTTGCAATGCACATCTAATCTTTCTAGGTATTGATTCTGAGCCTATTCAAGCTCCAATTCTCTTCGTATTTTTTCTCTTTTTTTGATTCTATATTTTATTACTTATTAGCCCCGATATCACAACTCCAATTTTGTTATAATGCAACGGCCCAAGCATTCTTCCAGATCATTACCTGGTATGCAGAAAATACAGACACAGTTATGGCAAGGACAGAAGGTAACGATAAGTGGAAATCTGTAGAGAGAAAAGGTACAATAAGAAAGTGCAGGGAGAGCTGTGGTGACATGACAAAAAATGCATTCTTTTCTCTGTCAATTTTGGCAGCCAGTGAAGGAACAGCTTAATGTAACTTTATGATGTACAAGACATAGCAAACTTCTGTCGGGCTACTATTTTGTATCCCCATATCCTTTCTGGTGACATGCAGCATTATACCTGTGTTTGGAGGATATAGATAGGAGAAGAGTGTGTGTGACACTTGGGAACCACTGGTGACAAAGTTCTTACTGTGAAGAAGAAAGACAAAGAATTAGAGTGACACTAGTGGCCCAAATAGTACTTAATATCATACAGCCTGCTAAGAGTTCATAAAGAGAGGAGAATGCAAAGCTGAGATGCAGGGATCTGGTAAAGTTATAGTTAATACAGCGATGATGTTCATGTTTTGTGGTAAAAATGCAATATTCTGTAGGCCAGGAAAAGTTTTTAAAGCCATGCGATGCAGAACTATAGGACCCGAGATAATGGGGTAAAGCTTTGAAGATTTATTTTAGGATTGTTCTTCTCAAACCTGCTGTTAGGTTTCCGTCTCAAAAGGCTGCTGAGATATTTCAAGTAATAATTTCTGCGTGTTTTCTAAAAAAACAAAAAAAAATCATAACGTATCAGAATATTCAGTACAATGTAATTATACGGATGGTGGAAATGGTTACTGATTGAAGACGTCCAATTCTACCATTTCCATTGTTATGATGAATATTCAAAGCAAGAATCTAAGGAACATTCAACTACTGAGATACTTAATGACTGTAACCCTACGTTGGAGATCATACCTTGATCAGAGACTATAGTCACTGTACATGACCAGACGCAAGTTCGGTGACTCATATACCTCTTTTCAATACTAAGATTTGCTTAATTTCCATAAAAGCTGCATTTCGCCTCATTTTGTGTCTGTGATAATCAGGGTATTGACCTTTTTAGCGCAGTCAATATTTCCTGAATAATTTAATGAACGAGGGCCACCATGCCTATTGTTGTAACCCAGTCTGCAGAACTCCCCCTCCCAATGTATAATGTGAATTGTGAAAGCTGGGGCCCAGTTAAACACTACTTCTGGTCTTTGGTGTAGACATATATTCGTATAGAATGTACGCAGCAAATTAGCACTATGTAATGTGTAAGCATAGAATGATCCTTTGTGGTAATAGATATTCTTTTGTGGTATTCTCTGTAGGATACACAGCTAGCTCCCAGCCCCAGAACCTATGGATATCCGAGTAAGTGTTTTGTGCAGCCTTTGGTTATGGTTTACTGGTACATTGAGTGTGGACATTGACTATTGACATTTATTTCTTAAAAAAATCTAAAATTGGCTTTAGATCTTGGACCATAACCTCAAAGCGCTTTGAAGTCTGCCAGACCGTGACAAAGCTTTTATACACCAAAAGACCACAAACATATCCAGGCAGCCTCTTAATGGCACAGAATAACCGGAGGGCAAGTTATTTACCCCCTATTACCGCATGAGAAGCTCTGGACAGCAAGCTCATACAAAGGAATTTGCAGTGCCATCTGCTGGCTGGTAATGGAAGTGCAAAAGCAGTGGACCATAAATTGAAATAATAAATTCAAGGTTGTTGATTTTAAGCCACAGAAACGCAGATCTTATGAAAGAGTATACATTGGAAATAGAATATGAAAGTATGGCAGCTAAAAGGACAAGGACAAGGGCTTTTCAATTCTGACATATATAAAATATTCAATAGACTGAGTTACGGAAAAATATTTATGATTAACCTACGACATGGAATTATGGGGTTCAACTGCTCTATGGGATTTGTTTTCAGTTAAGACTGTGGCTTTTAGTATTATTTATTGTTTTATATAGCGTCATCATATTGCATAGCGCAGTACAATAGGTAAACATGACAAAACACATAGTAAAGAACATAATTCAACTTACAGAAACAAGAGGTAAGGAGGGCCCTGCTCAAATCTTCCATGCATGATTATGGCAAGCAAACAAATATGAAACATGGGATCTCTCACCATTAAAGACCAAAGCAGTATAAATTGGATGTCAGAAGCTTATAGCTATTATGCATATTATGCTATTTTAAGGATTCACTGGCTGGAATATATGGGACTACTAAGCGAGTCAATTTTACACAATTTTACAGAGCTCAGTATTCAGCAAAGGGAAGGATACACAAAGCTATGCTGACTCTTGTGAACGACATACCTGGTATGTTAATGTAATAGGGGCAGCATACCATTACTAATATTCCCTTAAAAAGAGAATTCCACAAAAAACACCATCTGCCCTCACAAATGCTGCAACGCATTCTGTCTAGAAAATGATCAAGGGATGAAATCAATTGTATGCACACAGTGATTAAGACACGTTGCAAACCAATTTAGTGTTTAGACTTTCTCATTACAGCAATCATTCTACTCCGCCAATCAAAAACACACGCAATCACATCTGAATCAGCGACCATTGTACAAAAGCCCATGATATAGAGCCGTCTAACGGTGACTATGATTCAGATGGTTTTTTTAGAACCCTGTTCTTGAAATGCTCCATCGTTTCTATATGTTTACAAATAGCAAATGCATTACAACAAATACCAATGGCTTCTGTCTTATAATTGGTACTGTGGTACCCCCACCCCAGTTTGATATAATAGGCATACAATCAAAAAAGCAAAATCATTGTTATATGAAATACCCTGTTTAGGCTGTGCATGGGGGCAGTGGCACATACGCATGTGCAGGAACAGGTTGACACAGGTCCAGCACAGTAGTGGTATCCGATCCCCCCCCCCCCAGATAATGTTCATGCTACTCACAAGGCCAGCCATTCAACAAATAGCCCCCCACGCAAGGACAAGTTCACTTTCCTACCAGCACCCTTTCATACATTTAAGCTGGGGAAGTCACGCAAACATACCTTACTTCAGTTCAAAGGGTGTTGCATTACAGTTTCTTTTATAACGGAGAGATGATTGAGGGCTACACATTCTGTTGACAGATTATAGTATACTTTTATCTCCTAAAGATTTAGTAAAATGCCTGAAGGCTTGTTGTAATTAAATGGAGCATGTTTGTTTTTTTTTATACATGAACAGGAATATTTTGTATCGCTATTCAAAGACTAAAGTACTTTAAGCCCTTCCGTAGAATAAGATAAAACTTAGTAAAGCATGTGAGATTGTGTTGCATTATATGAGCCCTTTGAGGTCATCATATGACCAAAAATCATAGTTTAAAGACTATTAAGTGACGTATCAAACTGTCCAACACTGTTCATAAAGCAGTACTTAAAACTCTCAGTGAGAATGCCTTTTGGTCAGGTCAATAGGTAGGAGTGTCGAGGGCTTAACTGAAGTAGCAAGGGCTAATTTAAAGATTGACAAAATCTAAGTAGGGACATGTGAGGAAGAGCTGGGTTCTATGTTACAGAAACCTTCAACTAGAAAGCCAGCAAGTTATGCTATGAGCTTTTGTATATGAAAATATTTAACTTTAGTACCATTTTTTAAATGTATGTATTCATTCATTTTTAGGATGACCAGCCTCTGTGTCTATATTTAAACAATTACTATAAGATTTAATATGCAAAAAACAAATACATTTTGTTACACAGAATAAAGACATTACCACTCTACTGCATCTGACAGAAGATTTCTAAGCAAGTTTCTTGCAAATCTGGTATGCATGCCTCGGGTGACAATTTTATCAAGTGGAAAAAAAAAATGAAAAATGTAATAAAGCATATATATTAAAATATTTCATGCAGAAATGGGAATTTTAATTGTGTTTAAAAATACCCAATTCAAATAACATTTTGTATGGTTTGGGGTTTTCATAAGTATTCAAATATATTATTTGATGTCAAGAAATTTTTGTCCAAAACAAAGTATTTTGGTGTTACAGACCACAAAAGTATGGTGGCTGGCCCAATATTGCCTACGCTTTACTCTGCTAAACCTACCATATAATAACGTATGTGGAGTATGTCCAACGCGTGAACAAAAACCGCAAATATACCAAGCAACCTAAAGACAGTGTTACATACTAATATACAAGACACAATACAACTATTTTCATTGTTTTTTTAATATAGTACAACAATTATATACATTGCATTCTGTGGTACATGTGTAGCCAACAGGTTATCTCACCTTACTTTATTGAATTACAACTCCCATGACCCTCGGCTGCTTGTGACCACTCAGGCCAAGCATCAGGAAATTTGCATTTCAGTAACTGCTGGTTACCTTTGCATCTACAACCCTTCTGTTCCAAGACAATCTTAATCCTGCCCTAAATTCAATAAAATAATATAGTGTATAACCTACAAATTTGCTAAGAATCACAAGAGAAATCCACTCTCTTTTGATGACCTCATCATTATGAACAAATGCTCAAAGTGCCTTTAAAATAAACTTCTCATCCATTACTAACATTCATATACCACCCAGAATTCTTTGTACCACGTCTAGCCTGACGCACAGAAAGGGGTATGTATGCATTAACAGCCTCTGCGCAGGCGCTAGAATCCGTCAGTCAGTAAAGATACTGGAATGTGCATAAACGTGGGATCTGCACAGCATCAAATCATTCAATGATGAGATGAGCTCCGCTGATGCAATCTATCTTGGACTGGGTCCAGATAAGTCATTTGTCTACTATATATGATTCCCCATTCACACCGCGATAGGAAGAGCTGGGAATTTCCAGCAGTCTAGAAGACATCCTAATTACCCAGAAAATGCCTTAAAAAGTACTGCATACCAATGATTACCAAAAGGCGAATTAGATACTTTAGCCAAAATCAGGTAAACTCAGCTGCTATTATCCAAATCTGTTCACAAATAAACATTGGGTATTTACATAAACAAGGATACACAGTTACGTGTAAATACACACTTAAAAAATATTCCCATCACCTGCTAATTAATCAGATAAACTCCTTGTTGGATAACCGCCTGTTGCCGAGGAAACCAGGCTGATTAGTCACATGGAAAAGATTTTTTTGGACAATGAACCTATTCACTGGGTCACCCACCTTCCATGGAAACCCCCTCCTATATGGACAGGACTTAGGTAACATCTGAAGTGGACAGCCGCTCTGCCAGCATGCACGCAACCTCACACAAAAACACACACAATGGACATTTTGTTCACCTGATATTAACAGGGCAAGTGCACAGTTTGCACACTCGAGCTGGCACACAGTTGGAAGCACATATTTACATGGCTAATACACACGTGTATAATTCTACAGGTTACATGCAGAGCTGGAAGCACTGTAGAAAATGCTATATGCAGAACATTTCTTACTTAAGACTTTGGGACAGCTTGCTTACCAAAAGGTGGGACCAACATTCCCTTAATACACAGAACTGGCCACACCATAGGCTGGACAAGGATCCCATGCACATCCGGTAACACACGCAGGACTTAAGTTTAAGCTATTCACAAATGCTAGACATTCATCTGTAATATAGCAATAATAAAGCTTTCATCACAAAGCAAGGCACACTATTATCAATCTGATCCATATGCTGCAGTGCTGTCCAAATTGATCCACTGCTATACTTATTATACTAAACAATATCAGTATTCCCAACAGACACAGCGTTTAACGACAAGCTGGACACACTGTACAGATACGGTATTTGTTATACACGCTGTGTGATTCAGTAATACTTCTATTGATGATTTATTCATCAAACTGAGCACATGTGGTATTAAACATACTATGTAAATATGTGACAAGGACAGTGCCTTCATAGCACATAAATAGTTAAAAATAACTGGTTAGAATGTGGATATAAGCCTCCCTAACATGCATAACTAATCCCCTTTTCTGCCATTAATACGGAGAGCTGGGTAGAGCCCGGCCAGTGCCAGTCTCTGAGGCTTGTGAAAAGTATGCTGAGCAGGGCAGACATTCCCGATATCCCGGCAGAATAACAAGTCTATTTCATGGCAGACAGGCACACAGAGCCTATGACCAGAGCAGAGTACAGTACCTGTTGAGAATGGAAGGGCTTGCGCAGGTTATTAAGCAGCACAGCAGGGTACCCAACACTTAGCACAATCAGACAGCAGATCTGAGGCACGGTGGAGAGCAGGGAATAGTATCTGTAAAACTGTGGAAACAGAGAGTCAACATTAAATATATATATATATATATATATATATATATATATAGATGGATATATAGATAGATAGATATTATTTTTTAACACACTAGGACTCTATTAGTTGTATAAAATGTTTTCTGTCCTTTTAGGATTATTATTTATATCTATACCATGAGGTTTCTCTCAGTTACTCTCTGATTTTGCATTTTCTTTGGCCATTTACCTTATGTTTTGTTCTTGTTTATTGTTTCCACATATACCCCTACTTTCTTCCCATACTTACCTGTGGAGTTTGTGGACATTCTACTTTCTGCCAGATCAGTGCTGCACAGTGAAGCCAGGATAGGATCGTCCCCACTAAACACCCAACTGCCCCTTGTACATTTTGGCATGCCAGCAGCGGGTAATATAGAGCAGGATAATAGAAAAGGGCTACAATTTTCCATAGTGCTGTAACAGGGAGAAAGGAAAGAACACAAACACTAAAACAGAGCTGGTTAAAGAGGCACCAAAATCTAAATTAAATTCTCCAGTACTAGAGTTCACATATGATGAAGGCTTGTAGAGTACCATGGACCCAGCCTTAAGGACAGCGAAGGACCAGATTACGGAGAAGAAACAATGGAGATATAGAAATCTAGAACTATATAGAACTTCCTGTTCAGGAGAACTAACTAGCCTATTGGGTATTTCAGAAAGCCTATGTCACTGATCCGACTCCTGGCGTTGGCGGGCGAACCGCCGCTCGCAGATGTCGGGCGCCCGATAACCCAGCACCCGGCTCTTCGAGATCCCTCCCCGGAGCTCCGTTGCCGCCGGCACGGAACTCAAGGGATTGAGTCTGAGGTCCCCCTGGCCTCCATACTTACCTCCTCCTCTGGCGGCTACCGCAGGAACTCTGGGGGCGCGGCTATGCCGCGTGGCTGGCATCGGGGTGGTGACGGACGGCTGAGGGCTCGGCCGTGACGTCAGCTTGGAGGCAGGGTTTTAGGCTGGCGCCGGAAATCCGTTTCTCCTGCACCCTGTTGTGGTCCTATAGCTCGTATATTGCTGAACTCCTGATCTTCGTTATTTTGACCCTCTGCCTGCCTGTTTACTCTTTTGGATTGTGTTTCTGTACCTCTGCTCGGTGATTTGTGTACCGGTTTGGCTCGTCTGACTACCCGCTCCGTGTATCGACTACTGGCTTGTTTGACTACCTGCTCCGTCTACCAGTTTGGCTCGTCTGACTACCCGCTCCGTGTCTGGACTCCTGGCTTGTGTGACTACCTGCTCTGTGTACCAGTTTGGCTCGTCCGGAGATTCCTTCACCTGTTTACTCAGTACCTATATCTACCTGCCCGTACTAGGCCTCCTTACTGTTGGGATCCTCTAAGTCCTGGTTCTCTGTTACTTGGGGCTTCTCCCTTTGTATCAGGGGACTGGGCAGAATAACTCCTGCGGTAAGTGCCATTGTACTGGTAGTCCTGACAGCCTATTTCTCATTATCTCTAGGTACTATATGAGACACAGTATCGTATACTCTTGATCAGTATGGAACAAAGGATCATGTAGTTAATTTAATGTAATGCAATGTAGGACCAGGCTCTATATGGGCTATTAGCTACTGTTCTAGAGAAAATCTACCTTGGTGTGCGCCATAAATTTCTGGAAAGAAGTTGAGGAATGTGGGGTCCAACAGCAGGCGGCAGAGAGAAGAAAAGAGTAGACCAAACACTGCACATGGAATCCACCTGTTTCCAGAATCATCCAGAAGGTTCAGGGGGCTATAGAATGGGTATATTGAGATGTTAGACTGAGCAACAAAATTATGTATGCTATACTTAGGAGAAGACACACGCAGAAAAGAGAAATTATAAAATAGATGGCCAAATGTACCTGAGAACACCCGGGACCCCCCAGCAACAGGATCTGCAGAGCTTTTTGCGACGAACCAGGAAGGAAAGAAGGAGGAGAGCACAGAGCTATAAAATAATGAGAGAAAGAGCAAAGGACGGTATAGAACGTCAATACAGAGAAATACTTAGAATAAAACAAAAATATCCAGCACTAGTCTTTAAATTAGTATGTCACCTTGGTTTCTCTGCAGCAACATATGGAGTTTTAAGTTGCTTTTTATTGCATTCAATATGAGAGTTATGGAGACCATAAGAGGAAGCAGCTTGAAATCAGGGCTAGAATAGTCCATAGTTATATGAGGAAGACTGTTTTAGTCATGGTCATGTAATGAAAAGGTATGTAGAGAAATAGAGCGGGATTACAAGGATGGGTAACAGGAATTAGAGGGAAAGATTAGATGAAGCAATAAAATGATTGTGGTTTCATATGAAGAACTAATACGTAAAGGCTGTTTATAAAAAGGAAACGCATCAAGCTTTGGGAGAAACTTTATAGTCATTTAACAAAATTTTATATGGTGGTAGTGAAATAACAGATGCACCTACATCCAAACCCTAGGATTATAAGAGTTAACTCTACATTAGCAGACACTCACATTTATGGCACAAACATCTTTCTAGGGTCTACCAGTCTTCATACACTGCTAACTTAACACATGCAACTGTACACAACTGTCACCATATCCCTATAACTGTGGAAAAAGCTACCTTCTAAGAGCAAGAACAATGGACTGAGTTGTGGATAAGAAGCAAAAATACACATTATGAATGCCAACTTGGTTTCTCTTAGAAGAGAATCTTGCCAGGGTTGGCCTTTAATTTTTTCCCAAAACATACCTACAAGACACTCTTCAGTGACCGCAACAAGAAAATACTTGGACCAAGCAGTTTGGGTACATGCAGTTTATAGAAGACCAGAGAAATATTTACACGGTTGATTAACATAATAGACAAAGCATTGATACAATTTTGCACAGTAAGCATTTTTTGTTTGTAGGTGTATCTTCCTTTAACAAAGGTGTTAAAAGTGGTATGGGAAAGGCAGTGTCGTTATTGAAGCAATATAAATGACAGAATTCATATGAAAAGACTAGAGGTTTATATAGAGAGTATTTATAAGCAGAGGTAATATAGGTTGACAAGTGATAGGGAGTATAGATTTAATAGCATGGACTCACAGACACAGGTGCCAGGACGAGATGATATAGTCCATCTGGCAACGTTAGGTCACATTCCGGGATAATTCTACAGGGAAGGCAATAACATTAGGGGTCACAAATATACAGTTATCTTTTACACAATTGGCTGTTATACATGGATACATATATACACTCTGTTCTTACAAGACTTCACTTACTCATGTGGTGGTATTTCTGGTTCTTGGGGTTCATCAATGTACCAGTCATCATATTCATCTTCCTGTGGAGGTTCAGGGCTTCCTTGGAGAAGTTGGACTGACATAGTGTTACCCCCTTACTGCTCCTGTAATCAACATAACGCCTTATATATCCAAGATCATCTGACCTTTATGCACAGCATCTTTTGTTTAGGGGATTATAAACATTCCCTTGGGGCCAGCAGGTACCAGGGAATGGAATAGCAGCGGAAAGGAGTAGTAAAAGCTGCAGATGCTATCAAGGAAAGTAGAAAAACATTATACAAGGTGGAATGGGGTACAGGAGATGAGTAGAAGAGCATTAGGAGTGTCTAAAACAACACCTGACGATACAAACTTTGCTCTTGCTGTCAGACATTCTGACTCCTCACGTTAAATTACAACAGTGCTGATCTCTCTTAGAGGGATCTAATCCCATTTGAAAATGAATGCCCACAAAGAAAAAAAAAATCTGGAATCTCCCTCATTAGTAATAGGAGATTACTAATTAATATTACCATGTCATGTGAGTAACAGTCCAAGAATTCTGGAACTCTGATGTAACTCACTCATACTCATTGTTTCCAATTTGAAAGAATATATATATTTATTAAATAAATACAACCCTCCACTTTGTGTTTTTCATTATTGGTCTTTTGTAATTGATATATATGCCGAGGTTATTGTTAAGTGGGGTAATAATTTGAGATATTTTTATTGCCTTTAGGATAAATCAGTTCCTTGCAGCTTTACTGCCTTGGGACAAGCCAATCCATTGAGGTTTCAGTGGCCCGGGGGAAGAAGTCTCCCTGTGAGCTTTTTCGGTGTGGAGTTAGCCAGAGCTCAAAACTTTTTGGGATATATCTGTTCCTGGGTGTTTTATTTTGCTGATCTAATAGGATTTATTGCATTGGGCTGACAGTTCTTATGGGCTACATTTTCTTGAGCTTGTGAAGTCTTACACGAGGGTTCCTACGTTGCAGTATATATTTTAGCTAACCAGTCATTTATGTTCTACACACTCTGTTCTATGATCATAACAGAATAGGGTAGAATTAATTTGATAAGTTTTTTTGTTTTTTTTTATTACCCTCACATTTATCACACTGAAGGGCATCAACCTTTCACTCCACTCTCCTACTGGGATGATTATAATACAAAGGGTTTAATAAGCAAGGTAATAATTCTTTCAGAAACTGAATGTTGGGGTGAGAGGCCAAAACAGAAAGGGGGGTTAACACAAAAAAACAGGAGGGGAAAAGTAGGAAAAAAAGGTGGGGGAGCAGAATGAGAAAACAGAGTAATGGGAACAAGAGAATAGTTAGATCGGGGTCAACAAAAGTACAGAGGGGGTGAGAGAAACTAAAGCAGTTGAGGATCTTGGAGGTATTGAAGAAACAGAGTTATGAATCTCACAGCTCCTAAACATATCACCCAATCACTGTCGGAAGACATTATCCCCATTGTGTTCAGAAGTCACCAAAGTCATACTCTAAGGAGCAAAAAAGCATCATCCTACCCCAAATTAATTCACACTCTCGTATAAAGTGTGTGTGTAAATACACATGGTCTCATGCTACATCATGCCAAGCTTAGGAATCTATCCAAAAGCAAACGAGACAGGTGATATTGTGCATCTCACAAAGCTATTTCTTTTAACGGATAAAAAATAAAATGTAAACCAATGATCTGAGATCCCTTATATGTATTACATTGTGCATGCTGCCAGGTTTTAACTATCAGGTCCCAATTGCTTTAAAGCCGAAGCTCACATTTTTTGACCACCTTAGCCTTATATATATAAATATATATTGGCAAGCATACATGATACATTTGCTAATACACCCATTCTGCCTTATTTTACTCTATTCCGACAAAATAAAACTACCTGCACATACCTAGTAGTATACCTAGGTGACTATATGTCAACTTCACACATCAACTAAGAACCTGGCCAACTTCATCCTTCCCTGCCTGTTCCTTCTCCATCAAGTGATGACAAACCTGGTGTCCAGTGGCTGTGATTCCCCGAATGCTGCAGGTGTAGCAGCGAAGCAGCCAAACTAGTAGTGAAACTACCTGTAACCCGCAGACGGAGAAGGAAATATGTGCAGGCTCCACTCACTCCTCTAGCCTGGGTGTGTGAAGGGGGGTAGTCTGATTTATCTGTGATGAGGAGGTTGGGGGGGGGGGGGGAGCTCCCAGACAGATCAGGCAAAGTTCAGCTGGAGGGGGGGGGGGGGAACTTTACACCCAGCACAGCTAGAAGGTAGTGGATTTTGGCCAAGAAAGGGAGCTAATAACATTAGATCTACAGCATTACCAGCGTCGCAACATACCTAAAGTCTCTTGTGCTAATGTGCTTATTCCACATGTAACTCTTACCACTCCACATGTCAGTCTCCCTTGGACCTACCACACCATCTTCACAAATTTGACCTGCTCCTATTCTTGTATCGAGTCTTGTACAAGAGTACCTGAGTGAACATCTCCTGAATACTTAAATGTTGTGTGCCAGTGCTGCTCACATTCACACTGGTTTTTGCTCAGGTGTGTAAGGAGCAACTAGGCATGTAAGGAGCAACTAGGCATGTAAGAGGAACAGGAGCAAAAGGGCCAAGCAGAGAGTCAGGGCATGATAAAGAAGTATTCAAGTATATATTTGAACAAGGATCCTGTTTGTAAACAGTGTACAGATTTTTCCAGCTATGCTGCTGAATGCATCCATCAACCTGTCCCTGGTTTTTTACCATGGACAGTGTTTCTGTACTAGACACAAACACACCAACTGCACCAACACCGTAACCGTCTACAAAAAATAGCCATGTTCTTGCCCCTGCCATCACAGACCGGATTGACAAACACAGCCCACTGCATCTAGACGGCTACAATTATACAGCTCCAATATGTGCTCTGGACGATGGGGAGCCGGAGCATTTATATCCATGAAAAATTGAAATGCGTCTCATTTAAAGCCCGTGACAAATGGAAACAGAAAAGGGGAGCCATGTTTTCTACAGCTTACTACAGTATCTGCATATGAACACACACAGTGCACACCTGTTGCTACACTTCCAGCTTGGCCAGCGTATGAAACAATTTTACTCTTATTGTATAAATTAGACTGCAATTCAAATTTGCCCTTATATTAAAGTACTAGCATACTGTTCTCCTGCTCCAAACACAGGCATTGCTAACGTCCCCTTTAACTTCTGCCAGTTACATTTACTAATATTTCCACACTCCCTGCTTTCCTTATTAAAAGTATTAACCCCGGAATGGAGTGCAGACCCTTACCCACATCCTATTCTGAGTCTTACAAATCCCATCCTTCACATTGAGAAATCATTAATCCTCCACCAGCACCAGCACACCCTAACTAAAGCCATAATTAAAACGCATGCTTAATTGAGACATCTGTGTTCAAGCAGGGTTCTTTTTCAACTAGGACATACTTGTGAGAAATGGACCTGTTGGGAGAAGCTCCTATATCAGATAAAAAAGAATTATTTACCTGAAGACTGTGTGACAAAACACAAAATTGGAAAACAAATTCCAGGTATGCAGTGAGGGCTCATTCCAGATATATCTCTAATAGGTCTCTCAATCCATCTCTAGCGGGTGGAGGTTGTTGGGGGTCAATCTGCACAGATTATTTGACAAAGGAAAATAAGGATCTATGATTGTAAACCCCAAGGTACTGTCAAGTCCCCGAATACCCCACGGTAAACCGATGGCACCTTTTTAAGGAGAGCTTAAAGGGACACTGCAGAAATCATATACACTTTAATATGTATGATACTGTAGCTGAGAGATCCCTTTAACTTTATGTGGAGTCACCTTGCAAATCTGCAGAAACACCTATACGCATTTGCCTCTTTGCCCACCCCCATTTATAAACTTGTTTGAGGCGGGTCCTCCTCACTTGTTTCTGTAATTCAAATTGTTATGTTATATACTACTTGTTATGTCCTGTTTACTCATTGTACAACACTACAGGATACAATGGCTCTATATGAAATAATAATAATAATAATAATGAGATGTGTTTGGCCCAACAAATCTCCTTGCATCTTATACTGCCAGTCCAACATAAGGTTTTGCTTACACTTCAGATGGGGAACTATTTCAGCCAATCAGTGACTAAAATCCTCAGACCACACAGTGTTGCTGCAGCTTCTACCTCAGTTGAGTGCTTTTTATTTTTTTGGAAGAATGCATATGAAAGTACTCTACAAAAAAGTACTTTAATATGCATCCTTCTTTAGTTGGGCTGTCAGGTATAGTAAACTGTTTCTTTAAAACCGAGGCTGTCTGGGGTATACATTTTATAGAATTTCTGTTTAAAATGGAATTCTGTTTGGACTGTGATAAGAGTGGACAGAATAGAGGAATCTATGTAAGAATTATAAAAAGCTTAAATGTTACCTAGGAAAACCTACATTTTTTTTAGTAGGTTATTCACCAATAAGTTAAGGCTAGATTTGCATTCCATCACAATATAATGGTAATAATACGATCATCCTTATAATTATCCCATATGATCCCACATTATTTTCCCATTTACACCAAACCAAATAGTGAAAGTGACAATAAAATGTCTTAGTTCATAGATGTGGTACAAACATGTCAGTGGGTAGACAGACATAAGGAGTTATATTATCCCACAATTATCCTAAAGAAGCAAAATATAGGTATACAAGTACAGGGGGGGAGTATACATCAAATATCTTGTAATATTAGGACAAGAGGGCATGTCTCAATCTAGAGGATCAGAGGCATGAATGTAATAGAAGAGCATTTTACTCTATTGAGAGGGTGGTAGATGAGTGGAACAGTCTCCCAGCAGATGATGGTAGAGGAAAATATAATGAAGGAATTCAAATATTTATGGTATAGGCATAAGGCTATCCTGAACTTTAGTCAAGAGCAAGGACCAAGTTTGAGTGTTAGTATATATACATGTAAGTTATAAGGAGGCCCTGAAGAAATATTGCACCCAGAGGCCACTAACCCGAAGCTTACCTCTGTTCTCATAAGGTGTGCTACTGTGCTTAAGGAAGAGTGATGGGTGGAGCAATGGGATGGACATGGGGCAGAGGATGGGAGGGGCTTAGGGGCCCAGGCATTAAGCATGTCCTGGGCCCCAAGATTTTTCAGGGCGTCCCTGCCCATTACCCACATTGTTCTGGATGGGGGTGATGTGAGTGTGATGCTTAAAAAGAAATCACAAATCAGACATTTTTCTCTGCATGCTGGACGAGTGGATTGGATTTTAAGACCCTTAAGAAAATAATTAATCAATCAAACGTTTTATTTTAAAATAAGGATTTAAAGAATAATGTCCTAGTCCCTGCTAATTACTGCACGGTTTGTGCAATGTAATACTATATTTTAAAGTGATGTACTAGTCTTGTTCACACGCTACACAGAACTACAGTACACGACTCTGCCGTATAAATCAATAACCATAATGCCAACTGATAATAATAATGAAAACATGGTAAATTGGCATCAGCCAGAGCATGAATTGACTCAAGCAGTAGCTTATTTCATAGAAATACATGTAATAAAGATGATATAAAGCATGGAGAGAGTGAAACATTTGCCAGCTTTCTAGATTATTTAAACTGGATATATGTTTACATAGAGATGCCTGGAAGGAAACCATGATACATTCATTACTGGTGGCAAATAAAGTCTACAGTATTTGATGTAATTCCCAACAGGTGATAGAAATTTTTAAAGGTCAAGTCAATATATGACCATTGACCACCCCCATGTAAACATATGGGAAATCTGAATTAAAGGTGCAGATCGGGTTATGTTCCACATTTTTTTAAAACTATATATCAAAACAAATTTAAATTTTGAAAAATGCTGTCTTCCTACCTTTGGAATCACTTTAACTTAAGTCAAACAAATGCAGAGTATTCCTTTTAGCTCCTACAGCATGCCACTTCAGTACACTTGCTTGTTTATCTGTGTTTATGCCAAAGGTTAAATAAAAGTGCCGCCCTTAGACGGCATATGAGTAAGTCTCTTATTAATCGTTAAGTTATCAACAAGCAAAATCTTTGAATCCAATTTCCTTTAAGCACAGTATTAACTTAACATAGTCAACTTTTCTCTTTCACATTGGTACGCTTAGTATAATATTATGGGAGTTTACTAATGCTAGTTGAGTATTAGTAAATGTAGCGGATCGAGATGTCTTCTTATACACCACAAATCGGGATTCTGTAGTCCTGAAAAGAAGTGAAGCAACAGTAAGCAGAGTATATGAATGTAAAAATACATTAGCCTACTGAGCAGCGCTTGCTTCACCGATGCCTTTGTTTCGGCAAAACAAGCTGTGTTAAACTTCGCAGGGGACTGGGGTATTACTAAAGTTAAAATGAAATGTATTTTATGAAGTCCTAAAATTTGTTTGGAGATGCTCTAGGGAGCGAAGGTAAAGAAATGTGGGCTAGAGGTAAGTAGAGTTAAGAAATGGACTTTAGAGACATACCTCTCAGCATTTCAAATTAATGAATACTAATACCTATTGAGATTTAGAAGAGTTAATAATACAATTTAATTTACAAGCACATTTTCTTCCATTTATAAACACATTATTGTAACTTTTAGGGCTGTGGTACATTCAAAACCACCAAACATTCCTAGAACAAAAAACCCATCAAGGGAGAAATGCAACATATGTATTTAGGTTTAAAAGAGGGATTTGGGGGGCATGCAGAGGGGCAGCGCAATGGAGGTAGTGAAATGTGTGGTGGTACTTCACAGCACTGCCATACTGTATGTATGTGGAATTGCAAGCAATATATTTGACTAATTTTAAGATTTACAGTTGCACATACTGATACTGAGGCAACGTTTCCAAGTTAGTGATATCATGTATTTTTTCATTCCCTAAAACTTTTCCTAAAAGTCCCATAAGTTACCTTACCAGCTACCTTATGCACCTAAGTGCATGTGTGGAGGTACTGGAGACAGCTTGCCTAGACCCCAAAAAGAAAACCTAAGGCTGGCCCTGTAAATGCATGGATGTGTCCAAACTCCTCAGCTTTATACTATAACTGATCCAAATATCTCAGTACCTTCCCTCAACATACTAGATTAACCTTCTAATTAAATTGAATTAATAATTAAAGCTTCCAACCCATCAGGATTCTCAATGTCTAAAAGGTCTGCCCACTTTACAGGAGATAAGATGAGATAGAAGTCTCATTTTCCAACTCCCATAAACAAAATACATGCACCAGATTGCGGGCAACAAAATGCACTGGAGTGCATGCAAAATGAAGTCCAATATGGATAAAAATGTGGGACTAAAATGTCTCTTTAAATTTAGTTAGTTGTCATCAATTGTAAAAGTAACAGAATGGAATCAAGCAAAACCAACATTACTGAATACTAAAATGCAGGAAGACATAACATTGATATTTTTCATAATAATCACAATAAAAAGTAACATTCAGCTACATTCAGGTATTTATATTGCGTTGAAATCCGCCCCATGATGTTATATCAGTTCAACAATGTTCTTAGACTTTGAGATTCTTATCTGTTGCCAATCACTCCTGTGTGCTATAAATTCATATACCAGTAACCCTTTGTCTAATGTCTGTGTGGTGGAACCTGTATAAGGTCCATTGTGAGCAAATGCATGGAACCATAGAAAATTCAGCACAGGGCAGCCTTCTCGAATGGCACACATGGTAAGCCCAGGTACCTGTGTATTAAAAAAGATGGCATTTATCACACTAGTTTTTTGTTCTGGCCTTCCGCTACACCCTATTCGTTAATATAAAGTGAAAAAAAACCTCCTTGTTATTGTTGGTCTATTGTTGTGGAAAGCAACTCTGATTGTTTATCTTGTTTGTTTTATATATTACAATATTCTACACTGTATAAATACCTGCAGTTTTACTCAAATAAAAAAACACATTTGCTAATGGACTCCCCCCTACATTAAGTCCCAGCTAGTTTTTTGTGGGTTTCTCATCTAAGAAAGACCCTTAACAGTAACACAGGGGGTTCAGGGGGGGTGGCCCCTAAAGGATACTGTAAGTCTGGTGCCATCAGTCTGCCTCAAAACAATCTTAGTGTATTTACTTCTAGCAACTTTTGTCCTGGAAGTTTATTCAGGGATGCTCACACTATTGAAATCAAACGTTACATTATTCTATAGCAGTTGAATCCAGCATGGGTGTTAACTAAGTTTATCTCTGAAAAAATGCAGATTAATAGAAACAAAACCCCTTGTAAACACATGGTAATGACTCCATGGATCAACAACTTTTAAATTAAAATGTAGACTGAAATGCCCTTGTTTCCCAAATATATATATATATATATATATATATATATATACCATTGAGACTGCACTCACAGATATATATATAGTTGTTATGTTTTAGTGGAAATGTGAGGCTATTTCGGGAACATGACCAATGTAGCACTCACGTTGCTAAAACTCACGCTCTATATAAAGAAAACAATTCATGTTCTAGGTGTCTACCTTGGTTTATTAGATATGGTAAACAAATCAGTATTTATTTTATGAACCACAGTAAGTATGTTGGTGAAATGACATTCCATTCCAGGTGGCATTACATTGGCTTCCACGTCATACTGTGCTATTCTGTAAAGTGGTTGGTGTGAAATATCAAACAGCTTTGGCACTAGGCAAACGGCTAACCTATATGAGGTTTCCATAGATATGCCAACTATTGAAGAGTCGTTATTCTCAAAGACCAGGAAATGACAAATCATGGTAGAACACCCCAGAGAAAAAGGGAAAGTCAGAAATATACTGTAAGTTTGTGTTATAAAAAATAGTTTAAATCAGTAAACAAATGGGCAAGCTGGCAAAGGTTTGGTATGTCTGAACCAGATTCTGGGACTACTTGTGTCTGGGGCATGTGAGTCTAGCCAAATCGATTGCAGGAGCTTGAAGTACGTGAGATGCTAGAAGATTCTTCACGTCATACCAAAGATAGACTACCTGCATTACAGTTTAACTGGTACATCACATATTACACCACCATGTCCATCAATATCCAGACTGGGCCAAGAGAAGCATTACCAACAACACACTGCCTGCAATGGTCTATTTCCCATGATGGAAAATAATGAACACTGCAGCAGGGAACAACAATGTTGATGTTCTGTGGGTTTTTAAATTCAAGATTAAGCCAAAGGACATCCATGGCTCAACCAGAGAAAAGCAAGAGAAAAAAGATGTAACAGAGGCAAATGTTTTGATCAAAGATTATTGACTGCTACCAAGGAAGCTTCTAGGAATTACTTTTTATGTTTGCAACTGTACAAGGAAT
The DNA here is from genome assembly GCA_023333645.1 of Sceloporus occidentalis. Taxonomy (NCBI): domain Eukaryota; kingdom Metazoa; phylum Chordata; class Lepidosauria; order Squamata; family Phrynosomatidae; genus Sceloporus; species Sceloporus occidentalis. The sequence continues at coordinate 691,469 of JALMGF010000037.1, read as the reverse complement.
GTGGGTTTGCTTGGCAGTCTGGTAAACTCGCTGAAACCCCCCCACTTCTGCTAATCAGGGGTTAGAGATCCTTAAGTACTGGGACAAGAATGATTCAGGACAAGCAGAAGTTCCAGTTCTCCTTGAAACCAAATTATTCTGAACACAGGCAACAATCGGTTCTGCTGGTTGCAGGGTGATTTTGAAGTAATACATTTTTTATGAGAGGACAAAACTTGGGAACATAGCTCAGAATCTCCTAAATGATGTACCTCCTGCCACACTATTATGTCATGAAATAAGTAAGCAATATTGTGCAGTCAGCAGAACCACCAGTTACTATGTATCATTCAACCCAAAACCTCTCAAATGCTGCTTTAATAAAGAAGGCTATGCTATTCTTTACAAATGTATAACTCCTAATACAGGTTTTCAGGCGAACAGTGATTTTCTTAATGCGGAATATCCAGTAATGCCAACAACAACAATGCTGCAAAATGGCCAAATACAATGTTACAAAATGGACCAGGTGTTTTAACTCTATATTGGCAATAAGACAAGTAAACTGCTTAGTGCCACTACTAAGGGTTCCTTTTATACACCACAGAACACTTCTGTCTATTATTATGCCAATTATAGCCCGTGCACTATTGCACTTCCTAGCATTATAATGTCTTTAGTAACGGTTATGTATCTTATATAACGGTATTTGTTATGCTGAGCGGATCAGTCCTCTCTATGGCACAAATTCAGAATTCCAATTCAGAATGACCTGCCAAGTTCTGAGCCAGCAACGTGCTGTGAGATACTAAGGAGATGGATTGACGTACTGAGATGTGACTACCAAGGGAACATTTTTAACATGTTGCCAACTTTCTGTTACCTTGCTGCCCCCTCTCTCTACACTCTGCTTTACCCATGAGAATCCTTACCTTGCACGACATACCCAGTCACACTGTACCCTTCCCCATATATCAGTCACCCTTCCTTCCTCTACAACCTGTAATTTGACATAATTCCATACCAACGGCACACTGTAATCTTTTCTTGTCACCTACCTTGTCACTTCTACTACCAGATCTCACCAAATTTATCACTGCAACCCAGTGAATGAATCAGCTGTTATCTCACATATTCAAATAAGCAACATCCCTTATCATTGCCAACAAAATGTCAGGCTATCCCTTGGCATAGTGTTCCCTTCCATATTATACCATATAGAAATTGATGCAGGCCCTAGAGATTTTTTTTACAAAATGGTACAAAGGTTCTAAACAGTAAAATAAGAACTAGAATGTTGTAACCAAAAGGTGTTTTATCTCATTACTACGTCTTCCTGTATACCCATATAACAGTATATGGCACCCAGGGAGGATCCTGTATGTGCCTCCCCCCAAATGTAGACATTAAATGTAAAAAAAAATAATTTCACAAATTTGTAAACTGTACGTCAACTAGAAAGAAATCTGAAAAAATAAATTATTAACTTATTTAGTAAAACTTATTTAATTAATTTATAACGTTTACTGAATGGGTATGGTACAGCATAACTCCCATTATTAAATACTAAGCCAGACATTGATGGTGGTACAGCATAACCCTCATCACTATATATAAGTCAGACATTGACGTGGCTAAAACAGCCTGCCTGTGGCACCGCTACTCCTGAAACAGCCTGCCTGTGCCCCCTCTGCCCCCTCTAAACAGCCTGTGCCAATTTTGCCCCTCCTAAACAGCCCACCTGTCCCATTTCTGCCACAAAACACTCACTGCCTCTCCTTGGCGGGGAAAGACACACAGCGTGTGGCGAGCTGCGGGCCCATGTTAGGCGGCTGTCGACCCATCTGCCGACCCACTGGGAACCGGGGGCGGTATGCCCCACCCTTAGATACGCTACTGACCATGACCTAATAAAATCTTTCGATGTCTAAAAATGTGTATATTTAGATTATAAGCACATTTAATGCGGTTTATTTACCCAATATCAATGTAAGATGGGAGTTCCCCTTTAATTGCCAGGGTGAGTGTCCTTCCTAAACAGGCACACTTCATGTGTGAAGAAAACACTGCACTAATGTATAATTAAAAATTCAAGAGTTACCCACGTGGCTTCAATGTGTATCCATTCCTGTGTATAAAATAAAAAATAAGATTTTTTCCCCCCAAACAAGGGGTGTGGGAGGAATGCTGTAAATGTGTTGCAAGGCTGGTTTAATTCACCAGGGCCTCTCTCAAGTGTCAACCAATGAGAGGTCAATCGAAGTTGTTCACATCACAGTTCTATCACTTGAGTGAAACTTACTGACAAGCTTCGTTTCTTTTCCCACTTCTTTTTTTTTCAGAGTGTCACCTGGCTGCATGAAACCTGGAATTCATGTTGCATCTGCTTTGAACACAGGAGTAAAGCTCTGGGTATGAATGTTCATTATCCTGAATGTTCCCCAGATAAATACTGCTTTTTGTATAGATTCTGGTATTCTGGAACAGTTTGTAAGTTTTCTTTTTCATTATTATTAATTATGCAGTAAACATCTACAGCTTTACAATACAGTTGAATACAAAGAGACTGACTGTTACACAACACAAAATTAATATCCTTTATTTGCTATTATAATGTGTAAATAACTGTAATGATGGAAAACTAAATAAACACTTATGAACAAGATCACAACATGTTCTGTCACCCCCACCCTGGTTCTACCCTGCAGCTATCTTTGACAAACACAAGGCACTTAGCTGCTCCAGCTCACATTGAATATGTAAATAGGGGATCGTTTTGTTGAGACAGTACTCCTGGTTACCTGGTTTGTCCCAAACAAACAGCAGCCAGGTAAATGTGGCTGTTTTTATCACAACCCCCTTTACCACTCCTTGCAGGTGTACAAAGCAGGTAGAGAACACAGGGAAGAGAAGGCAGAAAAAGGGAGGAGGAAAGCAGACAGGAGGGAACATGGCAGAGCTGTCAAGAAAAGCAGTGAACACGGAGAATTGAGAGAGACAATGAGTTATCAATGAAACTGTCTATCTATAGCTTCCCATGCCAGCCCCAGCTGCTGCCCCTGCTATTCCACCTGGGCCCCCACGCCTTCGGTTGGATGACAAGGTATTGTCTCTGGAATTCCGCCTTCTCGATGCCCAGTTTAATGAGCCAGGCCAGTACCAGCTTGTCTTGCGTGTTGAAAATCCTCTACTAGACGACTCAGTGAAGGGAGTCACTCTTAGCATCAACCATGGGGACATAGTCCACAGTAACCAGGCTGAGTCTGACACTGCAGAGCAAACAGACCTGACAGATACTATCAACTTTGAAAAGGACACCTTCCTCTTCATTTTGCCTCAAGGTGACTGGTAACGGGGCACACTCACACATACCTGTTTATCCTGCTCTTTGTATATTTCTCTTTTTGGGGGGTAAATGGGTTGGGAACAATACAGCTATATCCTGCATGGCCAGCAATACGGGTGTCTATTTCATTATGAAGCCATCCAAAAGGCACATTTTTAACATAATGAAAATAATTGAACAATTATATGTTGATCACAATTGTATCATGTTGGATACCTATTTTTCTTAAATTTACACACATCATTGAAAGATGTCTGTCAATAATATATATGAAGAGATGCAAATAATTAAACAATGTGTTTTCTTAAAAGGGGTTAATACTAAGAATCCATCACACTGTTCACCTTATAGTAATGAATGAATCTAATATTGTGGCCTGGGGACACCTACTGTGATTATTCTGTATTTCCAGACTATTTTTTTTATTCTGATGACTATTTAAAATAATCGATTAAATTATTAAAGGGCTGTACCCCTATGTCAGATAAAAGCAAGCATTTTGGGTGTGTTTCAGTCTCAACTCTCTGACTTTACTATGCATTAAGAAGGGCCAAGCCAAGGAAGCTTCTCTTGCAAGAAGTGCTGAGTTTTAAGTGAAATTGGTGAGGTTTGTTGAATCTACACATTATGTACGGCAAGGTCAGGCTTTCATGCTAGAGACGCTTACTTTGACTGGTGCTTCATAATGCATAGTGTTCAAACTGCAGCTTACCTGCAATGCCCAGCACCTGGCCATTATAATCTCTTGAAGAGAAGTTTGCCTCTGAGCACAGTCCTTAAAAGACATAATTATACTACTATATTATCTACTGTTTAATGTTATTATAATCATTCATTTCTACCGCCATTCTTCCTTTCTGTAGATTCGTCAGCTCTAATGATTCTCTTCACTTTACATCCTAGGTCTCTGTAAGAATGATAAGCACCATGATGTCCGATTATGCATTGATGTTCTTAAGTTTGGAGGTAACTTCCCAAACAAGGGAAGAAAGGTGGGACAGGCTATATTTGCAATATACCCCCGAACCAACCAGCCCCGTATTAACTTACGAGCTGGCCCCTTCCAGCCTCTATACAATTACCAGGGGATCCTAGCACTTCTCCGAGTGGGAGGCAACCAGATGGCTATGCATTGCGGCCGTTTGGCATACAACGTCTGCTTCAAAGAATATCAGCCACCTACACCTGAGGAAATCTCCAAAAACGTCTCACTTAGACCAGGCAATGCAAGAAGTGGAACTTCCCTGGAGACCACCCCTAGACATGACCCTCATCATCTAAGCACACCTAAACCAGCCTCCCCCACACCTCCTACTTTCAGAACCCCAATTCCCCAATCTAGCACCCCCAGATCAGTTTCCTACCAAGGCGAATCTTCCAAAATAGACAGTTTGCATGGCAGCTACACTTCGAGAACACATCAAGTGTCAGATGCCCAAGATCTTCAGACCACCCTTGAAGAAGAGGACAGACTATCTCCTGATACAGACTCACTACAAGACCAGGTAATGCTTAGGTTTAAGGGAAGGCAGATCAAGTTTAAATAAGGCCTTTGTCCCATCCCCCCATAACGCCTTTAATTCTATATAATGCATTATACGTTTGGTGGGACAGTACATCTATTGCACTTAAAGCTGAGGCAGTCTGAGCAAGCTTGTAATTGTGGGTGTTAAAGTGAACCTGTCATTTCATTAACTTTTAAAATGTTTGGTAATTATTAGACCAATTATTGGTAATTGCTAAGAACACTGTATTGCCCATTGTTCAACTTACCTTACAGCACACACCATGTTTCAATGCTTGCAGCAGGGGAAAATGTATGAATGTATGCAGAATCCATTATAATATAATGGATAATAATAAATGTTGAGGACTGGACTATCCCTTTAACAATTACCATCTCTTGAATAAAGTCCAACTAGACCATTTGTGAATTAGCTAAATATAAAAAACTAAAGTTAAATAATAAAAGGATGCCCTCTTTTGTGTAGCTGCACAAACATGTGCCATGCACATTTATAAAACACTATTAGTATGTTCAAGCAGTTTATAATAATTATTTATGTATATACCTAGCACCTATATGCAATCATACATACCTTACCAGTCCATAAAGTTTTCTCTTACACCCAAGGTCAAGGCCCCATGGTTCCAGTGTTCACTCCTTCCCACACTGGGTGGAACAGGACTGGCTACAGATATGTATACAACAGGCTGATGGCAGGTTTAGGGCAGCCTCCATTTAAAATAAATCCTTAGAAGAGTCAGTATAAGAGCTGCTAATATTCTTGGTGAGCACCACGGACTCTGGCTTCAATTAGATTACGCTGATCATCCATTAAATGGAAAGGACTGTGGATGAACGACCATGGAACAAATAAGTGTTTCTAATTGAAATTGTAATCCCTAAAATAAAGGACTACCATATATCAGTATGTATTATATAACTTAGATTTATTTTTGGAAAGCTATTCATGCATAGGATACAAATAAAACTAGAGATGTTAGTAGTCCCTCTTAGAGCTTGTATCTCCACAAAGACCTGTCCAAATGCAGTGAAAGCGGGTGAATAATTTACAGTAATTCCCAAGGACTCTTCAGGAAGATTGCTTAAATATATATAGGGCCTAACCTATCTCTGTTTGGTCGTATAACGCTTATCCCAATGTTTTTTTTTATTATCTATTTATATTTATCTCTGCTTCTCCATTTAAATGCATAATGTAAATATCCTCTAATACTGATCCATTAACTTCTTCAAGCCAAATCAGTAATATTTCACAAATTTAAAATATAGCATTACATTACATTTAGCATTACACATGTGCTTTTTTTTGTGGTCAAGTGATAATACTACTTACACCTTTTTTTTCTTCTCCACATGCAGATGCTATTGGTTCCCTTTCTTGTTCATTATAAATAACTTTAATTAAGACTAAATTGAATGTATGTTAATTAATAATATTTTTCCATTCTGTTTTTCATTTGCACCTTTTTCTCCTTTGTTAACTTTTCTCCCAGCATGACCTCACTGACCGTTCAGAGGAGTCTCCTGCTCCGGTGCTTCCTGTCTCCAGCAGATTACCAGATGATGTTCCACTGCTACTGCCTTCACCTCCAAAGACACCAAGTCCCATCAAAAAGACTCATGTGAGTACCTACCTACTATTCGTTCAGTAACAATCAAGTAAAAGTAGAGTGCCATTTGTTATAGATTACTCAACCAAAGTCATAGCTAAGGTATACGTCAGTTTTCAGGCTCCACAACAAGGAGGAAAATGCCAACTAGATGCATCAGAGTGATCTTTTATGTTGTCAAATTCTGTTTCCATTTCAATACTATGTGTATGCAAAACCACATAATGGGACAAGTCGCATAAAACAAATGAAATATTTACTTTGATGTGTTGCTGCTTGTATCCATGCATAGAAGAAGAAACAAAAGTGGCAGCAGTGTTGAATTGTAGACTGCTGGTATGTGTTTGCTTAGAACTGAAATAACAATGAATAATGGTAAAAGGTTCAACAATAGAGCTGTGTGTAATACAATAAAGCAGATTAAATGCAAGACACAGTTGCAGTACTAGAGAATTATATGATGTTGCTGAGAAGGATTGTAATAATACTTGTATCTTTATATGGGTGCAGTGATAAAACGGTTGCTTGCAATTTTAGAAGATATACTGCCCCCGACATATGTTGATTGACTGAATATTTACTGATCAGCCTTGTTGAGCACACAGTAGCACACTCGATAAGAGGCCATAAATGTAGCACGTGGAAAATAAACCAGGGGGATTTGATAGTTTAGCCCTAACCGCAGCTTTAGTGGAGCATGGTTAGGATACAATACATTGTACAGAACAGCAATCCTTTTATTGAACCTTTTCCATATGTATTATGTAATAAGAATACCCAGGTAAAGATAATGTCTCTTACTGTACAGGATTGCTCACACCAGTCAACCAGTGACTGCATGCTGTTACAGGAGCAAAAGTGGAAATTTATACTTATTTGACTTCTCCTCGAATGGCATTGGGTGCAATAACACATCTCTGACCACGTAGTCAGGGCAGAAATACACTATGTGGACCAAAAATATAGGCTAAAAAAAAAAATGCGACTATCAAGTTCAGCCTTTCCTATATCTGTTAATTTGTTGCTGTTGATCCAAAAGAAGGCAAAAAACCCCAGTGTGGAAGCTGTTACAGCTGCAAAAGGGGGGCCAACTACATATTAATGTCTATGTATTTAGAATGTGATGTCATAAAAGTCCCTGTTAGTGTAATGGTCAGGTGTCCCAATACTTTTGTCCATATAGTGTAGCAGAGGTTGCAGCATGGAGGTGCTTATTTGTTTCATTCAACATGTAAGATGGAGATGGATCCACAGATTTTTACCCATGTGTTCAGATCGGGATTAGCAGATCTTTTGCATGGAAATGCACTTGTGCATTTATGCCTGTGTGACAAGGGCAGTAATAGCAGAGAAATTATCACAGTGGGATGTCTGAAAGATGACTAAATTGTATGCATTCCTCATCTCTTGTTCTTTGCACTGCTTCCTTATTGTTTTATTTTTTTTTATCTATCCACGGATAAAAACTTGTCTTCCTCAGGTTACAGACAAGCCACCAGCACAGAGTGACCCTGTTTATGGATCAGATGGAGAGTCTAGCTTCTTGCCCTCACCTGGAACAGAGAAAATTATTGTTACCCTCCACTCAGCCACTCACCTCCCCACAACTACGGCTGGCTCAGCTCCATCTCCTTTTGTCACTTTGTGAGTAAGAAATGGACACACAAGTTATAGTCCCGTTAACCAAAGTAACTTAAATCAACCTAAGGGACCTAATTACTTTACTGCCCTAAGGTAACAATTTCTGCAATAGCTAGCTATCCCAGCTGGGTTAAGGACCTCTCTGTAGGATGGCAGATAATTAGCATATCCCTTCTAGCCTGCATTCTAATGCTATGTTATTATTATAGTTTATTCCTATATTGTCAAGATCTGCTGTAAAATCAGATATATAATTTGGTAAACAAATACAGTGATCACCAAGATGTTTTGCCAACTAAAGCTTACAGTCTAATGCACGTTGGTATTATGTCTTGGGTCTAGTCAATCCTCAGGCCCCTCATCTATAAAGCCACCCATGTCTTGACATCAGCCAACTGTCTATCTTTATATATTTAACCTCTCTTTGTCCCCATTCACCTTCCTTCAGGTTTTTTTTCCCTTTTTCCATGTTGCCTGTGCACTTCGTGAATATGTCTTTCTCCCTCACTCACTCTCCCTCCCCCTCCCTTAGCAATGTTTTTAATGCTGGCTGCAGCTTGAAGCTTACTGAAGACCTTGGACCCTTGAGCATTAAACACTTGTGAGGCAAGAAGAAGAAAAAAACAATATGGAAATTGTTTGTGCAGAAGCATTAATGGGATTTTACTACCCTTCCATTTTGTCCCAGGGGTCGTTATTGGCATTAATATTTCATTGCCCCATGTTCACAGCTGACAGGTCACGTGACTGAGACCACAGTGATGGGCACTACCCCCACACCTTCTCTAGTTGTCAATCACAGCCTGCTAGTGATTGACAATAAGAGAGGGAAAGAGAGGGGAGATATATGTTCCACGGTAAGAATAGTTAGACACGTGCAATGTCATGTCAGTTTAATCTCCCTTAGAACCTCACCAAAGCGATTTGTCCCCATTCACCTTCCTTCGGGTTTTTTTTTCCTTTTTCCGTTCCATAACGTATCCTGGCCTAGGCCGACTAGTCCTTGGGCAGCAAGTGCAGCAAGGGCAACAGTCCCCTTCCTGCAAAACCAAGGGGCAGATAGCACTCTTGGGTAATCAGGTCCCCCAGCATGCTGCTCAGTCTCCCCATTTATACATAGGCTGATGGTGGAGCTAGCTGGCATTGTGTGTACACACATGCGCAGTACTTTGCAGGAGATATCTTTGATCGCACCTTTGGATGGCAGAGAAACAGGGCAAATGTAAAGATGGGATTATTACATTAAATTTATATACCACCAGTAGATTGCAAAGTGCTGATTCTAATGAATTCCTCCATGCATCTGCAAGAAGAAAAAATAATAATTTTAAAAGTTAAACAAAAGTATTAAAGTGTTTCTTAAGTCACACTTAAAAGTTATATTAGTAAACTGTTTAATATTTCCCTGGGATGTAAAGACTGATGTATGTTACAGGATGAGCAGCTCAGATGAGATGAATGGAGCTAAGGCTCAGAGCATTTCCCATGCCAAGAGTCCTACTCATAACCCAGCCTGGGGGGAAACCCTTACCATGACTGTAAAAGAGGATGAAGTAGAGCAGGAAGGTAATTAAGACTTAATCAAAGTTTCTGATTACAGTTCACATGTCGACTAATATGTATGTGTGTGCCCAACGCCAGTCACACTCTCACTCACTCTGACTCCATATATACATAACTCAGCAATGCCCTACTGGTAGGCTGTGTATTTATACATTAATATAGCTATGCAGTGAACCCAAACAGTATGTTCTGCTGCACAGCGCCTTTCTGCTGACAACACAAATTCTCTGTGCTGATAATGTATGTAAATGGCAATGCAGGTCATTGCAACACTGGAACCTCATGTATATAGACCTTCACATGGTTTCTTTGCCATTATCACCTGTTAACAGCAATGCACAACATATCTTCAGCAGATACTAAATGGTCACTATATTTTAAAAATATCATGATGTACTGTATAATTGCTGGGTATGATTGAATGATCTATACAAACCCAGGTGAAACAGACATTGTTCTGACTTCTGACTGTTTATCTTCTTCTCAGATCTTATACTGACTCTGGCCGATTCTCGCTCTTTGGATGTGCTGGTTACGTACCGTATACCTGTCCGTGTTCTGCAGCCCTTCCACACTTACCACCTCAATATGGTTCAGGTACTCTAAAATAAGCTGGCACTACCAGGGCCGGCCTTTAGGGTGTGTGACCTGTGCGACCGCACAGGGCGCCACACTCCAGGGGGCGCCGCCGCGGGGTCCGCCGCCAGAGTTGGCCTTAGGTGTTCTGGCTCCCTGTGCGGACTACTCCTCTGGCGCCCCCCCATCCCAAAAAAAGAAAGGAATAAAAACTTGTAACAAAACTTGTAAGAAAACCCCAATCACTATATACTACGCCAAACATTGATGTGATGTAGGCCTACCACTTCATTGTCTGGCTTAGTAGTAGGGATGCACCGAAACGAATTCTGGACTGAAACCGAAAGTGCAGCATTTACCTGGCCAAAACCGAATATGACCCGCGCCACACCATAAAAAAATCTAACACTTTTATTTAAAGTAAGTAACACACCAAAATAGGACAAAACAATTAAATAACAATATTATATATATATATATATATATATGATTAACAGCAATCACATTCCTATCATGCCCAGGCATACCCAGATTCCAGGATTTACTCGCAGACTTGGCATGATAGGAGTAAGATTGCCCTATCTACCCCTTCTCACTCTCTTCTGCCCTATCTACCCCTTCTCACTCCCTTCTCCCTATCTACCTCCTTTCCCCTGTCTCACTCCTTTCTCCCTATCTACCCCCTCCTAACTATCTACCCTTTCCCTCTTTCAAGTTCACTTACCTTTCAGGAGTCCTGCGGTGGGGGTGCAAGGCCTCTGCCTCCCAGCTCTGTATGGAACAGTTTAGAATGATGGGAGTTATGATGTACTTTTAGAGCATAATTAGATCATGAAAAAGACATTGGAAATGGTACAGCATAACACCCATCACTCTCACACACTTACCAATCCACACATATACTAATCCACACATATACCAATCCACACGCATACCAATCCACATGCATACCAATCCACATGCATACCAATCCACACGCATACCAATCCACACGTATACCAATCCACACATATACACTAATCCACACATATACACTAATCCACACATATATACCAATCCACACACATACCAATCCACACGTATACCAATCCATACGTATACCAATCCACAGATATACACTAATCCACACATATATACCAATCCACACATATATACCAATCCACACATATATACCAATCCATATATACCAATCCACATTTACCAATCCACACATATATACCAATCCACACATATATACCAATCCACACACATACCAATCCACACACATACCAATCCACACACATACCAATCCACACACACACCAATCCACACATACACCAATCCACACATACACCAATCCACACATACACCAATCCACACATATACCAATCCACACATATACCAATCCACTCTCACTCTCACTGAATGCTTTCCTACCTTTCCTCTTTTCTCCTTACAGCTCCTTTTTCTTCTCTTCGCTCCTCTTCTTCAATTCTTCTGTCTTCTTCCGGGTCAGAGGGCACGGACAGCGGTGGGCGCGGCTTCAGTGTTGTGCGCCAGGATCTGACAACAAACCCCGGCGCACAGCAGCTGTTGCCGCGCGGATCACAAGGGAGCGGTATCGGAGGTCTTTAACAGACCTCCGGCTCCCTTGAGTGATTTTAAGCCGGGTTCAAGGGAGATCCACACATACACCAATCCACACATACACCAATGATGAGCGGCACCCAGTGCGGACTGCCCGCCCCGCTAGGTACGCTGCTGCCGGCAGCGGTACGCTACGGTGGCGTCGGACCCCGCGGCGGCGCCCCCTGGAGTGTGGCGCCCTGTGCGGTCGCACAGGTAGCACACCCCAAAGGCCGCCCCTGTCCGCCGCTGCCGCCGCCGCCGCAGGGTCCTCCTCCGCCGCCGCGGGGTCCGCTGCCGCGGGGTCCGCTGCCGCCCCCTCTGCACCTAAATGAAAACATTGTTGTTTTTTGTTGTTGTTTTTTTTTTTACTTTATTTAACATCCTCCATGTTAAATAAAGTTTTTTACATTTTATTTAACATGGAGGATGTTAAATAAAGTAAAAAAAAACAACAACAAAAACCAACAATGTTTTCATTTATATCACGGGCAGGGGCACCGAGCGGTTGCTCGTGAAGTTCTCAGCAACCGCTCGACGCCCCTTACTCTCCGTGACTCCGTTGCGGTGCCGGGATCTCATGTTGAGCGCCGGACTCAACATGAAATGCCGGCAGGACTCCTCAAGGTAAGTTAGGATAAGGAGAAGTAGGGAGGGGGGGGGATAGTTTGAAGGAAGGGGCAGAGGGGGGGTAGTTTGAAGGGGCAGAGGGGGGGTAGTTTGAAGGGGCAGAGGGGGGGTAGTTTGAAGGGGCAGAGGGGGGGGTAGTTTGAAGGGGCAGAGGGGGGGGTAGTTTGAAGGGGCAGAGGAGGGGGTAGTTTGAAGGGGCAGAGGGGGGGTAGTTTGAAGGGGCAGAGGGGGGGTAGTTTGAAGGGGCAGGGGGGGAAGTTTGAAGGGGCAGAGGGGGGGTAGTTTGAAGGGGCAGAGGGGGGGTAGTGAGGGGGGGGCACCAGAGGAGTAGTTCGCACAGGGCGCCGGAACACCTAAGGCCAGCTCTGGGCACTACAACATCCATATACATAAGCACACCTTCTGTTTGTAAATCAGGAGATGTAATTACACATGCGCATGGTGCATATGTAACAACTTAAAAGCCTCTGCTCCGTCAAACAGCAATCGTTATATAACTTAGTAGAAAAAATCCCTGTTGTGCCAAACTATCTTTGGGCATGAATATGGACTTTCATAGTTTAGGTACAAGTGTGTCTACTAGTTTTTCCCAGTACTCTTTATTGGACCTAAAAAAAACAGAAGTTTGAGCATCATGAGGTCTCATGTGTATTTGCTTTGTTTGGGGTGTTAACATTTCAGAGCTGGCAATCTATTTCACTCTATTAGATACCCACAGTCTAATATGGATCCAGGTTTTATGTTAATATTGTAATGTTATAGGGATACACACGCAGGGCCGGCCCAAGACTTAATGCCGCCCCCCCCGCCGACGCCAGGGGGGGGGGCGGCATTTTAAACGTCGCTGACGTCATTATCTACCCCCCCCCCCCTTTGTACTTACCTTTAAACAGTCCTGCGAGTCTCCCTGCTCTGCCACGGTGCCGGCTTGTAATGCTGAGCGCCGGAAATTGACGTCACTTCAGGCGCTCAGCATTACAAGCCGGCACCGAGACCGAGCTAGAGGGCTCACAGAGGAGAGAGAGAGGGGCGCCGAGCGGGTAAGCGGGTGCCCCTTTCTCTCCTCCGCTTCAAAAAAAAAAAGCGCTTGGGGCAGCAAAGTGCCGCCTCTTCAAAAGTGCCGCCTGGGGCAATTGCCCCACTCGGCTCCATTGTAGGGCCGGCCCTGTACACACGTGTACATTACGCAGTCAGCACGAGGCAGCTTTTGAGTAGACGACACCCTTTGTTTCCTTTTTTTGTCAGTCCGGTAACCAGGTTCCTGTAGGCTGTGGCCTTAATGTCAGCATTCAGCGCAGGAGCAGCTTCCTTGCACAGCAGGATGGGTTTACCTACAGTGCTCTGCAGGTAAGTTATTTCAATTGTGTTACTGTGTGGCAATAGTACACACCTGTCCCTGTATTACATGTTACTCCGGTTTTCCCAACAGGTCCTGTTAATAGGTGTGGAGACCCCATTGCAGGGATTGGCCCACCCTCTCCTGGCAGTGGCACGAATTGTGCCCAACTACACAGTTTACAGGTAGTGGATTGTGTGAGCATGTCTTTTCTAACTGTGTGTGCTTGGTTTTCAGTACAAGCATCTTCTCTACTACTTATTGTATAAATCTTACTAGCTAGCACATTGTGAACTTTAATGAGACTGCTTACTAATGTCCCTGATAACGTACTATCCAGATTACGTCTTTAACTCTTAACATTACGTCTCCTATCCTATTAACATTGTTTGTCTACTTTCATGACTGAGGTTTAAATGATATGTATATGATGATCAAGCCTGATATACTAGATTAAATACAAAATACTCCCACTTTTGGAGTCATAAATAAGCTCTTCCTATTGCTTGCAGCATCTCAAGGTGGTCATATGATCCACAGAACAGGTCCACTTTTCTTTGCCTGCTTCTAAACTGTAGCATGCAGTGTAGCTCATCTTCTGTTTATGGCTCAGTTCTGTGCACCTATGCCCACTCTTTAATCCAGGTGGGGTAAAGCAGAAGCATCCTATATTCAGATCTGTCCATCCAGTTTTCTAAAACTTGGCAGAACGTGTTTGCCTTTACATCTGAAATGCTAGCAATGTATGAAAGTGATAACACAAGGTAGAGCCCAAAAGTATAGGAAATAGAAACAAAACTGTAATTCTGTTCCTTGCATGTGTACATGATTACTTCACTTTGAAAATTATTTTACCTCATCTAGCAAGTCCCTGAAGCCTCCTGGGGTATGTGGTGTACCCCACGTTACTGTCACATTTCCAGATCTTGCTCTATCCTTTTTCCAAGTCCCACCTACAGCCTCAGAGGGACATCCACAGGTAATAAATATGCATTTGGTTTGTTGTGGAAAACTAGTAAGTTTCTTGACACTTTATCAATAAACATTACTCTGTAGATGTTCAGACTTCCCTGGTCTGCCCCTGCATTCCTACTAATTTTGTCTTTGTCTTGACTCCCTCCTTCTTTCACAATTTTCCTTCAGTCTCTTCTCCACATTATCATTGAGTTGTGCACTTGGTCTTTTTCATCCTCCCACCACTCCCTGATGTGAACTGCTCTTGTTTCTTTTTCTTACTATGTTAGATTTGCATGCATGTTTCTCTGTTTTAGAATTTATGTTTAATCCACTTTCTCCTTTCCTTCTTTTTTTCATTTAATCACTTGATATTTCTTATTTTCAATCACAACTTTCTGTTCTCTTTCTTGCATTAATTCTTGGCGTCTACTTTTATTCTGTTTTTGCCCTTTGCTCTCATTTCCAGTCACTCACACCATGGTATTCATGTCTTGCTTATTATTTTCCTTGTTTATTTAGTCTTTCCTCTAGACTCTCTCTATTTGGTCTCCATTCCCTAACACACACACGTGTTCTTTTCGGCAGATTTCCTCTATTGGACTCCCCGTTTCTCAGCCTGTGTGGAATTCCTTGTATCTGTTTCAGGGGCGAGACGGTGTAACCCTGTTCAGTGAAGGGGCAGCACTGGTATTAGAGTATTATATGGTGACAAATGGTAATTTCTGAATTTAGTGTTTGACAATAAGAACTTTATGAATATTGCATTGTGCATTACCTCTAGGTCACTGATTCTGCAAGTTCTGTGTTTTAAACACGGTTGATTTCACCACTTTTGTTTTTTCCCCCCACTATGTCCCATAGTGTTGCAGTCAAAGACCACTGCAACAGTAATAATTTGTTTTACCTTTAGATATGTTGGAAGCAGCAATTTTTGACCAGGAGCCAGGGGTAGGTGGCCAATGACAAAAATCATGATAATGGGACCTAATGTTAAAGAGCACTAAGGTTATGAAAAAGTCTACCCTTGCTCTAAACCAAATAAGCGTATTTTAATATGTTGCTAACCTGTAACAAGGCTGAAAATCCCATCATGTTCAAACTATCAGGCATTCCTGCTGCTTCGTATCTGTATTCTTGCCATTAAGTATATGCCCACTGTATCTATGTGTCTGGATTTGGTAGCTTTATGAATTGTTACTCTGTTTGTAGACTCAATGCGAATGCCCTGGAACCTCTCAGGCTACTGTGGGTTCTCTGTGATCCCTCTGGACATGCTGGTCTACCACCAGTTGATTTCAAATAGTCACAGCAAGGCAAGCACTATAAATGGTGTAACGATACAGGTAAGGACACATATTGGACTTTACAAGTTCAGGTGATGGGAAAGCTAATACTTTCACTTGTGTAGATGTTGCCTTCATTGATCCCATAGACAAACACAACTCTGTTTTAAAAGTTAATACCACTAAATGCATAAATAAAAAAACAGGTGGTCTCAGACCTTATCACTATGTGACTGTAAGTGGGTGTCAGGCCCTGATACTTAGTGCCTGTGAGAGTGGTGTCAGGCCTTGCCATTCTGTGTCTCTCAGAGGAGTTCCACCTGAGAGGTGGAAAGACTAGCAAGGCTCTTCTCTGTAAGACAGGAAGGGTTGCTGAGAGTGGATAAGAAAGACTGGTAGAGCTGCTGTTTGCTTGCTGGCATGGTTAGCGCTACAAGGGATGTTAATACTGTAGACAATGTCAGTATAATGCTCTTTCATGTTAATCTTCCATCCTCAGGGCACAGATCTAACAACTGTCTCTGGGGAGCCTCCCTCTGTGGCACTGCAGCTGCTGCTTCTGAGATCTGAGGTGAAACAGGTTACTTTTCTCTTGTTGCTATTACAGCCTCTTTCCTCTCTCTTTCCCCTCTCTCTCTCTTTCCTCTCTCGCTCTCTCTTTCCTTTCTCTCTCTCGCTCTCTCTTTTTTCTTTGTCTTGCTCTCTTTCCTTTGTCTTGTTCTCGTGCTCTCTTTCCTTGCTCTCATGCTCTCTTTCCTTGCTCTCGTGCTCTCTTTCCTTGCTCTCGTGCTCTCTTTCCTTGCTCTTGTGCTCTCTTTCCTTGCTCTTGCGCTCTCTTTCCTTGCTCTTGCGCTCTCTTTCCTTGCTCTTGCGCTCTTTCCTTGCTCTTGCGCTCTCTTTCCTTGCTCTTGCGCTCTCTTTCCTTGCTCTCGCGCTCTCTTTCCTTGCTCTTGTGCGCTCTTTTCTTGCTCTTGCTCTTGCGCTCTCTTTTCTTGCTCTTACACCCTCTTTTCTTGCTCTTGCGCCCTCTTTTCATGCTCTCGCTCTTGCGCCCTCTTTCCTTTCTCTCGCGCTCTTTCCTTTCTCTCGCGCTCTTTTCCTTTCTCTCGCGCTCTTTTCCTTTCTCTCGCGCTCTTTTCCTTTCTCTCGCTTTCTTTCCTTTCTCTCACTTTCTCTTTCCACGCTCTCACGCTCTCTTTCCTTGCTCTTTCTTTCCATCAGTTTTTCTCCCTTGGTCATTTTTTCCCCCTTCATTCTCATCATCGTATCCATTGCTCATTTGCTCTGTGCTCTGTGTCTTATGTCCAGTTACTGATGCATGTGTTTTGTATTCATTGATGTGAAAGTAACAGGCAGGAAATGTAAACATATAAACGGGAGCATATTGCCACAAATCAAACCAATTCTGAATCTCACTTTCACTCTCACTCTCCTAATTTCCTGAGTCCTCTCTCCATCTCTCTCTTCTCATTTATAATCTTTACTAACAAGCTGTCGATACCTTTTCATATCATCCCCTCAGGGTGGGGGAGAGCGGAGAGGAGAGTGGAAGCTTCTGCCTAATATCCCCCATGAGACAGAGCAGAAACAGATAGGAGGAGGGGGTGCCTGTTGAATAATTCAGGGGGTCTACCACCCATCAGCTGCAATAAATAACCCTCCGTCTCTGATGTTAGGCACTGAATTAATTCAAAAGCACACAACTTAGAGCAATCCGCTGTTCTTGGAACACGATATGTAGGTTTTGATATATTGTCTTGTTGTGTCTTGCAACAAGTGGTTCACCGTGATTTATTTGATTTTTTGTGTAGAAAAAAGTTTTCCCCATAGCCAAGTCAAAATTTCCAGGCATTTTGCAGCGGGGGCTTTGGTGGACAAACAACCAGTCATTTTGAAACTTTAGGATAGTGACACTAGGGGAGTCTGGCATATGGAATGCAAGGAGAGGGTGGCGGTGGATCACAGGGAAGAAGAGACAAACAGTGTTTACCTGCACACATCTACACATAAGCCAGAAACCAATAAGGCACCATCAGTAAAATTTTAGCAACCGTGGGTTCCCAGCCCTTGGGATTTGTCTTCCACTTGCGAAGGGTAAATGGAAAGTGATGCAAATATCATCAGTATTTCTAAACATGCTCTGCGTCTTCTTGCTGTTCATTTCCCTCATGTCATTACAAGCCTAATGAGAGGGGCTCATGCACACACACACACTGTTGCTCAATGGCAGAGAAGTTTCAGCCTCTGTCATTAGCATCTGTTACCAACGAATGCTCCAATTTTCATGAGCATTTCACTGTGTCTCTTTGTGCCAGTAAACAGATACAGTGCAGGAGAATGCTTCGCTACACAAGGTGTGGCACACAGAGACATACTGCATTGACACATATAACGTTTCAATGTACAGGGGTTTGCAGGAGAGCTGCAGTCTCAAGGAGTGATCTGGCCTTGTATGATTGAAAAATTGGTTAAAAATGCAACTCACCTGCAAGCTCTCAGGTTATTGGAGTACCAGTACAGGTTACTGAAGAAATTTCTTCTCCACAAGCACAACTATAGTGTGCTTTGTTCAAATAGAACTACCCAAAATGGAGGGCTGTTAAGTAGGTTTATTAAACAGTTATGTAAGGCTGCATTTACACCCAGTCTGAATCTACTCACTTTATGGGCATTTTATGCTGTCTATTTTGAGGAATATGTTCTTCTATCCCGACTGGGGGTACTATGACTTGGCCAACTGACTGGGCTTGCCCTCCAGACTGACAGGCATACAAATAGCATAGCACTTTCAAGTTTCAACACATAACAATAACTTGTAATCTTTCTTGTATATACATTTTCTTCCAGCGCCCAGAGTTTTTTCTGAGCCCATTGGATGCCAAAGCCCAGGTGGAGAGACAGTCACAAAAAATCCACTCAGATAATCCCACTCAAGGGAGGACAGCAGCCCTCAACCATGAAGAGGTGAGTTAGATACCTGGGAGTTGTCTGTATGATCTTACCCTGGGCCCTTGGTTATGTGAACAGATTAGCTTAATCATTACATGGAAAATATAGTGACCCGAAAGCATTCAATGAGCCTTATTCCAGACAGCTATCAAAGATATCCTCTTTTCTGCTACAGTAGACACGCAGGAGAAATCACTGCATGAGAAACTGCACCAATATGTGCTCCACGATGAGGAGGATTAGAATCCTCAGAGATCCCAGTTATAGAACTACCTGCTGTCCAGAAATACCTGTAATTTATACCAAGTGATAATTGAGTAGTATACAGTGAGAAGTGCAGAGAGGTCTATTCACTAAAGGCATTGTTTGCAGCAGAGTTTTAACTCTTATGTCATTATTCATTATGAGGGGTCAACATTCCAGCTAGAATGGTTGAGTTGGTCCTGCATAATGCATTATACGGTGAGCGAGGAGACTTCGGAGAAATCTCACTGATTTAACCATACGTTATAAGAAGCTTACATTGGATGGACCTTCATAATGTATAGCAGCTGAAACACAACACTTCTGCATAGTATTTGTCAGATTTCCAGTGACAAAGACAAAAGATACAGGAAATTGTGTTGCTGAACCATAGAAAGGGTAGAATGATTAGGAGAGCGATATATATCGCAAATAAGAGGAAGAGTTGGGGAGTGAAAGGGTAATTTTGTAAAAGGGACTTTGCAAATGGGGTAGGGGGGGAGCTTTCCTACATGGAGAGCTCTGTTCTCTCATCCTCAGAGGCTGAGTATCTGCAGTTGGATTATTGCACAAAACAGAAGGATGAAAGTGAAGGATGAAAGGATGGACAGAGGAGCAGTTTAGCTTATCTCAGACTTCCAGAATAGAAACAGTATGTGTGTGGAGACCACTGAGACGTCTCATTTAGAGCTGTGCGTGACTAAGCTCTCTCATCTGGGCTGTTTGACTGTGAATATTGTATGGCTTGTTTTGTACATACTGTATGCTGTGATGACTAGATGTCCTTGATTTAGGGAAAATCATCACTTGTCCTGTCTTACCATTTGTCTTCCAAAATATCCCCTAAATTCCCTTAAATGTGAAGAATACCCTTGAAGTATGTACACCCCCGACTATGTATATAGTAATCTTGTACCCTAACAAATGTAGGAAAAAGCACAGAAGGAACCTACTAGGGGAATATTTCTTGTTATCCTGGCTGCCAGATTGGAACAGCTGGGCTAAAAAAAGGTCTAACGTTATTGAGGCGGTGTTTGGCGTCAAAATAATCTTGTCTTTTAATGTAGTAGACCACAAAGCTTTATGTATGTTCTCTGATGGTGTAAGGTTGGGCATTTCCTGAGCAGATTTATGGCCCACTAGGGGGGGATCTGATTAAAAGCGAAGTTTGTTAACACAATGTGGAATAATGAGAGCGAGATTTATAGGAATAGAAGGGGGAGAGAGTGGTGAGCAAAGGAGCGATCTGAGAGATGGGAAGCAGAATACTGAAGAGACTGAGGCAGAATGAGAGTTACAAATTAGAGAGAAGTTGAAAAGAGAGGGAAAAAAAACACTGGGAAAGGCATAGGGGTAAGAATCTAAAAAGAAAGATGGAAAAGAGACAGTGGAAACTGATAAATAGGATAGACGTAGAGGTTTATTCAATAAATAATAATAAAGAAGTGGGGAATTTCCACAGAATTGCTTAGTTGGCCCAAAGCCACATTTCTCAAGGTAATGCCACTGAATGAAGAAGCTATAGGATTATTCAATTTATTTTAATGAACAGTCAATGTGTCTCTTTCTTGGTATCGGATATCAGCTGATGAATATAGGATTTTAGCACTAGGAAATATTCAATATTTTAACAGGAATTATTCCTGTCTGGCTAAGTATATAGTCTGATTTATATATGAATAAAACCTATACATTAAGGGTCACAAAAATATCTCTCATTCTGTGGTTAAAGTTGAGTCGGGTAGGCAATTGCTGATTTAAAGATTTTTTTTTTTAACCATCGTCTGAAAGCTTTTTTCTATGTTTACTTGCTTTTCCACAAAAAAACAACTAGGGTGTTGAGTAATGTGAGCTTTATGTGATATTTATTCAATGACTGGATCCTTTTTTTTATTCAGTCCCTAAAAAATGTATTTTGAGCAGGACTAGATAAACCACACTTAATGCTTTTTTTCTGCTAAATGTTCGTTGAATACTGGGTCATTTTGCAAAGCTTGCCCTCTAAGATGCATGTTGCCAGCACCCCTAAGATAATGCCAAAACTGTCGTAGCTTGCTGCATTTGGCCACCACTATACAAATTGAGAATTTGGATTTTTGTCTTAATTTGAAATTCTTTGGTTCAACACTGATCACAATTGTAATATTAGCTTTTTCACGCGTACTAGAGCTTTGATGAATTATGTATATTATATGGCTATAAACTAACTGATTTACAATGACTCATTTCCCTTGAATTTTGTATGTGCTGAAATATTTTATAGTTCAAAAAAACATTGTTAAACTTCGCTAATCCCGGAAACAAAAACATGCTTTGTCTGCTTCTTCAAATCCAACTTGCAGACTATTGATGATAAGCAAATATTGGGATGGGTATGAAAGATGTTGAAACTTTTACAGCAGTGTGTGGCATACAACTGGACTTACAGACCTGATTTGAGAGCAGATTTTTACAAATGTTTAGAAAATTAAAATCCTTATTGGGAAATGCTTGGTAGCAGCAGCTGCATAACTGACGGTTCCTGATGCTTTTGTGTATTTTCCATAGTCATTGTTCATGCTTCAATCGAACAAAGGTGCTACTGTGCTCAACTTTCAGGTCGCTGTGTTCAAAGACATTAAATGCTTCTGAAATGTGCTGATGACGTGCGATCACATGATGTCTGACAGCTATGCATCCAAAAGTAAAAAAGAAATGTACTGTCAGGATCTTATTGTGGGAAGTTTTACTTCTTTAAAACAACATATTTAGTTTTCTTTTTATAGGACAATTAACACCTCCATATAGTATGCTAATTAAATGAGGCATTATAAAAAATATGTTGTAAAGTAACCCTGGGAGAGGCATGCTAATTACAGTACATCTAGTGTATGTGTCTAACCAAGGGTGATCTGTAGTTATCTTACAAGGCTACAAAGACCTTATTTGCCATTAATGCAAAAACATTTGCAATTGAAGTTTGCAGGGCATAATCCAATTTCAAGCATTCTTCTTCAAAGGGGCAATTAGTGGCCTGCAAATAGCATTATTGTCCCTTGAATGCTCATAGGGATAGAGGAATTTGTACCATTTCTTGCATTGATGATGTCAAATGTGATTCAGATCCAGTAGCTGCTGTTCTCTACAGAGACCAGATAGAATTCCTCTGTAGCCAATTGTTCTTACTCAAATGTTTTTTTCTTGAGAACTATGTATTTTAGCTGATATATGGATGTTTTGCCGACATTGCCTCTTTTATAACCCCTAAATATATTTTGTCTTATAACATAAATGTGTTTTTCAATTCAACACATGGTGTTTTTGTTCATAAAACATGCCCTTATTGTTGTAATGATGTAATGGGAGTATCACTATTGACCCATCACCAGACAGCGTTAGCAAAGGGTGTTGGCCTAGAATATTTCCTTTTAAATATGGAGTTTGAGTAATGGATTCATCTCATGAAATGACATATTTTATTGCAAAAGCTAGACTTTAAAAAACAAAAACTTTTTAATGAGACACGAAACTTTGGACATAAAACTTGGGAGAACTTCAGCCTATACTTCTGTAACACTCTTCATTATTCACTAAGGACTGAAGTGTGACATGATAAAAGTTACAAAAAGAAGAGCATATCCGTATAGGCCATTTAGCTGCTTTTTGTATGTTAAGTCTAGTGAGTTTCCTTTTTGACTAGTTTAATTTACTAAACCTATGGCTTCAGGAGGAAACTGAGACATTATTGTACCTGCTTATACCTGAAAGACTATGACTGCGTAGAAAAAGGAATGGTCAATCATTCCCACTACATATAGTACAGTGGACGATGCCTATCCCTTGTATGTTAAAGAAAGTAATTAGCATTCAGTAATTAAAACAAATATTATCCATTTCCAAAAACTGGAAGGGCTTGCATGAAGGAGTTTATCTTGGGTTAATTAATTTTAATCTTGTATTGTTTCCTACCTCTTTTAGGATTATACTTAATGCTGTACTGTTATAGTCTGATAACTTTCTTCAGGAGTTTATCTCCTTAATTATATCATCTTTGTTTGTTGTGGGAGAGGTCATTCCAGATGGCCATCCTGGGAGCCATAGTCCTGTAAATTGTCCTGTAGAGAAAAAATGGTAATGCAAATGAGGAGGTCAATGAAGGGAAATGTGCCAGTGGGGTAAATATTAATCTTGGTGCGTTTTTAAGAAGAAGAGCATGTAGTAGATGAAAAGGGTTGTCTACGTAGCCTTCTTCATTCTGATTAAAATGCTTGCATTGTCAGCCTAGCATATACTGCTAATAATGACCTAGCTTCTCCTACTATAAACTGCAAATATATTATGCAGCATGGTGTAATGTGCAGGAGGATGTAAGGTAGTTTTTTATTTTTTATACGGTATATAAATAGTCTTGAAATGAGCAATGCTCTGTGGGCAGTGCATTGAAAGCACACTTATGCGTTACAATACTATCTGTTGCTAGGCATAAAAAAAGATTGCCAAAATGATAGCATTTGTTATTTTTGTTTATATGATTTATAAACTTCCAATAATGTGTAAAATCATAGTGGAGACATTGGGTTCCAGGAGGCGCTATGGCAGACCAACACTAGGAGTTATGCAGCCAGTTACAGCTAAAAAAAAAAGTGCAAGCTTGTTAAAGAGTTACAAGTAAAATAGACAACTTTCTGAAAATTCTCAGGATACCACAGCTGTAGTTTGCTAGAAAAGCACAATGGTTACTTGCCAAGATCGTATTATTTTAAATATATAGTTTGTAGTTAAACAAGTTGCAAGTGACCCAGTTTGCACGTAGTAGTTCACCTGGCATTGAAAGTGTTAACAGTCAGACTTGAGTTGTTAGAACTGCTCGATTTAACACCTTCGGTTGCCAAATATGCGCCGCCTCCCCATCTATTACCCTGCATGACCCTCTTTTATTATATATTAGTTTCCCTCTATAATTGCCACCTAACTCCACCTGGTCTTCATGGATCTAATCCAAAAGTTAGAAACAATGGCCAGTGTGTGCTACTGTCCCTTTTATTATATGGAAAACATATAGCAATAGATCTAAACATCAGTCAAAAGGAAAGCAGAAATTATACAGAATTATTGGATGCCAATGGTGATCCATGTAATTACTTTATTAAAACAAATATAACTGTCTATGCTGTCAAACTATTTTGAAAGAAGAGCAAAGTGAAAACTAAATATTTCATGAACATACAAATAACAAACTATCAAAAAACTGTATAGTTTGGAGGAAAGGAGGTATAGCTTGGAGGATAAAAGAGGGAGACAGAAGATGTAATAGAAACATTTAAATACTTAAAAGGATTTAACAAAGCACAGGAGGGAAGCTTATTTGACATGTAAAGAAATCTAAAACTAGAGGGTCAGAGGTTTAAATGTAATGTAAGGACATTTTATTTTACAAAGAGGGTGGTAAGTTAATGGAACAGCCTCCAATCAGAACTGGTAGAGATTAACATAGTAAAGATATATAAACATACATGGGATAGGCGTAAAACTTTCCTGAATCTAAGACAAGACCAAGTACTGATTAATGTCTGAATCTTTACATTAGGAAAATGGTCAGACTAAATGGGGCAGAACGATACTTCTCTGCTGTCAAATTCTATGTTTCTATGTTAATGTGAAATATGTATTCTTATACCGGTACTTTTTACAATTATTCACAGACTTCTCAGATAAGAGTTCCCCTACACCTGTACATTTCATGTTGAAATTGCTCCATATACTCTCTACTTATAGCTCTTTTTTTTCTCGCCTGCTCCTGTAACTCACATAAAGGCAGATCCCTTCCCCTACAGAGGTATTTTTCCAGGCTCCTTTCACACTAAGCAGAGTCTGCATGCCACTAGTAAACTGTTTACCCTGCCATTTGTATTCTCGTTACATTGTATACAAGGGTTTCAGACCCGGCCTTCTTCCTCTTGGTCACAGTTTCCAAGGGGATATTTTGTTGTAGCAACAATTATCCAAAGATAGAGCGACAGTGATATAGAAAAAAGAGGAGTGGAGGGAAGAGGTTTTAGATTTAATGAAAACTAGAAATGGAAAATGATTCAGATTTAATGTAGCTAACCGTTCACATAATGAAGAGGGGGTTATAAAGGAGGGGTAATCTACTTACATACTAATAGACAAACTGCAGGAGGGACAAGGAAGGTTTAAACCACAAGGATCATAATTTAGGGTGGAGAGTAGAAAGGCGTGAGTAGTAACCGCAGTGTAATCTGCATCTCATGCCCATGCTGGCTGCCCTGCCAAAGGTGAGTATGATGAGTGGAGTGGCACTGGTTGCTATTTGATGATGGTGGAGGGAGGAGGGAGTGTGTGTGTTTTGGGTGGGAGGGTAACTGTATAACACTTAACTCACTAGGATACGGTATAGGGCTGTGAGTACAGCTATTACTAGGATACTGTATATGATTGGGATAATAGCTGCGCCTTAAAATCACTGGCAATATAGCAGAGAGAGCTGTTCTGTGATGTTTGCAGGCCTGGGATTATCTCCTAGTAAGATAGTGTGTAGGGTTGGCAGGACATCTATATATTAGTAGTGGATAGCATGGTCAGATAGTACTGGTATGTCTCAGTAGGACATATGTCTGGGAGTACAGTCATCTTTCTTGGATGGATACTTTTTACAGGCCATACTCCTCTTCTGTAAGTAGTTACATCTAAAAGGACACAAAGCACTAAAGTTGTGTATGTTCTAATTTATAGAGCATCAGGTTTTATCTGGACCTACTTATGTTTTTATTGTCTATTGGTCAAATAGCTAGATAGAAACACATTTTTTACTTTCCCAGCTGCAAAGAGATGGAACATCCTTCCCACCCTACAATGCTCTGGCTGATATTCTTCCTAACCCATGGACTCAACCCATACCCACTGACCCCAAGCCTGCAGATCCAGGGGGGCATCAAGGACACGTACATGCAGACCCCTCCTCCAATTACTTAAGGTGAGTCCTGACGATACCTAAGCACATATTTTATGCTTCTATAAAGTAGAAACTAATGTTAAGTATTGGAAATCCCACAGATACTTAAAGTACCCAGTGTGAAATATCTGGTGATATTAATACCCCCTAAATTATGTGTTATCCAGAAGCCCCTCTTTAAAATAGTAACTTGAAGAAATATTCTTTATTAACCGGGTCCTTTGTTTGATGTCACCATCTATAACATTAAATGTTATTCTAAGCCAGCTTTTTAGTATGGGTATGTGGAATTCTGCTCATATGAAAAAAGCCTTTCTAAAAAATGTATAACCTTACAAAATACAAAAGGTGCATCTTAAAAAGGTATATTTTAATAAATTGAATGTTATTGCCAAATGAAATAAGCAAATGTAGAAGCGTGTGATACAAAAAGTAAGCAGCAAAAGTAAAATATGAATTGTCAAGAAATGCTAGTTACATGTAGTGGAGTATGACTGTATGTCTCATATAGCATATATCCCAATAGATTGTAAGCACATATAAAACATATCCTAATAGACTGTAAGGGCAGGTCCCTCTTCTCCTTCTGTACCGGTATGTTTTAACATGTGTTAATGATATTGTCATTTTAAATGGTCTTTCCCTACTGCAACAGCGTTACGGAATCTGCTGGCGCTATATAAATAAATGTAACCGTTATCTGCTGAATAACATAAAAAAGGCTGTGTCGTAATTACAGGTGTATTTTGTTGCTAGGACCAAGATCTGACAGATAAGCCTTAGCTACTAAGTAGCATGTTGCGAATGCTGCAGTATAACCCCATAAAACAAAAGCATAATCCGTTGCTTTAGCAACTACGCATGATCTTTTTATAATAAGACTGAAACAATTCAGCCTTTACCATATTAAAAGATTTAAAGATAGCAGAAGCCAGTGTAAAAACAAATGCTTATGAAGTATTTTTGCAGATTTTGATTTTGATATTGCAATCACACATATCATTATTGTAAGATACAAGTTAATTAGATATGTTGTTAAAGTAAAAAGCCTCTATAGTAGGTAAGCAGCTATACTAGGAGAGGAGAGCAGTGTTTGGAGCGTTCAGAAGGCCAATATCAGTGTAGTGAGAATGCCCCCAGAATTCTTGGTCCAGGAGGGGCTTCTAGCGCTGGCATTACAGATGCAACTAATCTAATTATTTATACACATGCATAAATATGATGTCCTTCAGTTTACGCCATGCATGTTTTTAAATGTGCAAAATGACAATGCGTGCATGAGTAGCAGAGTCACACATTCACCAGACATTGTAAAATATTGTATTATCCTGTCATTTGAGGTAAGGTCATTGCTCTAGTTTTCCCATACATCTTATTTTGTTCTCTTATTCTCCTCGCCTATTTTATGTACTTGCACGACCTCCGCACAACGCATCAGCACTAAGGACATGGAACTGCCTGCAGATGGAGTGATGGAGCACCAGGAACAGGTGAGCAGATTCTGTCTCCTTTAATCTAGTATTACTTATTTTGGCAATTACAGCATTACTGCTGTTTGGAGCAAAGTTCGGTGGAACAAACAATCTTCCATATACAAGTTAAAAGTGAGCAGTGATTCAATAAGAAATACTGCTAGGTTTCTGTCCCCAGCATCCTCCTTATGTCACCGGGGCATTACCTGAACTTAGTTTATCAAGAGCACTGGCTATCCCCATGTACACATCCTTTTGTGTTTGCATGCCCAACAACTGGGATTGGTGATTAAACTCTTGTAAAGCATTTGGCCTTGAAACCAACGTTCCACTGATGACATTAGAAATGTGAGAGCGGTTCAATCTGTCTCCATTCGATTTTCAATGAAAATCTTATCCGTTGATTTCTCCCAGGCTAAGGCAGGCTGGTGCAGCTGTCTTGTGATCCACTCTGCACAGTCGCTGCACCATGGTAGTCAATGTTCAGTTTTAGTGTTTTCTTTCACAGGTTTGCTGTATGGGGTAAGTAAAGGGTCTCACAAATTTTAAACTTGACCTGAGCCCCACATCAAATTAGGAATGGCTCTGATTTGGCTGAAAGGTATGAAAGGAAGGATAATCCAGAATCCCCACACAGTGCTCCTTGTTCTCTGCCTTCATGCACTCAGCCTTCTTTGTGAAATAACCAGAATTGTGTGCCTTTATAATGAGATCTGTTATATAAAGGTGTTGCCTTCGTAGCTGAGGTCAAATGTATGAAGAAAGTATTGATCTAGGTACGGACAGGACAATTCACGAAGTGAAGCATTGTAATGTAATCAGGTGCTGTGACTAGGAATCAAAGTGTGGGGCTGCAAAGAGACACGTGTAGGGTGTGTGGAGACCTCTTGTGGACACCAGTGGAAACATCTCTACTGATTTTCCACCAGCCTTGCAATTCCCATCATTGTCAGTGCAAGTTATGGTTGTCCGGCGACCAATACAGTAGCTGTGTAGTGCGTACCCCGTTAACCCCGTATTAACCCTTTCTAAAAAAAAAAAAACCTGCCAAAAACTAAGAAAAAAACGAATATGAACCGAACACAGGAATGGGATGGAGTTTTTTAAATCTGCGTACAAGAGTGAGAGTCTGACGGAACGGGGAAGGGGATTCCAGAGAAGGGGTACAGCATGGGAGAAATTCTGAATGCGGGAGTAGGAAAAGGTAATGACGGTGGAAGAGAGAGACGCAGTTCATGAGAGGAACAAAGAGGGTGGTTAGGGGTGTATTTGGATAGGAGGGTAGAAATATTGGGGGGGTGCAGAGTTGTTAAGGGCTCTGTAGGTCAGAAGTTTGAATTACCGTATTTGCTCGATTATAAGACGACCCCCCAAATCTGAATATTAATTTAGGAAAAAAAAGAAAAAGCCTGAATATAAGACGACCCTATAGGAAAAAAGTTTTACCAGTAAATGTCTAATGTCATCTAAACTATTTTTTTTAATAAAAGCTATGATTGAGAAAAATATTTTGGTTTTATTTCCTTCTATTTTCCAACCTGCCCCCCAGTTATGCACATCTGCCCCAGAAATGCCTTATACCCCCTATATGCCTCTGTGCCCCATGATATGCCTTTTAACCCTCTAAATGCCACTGTGCCCCATGATATGCCTTTTAACCCTATATGTCACTGTGCCCCATGATATGCCTTTTGACCCCCTATATGCCACTCTGCCTCCAGAAATGCCTTACACCCCTATATGCCACTCTGGCATTTAGAGGGTTAAAAGGCATATTATGGGGAAGAGTGGCATATAGGGAAGTTTAAGGCATTCAGGAGGCAGAGTGGCGTATAGAGGGTTAAAAAGGCATTTCTGGAGGCAGAGTGGCATTAAGGGGGTTAAAAGGCATTTCAGAGCACTCTGCGGGGAACTCTGATCTCTGACAGTCGGGGAAGGTCTGCGCGATGGACGCAGACAACCCCCGCTGCTAGCCACGCCTCCTTCCTGCTGCAGCGGAAGTTGTCTACGCGAATCGCGTAGACATCTACACGCTGCCCCAGCTACACACCGGGGACTCAGAAGTACCGGTAAGTGGGGCGGGGAGACAGGAGGATCCAGGTCCCCTGCAGCTGCGGGGGATCTAGATCTTAGTCGTCTCATAGTCAGACCTATTTGAGGTATGATTATAAGACGACCCCGATTATAAGACGAGGGGTATTTTTCAGAGCATTTGCTCTGAAAAAAACCTCGTCTTATAATCGAGCAAATACGGTAGATTCTGAAGGGTATGGGGGGCCATATCTTTAAGACAGATGTTTTAGCACATGCGTTCCCCATCATTAACATCCAATAGGCCACAATCCCAAAAATATATCTCTGTACTGGCATTCAAAGCCAACAATATAGGCAATGTTGAGCAACATTTCCTATTGGGCAATTGTAAAATGCAACTTTCTTATTGCTTTTCTAGATATAGTGTTATTTCAGACATTTTCAACTGTAGTACTTCACAAAATTGCCTGGTGTAAGTCCATTAACTAATTTGCATACCTCTTATTTCTAGGAAGTAGCAAATTACCGACTTGCCATGCAGCGCATGGCAGATGACATTATTACACTGCGCCGTCAGATGGGAGGACTGGAAGCTGAAAATAGTGCACTCCGGAGCGAACGCAGTCTGCTACAGGATGCGGGCCGCAGCATGCTAAGTGATGGTGACATTGATGTCATGACCAAGGCTGAGATTGCCGATCGACTGGGTAACGAGGTTTTATCTGATACATTCCAGTGTACAAGTCCTTATAAAGCCAAACATAATTCAAGGCTCCGTCTGGTGAATGTAACTCTGTAATGGCATCATTTCGTAGAAATCGTTTTGTCAACAAGGCTACGCTTAAAGGAACAGATACAAAGAGTTCTAATTTAATTCAACCTCTGAAATCCCCCAACGTCATGTCTTCTGCTCTAGAACAAGGTGCATGTAAATATTTATGGCATGAGTGGTATAGTACTGAGGCTATAATGTGTATGATCTCTTTCTGTCTAATTTATCCATCACAGTGACTCTAAAACAGAAACTTGCTAGTGAAACATCAGAGCTCCGGGGGATGCGAGACCGCGTTCAGCAGCTGCAGAATGAGTTGGTCAGGGTGAGTGCCTCTCACAAGTATAATTTCCATGCATCAAGAAACCATCTTTCCGCCTTCAGGGAAGATGTCACTAGCATAACAACAAAGCTATCGGCAGGCTAACAGGCAACTTGATTACCACCCTTTTGTGCTAGTTGTCCTCATAGTATATCAGTGTTTCTGGTTCCTAGCATTCACTAACATGACACATGAATTATAATTGTAAAATAGCCAAAGATAAGCTTCTCTTATTTATTTTCTATGTGTTGTCTTGCAGAGTACTAGGGTTTTCAGCCTTGTCATGCTTATTCTCAGTGTTTCTTTAATTGTTACAGAGGAATGATCGAGAGAAGGAGCTGCTTATTCTACAGAGAGCACATCAGCAGCAGCAGGCCGTGCTACAGCAATACCACCAGCGGGCTAACCGAGCCAAGGCATTACAGGACACTGTGCGCAAGCAGGAGAAGGTGAGTTCTGATGTTGCCAGGGGTGTTAGATGTTAAACATCACTCCACCCTCTGAAGTTTCAATGATACAAAGGCAATAGAACACACAATGCAACAGAATAAGCCATGTTTTAAAGGTTCTGGTTTGCTCTGTCTCTATAGGTGATTGAGAAAATGGAGAAACTGCTGGACAATAAACTGCGAGAGGAGAAGAAACGAGGCCGTGTCGAGGGAGGAGATAGAGGTAATACTACTGACACTGAGAAGGAGCACTCTGAAAGTGTTAGAATGAATCGACAATGTTTTTTTATGATAATATCACTGGTGTGAGACATACACACAATGGCGAGTCAGGGGTGGCATCTAATCTTAGTCTGGGATTGGGGGGAATATAGTTCAATGATTAGTGACATCAAGTACCTTTTAAGAATGAGTGGTGACCTCTATATGCCACACAGATAAGGAGACATCACAATATGAGTAAATGATGGTGCATTGTTTGACTTGGTGGTGCCTGTTTCAAATAAGCGTGGAAGGTAACACTGCAGTCAAGTATTTCTAAAAGCTTCGGCATGTGTAAACACATAAAGTCTTCATTGGGTAATATAACTCCATCATTCTTTTTATCACTTAGGTGGCCGGGTGGATATTCTGCAGGGTGAGGTCTATGCTACATTGATGGCAGAGAATACCCGTCTGAGAGAGGAGCTGGAGAAAGCAAGACAGCCAGTAATAACAGTGCAACCTAATGTACCAGTGAGTATTGAATAGACATGTGAATTATATATATGGAGCAGATGTTATTGGAAGACATTACCAATACTAATAGCTTATCACGTGCAAAAGTACTAGTTATGGGCATACCTTGGAACATCCCAGGGTAGCCTACACCAAGTTCTCCCTCTTTGTGGGAGTAGCTTTGTGGAGGGGTGTGAAGAGCAATGCATAGGGGACAGGGCCAGCACCAAACTGCCTTTAGATGGAGAGGAGTTGGCAGGAAGTAGTTGGGAAGAGACTGGTGAGAGAAGAATCTTACCCAGAGATCAGAGAAAGTCATCACCCAAATACTTTAGGTTAAATATAGACTATTTCCAAGGTGAGAATTTATATAGAGCAAATTGGAGTTTGTCTATATGTTATAGAGGTTCAAAGAGGGAGGTTATGGGGAGTAATAGGAGGAAATATAAGGAGAAGAAGCATTATGTAATAATTTAAGCATTGCCATTATTGTGAGTTGTAATTAAAAGTGATATTTTTATTTGCTGAAATATTTTATCTCCCTTTCAGTCCCAAGGAGTATTCTCTGCATCTGAGAAGTTTTCCCTTCTTAGCAAGCTAGAGAAATCTCAGGCTAGAGTGCAAAGCCTGGAACGAGAGGTACGGGTAGCCGGTACTATTTTGTAAGCAGTGTACCCAGCTCCTATATTGTGGTCCTCATTATTTCTGTTGTTTTCTGTTAGTTGGAAGAGGCTGCACGACGCTGGGGTCGTGAGAAGCAGGACCTCCTGACTAGGCTGTCTGAGCAAGAGATGGGGTTCAGCCGTACACATACAACCATTTTACACCACTTCCCTACGGTGAGTGCTCTGTCGATAATACATTACAGGAGAACACAGGGAGGCGGAGGTCAGACTAAGTCCATTTCCTATTATTTAATTGTTTTCCAGTACTTGTTTACAGGTGTGATGCTGGGTTTCTTGGAACCTATTTCTACATCTCCTACCCTCTGCCCTCTCCTTCCCTTGATTAGATGAATGCATCTGATTAAGTATATTAGCAAACATGTAAAGGGTTATTAATATTTAAAAACATTTATGGTTTCTAATTTAAAATCCAAAATTGATTTTGTCATTTTTAGAATTAATTTAATTAAAGGTTGATGTTGGCATTAGTTTCTGTTAATGTTCTCTCCAAATAATCTTTTTGACAGGTTGTTTAGGAAGTAATTGACAACTGTTAAAGAGATTTTTAATTTAGACATAAATAAATCGCTGTGCTAAAGCAGTGCATTTAATTATAGGGTACATTTATCCCTAGAGGATGATTGTTTTTTTTTCCAACATATCTCAGTATTTTTTTCGTTAAATTTAAATTAATACAAAACAACTCAAAATAAATTCTGTGTCTTGAGTTTCATATATCCTTGGCAATTACAGGCAAATATTACAAGATGGACATCGCTTTTGGAAGTTTTTATTTTCTTTCCGATTTGGAATGATGTAGCCATAATAAATCTCACAATCCATATCTGTCCCACATTTCATTTTTCATTTCTGAAAAGCAAACAACCAAGGCAATTCTCATAATGACTATTCTACTTCTATTTCACCAGCAACCTCTAATACAGCATGCGCAAAATGTCTACTGGAAGATATATAATGTGCTTAGGACGTTACATTTTAAATTTTTCTTTACTTCAGTTTTTTTTCACACAGCAGTGCAACACAACTAGAGATGTCCTTGGATGTAGAGCCCAGAGATCTCTCTTGTAACTATAGAGGGCTCCTGATGATGTGATGGTGACATCATTATGGTCCTTTTTAAAAATGTATTTGTTTATTGAAGAGGGAGAAACTTGTTTCTCTCTCTCTTTTGTAACACTGATCTCTCTGTCTGCTGATCAAAGTGATCAGTGAGGTAATCGGGATTGTCTCGCC
Organism: Sceloporus occidentalis; assembly: GCA_023333645.1. Lineage (NCBI taxonomy): Eukaryota > Metazoa > Chordata > Lepidosauria > Squamata > Phrynosomatidae > Sceloporus > Sceloporus occidentalis. The sequence continues at coordinate 657,586 of JALMGF010000037.1, read as the reverse complement.
CCTTGCAGTCTGAATGCATTCAGAGTCTAGTTGTCACTTGTTTATTTGTCATTTGGTGTGAAGATGATAAATTATGTGTACCAGCTCAAGTATGAATGAATAGTTGAAATATTCCAGCCTGACCTCATCAGTGGGACCAAGAAATAAGTCTTGTGGGATTTCTGATTCTACAAAGCAGGGCAATATATAATATATGTTTCTGGGTTTTTTTCAGTTGTATAATTTGTTGTATAACCATATCATATTATCCTTTAATATGTCAGTTTACTCCCACAGCACTTTCCCTTCAGTCTTACTTTTTACATGTATTAGCTAGGTTTGTGGAAGTATATGTTTTTGCATTAAGGCTGTAATTAGTTGTAATATTTAATATTTATTTATATAATATATATATATTATATTCTTTGTACACCTATTTTCACTTATTAAGGACATATACTCCCCTATTATTTATACAATCCTAAAACACCCCAAATATACCTGTTCTTCATTGCCTTGTGATTATCAGGTATACCATTAGGGGGCAGGATAATGTAACAGACAAATCAGAGAGTAACAGAACTGCACCTACTTTGCACATGCATTCAAAAACTAAAAATGTATATTCCTATAAAATATAAAGTTAGCATATTTTAATGAGGAGCAAAGTGCTAAATGTGGAAGAAACAGCTTGAACTTTGGATTGGTTTCTATGGTGACCATTCTATATTTAGAACGTTGCCCTAGAATGGCACTTTATAAATGTAATGGGCAAAAGCACATATATTAGTGTTTGATTTGCACAGTATGTTACATAGTGTGGAGCATTATCTGTTTTTATTAGATTTTGTATTTGCTGGACATACCATGAAATTAAATAATGTTGCGGTCTTCATAGACCCCTGTAGTATGCAGGGGTCTAGTATATATTATACAGTTGCCTGGCATAACACAAGTAACCGCAAGAGCCCCAGGCTGCTACAATGAGATTCTCTTGTGTAACATTAAATAAAAATATCATTGATTGTAGAAAATCACAGATGTGCTCATACAAACCAGCTATTAATTAGGAAACAGAGGATGTGCCAGCAGCATTCCAGTGTGTTTAGTTGCTGATGTTAAGCTGTTCCCAGGGAGATATGGACGACGATAGGCCTGCTTCAGCTCTGTTAGTTACTACATAGCAGTATAAAATCATTCCTCTAAGCAGAATGACAAATATAATAGCTGTAAACACAAGCAGCTGTAAAACATTTTAGAATATGCTTTACTTGTACATGTAAATCTACATAGAGTACACATTTTGCTTGTCTTCAGAAAATCACATATAACAGCTTTGGAAAGAGAGAGAGGTTATGGAATTTTAATTCATAAAATAGGACACAACAGTGTGTTTGTGCTTTGTAAATTTGGTCCAATACTATGCAGCCCACCTCTTTCTGATTGTGTAGCTGCGCATGCTTTTGTACTGAGCTGTTAACTACTTGCAGATTGCTCTCTGATGTCATACATTCTGAGCCAGGCGCTTCTCATTTTAACATTGTAACAGTGAAGCTAAAGTGAATTGAATTATAGTGAATTCCATGCTGAATCATGCATACCTAAAAAAAAACATACTGGATTTGCCATCACTGTTTGTGTAGTGTGATGCTTGCTTCTGCCTATTCACCTAACCAGTTACTCTCACCTGCTTATTGCCTCATTACTACCTTTAAAATGTCCACTCGTATGGAATGTGGGATTTTTGTTATGAGGATTTTGAAGAAGTTATATGCAGAGGAAAGCAACTGAAATAAGTAGCCATGATGCACTCTGCAAAGTTACTATATTGTATCACAGATCACAAAAAACAATCCAGCCCATTATATCATTAAACAGAATCTAGCTACGATTATGGGGATTTTGTGTATGGCCATTTGTATTTATAATTCCCATTACTGGGAGTTAAAAAAAAAAATAATCTGACTGCATTGACAAAGCAAAGGGCCAGCCCTGATAAACTCATCCAGTATTGGGAAAGAATTGGTGTTAAGATTGGTGGGTTTCTGTAAGGATTTATGCAGACCCAACATTTTTTGGTCCTTAAAAATGTATAGTAGGATAAAACAGTCTCACTGTAAATTCGTATGTTACACAGTTTAGTGAATATGCCTATGTTCTTCTCCCTTGCATACTTCCACCACTTTTGATCATTTTACCAGAACGTTAGCCAAAAAACTTGCTTTCACTTTCACATTAAAAAATAAAGAAATGCCACTTTGACTACATATACATTATTGCATGAGTGATGTCGTGATTTATATTGTCTTTGCAGAAGGAACCCGACGTATCTTCAAGGAGACCCACTAAACTGGATCCTTTAATGTGACACAATGGATTCTGCAGACAGAAGCATGTCTTAAAATGGTTTTCAGTGCTTTTAAAGCAGAAGGAAGTTTCAATTATTACAAATCTCAATGTGAAGAACAACACGTTTATGTGAATGTACAGTGATTATAACCATGTATGAAGTAGAAATAACATCATAGCAGGTAACAGCACTGAAGCTCCCACAAATACCCTGAGACATGTATTTTCATAATGTAATATGACTTAGTTATGCACACAATTATTGTAATTTATTGCAAAGCATATTGATTAAAGATTTGTATTTTTATTTTATAATCTGATTTTCTTTTTACTATTGGTATTAAAATGGCATTAGCATACAGTGCTTATGATGCGTTCAACATACAACATACTTTGTCCATATTACTTGCAACAGATCCCTCTATTGGACACGAAGTTTTGGAACCTGTTCCTAAATTCACACATTGACCACAGGTGGCACAAATGTCTTTTTTGTAGTGCTTACATTTAATTATCTTCAGATTCATGGCATGATTAGGCAAAGTATTCTCAAAGTGGTGTATCTTCTATATCACAGTTAAGATAAGACCAGCAGTCATCAGGTGTTGAAGTGCACTGCAATATGCCCCACCAAACATTTACTTGAGAGGTCGTAGAGTCAGAAGGATGGGCTTTGATGGGAAGAGAATGAGATTAAATGTTGTCCCCACTTCAGTCATGCGATTTGTCTCTATCTTAAAATTTTCCAGAATCTGAAAGAAAAAGGTAAATGCTTGGAGATTATATGGTAGATTCCCCTCATTTCATTGCATCCAACACTAAATCACATTCTGTACCTACAGTGCATGTGGGCTTTGTAAAATCATATTACTGCAATATAAAATACCATGCACTATTTATCTAGATCTAGCATCAGAACATGACCTCATATGCCTGCTTTTTAAAGTTTCCTGTCTTTTAAAGTCACATGGCACTAAGTAATTTCCTTATGGAGGTGTTGCCTGGTAGTCACAGTCCACGACAGTATGTATGAGCAAGTTACAACCCAACCGGCCCATGGGGCAGTGGCGGTCTGAGGAGCCTGAATGCTCAATCCGGTGATCTGTCCTGGTTTTGTGACAAAGGGGTCACAAAACTGGAACAGCTGTCCTAAGCCACATCAGAATACACTACTAGCGTCACCTATCAGAAGATGCACACAATGACCTTCATATTACTGGGTGCAGTACAGCCCATGCACCAACCTCTGCACTTCGCTGATGTCCTTAAGTCTGCTTGACCCCTGCATTCTGAAAAAATGTCTTCAAATACTTGAAGTATTCCTGCAATATCTATTAATTCTTAGTATCTCTGCCCTCCACGTTTTTATGGTAGTTAACTGTATTATTATTATTAGGTATCGTTTTATATAGTGCCATCATATTCTGTAGCGCTGTACAATGGGTAGACCAGACATAACAAAAAGTATATAACATTCCAATTTGACTCTGATCAGCAGGTGAGGAGGGCCCTGCTCAAAGGAATGAGTCAAATGCACATCACTTAATAATTAGGGCCTCATCTTTAATGCACTTCTACAGCTAAATTGTTAGCTTGTGTAATATAAGAGAGTCTTTGCAAGCATAAATGTTAACATCTCTTTTTATAGCTAAACCAATGACGCTTGAACTGACATGTTTTTCCTTTTCCAGTAGGTGGAGAAGTAGTTTTTCTTAGCTATAGCTCTTAGAAGTACTATATGAGCAGTTTATGAGAAGGCAAACACTGTAGACGGTGATGAATGCAAAGGGAAATTGCTTCCCAGCATACTAAATGCTATCCAGAACATTCCACACTTATTTATGAATGTTATAAAATGCTAATATCATGAAATAGAAATGATTATTGCCCCTACAATTCCTCTTGGCTATAAATCATATCTACCTTCCTCTGATCGTAAGTAATAATCTCATATCATCTATGGAACTCTATGAATTGTTGAAGATGAATTATTTTATTAAATGAAAATTCATATTCAATTTGATTATACCTGGTCGATTTGAAGTTTTTGAATCAGCCATAAATGACAGTGCCACAGGGGCATATATATATATTGCCTTGACTACGGATCTTTTCTTAATGGGGCATTACCTGGTCCACAACTCAGCTATACATCCAACTACAAATCCCACTTTCCATAAATACCTCTAAATCTCAAAAAAAAATCTTATCATCTCATCTTTAATTTCTTGAACAGGAACATTACGGTTTTGAAAAAACTGTTTACAAAAAATTACAATTGCTCTATCCAGAGTATGCAGGTATGGTGTGGAAGCAGTGGCATATTCTGGCCTAGGCCTAGGACAGTTAGGACTATGGCAGCAGGCTCATAACCAATTGCCCCATTGGGTGATCAGGCCATGCATCCTTAAAAAGGCGGAGAGCTGGGATGTGACATGATATCCTGATGCCCAGTAGTAAGGGTGGCGACGTTGTCCTGGGTTAGGTACACACGCTGCTCTGTGGAAGGGGTAGTGTGTGATTTTTTATATATTTTTTATTTATATCAACATTTATCAGTATCAGGGAAGCTGAGTTTTAATTAAAAAAAAAAACCTTTTGATTTGAGGTTTGATTCCTTTTTTTCCTGGACCATCACAGCAGTTCACAAACATTTCCCTCTACATTAATACTTTAAATGCTTTAATTTAGCGCCAGGGAAATATATGTATTATATCTCATTAATACTGCATCAAAGCTTGTTAAGCACTATAGCTACAGTAGTCATCCACAGTTATAGCAAAGGAATCTAACATTGTATAATACACTTCTGTTGCTCTCATTTTTAACCTCTGCTGGTTAGTTGACAATGCTTGTTTGCTCACTCACATGAACAAGGAAGAGCTGCATCTCCATCTCTGCAATCCTGCGTCCTAAACACTGTCGGGGCCCAAAACCAAAGCCCAGTCCCTTAAAATGTGTGGATACACGTCCCAACCAGCGTTCAGGGAAGAACCGCTCTGGAGAGGGGAAGACGTCTGGGTTCCGACCCATTGCATAAAGTCCAACTTGAACCAGTGTCTGGTGGGTAGGGAGAATTGACAAATGTAAAAAAAGAATGCAGTGGAGCCTGTTAATTACTTTTACATATTCCAGCATTTCCTAATTCTTACCCCTCGTGGAATCATGTAGTTTTGGATCACTGTATCCCGCTGAGTGTATCGCTGCAGAGTGATGGCCACGGGATGCAGTCTGAAATACAGATGGGTCACTAGCAGGAAGGGACGATGGGAAAGAGGTATGCTTTTCTGAATGACATGCAATATTGTGTGGCAGGTGTAACATGATTATATCTCTTTACTTTACCGGAGTGTTTCCTTTATGGCAGCTTTCACCAATGGAATGTTCTGGAGCAAAGCTGCAAGATCATTCCCTGAATTCTTCCTCGCCTCAAAAACCTCTGACCTAAGCTTTTCTTGCACACCTGGGGTACGGGCCAGCTCATACATAGCCCACTGTAAAGTCATCGATGTCTGTGCAGATAAAGAACAATGTTACTATGGATTCGTATGATTATTACGATATTCCCCTGTGATTATCAAATGTCACCAGGTATCTATAGTAATACAGTAAAGCCAACAGACACAATACTATACAATGATATGGGGTATAATAAATATTATTGCAGACAGTGAAAGTTGTACCATGGAAAAGGATCCTGCACAGCACCAACACACATATATTCAAAAGATGTTTTGTTTATCTTAATGCTATCTCAAACATATTTCATTGTGTGATATATATAGTTAAATATACCCTAAGGGTTACGTTTCTAAATTTGTTTCTATAAACTATAGTGAGTTAGTGTGATGACTGGCCCAGTGTAGTAGAGCTTACAGAGGTGTTTAGGATAAACTGTATGTGGAAGTAAACGTGTGGGGAAGCAGTTGAGGAGAGACTAGGGAAGTTGACTTTTTAGTCAAGGATGGACAAAATGAGTGGGAATTTAAAGATCCTGTGCAGATCATTAGTACATTTATAAAAACAGCATCAGTATTTTTACTACAACAGGTGGTTTGCAAAAGCAATGTACGTTCGGATCATTTACATGCAAAAATTAGGATAAATGCATAACATGATGATATATATATTGTTACAACTGAAATAAAATATAATTACTACCATAACCCATACAAAGGTTTTTTTTTCAGAATGCATAAAACTGTTTTTTGTGCATTTATCATTCTGCTTAAAGGACAAATACCGGTAATAGCAGCAGGTTGTAAAAAATGCTAACTGAAGCTCTACATCCCACAGGAACCCTGCTATGTAAAAGCGACTCACAGTGTCTACACCGCCAGCCATTAGCTCTGTCACACTGGCCTTAATATCCTCCAGAGGTAACTGTTCCTGCATGAGAAGACTGTGCAAGACCCCAGCATATACATCACTTGAGCGCTTTCTCAGAGAGCCGTATATTCCCTGTATGCACCGATCGGCTAGGGAGAGAAGAGATCCATGATTTAAAGACACATAATGTTCTCCACAGACAGCATGCAAACAATGTGGGCTAAAACATCAGTATTCACATTTTGGCTGCTAGAAGTATTGATTTTCATATCCATCAGAGTAATATTTTTTGCAGTGCAAATAGAGACACATCTTCATACATCCTTGTGTCTTTTTAACGTTTAGAAATGTCTATTTTTTTTAAAGTTCCACTTTACTTCTTATAGCTTGGCCTAAAACACAAATATGTATTGGGTAGATCACTTTTCCACATTCTTTCCTACTACATGTATGTTGTTTCATCAACATATCTGATGAGCTTAATTTCTTTCTCGTGGAGGACTGTTTTTACCATGTGGAAAATATCTAGACCACTGCACAGTCTATACATAGACAGTGTTTAAATCTGTTCTAATATAATCTGAGTATATTCAGACTTCTTACTGCTTCCTTAGACTATACTCGGTTGACTACTTCCATATGACTTTACACATTATGAGTAGGGCCTTTATAAGCTTAATTATGTTTTTTTTTCTTTGTATGAGTTGGCCATAGCCCATGGACTGCATAAAAAGTCTAGGGCAAATTGTTGACAACAGATATGATAAAAACAAGGACATAGCTGAGTGCCTATATAAACTCACCGTGGCTGAAGATGGCATCCCATGCGCTTACGTGATCTGTCCATATAGAGGAGTTGATGCTCCTCAGGAGTCTTGGGGGCAAGTACAGCATCGGAGAGGTGGTGTGAAACATGAGAGTCACCGAGTCTATAAATCGCTGAGATTCAGGGTCAATGTAGTCCTGCAGGAGACCAAGTCGTTGACCATACAGCACATAGCAAACCGCTGTGGGGATACATTACTATAATGTTATATAACACACAGAAATACATACCAAAAATAAACTTGACATCAACAGAACACATGGCCATTCATCTAAATGCTTACTTCCTACTACTATGTTTAAAAACCAAGGCAAGCCCTACCATATAGGAAGACTAGGCAGCTGAGCGGGTATGGGGGACTGCTATGATGTTCTTTCCCATAATTGCACGTACATGCAGGAGTGAGGCACTGTAAACATAGACTAGAAACACTATGGTGGGCCCTGTTGATCAATATCCACTGGGGCTACAACAAACTATATAATACCGGTATCATTTAAACAGTGGAATCCGTATCCCACACACACACTAACTGTCTGGACCAGGTTGCTTTGTGGACTGAGCGTGCCATGAAAGAAATATCTACATAATTTGGATAGTGCTGAAATCATATTTGTGACAGAATGACCTGTCATACAGGGCCCCAAGGTACTCAAAGATAGCTCCAGCATGGCTGCCAAACAGGCAGGAACTCCATTGTGTAAACTAATTCCATTAACAGGATTGCTGCCAGGGGGAGATTCAGTAGCTAAAGGGGATTGTCTACATGTACCTGTTTATCAATGCTGATTTATGTTAATAAACTGTTCATTCCTGCTGTACTCAATTCAAGGTAGTTGTGTCTACTTATTGGGTACACATAGCAGGGTTCCAAGGTGTGCATGCTGGCTGGTGCTGGAAGTTATTCTGGGGACAACAGGAGGATACATGTGGGTGATCTCTGGGAGTTACTACAGCTTTCTTGGTGAACCCGTTACAATATTAACTCAGCATATTCTCACAGCAGGTTTTCTGAATGTTTACATGCAGGGTTCAATATGCACATGGTGACAAAAATATGACATTAGCCTTCTACTGTATCATTGGCCACTTATGTCAATATGGGTACGTCTAAAAACACATATGCTCTCACTTCAAATATGTTAAATGTAAAATTTCCAATGTAGCAATGCAGATGAGGGCACAAGGTGTTTGACTGCTAACCCACTGTTACATGGGCTCCCTCATAAGCATGTGTCTGCAACACAAAAAGCATTGAGTACAGCACCGACTTGTACACATTCATTACAGCTATCCCTTCCTTAGCCTTACATTCCAGAGCAAATCGAAAGAGCTCATTGGTCAGGTCAGCTGTCCATCTCCCGCGACCACTCCTCTCCACCTGAGTGAAAGCCCTGCTGACAAAGTCCTGTCCAACACTGTCCAGCAAGGGCAGAAAACGATTCATGCCTGGAACAGATAGAACCTCACGATTCAGAGTCAGTCGATGAGTGCGCCACTCCTCCCCGCTCCTGAAAAGAGAGAAAGTTTTTACTATATCCGCAGTTTGCCCCGGGTTTAAATAATATATTTACCATTAGTCCAGAATATTGTTATCACGTACCATTTCATCCAGGGGTCATGTTCTGTAATAAGATACTATGCACATCTTGTACCCATTACCCCTTCTAACCTCCTCTCCATAGCAACCACAGCTTAAACATTTTTTTTCTGTTTGTCTATGAAATAATGTTTACACATCTAGATGGATATATAGAGAACATTTCCACTTGGGAAAACCTTATTAGCCATCGTTTTGGTTTAAAAAAAAAACCCAAAACATTTATAATTATTGACGTGTATTCTGCTTAATGAATATGCTTATGTTGCTTCTTAGAAGTAAAGCATGTGAATGCACGAAAGGGTCTTTTAGTTAAATAACACTTTTTCAATTAAGGGGTGTCTTGTGCCTGGCAAAGTTATAATGCATTCAAGAAAGATATAGATAAGTGTGTGACACTTTGACGTACTGCCTCAGTAACAAAACTTGCATTATATTGAAGAATGCAGATCTGATTAGTTAAATGAGGTCATTCTATAGGGAACGGTGGAATGCGAGAAAAGCGAAGTTTGAGTAATCAAAACTTAGGCCCTATGTGTTGGACGTGGAAATTGTACAACATTGGACCCAACTGAGATAATATCAGGCCAAACTCAATATACTAACAGAGACGGAGAATGTCAGCTATGCAGTAAAACTGGGAGATTTTGGAAGGAATATACCTTCTTTTGGAAATTGGGCGGATCTGCTAATTACCCTCATCTAAACCACAAATTGGCAGATGTGCAAATAGAAAGGCATGTCACAGATTTGTATTCATTTTTCTTTTCTATATTAATATCATTTACGAGTATAAGAACTTTTTATCCCATAAAGTTTCTTTACTGTGGTTAGCATTAATAGGATGCTTTAATTTTCTTTCATTGCTCTCCAGCTAGTAATATGGCCAACAGAACTGATATAACATACCATTTAAAATATAACCAAAACAAGTTGTCGTTATTATAAGTTTAATGCAGGCTTAAACAACAACATTATTAAAATTGTGACTAGTTCTTTTAAATAAACACCTTTCTTGATTATTCAAAAGAATAGGAAAACCATAGATTGTGTTCGTGGTCATGGACATGTCACTAGATGTTTTTGTAACTGTTGGCTCTGTTATTCCAACTGGTGTGGACTGCAACTCCAATGAGGTTCAGCCAAAAGGGCAACAAAAGTTCATGGGAGTTGTCCATAGCTTTGTGGAGAGACAGACAATGCCTGTTAAAAACTTCCAGTAAACCGTTCTCACAGGGTTGTCTTTTCCATGTGGTAAAAGGGGCAGCTGGCGAATGCTCAAGCATCTTCTGGAGTCGAGAGCTGTTCTTTCTGCCAACTGGCTGACAGGCAGGCAAATGAGGGGAGACTGAAGATTGAATAGTCTACGCAAAAAAATGATCACAAGCTCTGTAGAGCAGACTCAAAGAATTAGAACAGAACACCCCATCTGGTTTAGATCCCACAATTTTCTCTAAAATGTCTGTAGTGTGTAAAGTAGGGAGGCCTCATCTGATTTGAACATTTACAGCCACTACCTAAAGCAGTGTTTTGTCTGTATTTTACTAGTAATTTCACATGTAGCCATTGTGGCTCTTTGTGACAAAGACTTTAGCCCATATTTGCCCTGTGACTGAATCTTCACTATGCTCCTTTTATGTTCTTCATTGCAGTGGCAAGAGTATTTTTGTTATATGACTGAATAGTGCAAATGTAGTATGCTCAGGGGTGTACCTAGAGTGTTTGGCACCATAGAATATGTTGGCAAGAATATTTATTTCACAAATTTGTAAACTGTATGTCAACTGAAAAAAATCAATTATTAACTTGTAAATAAATTAAATAAGTTTAAAGAATATATACTCAGCCATACATTGATGACGGTACAGCATAACCCCAATCACCATACACTGATGGAGATATTGACGGTAGTGCAGCATAACCCCCATCACTATATACTAAGCCAGACATTTACGTGGTAGGCCTCTGCCCCTGAAAAAGCCTGCCTGTGCCACTTTTGCCCCCAGAAGCAGCCTGCCTGTGCCTCCTCTGCCCCTGAAGCAGTCTGCCTGTGCCGCCTTTGCCCTGAAGCAGCCTGCTTCCACCGTACCTTAAAACTTCAAAATAAACTAATACCCAGAAAATATTCTGACTTTCTAGAGGAACAACTTAGGAGTGATGTAATTGTCTTTTTATACTCACTTAAGTAGAACTCCATATCGCTTGTTACGAAAATCGCGATATTCAAACCATGGCTGGACTCTGAGGCGCTCCGGGTGAGAGCCTTCCACCTGGAATAAAGTAGCAGCATCCTCTGGAAGCTGGATATACACACTGTCATATGTGCCCAAGGTTTCCCTGTGAAAAGAACGACAAAACTATCAAAGTAATGCTATTCATGTGTTAGAACATATGCATGCACCATAGGCAGCATAGGCTACAAAATAATGGTACATAGAGTAAAACTGAGCACCGTACCTTACCACTAGTATAGTAACATAATAGTATTATAAAAGTGAGATGAAACCTAGCTAAATAAAATATTTCCAGTTCTCAGCTTTGTTGACCAACAAAAACACAGAAATCTAGTTCAAAGAAATATCCTTATAAATTAAACAGAAACGGCTCTGGATCCAATACAGTTTTTATTTATGACCCTAACAACAGCAACCTAAGTAACTTACCGAGAAGTGAATGATAACAACAGCGTCAACAAAATGGGGCAATCACCCCACAAGAAATGTGTGCAGATGCTGGCATCCTATTCCACGCATACCCCACCCCTTGGACAGGGCTAATATTTTACCTCATCCTCTTACCAGAATAATATCTGTGAACACCACTGGTGATAACTTAATGAAGATGAATAATCATGCCACAGGTTAAGATAGCTGCTCACACGGTACACATTAAGTGAGCTTTTAATTCATGTATTGTTTATTTTCACTGTAAACACCATTATATAGGTTTATATACTGTGGATTTAAATGCAGGATATGGGAAAGTGCTTTCCCGTTCACCAGTATGTTTTAGTAAATCCGTGCATAGACTGCTCTCTGCATCTCACATGGAGCTAACTAATCATTTGATGTTACCTTCTCTGGAATGTATCATATCTAATTATGTATAGACACCCTATGGGTGGTTTCATTCACCAGGACTGATCTTGCAACTGCACATAAACCCCAATCCTAATTTTCATGCCTTTATATAAATGTGACATTTAAAATTGTATCCAATACACAGTATGAAATGTAAGAAATCTCAGTGGAGGTTGCATACAAAACATGTTTTTTTGTCGTGAAAAGGTACAAAAATGGTTTAATCACCATAGCATATGCACGGAAATGTCCAATAATCAGAAAGGCTCCATTGGTTGTTATGGATATATGCATATTGCACTAGAATACTTTATACATAACCCCCATTATATTCTTCCTCATAAATGTTATAAATTAATTATTCGCTTTACACAGTTTATATCTGTAATACACATCTCTCCTGGGCTGCCTGTAACACAGACCAAATGGCAAAAGTGACCAGGGCCCAGACATCCTGAGCAGCCCATTTCACCTTCAAAAAACTAGCTGAACTCTATGGTTAGAGCAACACGTATGAGAATAAAATCCCTCTCCCAATTCCTCAAGTCGTTTGTTCCATAGGTACTGTAAGAAATCATTTTTATACTTTTATTTTGTTCTGCACATTTTAGGCCTGAATGCAACTTGAGTGCTAGGAACATATGGTATCAATTAAGTGACGTAGTTTAGAGGGTCTTCTGTTGAATGCCGGTGTATCATATGACTGTTCCGCTAGGATTCCTTTACGTATACCCTTACCAAATGTAAAGGGCTATAAATTGGCATGACTACAAGGACAAGGTCTCTTTCCACGCTCTCATCTTCATCTCACCAAGATACTTAGCCTACAATACCTTTTTATCACCATTTGTTCCAGCATTGGTATTGTATGAATTGATAATTTGTCATCGAATAAACCTAATTAATAGACATAGAAGCTGTGGTCTTGATTGCTGTTTGATCACTGGAGAAGCTTAGATATTCAAGACAAAGAATATTCTAACAGGTACTTCCTGTCTGGATTGTTATTGTCTATCCTGGCTTTGATGGTCACAGTAAACAGAAATGTTTAATTATTGATACATAGCGGTACACACATACATACACTGTACAGATATGTTTATGTTATGTGTGTTGCACATATGTCAAATTAACATTTCATGAAATTTGGGCTGTTTTGACAAGCTAGGGTGAGTTTATTTGACGTTATGGGCATGTATTGTCCATCTATATACGTATGAGGCCCAACAACAGAGCCCAAGACCGCCCATTAGAATTACAGACCAATAGAATTACAGACCAATATGGTAAGTTTACTTTCTAGGAACTAAATACTTTAAAATCACATAACCCACAAGATCACAGTAGTTTATTTTACCGTTTACAATATTACAATGTCAACAAGATATTTGGCGGTATAGAGCTCTGCCACTATATCATCTAAGAATGAGACTGCCTATGGGCAAAATGTTTAACCTCATAAGAGCCTTAACCAGAGATCTTGTCCTCAGGGACTAGCTTATTGATGGAATATGGTCTTAAAAGTTCAATAATGTTGTGTTCCAGGCATGGATAAGCTTGTGCCCCCCAGTGTTGTCCTGCAGACAATCTCACCACTCCATAGAGAATTTAAACGCTCAGCAGTGAAATTTCCCCCTGATACATAAAGCTAGGCCTCTTCACCAGTAATGGATGATTTCAAAATGTTATCTTTCAATGCATATAATACGTGAAGAAGCTATTCCCTAATGTATGTAATATAAATAGTCATCTATGACTATGCATAAGTTGCACACCTAACATTTACAGTTATTGTTGACTGTGCATAGTATCATGATGGTATTAGGTTTAACATTTTTATAATAGATGTATGCTGACATTTGCTTCTCCGTGCATAAACCATATAATTTGCCAACGTGATCCGACCTCTTCCTGGTTTGCTGTTTTGTTTAGTTAAAACTACTGGTAACTGGATGCAGTTGGGATTTAAAAGTATAGGAAAAACAACTTGAATCAAGATATTTCATGACAGGTCCTCAGTTCTCACAGCAATACAGCTATTACTGATATGTCTCTATTAAGCAAGTGGAGTCACATGTTATTTTGTGTAAGTAATAGTGTTAATCAACACTGCTAAAGTGTATCTCCCCTAATCCAGCCAAGCACATCAAAGGCTACTGCGACTTACCTCTATGGCACGAGCTGATATATCACACTGTGCAGCCATTCATAGCTGTGATGCACTATGCTGTCCTCAATGAACTGTATTCACAAAGTGCCAAGTTGAATATTTTCGTTTTGCGGTATTCAGCAAAATATTTTAACGGTAGATTTGGGTACCGGCCCACCTCTCCCCCCAACAAAGTGATGCAACTCAGTTTTAAACTTGCTGTATGTCAGGTTAACTTAAATTCAATTCAGCTCTGATTAATTAGTCAAGTGAGCGTTGCTGCAAGACAAACAGCATTAAGTTATGTCATTAGTGTTTCTTCTAAAATCTGAGTAGGAATATTAAATAAATCAGCCCTTGTGTGACGCTATACATATAGTCTGACTGGGAGGTATTGCAGCATAGGAAAGTGTAGGGAAAGGTACAAAAGAAACATTTTCAACGGAAGGTGAAGACATTTTTTACTGAACTAATGAACAATTTCTAATCTTCTTGACAAGGGTTTATAGAGTTGATAAACGGAATTCTTTGTTGTTGTTTACCTTTTAACAATATTCTTCTTACTGTATGTTACACATCACTATTACCCAGTCTTCCCAAAGCCTTTTTTCACAATGTTTGCCTGGTCTTTGCGGCTAATTACACCTCACATTTTTTATTTATCTCTAATTCCCCCTACTAATTGTTGTATGAAAAACAACTGTGGTTAACATCATAGGTTAAAGGAGCATACCTTATGTGTCCTCAGGGTGTTGCTAGGCATTAGCCCTATACTAGCCTTAAAAGAACTTTACCATATGAACTCAATATAAAAATCTTCAGATAGCCCCCCAAATACACTATACATGAAACTTAATACAGTAGAGTAGAGACACTTTTACCTGCTGTTAAAGATCAAGCATCGGACATTTTTATTATTATTATTATTCTAATTTCTTTCCAAATCTCAGCTAATTTCTTTCCAAATCTCGTATTCTTATATAACTTCAAAATCTAGAGCTCCGCTGAATTTCTGACCATTACCGCCCGCTCCCGCAGTGTGTGTGTGTTCCACTCCTGCTCGCTCCCGCAACATGTCTGTCTAATCCCGCCTACTCCAGCAACATGTGTGTCCAATCCCGCCTGCTCCTGCAACATGTGTGTCCAATCCCGCTCGCTCCCGCTACATGTGTGTCCAATCCCGCCCGCTCTCGCAACATGTGTGTCCAATCCCGCCTGCTCCCGCAAGCTTCTATGCCAATACATTTATTTACAGATAATTGGGATTTACAAAAATCTGCCTGAAATGGGCCTGCTCACAAATGGGCTGGGTGTCTAACATCAACCTGTCTTCAGCTCAGCGCTGCATGCATGAGTCACTCACTCCCGCTTCTTCTCTCTCCCATCTCTATGAAAACGAGGCTGAATATAAAAGTTAAGCTAGGGCCGCCTCTGAAATTGAATGTGACGAAGCAAAAGAAAAACCGCTGCAGCCTTGCAGGAGTGTACAGGATTAGGCTAGGTTTCCACTAGGTTTTTTTTTGCTAAAAACGCCCATAAAAACGCCAATAGCGCCACCTGGCGTTTTTTTAGTGAAAAAACGCTGCAGCCAGATGTAAGCTGTTCTTCAATAGGAAAACGCAGAATGCCATATCCACTTGGCGTTTTTTTGTTTGGCTTTTTTTCAGTCCTCTTTGGCGTTTTTCTGCTTTTTTGGGCTCTGTGGCAGTTTTTCTAAATCGCAGCATGTTGACACTCTGGCGTTTTTTGCAAGGAAATCTTGGCGTTTTTCTCCAATAGAAGTCAATGGGAGAGCAAAAACGCCATGAAAAAGCCATGTGGGTTTATTGCCTTGGCGTTTTTTATGGCGTTTTTTCCACAGTTACAATGCAGAGGATGGACCCAGTATCTGTGTGTCCTACGAGAAATAGGCTGGAAACAAACAGTTTCACACAAAACAAAGTTCATATTGAATTCTACACCATTTGGAACAAACATGCCATTACAAACAAACATACGCGACGCATCAACTGGATCCTGCGTGCCAAAAGCAACAGCAAACAAGTTGCACCATCATTTGGGGCCAATCTTCCTAGAGGAGCAGACATTCAGAATAAAGCAGGCCTTACAAACCACAGAAAAGTGACAAAAGGGTCCGCCGGGGCGTTTAAGTAGAACTCTACCGAGTAGATGACATCAGGGGGCAGATACTTGCCATTTATCCTAATCCCTTTTTTAGCTGGGTGAAACTTCTAACTTGTAAAGGCTGGAAAAACTGCCTAAGGTCAAAAAAAGCAATTTCCACAGAAAGGCTAAAACGCCAGAAAAAACTCCATCAAGAAAAAAAACGCAGGACAAAAACCCAAGTGGAAACCTAGCCTTACCGGGACCAGTAGGTATATTGTGTGACCGCCCGCTCCCGCAACACACAGAATGTGTTGATGGGGATTTGATCCCAATCCCGATGCAGTCCTCTACCACAATCCCAAAAATGCTTGAAATAATGGACCAGATTCTTTGGCCCATTTCTACACTCTTGCTGAAAAAAAAGGAATAATTGCTAAATTGTTACAAAGCAATCCATCTTCCAGAGCACATAAGTAACATGCACTAACTGTTTAACTACACATACACATTTAGTGCATGTTGCTTTGCATTTCTTCACAAAGAACACTATTTTCAATTTAAAATAACCGCTTATCTAAGTAGATAACAGCAAACCCGCAGGCTGCCAACTGAGATCCAAGTTATTGAATAATTAGGTTCATTTAAGCTAAAATTAGCTATAAAAACATGTCAATAAAACTTTAACATACAAATTTAAAACCCTATGTAATATATGTTTTGCACACATATGTGGGTGCTAATTGTGTGTCAAAATATAAATAATTTAATAATTACTAATATTAACAATATTGATTATTAATATATTAATAACTGTTTCTAAAAAAAGTGGCAGTATTGAAAGGGTTATTTTTAAGACACTTTTTACTGTCTCAGATTTTTTTTAAACTTTTCGCCCTTATAGGATCAGCGCACCCTGTCATTTTTATTGGTGAAATTTGTAACAAAATGTACAATAAAAAGTTTGTGATTGTGGTTATTTAAAATTTTAGTTTTCTAGCAATGCTGGCTCATAGAAAACAATTATGAGACTGAGTAAAAAAAATGGTTAACAAAACAAGCCTGGCAAGCGTGGCAACTTTTTTTTACTTTTTGAAATAAATTAAATCAAGTCATTTATTAATGTATTGTTAATTATCTCCATTATTGTTAGTAATTATCTTAATAAGATTAATGAAATGATATGCACTACATACTACAATATTATGTGTTCCATCATTGTAATGATGACACATATACAAATTCGCCCCGCAATAAAAGAGTAAATTGTGTTTGTTAACGTGTATGTGCTAAGTGTTTTTTTTACAGTTTAAGGGTACAGTTTTTATTTTGATTTTCTAGAA
The DNA here is from genome assembly GCA_023333645.1 of Sceloporus occidentalis. Classification (NCBI taxonomy): domain Eukaryota; kingdom Metazoa; phylum Chordata; class Lepidosauria; order Squamata; family Phrynosomatidae; genus Sceloporus; species Sceloporus occidentalis. Next base: position 639,828 of record JALMGF010000037.1, on the reverse strand, counting down.
ATTCTAACTAAAATTTATAATTTTAACATGCACTATTTTGACAGACCCCATTAAAATCACTTAGACACTGATGTTTCTATTAGCTTTTATGGTAGCCTTTTTAGCAGTCTAGGTTCAACCCTTGGGAATATCATTTTAGTAAGATGTTAAAATCAATCAAGGTTTAGATGAGTCAGTGAATCAAGTCAAATGAAATCCATTACAGCCCTGTTGCTCATACTTCAAGACCTGTTTAATTTCAAAAGTCCATGTTATGTGGTAGTGGGTATTAACATAAAATACTTGGGATGCCTAGCTGGAGGAAATTGTTATAAATTGTTATGATTTACTTTTACTTGGTGAAGATTATTTGTTTCTAGTATACAGAACATCTGTGGACATCATTATCCTGCCACCTACAGTAAACATTGGGTGCATATAAAAAGTGAGTCTGATGCAAAGTTCAAGTGGTCTTATCAACTGGGCAGCAAACTGACTTTTTCTGCTTATCAAATTATTATATTTAGACACTTAACTATTAGCACTTAGCTATTGGGGAAATGCAATTATTACTCTGCTTGGTTAGCCTTAAGCACATATTTCCTAGGATGCTTAATGAGAATAATAGGACCATTAGGTTATTAATAGTTGGATGGCAAACTATTGCCTGTCCCTAAATTAGAGGGTCTCTCGTCCTGCCAATGTTCTAAACATCATTGCAAAACATGTATCCTCTCTCCCAAAAACATTTCCCCTCCTACCTGTATATGGGTCCAAAGTGTCGATAATTCTCCATCATGTGATGATGGATGTTATGGAATCCATCTTTCCTCCAGAAGCGGTACAGTGAATGCCAGCCTCTCCTCCAGTTGCCAGGTAGTTGTTCATAGGGTAAAGGGTTTACTTCTGAGGATACATTGACCACTGCAGGGGTTTCACCCACAACTGAGTGAAAGCTCTGCAGCCCAGGGGGAAAGTGACGGCCAGGCAATCTACGAAGAAGGAGCATGATGTCTGTTGGTCAGAGGGCACGGGGGGGTCTTCTTATACAGCTAGAGACAACGTGAAGGACAATGGGAGGGGAGTGTAGAATATGGCCCTGAACAGAGGGATATTTCAGGGTTACAGCTGCAAGCAGAGGGGAGGGAGAGGGTTGTCAGTGTGGAAGGAGAGCATTGATGGGTTCCATACATAACACATTCCAAATAATGATAAAAGCACAAAGGCCAAGTAACTTTTTTATAAATCAAAATGTTATTGAATTTTTTACAAAACCAAATAAGAAGGGGGACAAGGGAGCTAACCCAAGGAGCATAATTGAAGGGTCTAAACTCCATGATAAAACCATCACAGCCTCATACAATTCCAATGTGGATAAACATTTCATACAAACAGAGTCTGTCAGTTGTGTAAACTGACATATACTGTATGCATGTGTGTAAATATCTGATGAAAACGACACAATAAGAAAACAAGCAACTCTATTGGTCGCTGGCAGGGGCCTCTTTTGCCATCAACCAATGGAAGTGCACTTCATTGGTTGATGGCAGACGAGCCCCTTGCTGGCGGCCAATAGAGTCGCTCATACATACTTAAAATCCTGGTGCCGCAACTTGGCCGGGGGAGACCACTGGTTGCGCCGGCAGGAGTTAAAGGGCTGCGCAGGGCCGTCATGTTCGTATGTTCGGTATTCGGGCTGAACAACGAAAACGCACCCTTCGTGTTTTTTTTCATGTTCACCCGAATATGAATGCACAAGGCTAGTTTCCATACATATTTTATGTATATCTGCAAATACAGGGTTTGTATGTCTTATTCAGTTGATCAATACCTGTAGTGCTGTTTCCATGTATTTATTTGATCTATACCCTCAGTGCTGAGTTTACATGTGATTTCCAGTTGATCTATACCTGCAATGCTGGGCTTGTGTGTTCTGTACCTGCAATGCTATGTTTCCATACATTACTATTCTATACCTGCAAATACAAGATTTGCTTGTCTGATTCTATGCCTTCAGTGCTGAGTTCACATGTGATTTTCAATTGATCTATACATGCAAAGCTGGGTTTGTGTGTTAATGTGTTGCTCTATCCCTGCTATGCTGTTTCCATACATTATTTATGTATGTAGTTATGTAGGTTTGTATCGCTTATTCAGTCAATCTTTACATGCAAGTGCAGTTTTATGTGTTGTTTATTTGATCTATACGTATTTTATGGCGCGTGGAGCAGGTTCCAAGGAAATGCTTGCATAGGGTCCAATTTTATCAATATAAAATGTATTGGCAGCAGGGTCTACCCTTACGAAAATTTACTGCAGTTTTTTGGAAATTAAAAAAATGCAATACTGCACTTTTACTGCAGTATTACTGCACATTTACTGCATTTGTACTTCACTGTACTGCAGTTTTACTGCACTTTTTTTTTTATATTGCAAACCTACAGTTGTGCTTCAATGTACCGCAGCTTTATTGCATTTGTACTTCCGTACAAAAATAACTGCAGTAAAACTGCAGTACAGTGAAGTACAAATGCAGTAAAACTGCAGTAAATGTGCAGTAATACTGCAGTAAAAGTGCAGTATTGCAGTTTTTTCATGTCCAAAAACTGCAGTATTACTTCAGAAAAACTGCAGTAATTTTTTCGTAAGGGTAATATTTATATATATATATTGACAGTTTGGGCTAATATTAATATATATCGGCAGCAGGGTCTAACATTAAAGAAACTGAGTAGTTCATCTGTTATTTTGAAATCATATTTCAATCATAGTCTTTACTTCAAAGAGATAAGATACATATTATTTAGTTTGCCCCAAGCCTCAAGTATTAAGCCAGTATCACAACCTCATGCTGACGAGTCCCATTAAGGATGAAACAGCTGTCCATGAGTGGTGATCTGGCTATTGCACCTCTTCCCGAGTTTTGTCTAAAGGCTGTCCTGTACAGCAGGCAATTACTTTCAAGGGATCCATGTATAAAGTGGATATAGAGGCAAATGGTGATAATTGTTGACCTTATTGGCATGCGCCTACCCAGAATCCCTTGTGGTTGTGGCATCACCATGAGATTTCTGAGGGAACAACAAGCCTTCTGGCTTGTCTGGTGTCTGTAGATGAGTGTTTAACAATGCTTCCACACACCCACATATATATATATATATATATATATATATATATATATATATATATATATATATATACTTCATAGTGTGTCCCGGAATGGCAGAAATAAAATGGTCACCCTAGGTCCGCGGTAGTGGAATTCAAAGATGGCCGCACGTGGGCCCTCCACTACAAGCCCCCTGTCTGTCCCCCCACAACAAGCCCCTGTACTCCCCAGTTTTTGCATTTGATTGGCAGAAGGACAGGAGGGGGACCCACTATTATATTGTTTGCCCACGGCCCACCAGAGCCTTCAATCAGCCCTGTGCACATGATAACCCCTTCCTCGCATTTCACAGCCGCTACCTGAACTGATACGAAAAAGTTATTAGCTTATTGAAAAGCTAGATCCATCCTCACTGCAATAATACTGGGGGGGTCAAAGTACGGTATTTGCTCGATTATAAGACGACCCTGATTATAAGACGACCCCCCCAAAATCTGAATATTAATTTAGGAAAAAAAGAAAAAACCTGAATATAAGACGGCCCTATAGGAAAAAAGTTTTAGCGGTAAATGTTAATTCATGCAAACTATGTAACCTATTTTTTTTTAATAAAAGCTATGATTGAGAAAAATATTTTGTTTTTATTTCCTTATATTTTCCAACCTGCCCCCCCCCCAGTTATGCACATCTGTCCCAGAAATGCCTTATACCACCTATATGCCACTGTGCCCCATGATATGCCTTTTAACCCTCTAAATGCCACTGTGCCCCATGATGTGCCTTTTAACCCTCTATATGCCACTGTGCCCCATGATATGCCTTTTGACCCCCTATGTGCCATTCTGGCATTTAGGGGGTTAAAAGGCATATTATGGGGCAGAGTGGCATATAGGGAGGTATAAGGCATTTCAGGAGGCAGAGTGGCGTATAGAGTGTTAAAAGGCATTTATGGAGGCAGAGTGGCATTAAGGGGGTTAAAAGGCATTTCATAGAGCACTCTGCCTACAGAAATGCCTTATGCCCCTCATTTAACACTCCCCCCACCCACAAACTTACCGGTGCTTCTGAATCTCCGGTGTGTTGTCCGGGCAGCGGGTAGACGTCTACGCGATTCGCGTAGGCAACTTCCGCTGCAGCCGGGAGGAGGTGTGGTTAGCAGCGGGGGTTGTCTGCGTCCATCGCGCAGACCTTCCCCGACTGCCAGAGAGAATTCCCTGCACCGGTGTGGGAAACTCTGATCTCTGACAGCCGGGGAAGGTCTGCGCGATGGACGCAGACAACCCCCGCTGCTAAACGCACCTCCTTCCGGCTGCAGCGGAAGTCGTCTACGCGGATCGCGTAGACGTCTACCCGCTGCCCCGCCTACATGACCGGGGAGTCAGAAGCACCGGTAAATTGGGGGGATTAAATGGGGGGCATAAGACAGGAGGATGCAGGTCCCCTGCAGCGCTGCGGGGGATCTGGATCTTAGTCTCATAGTCAGACCTATTTGAGGTCTGATTATAAGATGACTCCGATTATAAAACGAAGGGTATTTTTCAGAGCATTTGCTCTGAAAAAAACCTTGTCTTATAATCGAGCAAATACGGTAATTCCTAAATGGTGGTGAATCGGATCTCCTCATTCAACCTGGGGACTGAATTGCTCAAAAAGTTATCATGTCCATACTGGGGGGGAGTAATAAAAATGACAATCCCCAAAGCAAACAGCCAAAACATAGTCACATCTCCTAGGCACTAAATCCTATTTTGTCCTATAGGAGCACTGCTCATACGAATAAGGAACTTAGCCATATATATTTGGTGAGAGGTTTTTTTGTATGATTATAGTGACTGTAGAGTGCAGTAGATACATCGATCAGCCGTAACATTATCCTTTAACCCCTTAAGGACCGTGCTCATTTTTCGTTTTGTACCCTGTGGGACCGAGGCTGTTTTGACACTTTTGTGGTGCTTGTGTTCAGCTGTAATTTTCTCATCACCCATTTAGTGTACCCACATAAGTTATATATTGTTTTTTTCAGGACAAGATGGGCCTTTTTATGACTTTTATTTGAACAATCTTTTACTCACCTAAAAAAGCAAGTAAAAAAACTAGCTAAATAGATTCTACTACTTGTCCTGAGTTTAGAAATACCCAATGTTTTTATGTTTTTTTTGCTCTTTTTTGTAAGTTATAGGGCAATAAGTACAAGCAGCATTTTATGATTTCCAAATCTTTTTCAACAAATCTGTTCAGTCTGCCTCCATCTCCTCTTTGGAATATCTTTGAAGCCGGTTAACTCAATTTAACCCATTCAAACCATATATTTTTGAAAACTAGACACCCCAGGGTATTCCAAATGCTGTTATTTTAACCCTTTCCATGCACCAATTATAGAACTACACTTTGTCAAACTTTGTAATAGTAATTTTTTTTATTTTTTTTTCACACAAATTGTACTTTAGTTATAGATATACAGGTTCTGGTATATGTCACTGTCAAACAACACCCCAATGTGTGTTCAGGAACATCTCCTGAGTGCAGTGATACCCGACATGCATGGGTTTGTCGGGTTGTTTGAGATTTAAAATGCCACATTTGGGAAGTGCGCTTTTTTTCTCCATTTTGGTCAGTCTGTACCTATGCCCTATCTTTGAGCTCGGCCACTCCAATTTACCCCATCAGCCATTTTTTTTTATATATTAGACACCCCTTGGGTATTTGAAGTGCTTTTATTTTAACTCTTTGTTGACATTTTTGAGAAATTTTAGCACTTGCTCAAAATAATAAACTTTATTTTTTTATTTTATTTTTTTAATACTTTTTTTAGATTTTTTTTTACACATTTTGCTGGTACTGGATGGTTCATCAAGTGACATCACTGCATAATTATTTTTAAATGTTAGCACATTTTTTTTATTTTTTTTCCATTTTTTTTTTTTTTTTTTTTTTTTGAATATTTTACTAATCACATAGTGATTAGAAAGCTGGGTTCCATTGACTTGCTTGGTTGAATGTAGTACCTGTATTCAACCTGCAAGTGGAGCCAGAGTTCTCTAGAGGGTCTGGAGACCGTCTAGCGAACTCTTTCTTCTTTATTGTTTTTTTCCCCGGGCCGCCGCCATCTTGTTGATGGCGAAGATCACCGGCAGCTGCGGCTGTGACCGCTCTCCGGAGCGGTCACATCCCATCCAAAGGTAAGTGTTTGGTGTCGCTGGATGCCTCCTGATCGAGGCATTCCAGCGACACCATTTAAGTTTAGGAGGTGATCGTTGATCGCCTCCTAAACGCTTTTAAAACGGGCGTCCGCCGCTATACAATGTATGGCGGCTGTTGACGCCCCGGGGAGGGGCCAGACATGGCCCCCGATGCCGATCTCGGCGTTACTGAATGCCTCGACATCGAGGCATTACAGTAACGCCATTTAAGCGAAGAAAGTGATCGTTGATCACTTTCTAAGCTTATTTAATTTTTTGACGGTTCAGGACCGTCAAAGGTCATTTAGTGACCTTCTTGTCATGACGGTCCTGAACCGGCAAAGGTCGCGAAGGGGTTAAGTCTTGTAAGTTGTAAGAAGGGATGCATCATGGTTGCCATGTGTTCTACAGGTAAGAAATGCACACGAACCTGGCCATCCACATGATTACATAGTTACATAGTTACATAGGCTGAAAAAAGACATGCGTCCATCAAGTTCAGCCTTTCCTATATCTGTTAATTTGTTGCTGTTGATCCAAAAGAAGGCAAAAAAACCCCCGGTTTCGCTCTTTCCAATTTTGCACTAACCAGGGAAAAAATTCCTTCTTCACCCCAAAATGGTAGTCAGATTTCTCCTTGGATCAATAAGCTGTTTCCCCATAATTAAAATATTATATCCCTGAATATTATGTTTCTCCAGGTATCCATCCAGTTGCAGTTTAAACGTCTGTACAGACTCCGATAAAACTACCTCTGCAGGCAGAGAATTCCACATCCTTATTGTCCTTACTGTAAAAAAACCCTATGCTTTAGTCTAAATCTCCTTTCTTTCAGTCTGAACGCATGACCACGTGTCCTATGCATAGGCCTGTTTATGAACAGATTTCCACACAATGGTTTGTATTGGCCCCGAATATATTTATATAATGTTATCATATCCCCTCTGAGGCGACGTTTTTCTAAACTAAACAGATTTAAATTAGTTAACCTTTCTTCATAACTATAGTTCTCCATTCCTTTTATTAATTTTGTAGCCCGCCTCTGCACCCTTTCTAGTGCTATGATATCCTTCTTTAGACTAGGTGCCCAAAATTGCACAGCATATTCAAGGTGCGGCCTTACCATTGATTTATACAGAGGCAACATTATATCTTTATCCCGCGACTTGATGCCCCTTTTTATACACGACAATACCTTACTGGCCTTAGCAACCGCAGACTGACATTGCACATTGTTGCCTAGTTTGTTGTCTATAACAATTCCCAAATCCTTCTCATTTATCGTTAACCCTAATTCACTACCGTTTAGGGCAGGGGTTCTCAAACTGCAGCCCTCCAGCTGCTGCAGGACTACATCTCCCATACTCCTCAGCCAGCCCCTTAGCTGAAGGAGCATTATGGGAGATGTAGTCCTGCAGCAGCTGGAGGGCCGCAGTTTGAGAACCCCTGGTTTAGGGTGTAGGTTGCTTGTGCATTCGCTACCCCGAAGTGCATAACTTTACATTTATCTACATTGAATATCATCTGCCATTTGTGTGCCCAGTCCCCCAGTCTATCTAGATCTCTCTGCAGCACAGTAATATCCTGCTCGCCCTGTATTACTTTACCTAGTTTAGTGTCATCTGCAAACACAGAAACATGACTTTCAACTCCTACTGCCAGGTCATTTATAAATATGTTGAATAAAATTGGTCCCAGAACAGAACCCTGAAGGACACCACTTACCACTTTTGACCAGCTTGAAAATTTACCATTTATAACAACTCTCTGTTCTCTATCTCTAAGCCAATGTTCTACCCAAGAACAAGAATTTGCATCTAGACCAATTTCCTTCAGTTGAATACTAACCTATTGTGTGGAACCGAGTCAAACGCCTTGGCAAAATCCAAGTAGATTACATCCACTGCAAACCCCTGATCGACACTTCTACTTACTTCTTCATAGAATGCAATTAAATTAGTTTGACAGGACCTATGTTTCATAAAACCATGCTGATTTTTGCTAATAATACTGTTCTTCCCGAGGAATTCTTGAATATTATCCCTAAACAGTCCTTCAAATACTTTCCCAGCCACGGAAGTTAAGCTCACAGGTCTATAATTTCACAGAGTTTGAACCCTTTTTGAAAATAAGAACCACATCTGCGTTCCTCCAATCCTCTGGTACAATTCCTGAAAGAAAAGAATCCCGAAAGATTAGAAACAGAGGTTCACTTATTTCCTGACTCAGCTCCTTAAGTACTCGTGGGTGAATACCATCAGGCCCCGGAGCTTTGTTGACATTAACTTTCTTTAGTTGCTGCAGCACCTTGTCCTGAGTCATCCACTCACAGTTTGACTGAAAATTTTTCTCGGTGGTCCTATGTATATCCATTGCCATAGGTTCCTCCTTAATATATACTGAGGAAAAATAGTCATTTAAAGTTTCTGCTTTTTCCTGGTCCTCCTTAACCAACACTCCCCTCTCTGTTTTTAGTGAACCTACGTTTTCATTTTTTGTTTTTTTTAGAATTTATGTACTTAAAGAATTTTTGGGGGTTAGTTTTGCTGTCTTTGGCAATCACCCTCTCATTTTCTAGTTTAGCCCATCTAATCACCTTTTTGCATGCTTTATTGGCTTCCTTATATCTTATATAGGATGCCTCTGATTCGTCTGATTTAAATGCTGTAAAAGCCATTTTCTTATTTTAAATTTTCTGCTTAACGTCCCCACTAAGCCACATCGGTTTCAATTAGTTTCTTTTATATTTGTTTCCTAGTGGTACATACTGAGAAGTGTACCCTGCTAATATTTGTTTGAAAATACTCAATTTTTCCTCAGTATTTTTACCCCTGAAGAGTTTTTGCCAGTCAATAAGTTGTAAGGCTGCCTTTATCTTATTGAAATTGGCCTTCTTAAAATTATATGTTTTAGTATTCCCCATGGGCAATATCTTTTTTGAGTTTATTTCAAAAGAGACCATATTGTGATCACTATTACCCAAGTGCTCCCCCACTTGAACGTTAGACACAAGATCAACATTGTTTGTTATCACCAGATCCAAACAAGTATCCTTTCTAGTTGGTGCTTGTACCAGTTGTGACAAGAATGTGTCATTTAACAGGTTCAAAAACCTGAATCCCCTTGCAGAACTACTAGTCCCTCTATCCCAATTTATGTCCGGGTAATTAAAATCTCCAATAATTAACGTGTTACCCAGATGTGCAGCTTTCTCAATTTGCTCTAACAGCTGCTCTTCCTCATCATTATTAACATTAGGTGGTTTATAACATATTCCAACCAGTAGTTCTTTTCCTTTTTTTTGCCCCAAGTCAGGGGCGTACCTAGAGTATTTGGCACCTGGGGCGGATCCTGTATGTGGCACCCCCCCACACACACTTTAAAACTGCATAGCTTCTACCGTTATATACCGGCGCAGACACTGAAGGTGGTACAGCATAACACTTACTGTTATCATTATATACTGAGGCAGACATTGACGGTGGTACAGCATAACACCTATCACTATATACTGAGGCAGACATTGACGGTTGTACAGCATAACACCTACCACTATATACTGAGGCAGACAATGACGGTGGTACAACAAAACACCTATCACTATATACGGAGGCACACATTGACGGTGGTACAGCAAAATCCCTATCACTATACATTGAGCCAGACATTGACAATAGTGCAGCATAACTCCTATCACTATATACTAAGCCAAACATTGATGTGGTGTAGGCCTACCACTTCATTAGTAGTAGGGATGCACCGAAACGAATTCTGGACTGAAACTAAAAATGCAGCATTTACCTGGCCGAAACCGAATATGACCCCCCCACACACCATAAAAAAAAAAATCTAACACTTGTATTTAAAGTAAGTAACACACCAAAATAGGACAAAACATTTAAATATTAATATATATATATATATATATATATATATATATATATATATATATATGATTGTTAACATTCCTACCAGATTCCAGGATGTACTCGCAGACTTGGCATGATAGGAGTATGATTGCCCTATCTACCCCTTCTCACTCCCTTTTGTCCTACCTACCACCTATCCCCCCGTCTCACTCCTGTCTCCCTATCTACCCCCTCCTAACTATCTACCCTCTCCCCCTTTGAAGTTCACTTACCTTTCAGGAGTCCTGTGGTGGGAGTGCAAGGCCTCTGTCTCCCAGCTCTGCCACTGTATGGAACAGTATAGAGTGATGGGAGTTATGATGTACTAAAGCATAATTATATAATGAAAAATACATTGGAAATGATACAGCATAACACCCATCACTCTCACACACTTACCAATCCACACACATACCAATCCACTCATATACCAATCCACTCTCACTCACTGAATGCTTTCCTACCTTTCCTCTTTTCTCCTTACAGCTTCTTTATCTCCTCTTTGCTCCTCTTCTTCAGTTCTTCTGTCTTCTTCCGGTTCAGTGGGCGCGGCTTCAGTGTTGCGCGCCGGGATCTGACAACAAATCCCGGCGCACAGCAGCTGTTGCCGCGCGGATCGCAAGGGAGCGATATCGGAGGTCTTTAACAGACCTCCGGCTCCCTTGAGTGATTTTAAGCCGGGTTCAAGGGTTGAACCCGGCTTAAAATCACTCAAGGGAGCCGGAGGTCTGTTAAAGACCTCCGATACCGCTCCCTCGCGAGCCTGCTCCTCCAGCAGCGGACATTACTGTCCGTCTCTGGAGGGGTGACGGGTGCCAGCAAGTTGGCACCCCCCTGATGAGCGGCACCCGGTGCGGACCGCCCGCCCCCAGCTAGGTACGCTACTGCCCCAAGTTGATATCTACCCATAAAGCTTCCACAAATCCCTTGTCGCCTTCAAGATGCTTAATATTTGACTTTAGCTCGTTGTTAACATACAAGCATACTCCTCCTCCCTTCCTGCTTTTTCTGTCCTTCCTATATAATGTATAACCTTTTAAGTTAACTGCCCAGTCATGGGTCTCATCCCACCATGTTTCTGTTATGCCTATTATATCATATTGCTTAGTGTATGCTATTGCCTCTAGTTCTCCCATTTTGTTATTTAGGCTCCTTGCATTAGCAAGCATACATTTAATATTACCCTGAGTCTCTTGAATTTTATGAGAATTTGTATTAATACATACCTCCTCTGTTCTGATCTTGCCCCTCCCCCTATCTCCACCCCCTTGTTCTGATCTGAAGCCCCTCTCCTTTCTGTGCTATCTCCATTTTCAAGATCTCTCTGTCCCTCCCCCCCACCACTAGTTTAAAAACCCCTCCAGCCTTCTAGCCATCCTCTCCCCTAGCACAGCAGGCCCTCTTTCGTTTAGGTGCAATCCATCACCACTATAAAGATTGTACCCAAGCGCAAAATCAGCCCAGTGCTCTAGAAAGCCAAAACCCTCCTTCCTACACCATGACTTTAGCCATGCATTTACCTCCCTGATCTCCCGCTGCCTTTCTACTGTTGCGCGTGGCACAGGTAATATTTCTGAAAATACTACCTTGGACGTCCTTTTCTTCAGTTTATCTCCTAATTCCCTGAAATCATTCTTTAGGACCTTCCATTTTCCACTGACTTTGTCATTGGTACCAATATGGACCATGACAGCTGGGTCTTCCCCAGCCCCTCCCAATAATCCATCCACTCTGTCAGCAACATGCCGGACCCGAGCACCCGGGAGACAGCAAACTGCCTGGTTGAGCCTATCAGAGCGGCAGATTACCCTATCTACTCTCTTAATAATAGAGTCCCCTACCACCACAACCTGTCTAGCCTTTCTTACGCTCTCAACCCCACTCATACTAGAGGGGCTGTTCCCTCGGCTGTTAGAAGGAACAGCTTCCTCCAGTATAGCTACTCGTGAGCTGATGCACCCAACATCTTCACTCAAGCGGGCAAATCTGTTAGGCTGCACAAGGTCAGGACTAGCTAAACCTTTCCTCTTTCCTCCCCCTCTACCACCACATGTAACTGTTACCCAGCTACATGCCTGTTCCCCAGCTGACTTATCTCCTCCCTCTTCACTACCTGCACCCACTAAACTCTGCTCAGTGAGCAGCAGACTCCTTTCAAGATTGTCTATCGCTCTCAAAGTTGCAATTTGCTTCTCCAGATCTCTAATATGAGCTTCCAGAGAAACCACTTGCTCACACCTGCCACAGAGGTATGGACCCTGGACGGATTCATCCAGGCATGCATACATGAAGCAAGATGTGCATTGAGTCAGATCATCAATCTTGCTAACTCCCATAACCTCTCACAATCAAGTATAAGAGAAAAAAATAAATAGAGAATCTACCAAATAACAGTTAAACAAGAACACCCGTCAAAAATAAAGTTAAAAGTACAGAACTATAGTTCAACAAAAACAGTCCAATAAATATATAGCAGTATAAATACAGTACCTTGTGGAACCCCTTTTTCTCTTTCCAACTCCTGTTTCTTTTTAACTCCTACTTAAAATAGCCTACTTGGAAAGAGACTATCTCAATGCAGAAGCAACTCAAGTGAGCAAGCTCTGTGAGTTACTTGGGGCTTTATATAGATAAACCCACACAGGTGAAACTAGGCAGGGCCGGCCTTTGGGGTGTGCGACCTGTGCGACCGCACAGGGCGCCACACTCCAGGGGGCGCCGCCGCCACCGTAGTGTACCGCTGCCGCCAGCAGCGTACCTAGCGGGGGGGGGCGAGCGGCACCCGGTGCCGCTCATCAGGGGGGCACCCGGCACCCCTCCAGAGACGGACAGTAATGTCCGCCGCTGGAGGAGCAGGCTCGCAAGGGAGCGGTATCGGAGGTCTTTAACAGACCACAGCGCCCACCGCTGTCCGTGCCCTCTGACCCGGAAGAAGACAGAAGAACTGAAGAAGAAGAACGAAGAGGAGGAAAAGGAGCTGTAAGGAGAAAAGAGGAAAGGCAGGAAAGCATTCAGTGAGAGTGGATTGGTATGTGTGTGGATTGGTATGCGTGAGGATTGGTATATGTGTGGATTGGTATGTGTGTGGATTGGTATATATGTGTGGATTAGTGTATATGTGTGGATTGGTATATATGTGTGGATTGGTATATATGTGTGGATTGGTATACGTGTGGATTGGTATACGTGTGGATTGGTATACGTGTGGATTGGTATACGTGTGGATTGGTATATGTGTGTGGATTGGTATATATGTGTGGATTGGTATGTGTGTGGATTGGTATATGTGTGGATTGGTATATGTGTGGATTGGTATATGTGTGGATTGGTATACGTGTGTATTGGTATACGTGTGGATTGGTATACGTGTGGATTGGTATATGTGTGCTACTTTGCTACAAGATTTCACTCGAGCTGCCCCATATCTCTGGAATCTGCTCCCAAGGAACCTTCAGAATTCACCCTCCCTCCCGACATTTAAGAAACATCTAAAAACCCACTTCTTCAGAGAAGCATACCATCTTAGCTGCTAGAACATCCTTGTCATTGATACCCCCACAATACCTCTCACCCTTTCTCTATGCCTTATGTTTATCACCCCATTTTCCCTCTAGATTGTAAGCTTGCGAGCAGGGCTCTCTCCACCAAATGTATCGGTTTGTCTTAGTCTGTCAATTCTTGTCTTGTCATATCCCTTGAATTTATGTATTGTATTAAGCGCTGCGTAAACTGTTGGCGCTATATAAATAAAAGATAATAATAAATAATAATAATAATGTGTGGATTGGTATACGTCTGGATTGGTATGTGTGTGGATTGGTATGTGTGTGGATTGGTATATATGTGTGGATTGGTATGTGTGTGGATTGGTATATATGTGTGGATTAGTGTATACGTGTGGATTGGTATATATGTGTGGATTGGTATACGTGTGGATTGGTATACGTGTGGATTGGTATATGTGTGGATTGGTATATATGTGTGGATTGGTATACGTGTGGATTGGTATACGTGTGGATTGGTATACGTGTGGATTGGTATGCGTGTGGATTGGTATGCGTGTGGATTGGTATGCGTGTGGATTAGTATATGTGTGGATTGGTAAATGTGTGAGAGTGATGGGTGTTATGCTGTACCATTTCCAATGTCTTTTTCATGATCTAATTATGCTCTAAAAGTACATCATAACTCCCATCATTCTATACTGTTCCATACAGTGGCAGAGCTGGGAGGCAGAGGCCTTGCACCCCCACCGCAGGACTCCTGAAAGGTAAGTGAACTTCAAAGAGGGAAAGGGTAGATAGTTAGGAGGGCGTATATAGGGAGAAGGGAGTGAGACAGGGGAAAGGGGGTAGATAGGGAGAAGGGAGTGAGAAGGGGTAGATACGGCAGAAGAGAGTGAGAAGGGGTAGACAGGGCAATCATACTCCTATCATGCCAAGTCTGCGAGTAAATCCTGGAATCTGGGTATGCCTGGGCATGATAGGAATGTGATTGCTGTTAATCATATATATATATGATATATATAGACTTGAAAACCGAAGTTGTTTGTGTGGTTATTTGGAAAGTCCCTGGAGTGCCGGTAACTATTTTTGGACTTTATATATATATAATATTATTTAATTGTTTTCTCCTATTTTGGTGTGTTACTTACTTTAAATAAAAGTGTTTTTATGGTGTTGGGGGGGTCATATTCGGTTTTGGCCAGGTAAATGCTGCACTTTCGGTTTCAGTCCAGAATTCGTTTCGGTGCATCCCTACTACTAAGCCAGACAATTAAGTGGTAGGCCTAGACCACATCAATGTTTGGCGTAGTATATAGTGATTGGGGTTTTGTTACAAGTTTTGTTACAAGTTTTTATTCCTTTCTTTTTTTGGGATGGGGGGGCGCCAGAGGAGTAGTCCGCACAGGGCGCCAGAACACCTAAGGCCGGCTCTGAAACTAGGTAACCACTCCCCTCAATTAACTGAGGTGCAGCACACAGAAGAAAAAAAAAAAAAAACACCAAAAATAAAGCACCCAAAACAGATAATTAACCCCTTCGTGACAAAGGCTGATTCTAATTTTTGTACCCTTCATGACAATGGCTGTTTTATCGTTTCTGCGGTGTTTGTGTTTAGCTGTAATTTTCTCTTAACCCATTTACTGAACCCACACAAGTTATATATTGTTTTTTTCAGGACAAGAAGGGCTTTCTTCAGACACCATATATGATGTAATTTCCTATAATAAAAATAATAAAATATGACGAAAAATTTAAAAAAAAACAAATTTTCTCACTTTTATTTGAAAAATCTTTTATTCATCATAAAAAACTACTGAAAACACCTGCTAAATAGATTCTACTATTTGTCCCGAGTTTAGAAATACCCAATGTTTTTATGTTTTTTTGCTTTCTTCTACACGTTATGGGGCAATAAGTACAAGTAGCGTTTTGCTAATTCAAAACCATTTTTCTCTGAATCTGGTAATTTTGTCTCCATGTGGTATTTGGGGCATCTTTGAAGCCAGGAAATTAATTTACCCCACCAAACCATATATTTTTGAAAACTAGACACCCCAGGGTATTTTAGATGCTGATAGTTTAACCCTTTCCATGCACTAATCCTACCACCAACCCTTATCAAAGTTTGTGATAGTAATTGTTTTTGGTGTTTTTTTCACACACTTTGAACTTCAGGTGTGAAATTACAGCTCCTGGTATATGTTGCTGTCACACAAACCCGATATGTGTTCAGCAACATCTCCTGAGTACATTGATACCCCACATGCATTGGTTTGTCAGATTGTTTGGGGGCAAAAGGGCCACATTTGGAACATGAGCAATTCAGTTTTTCAACTAGGAAGTTTTACATCTGGGTAAAGAAAAATGCTTGTACCCAACTATCAGTAGGGACAGGTTACAAGAAAGCCTAGCCTATCCCCAAGAAGGGATTTGATCTAGCACCTTAAGCGGTCCCTCATGCCACGGAATGGACACAGGGTTCACTTGACAGTGCAAATAAAAGCTAAAAAACAGTAAATGTAAAAAAAAATGTAAAAAAAAAAAATACAAAAATGGAGCAGGAACAAAAAAAAAATTAAAAATGGGAAACTGTGTGATACAACTTGAAGCAGTCACCGACACAGTGCAGGTTTTCCAGGGCAATCTGGACAGTAAAATGTGGTGTCCTTTCTTTGCCCCCTGCTGTAGCATACCCTGCATCTCTTTTGGGGATTCTGCTTCTTTGCTGTAGGGGGGATTTTAAAAATAAAATGGGTAGCCCCAATTCTGCTGGCTCCCATCACCACTTGGGGACCAGGTGCATCACGGTACAAGATACCTGAAATTACTTGGAGCTGAAACTGCAAAAAAGACAGTTTCAGCACAGTGTCTGCTTTTTTGTGCAACAAAAAAGCGTTATAGGTTGCAATTTGCATTAGGTAAATTGCAACCTTCTTGTACCAGGCCTTTGTCTTCCTCATAATGAGGTAGGGCTGTAGGAGTTGATCTGACAGATCAACTCCACCCATGTTCTTATTATAGGCCCTGATGCACACTGGCTTTCTAGTGACCCCAGCTCTGCCACGGACAGAAACCTCCACGGTTCTCTCATCGTGGATGGTGCTCAGCATGCACACCTCTTTTCTGTCCCTGAACTTCAATGCCAAAAGCTCCTCTTGGCGTAGAGCTGAGGTCTCCCCCTTTCCTAGCCGGGTTCGTGCCAGGTGTTGTGGGAAACCCAAGCGGTTCTTTTTTATAGTACCGCAAGCTACTGTATCGAAACAATACAGCAGCTTGAACAAAGGGACGCTTGTATAGAAGTTATCTACATACAAGTGGTAGCCTTTGTTCATAAGGGGGAATATTAGGTCCCAAACAATCTTGGCACTGGTGCCCAGATGTTCTGGGCAACCTGGAGGGTCAAGGTAGCTATCCTGACCCTCGTATACCCGGAAGGCATGAGTATACCCTGTCTCGCTCTCGCAGAGCTTATACACCTTCACTCAATACCTAGAGCGCTTGGAAGGAATATACTGCTTGAATCCCAGCCTTCCTTTATATTTCATCAGGGATTCATCCACGCAGATATTCTTTCCAGGTGTATAAACCTCTGGAAACCTGGCAGCGAGATGGCGAATCAGGGGGCGGATTTTGTAGAGCCTATCAAACTGGGGGTGCTCCTTAGGGGGCACAGGCTGTTGTCATTAAAATGCATGAAATGAAGAATCATTTCATACCTTTGCCTAGTTATAGTCTGGGCATAAATGGGGGTACTAAGGATGGGGCTGGTGCTCCAGTAGGAGCGGATGGAGGGCTTTTTTATAATGCCCATTAACATTGTGAGTGCCCAGAATTTAAGAAATTCTGGCACATCAATGGGAGTCCATGGCTGTTTTGCCCAAAAAGAATTAGGGCTAGCAGCACGGTGCTGCTGGGCATAAAGGTTAGTTTGTGTGACAATGTCTCCCAAGACATCATCTCCCAAAAAAACCTGCAGGAATTCCAGAAAAAGGAGGGATAGCTGGCTTGTACCTATTAGGCGCTACCCATGCCTCTGGTGCACTGCCACGACTACGTGTGGCAGGCCTCCTAACAGCCACAGATACATCACTAGATGTATCTGTGAACTGACCAACGTCAAAATCTGACGCTGTATCAGTGGCCTCAGAATCTGTGGCCAAAAAGGCATACGCCTGCTCAGCCGTATACCTGCGCTGCATGGTTACAATTGCAGCAAAAATATTGGGGAAGGAAAGTGTTAATGGCTCTCATAAAAATAAAAAAAATGTAAAAAAAAAACTAAAAAAAGCAAAAAAGAAAAAAAAAATGTAAAAAAAAAAAGAACCCCTAAAACAATTGCCACTATGCAAGATCACTGTTTATGCAGTGATCAATGGCAATGAAGGGGTTAATATTGAATGGGTGGCTCTTATAAGAGCCTTAGGATCAATATATATATTTTATTTTATTCAGAATACCTGAAATACCAGAAAACACACCGATCTGTCTCCCTCACTAGAAGCAAGTGAAGGAGGGAGGCAGATCCACTACTGAAAACATTGCCTTTGATTTATCAAATCATGATCACTCTTATGAGTGATCTGACCACTAGGGGTGTTATTCACTGGATGTCCATGACATCCAGCACAACCCCCCCGATGATGACAGCAGGCTCTGCCCCCCGGCTTGATGGGCGCCGCCATCTTGAAACACCGCGTGTGTTTCGAAGACGCCGGTACCGGGAAGGTAAGTTAAGCATTTAGGAAGCGATCGCGAGTCGCTTCCTTTGCTAAACAGGTGTTGCAAAGATGCCTCGCTACTGAGGCATCTTAGCAACACTAGCTAAGCAAAGGAAGCGGCTCGCGATCGCTTCCTAAACCCGTCATTTGTCGTTAACGACATGTTTTTCCGTGACGTGCCCGGACCGGCAATTGTCATCAAGGGGTTAAATGCAACCAAATAAAGCTTTTTCCACCAGTTGTACTCCTCCAAGGGAACTCCTGTTTCTTTTTAACTCCTACTTAAAATAGCCTACTTGGAAAGAGACTATCTCAATGCAGAAGCAACTCAAGTGACTAAAATAAAAAAGTGATTCATCAGACCAGGCCACCTTCTTTCATTGCTCTGTGGTCCAGTTGTTATGCTCACATGCCCATTGTAAGTGCTTTCAGCAGTGGACAGGGGTCAGCATGGGCACATGAATGGTCTGCGGGTATGCAGCCCTATACGCAAGGAACTGCGATTCACTGTGTATTGTGACACCTTTCTATCAGAATAAGCATTAACGTTTTTAGCAATTTGAGCTACAGTAGCTTGTCTGTTAGATTTGACCAAACGGACCAGGCTTTGCCCCCACGTGCATCAATGAGCCTTGGCTGCGCATGACCTTGTTTTCAGTTCATTGATTTTCCTTCCTAGGGCCACTTTTGATAGGTACTGACCACTGCAGAACACCCCACTAGAGCTGCAGTTTTGGTGATGCTCTGACCCAGTCATCTAGCCATCACAATTTAACCCTTGTCAAAGTTGTTCAGAGCCTTGCACTTGCCCATTTTTCCAGCTTCCAACACATCAACGTTGAAGACAAAATTTTCACTTGCTGACTACTATATCCCACCCACTGACAGGTGCCATGATGTCAGGCCCCATCCGGGCTGCGGAGCTGCATGTCTTTAGTTTCCCTGTCTTGCTATAGTTTCTCTAGTTCTTGCTACAGTTTCCCTAGTCCTTGCTACAGTTCTCCCTTTGCAGTAATCCATTCCTGGATTTCCCTATGTTCTGTCCTGTACTTCTGATTCCTTGATTCTAGTTCTGCTCTTTGCTTCAGCTCTGTTTCCTTTATAAGGTGTACCCCACCCGTTATGTTTGTCTCAGTCTGCAGTCTACAGGTATGTCTCTCTATGTGTTTAGATTTCATGTTTAGTTTTTTTAGTACCTCTGTAGGCAGGGTTTAGTGCTAGGACCCACCGAATATTGGAGTACTTTGGCGTAGTGGTAAGCATTATATGGTCAATATGAATCTCCAATTGTTGTCACATAGTCCTAGGCTAATCCTGATTTTATGTGTGTCAGTCTTTTATGTGCCTTTGCCCTCTCTTCCCGGGATCATCTCCCCGTGTCCCAGTTTAAGATCCTATCCTTGCTTAAAGGAAAAGCGTCTGAGGATTTCGGCTCCTTACTTCATCCCCTGTGTTCCTTGCCATGTTCCCTGTCCTTTGTCATGTCCTGTACCATGTATGTCTTGTCTGGTTATGTTTCTTGCGAGGTCTCCCTGCTCCTTGCTCTGTCCCCCTTGCTTGCTACGTTTCTCCTGTACTCTGCTCAGCTTCCCTACTCCCAGCCTGCCGCATCCTGTACATTCGTCTGTAGAGCTATGTCTCATACCTGCTCCAGGGTGGCTATGAACTGGACAACATCCGCTAATATGTCAGGGTGCTGGTACGTGGCTGCACAACCCTAGGTGCTCAACACCCTGAAAAGTGCAGTCGCCCTGCACCAGGCCCTGTCCAACTCCGCTACTGCTTAATAACTCCTGAACACCATCTTTGGGCGCTCTGGGTCATGGTAGCCGTCTGACCACGGACCCGGGAGCGACTCTATTGAATTTGGCACATGCAACTAGAATGCTACCTATCAGAATGCATAATGCCTACTGTAAAGTTTGGTGGAGGAGTTAATGGTCATGGGCTGGTTTCCAGGTTTTGGCCTCTTACTTCCAGTGAAGGCTAACATTAATGTTACAGCATAAAAAAAATGATTAAAAAAGTGGGGCGTGCACCACTCGCGCTACACCGAGTTTCCCTCTTAGTGACTTGGAGAAGCGGTGGTTCAACTGGAGACTTCCCAGGAAGGCACATATCGACTACACTTTAAGTAAGAGGTGATAGGTATGTAAAAGCAGTTAGATAACAGAGTTTCAAATTCTGACCCAATGCGTGCATGATTCATCTAATTGGCTGCAGCGCTAATAGCCAGCTTGGTGTTCCTGACTGCCAGCATCCAGGGAGGAAATACAGAGCTCCCTTGTAACACATATTACATAAGTCATTGTCTCTCAGCTCAAATTAGTTTCTTAACCTGTGTTAGTGTGTACAGTATGTTTTTTTATAACTTCAGTGGAAAGTACATGAACAACCTTCAGAATGGCTCATGAGCATTGGCCCCAGTGTTTAGTTTCTTTCTTTATTTTATTTTTTTGTTTCACAAACCGATTCTTGAATTCTTGCACCGATTCTTGCATTAGACTGGCAGCTCTAACCTGTTAACTCTCCTTAACAGTAGTGTAAATTTCCCATTGATTGATAGTAAATAAAATACACATAACATGCATGCAAGAAGAACGGGGAACAGTTAAATATTGTTACTTTTACATAAACCAGGGGCAAGCCACCATGCAGTTGCCATTAACCTCCCAAAGGGCTTAGCCAGCATTTGGTGGGACCTGTCACCAAGTCCAACAATTATTAACCAAAAGTAGCCTATATAGCATGGGATGATTTAATGAAAGAGACAGCTAGACACAGACCTCCATAATGGAAATGAAACAGTTACAAGGGAGGTCTCTGATCTGACCAACTGTCTCATAGAACATTGGTGCACTGTGGAACCTGATCACCCAATAGGGGCATCTCCCCCCAGTAGTGCATCACTGGGACCTGGACTTATCTTATGCCAGAATATGCCACTAAATATAAACATGGGCCATGTCAGAAGATAACATGTACTTCTGAATTAATTTAGACCACTACAATTATCCAGTTCTGTCTATGCACTTTGGCTACCACTACTGTCAGAAGGGGAGATCTTCCAAAGGAGAGCAGGAGCATTGCACATTTTACTATATAACTACTACTATTATTAAATATTTATTGGTGTATTCATAAGTGTTTACTTTAAGTATCATTTATACTAAGACTGGATCCTGTATCCCTTTATGAGCACTAAATAGGTTGTTGTGACTCAAACAAACGCAATGCAAAGACCTTTGTACACCGAGTTTGGTACATGCTATCATATTTATGGAAAGTTTTTACCAAGGTCATCTGTTAAGCAAAGTCTCAATCAAATGCAACTTTACAGACTTTAGAACAAACCCAGCTGAGTTAATTTTACACGTCTCCAAGTAATTTCCTCAACAATGCACACAAATCATTGTATATCTTTTTAAGAGCTCCCTCTGTTCTGTTTATGAACCAATTTTTCAGAGTATGTTTTTTGGTTAACACCCCAGTCAGATATACTTCCCCCATACTTTAGGGCAGCACATTATCTGGGCTGGTCAGCAATATGTAAAAATTATATGTGTCTTGGAAAACACTTTTATTTTAATATGTTAACTTTATTAGGTTATAGGAAGTCACCTAATAATATAATGTTATCAATATTATGTAGACTGTGAACCTTACAGCTGGTATGATCAGTTCTGATAATGTTTGTTGCATATCACGGCACATGCTTTGTGACTGATTGATGTCCAGTTGCATGTGTATGATGGCAGTGGCACCTGCATTACGCTGGGAGTAGAAGAATAACAATGATAAGTATATAACATTAAGTATAACATTGAAGTGGTCAATCAAGTATGCATGCATGTATGTAAACATTAATTAGATTCATGTTCATTAGAAAGCTCCAGTGGACAATCAATAAGGTAGTTTGGTGGTCTTTATATCCTTACCCCAAAAGTTCTACATTACCCTCACGCCGAAAATCCCTGTGGATCATGGGAGGAAAGCCTTCCCCCGAAAAAAATTACTGCCGCCAAACCGATCAACAGTGCTTAGGAAGCTATCAACAATCGCTTCCTAAGCATAATTGGTGTTGCTGACATGCTTCAGTATCAAGGCATGTCAGTAACACAGCCCCCTATCCGATCGCCTTGTGATTGCTCCGAAGAGCTACCATAAGCACCATCAGGAAATGGCGGCGTCAACTGTCAGATCAATGAGTTCACAGAGGGTCTATCCAGGTACAGCATTCAACCATGCAGGTCAATGTGATTAGTAAAATAAAATAAAAAAATGGTAAAAAAATATTTAAAAAATAAATGGTAACATTTCAAAATAATCCACCACTGTCACAAAAAAGTCAAAATATAGCTATAGATGCCAAAAAATGTACACCTCACAAAGGTGGCCCTTTGCCACCCAAATAACTCAACAAACCCATGCATAGGGGGGGTATCGCTGTACTCAGATGTTACTGAACACATATCGGGGTGTTGTTTGACAGTGACATATACCAGGAGCGGTAAATTCACACCTGAAGTACAATGTGTGTGACAAAGGCTGATGGTAGAATTAGTGCATGGAAAGGGTTAAAATACCAGCATTTGAAATACCCGGGGGTGTTTTTATAGTAAATTACCGTATTTTCCGGCGTATAAGACGACTTTTTAACCTGTGAAAATCTAATCAAAAGTCGGGGGTCGTCTTATACGCCGGGTACTGAAACTTACCGAGCCGGACTGGAGAATCACGAATCTCTAGGGGAGGGGCGAGCGGAGAAGCCACCTCCCCTGGGCCGGTCTTCAGGGCCGCGCCGAGGTAGGTGCAAGATCGTGATCTCCCCAACTAGCCCTGATCAGCGGGCGCCCAATGAGCAGGGCTGGTTGGGGAGATCACGACCTCCCTCTAACTACCCCAACATTAGGGAGCTCGAGGTCTGGCACTTCAGACCACGGCTTCCGTGCTCCCTAATCACTACGCGCCGGCTATTGATGCCAAGCGCGGGGATGATCAATTGCCGGCGCGTAGTGATTAGGGAGCAGTAAAGCAGAGGTCTGAAATGACAGACCTCACCCTCCCACTGGATGGAAGATAGAAGATGAGAAAGGTAAGAGATGGGGAGAAAGGGGTGTACGTGCAGTGTATGTGTATATATGTTGGTGTGATGGTCAGGGTATGTGTATGGTCAGGTGTGTGTAAGAGCAGTGTAGGTATTTGTGTGTTTATAAGCTGGTGTGTGTGTATATAATATATATATGTGTGTGTGTAAGGGCAGTGTATGTATGTATATGTCTGTGTATGGGCAGTGTATGTGTATATGTGTGTTTGTAAGCTGGTGTGTACGTGTATATGTGTGTAAAGGAAGGGGTGTGTGAGGGCAGTGTATGTCTATACATGTCTGTGTGCACAAGCATATGTTAGGAAGAGCTGACCCACCCAATCTAAGCAGGCTTTGTATATAACAACCAGCCAATCACCGGTAAGGTACATCGCTTGCCGTGATTAGCTGGTTGTTGTATACTGGGTAGAGGGGTAGTCTTATAAGGCGAGTATAGCCCAAACTCTATATTTTAACTGGAAAAGTTGGGGGTCGTCTTATATGCCCAGTCGTCTTTTACGCCGGAATATAAGGTAAAGAAAGCCCTGCTTGTCCTGAAAAAAAAAATGTGATCTGTTTGGATGCACAAAATGAGAAAGAAGAAAATTACAGCTAAACAGCAACACTGAAAAATGTTAAAAGAGCTTTTGTCCCAAAGTGTACTATGAAAAAGAAACAGTCTTGTCATTAAGGGGTTAAGGAAGTGAATGTGTCAGTTTGAACTATAGGCTTTAACCTTATTGCGTGTTTGTTACTAATCCAGCAATTCCTGAGATAAACTGTTTCATACTACTGTCAAAAGTTTAGAAATACAAAATAAATCTAATTTACATATTGTATGACATTTCTAGGAAAACATGAATTCAACAGGAAAGCCTGATGTGCAAAGTATTTTAATACCTAACAGGAAAAAAATGTATGGTAAGGGCAACCACAAAGAAAGGATCAAAGTTCACAAGAAACATTTAAAGCAAGTAACCCTACTTACAGGAGTTGGGAAGTGTTAGGTTAGCAATGCTTTGGTGATCTAATTATTGTGGCCTGCAACTTCAATTATGCAGACCCAGAGTAAAATGTCTATACAACCTTTTTCCTCTGGGTGTATGTTACATATATATATATATATATATATATATGTGTGTGTGTGTGTGTGCATACTGTTTTATCTTTTGAATACTAGTAGTACAGTACATTATTAAAATATATGCTATACATATGCACTACACAATCTATGATATCCTGTATTGCACAGCAATGCTGGTACATATTAATTAGCTATTTTAACGTGTATATAGGCTCCACTGCACATGTGCAGTATTGCTGATTTATATGGGAATATTTTCCTGCCACTGATTGGCTGATTTAATCACCCAACGTAGTTGGTCCCCCCTTTGCAGCTATTACAGCTTCCACTCTTCCGGGAAGGCTTTTCACAAGATTTTGGAGTGTTTCAGTGGGTATTTTTGTCGGTTCATCCAGTAGAGTATTTGTGAGGCACAAAATGTCCCCTTCAGCATGCCAAAACATTTTGGACAATGCTATGCATCTGACTTTGTGTGAGCAGCTTTGGGAATTCTCATTTTCTATTCCCAGTGTACAAAGTAAGGTCCATAAAAACACGGTTGGATGAGTTTGATGTGGAAGACTGTCCCGCACCAAGACCTGACCTCAACCCCATTAAACACCTTTGGGATGAACTGGAACAGAGATTAGGAGCCAGGCCTTCTTGTCCAACAGTATTCAGATAACCTTTCTACCCTTTTTCCCCATCTGTACTAGACAGACTATTGCCTCCTAGGTTAATCAGCCAGCCTAGTAATGCCAGATCTAAACTGATGTCCCCAGCATCCTCACACAAACTAGCAAAAATGTTGGGTTGAGCAAGTCCAGAGCTAGCCTCCTTAAACCTGTTACCCTACTTCCCCTCTTTCAGTTTACCCATCTTTGTACTCTAGATACCTCCTACACTCCATCCCCATGCTTCATAGGCAATAAATGCAAGTGTACTATTTATACTTTCCCTCCTTCCTGTCTTCCAACTAATTCACTTACTTACCAGGATTCACCTGAATTTTGCACTTAGGTTTACCAATCCTCAGGATTCACCTTGCAGTTCTGTTTAAATAGAAGAGAAGCAAAACTCTCACAGGCCAGGTCCTCATTTTCTTTTTTTTTCTTTTCATTTTGGAAGAATGCATATTAGAATACTCTTCTGCTCACCAAAGCCATCATGATGTTCAAACACTATTTTGAGATTGGCTGTGTAGCTTAGCCTGTGTCTCCATGTGTCCCTATGCTAGATCAAAATAGGGCTCTGGTAGATGGCCCCAGCTCTAGTGTAAAAGTAGGTCATGCCTTTCAAGTGCATGCAGCTTACTGACTTTGTAATTAAATGTCTACACAGCACTTAACAAAAGTGTTTGTGTTGTCTGGTACATGGAAAATATTACTGAGAAATAGGCAGCAGCTAATTGGGCAAAAACAAATTGAAGATAAAATCTAACAGACTTTGGTCCCTTCAAGGTCATGAAGGCAAAGAAAATAAAAAAACAAGATCATCAGATATGAAATGAAGAAACTGGAAAAGCAGATTGCCCATGGACTATAAATAATAATAAAAAACCTGTTCATACATTTTTGAGAGGGTGGTAGATAAATGGAATAGCTTCCCAGCAGAAGTGACAGAGACTAATACAGTGACTAATACAGTGAGAATATGTAAATATGCATGCAATAAGCATAAAGCTATCTAGAATCTAAGACAAGACAAAGAACTGATAAACATCTGAGTCTTTAGATCGGGAAAAATGGGCAGACTGAATCTGCCATTAAGTTTCACACAGAGTAGTTTAATATGTATTCTTCTTTAGAGGAGGTGTCTGGGGCATTAGACTGTAGACTGTCCCTTTAAGATCTGTCTACAAATGTTTAGTCCTTTTTATCGCCTGGAAAATCTGACTAAAATGTATGAATTTAATATGCTCTAATTTCCACCAATGAATGGCATAAGTACAAATGTTTCTTTCATTGTAATACTTTTTAGCGATCGTTTAGATTCTGCCCCTGAGAGTTTAATCTTAGACAATTAATTGAATCGCAAATGATTCATGTTTCAGATTCAGGTTTACAAGTCATTTAATCATGGTTCTCTGTACTTACATACCGGCCAATATATTGCCATATATACTCTGACCAATCATGATTATGCCCCATCCTGTCTTGGATGAGCATAGCAACATTACTGATTATGATTCTGAAGTATAAACCAATATATGACTAGAAGCTAGAAGGTGCATCAATTTAGATAAAAACATTTTCCTGGAAGAACTGATCCAAGACAGCCAAGGTTAACCCATTACTTTTAATGCACAAAAAAGAAACAAAACATACATATATTTTATTACATTTAACCATTTGATATCAGATCCAGGATAGGATGAGTACTCTCCTCTAGTACTGAAATATAACTCATATGATGTTCTTCCACTTGTTGATCGCTTATTAACAGGCTTGCGAATTTTGACAATTGTGTACAAATCTCCGATAATGAGGAGGACCCCTAATGAAACACATGAAAACAAATGGCAAAACCTTTAAAATTTGGTTATGATTCATTCATTGGTTTGTCTGCTGTAGCTAAGTCATCCCTCTCACACATTTCTCGGATAGTTGCCAGTAAGTTAGAAGATGTTAGTTAGACAGGATTAAACAAGCTGTGATTGGTATCTTGGCAATGTTCCCACAAAATGTGGTTAGGGTTTAAAGTGGGTACATGTGTTAAGCATTGTATCCAATAAAATAACAGGTGCTGCTTATTAAGTATTAGCAAATGCAACCTTCCAAAAAAACAATTAAGGCCAGGTTGCAAGAAGCTACATACAGCAAAGGAAAAAAGCTATATTTAACCATTGCAATGCCAGAAATATATGTACTGAAAAATCCTACCTCAGATTGTCCTAAAACTAAACTTATAATAAAAAATAGTACCTTCGAAAAATCTCAACCGAAACACCAATTTATAATAAAGTGCAAAGATAATAAAAAGAAAGAAAAAGGGTTCTGCAGACCTCAGCTATTTCTGTTGGGATGATGTTCCACATAACCAACACACTTTCAATAAAGTAAACATTGCTTACATAACGTAAAACTTTATTACATTAAAGTAAAAATCTTAGATGTGGACCTCAATCTACTAGAACTTAGTCTGTGCTACACCTGTGGGAGCAACACAAGATTCTCCAAAAATAACAAACATCATAACTTTCATACACATGAATGAAGTAGCGTCCAGTTTCCAGTCCCCCACTAAATAATACAAGAGACAATTCTTTATTTCAAAAACTTTATTAATCGTCAACTATGGATTTTATTTTGTCCGCAGTGCGGACCGCATACAACACAGCACCGCAACACTCAACCTTTATTAAATGTTTTACATCATTTATAAGTTTTTTAACCATTTATTAGCCAAACATATTTTGACACAGTATATAAACATTTACCGTCAAAATAAAAGCAACAATGATAACCAATCATAACCAATGAAGTAACCTGCTGGTATGGGCGAATCCACCTGTGTCCCTGCTGGAACTGCCGGCGTTCCCTAGCGCCACAGTCACACGACCATACGATTCACAGGGGCAGATGCCCCTGGAGTATCCTGCACTTACACCTCTGTGCACCACAAGTAACCATTCTTATAGATGGTTAGCTCCTGCACCGTACCAGCCTAAAAAACCTGAGCCCTGGTTAACGCAGAAAATAGGGGAGGGATGGGCAGGAAAATATTCTTTAAAATGATTGCCCCTATAGCATAAGCCCCCCTTAATATATACCCTCAGGGGTGGCAATTACCCCACCCCTTCGGTCTTTGCACATGCCACAAAGCATTAACACATTAAGTACCAAACTGTTGCCTAGTCATCCCTTAACCTTTAAAACCAGGCATTCAACAGGGGTACCTCGTCCGGCACTTCATTCATGGGGCCCCTCCGTCCCATTCTTTCCCTACGGGGCTGTTCTTTGCATATTACCCCCTGTTAGTTGTTTAACCTCTGTAGTAAAGCGAGGATTCTATTATATTTTGGGACAGTTGATTGAGCTCAGCTCATTAGTTTACTTTTCAAGTTTGTTATTTTTGAGGAATATTGTGCTGCTCTCACTGCAATAGCGCAGACTAAAATGTAAAAACTAGTAGCTTGAGGTCCACAGAACCCCTGGGATATTTACTTTTATTTGATGTAAGGAAGCTTTAGTTATTATGCATTTTAATAATTTCTAAAAAAATAAATAAAATAAACTACTTACTTAAAAACTCTGTAGTGCACTGCCCCCAATACTTTTTTGCCATTTTGTTGCCAGTTTTGGCTGCTTAAAGCTGCCACTCATTAGCAAGGAATCGCTCTAATTAAAGTCAATGGGGGCACTTTCTGTCTCTTTTGTAAGAGATTGCTTGTAAGCAGGAAGTGTGTTTGGGCTGGAGGGGTGGCAGGGAAAAAGTGCACATGCATAATGAGATTCTAATTAATCCATCCATAGATTTAAAAGGGAAAGAAAAAGGAAAGTGTATACAATGTCTCTGTAACGGGAAGGGGAGGGGGGTTCACGACATAAAGTTGTCTTTTACTTTCATACCAAATACTTCCTCAACAATTACACTGTCAGAAAAATATGGGCTATTGGTTATCTTCCAAAAAAGATCTGACGATCGCAGTCCTCATTTTACACACAAAATGATAATGAATCTCACTGCAAATCCAACAACACTTTAAATACATTTAGTTTCCAATGAGTGATGCAGATATAGCATTCAGGAATGTGATTGTTTCACAAAAAAATGAACATGAGATCATTAGACTTTAGACAGGGAAAGTTGAAGAATATACTTTCCCAGAATAAAATTCGCTGCACTGCCAAGGCTCCTTAAATAGCAAAATTCATCTATGGATTTTCACTTCTGGTGATCTAGTCTATTAACAAATGTCCAGCTCTGTAATATGCCCTAATGTGGTACCCCATCTGGCAACGACTGTCTCCACAACCCTGCTACACTCCTTCTTTTGGCTCTGTGACACAAATAAACACATAATTGGAATTCCATTCTGGTACTGACTTCGCCCAACATACCTCCCTCCTTTCCTCTTCATTTTATGCAACCTCCTTTTAACGTAAAAAGCCTCAAAGACAAAAAAACACAGTAATGCTCCGCAATCTGTAGGTGAGAAATACCCAGACTTCCTGTGGATTTTGACATGATCTTTTGAAATGGTGGGCTATACTGTTACGATGCTGCAGTCTGTTTAAATAGGTGCATTCCAACTGCCTTTATAGCTACATCTGTACATATTTAGAGCACCAACAATGGAAAGCAAATGTACTATCTACATAGAAAGGCACCTTTAACCTTTAAAATGTGCCTATACTGTATGCCTGTGGTTAAAATTCCAGTTCAAAACTTGGAACAAGTGCAAAATTGCAGGCGTGTACCTGGTAATCTGTATTTCTCTTTCTAGTAGTAAGAAATAGATTTTCATGCATCTCCCATTTTATTCTTTTGAAGTTTTAATTGCCTAAAGACAACACAGAAATATATTTTTTGGTATCTATGGCAGCAGCCTATCAGTGCCTGCTTTTGTGTCGCATGACAATAACATGTTCCTAGCAAAGAAAAATCTATGAAGCACAATTTTACATAATTAAAGAAATAATAAAACCCAACTTCCATCTAGATTGTAAGTTTGTTGTGAAGGGCCCTCATTACCAATTTATTATGTGATGCACTTTTTCCTTTTTTATCAGTTGTGCAGTGCTGTGGGAAATGAGAGTGCTATATTTATAAATATATAAATATTTACTGGAGATTCATGAATACAATGAATGATACTTCAAATGTTGTATTTATTTATACCAATGTATTATTCTTTTTCTCTTAAAACAATGATCTTTGCAACCTTCACCATAGCTAAATCACGTGCTCTTGTTTTTTAATCAGTGTAATTGTTTTGAGATATTTGGTTTAAACACACACAAAACTGCAGCTCCTGTGGGGTGTTCCTGGTCTGCAGTGGTCATGGGGGGCCAAGGCTCATTGATCCACATGGGGGGAGAAGGCTGGCGCGTGTGGTCAGATCCAACAGACGAGCTACTGTAGCTTAAATAGCTGAAAAAATGAATGCTGGTTCTGATAGAAAGGTGTCAGAACACACAGTGCATCGTAGTTTGTTGTGTATGGGGCTGCGTAGCCGAAGACCAATCATGGTGCCATGCTGACCCCAGTCCACTGCCGAAAGAGCCTACAATGGGCATGTGAGCATAAGAACTGGACCACGGAGCAATGGAAGTAGGTGGCCTTGTCTGATGAATCACATTTTCTTTTACATTACATGTACAACAATAGATTTATACATATATATAACATAGTAGAGCAAGTAGCTGCATTGTTACATGTGCCAGAACAACATCTATGCCCCCTATTGGATTTGCCTTATATGTACCCAAACCAGATCTTAGTGAACAACTAAAAAACTATCCCTACAAATGTAATCACTTGTGAGCGGGTGCACTTTCAATGCCTATGTTTACTTTTGGTCTCAGTACAGACATGTACTAGAGAGCAATACACTGTAAATCAAACATGGTATCAACTCAGAACATGAATGAGGTAATGCTGCTTCACATGACCTTGAGGATCTGACTGCATCTTGAGCCCTTGAGATTGCAGTAATAATGCTGACACTCAAGGGCAAATAATGAGTTGCCAGACATGTCCATAAAAAATAGTTATACACTAAATTCCAGATTCGAAAGACACATCAGTTTGCCTCTGACAGTGGCCATTATTGCCGTGAAAGAGATGACCAACAAGATGGATGTATACTCTCCAAATTACTTGCATGACCATTTGGATGAAATCACAACATACATTTGTTGAAAAGTGAAAATAATGTTTGCAGTGTGCGACACTATGCATTAAATTCATTGTAAACACACTCAGTTTTATTTACAAAGAGCAATGATGTTACAAAAGAAAAATATCAACATAACCAATTATATGTTCCTGGCGACTGGACCATACCATTGGTTGCTTTTTATTAAATAACCCCATTGTGTTTCCCCCCATCTCGCTCTTATACATAAACAAAGAACGGGAGAAAGGCTTTGGGGCTTATGTATAAAAAATGATTCTGGTACAAAGTTATATGTGATCTTATCACCATAGCAACCAATGTTTTTGCTGATTCCATTTGTTGCTTTAGTGATAACACTGCTTCACAAATGCTCCACTATAATTACTGTTAATTCATAACCTCATTTGAAAGTTTTTGCCTCTTTCTTCATCTCTTTCTAAAACACACAACAGAACCAAGGACTCATGCAGCTCCTTCACATATAGAAACATGTGTTTGTATTTTTGGATAAAGAAGTAGCTTCCTGTATTTGAATAAATATTTTAGCTTATGTCACTGCATATGTATGTTTTCTTACATGGATCAAGAGAACGGAGCAGGAGAGTGGACTATGAGATGCAGCTGGATACAATTTACAATGTTTAAAGTATATTTAACTTAAAGCTAAGAGAAATTATAACAGTTGGGCTTTTGGAAAATATATGAAAAGATTGAACAAGAATTAGTCTGTGCATATTTTAATTAGGAGAAAAAAACGTTTGTTAACCTTACTGCTTATGGCACGTCAATGAGCTTTTTGTGATAACAAACTTTTATCACAAGGACCAGTAGGAAGTATATACTTTGTAAAAATGATACATAGTTCACACGCAGGGAATGCCTAATTTCTGTAGTTTTGGAAAATAGAAAATATAAATTGAACTACTTTTGACTCAAAGGTCATAAAAAAGCAAAATCACTTAATGGCAAAGCTTGCAGTGATGTCCTTTTTGCTGATTGAATGTTCGTGGAGGAAGTCACCAGAGGGAAGCCATCTTGGCACAAGTTGCTGCCAGGTTAAGTCCACAGAGATGCAGACAAAGAAAGAAGATAGCAGATTGAGGGTTGAAGATAGAATAGAGAAGACAAGTGAGAAAATAGAAGATGAAGGAGATGCGGAAGCCGAAGTGGTCGGCAGAGAAGGTAGGGAAACATTTAGAAAGTATTAGAGAGAGAGAGAGAATGAGAATGTGAGTGAATGTGGACCCATGAACTTCGGATGAAAATTCTGAGCTATTTGCTTTGGTTTTGCCCATAAATTAGCAATTCGATTGAATCAGAGTACACAAGTCTGGTACTAAGCTTTAAAAACTACTTTGGACAATGATAGTGCGAGACGATGCCATATTGAGCAGACTAGACGGGCTTGAAGGCACCGACAAGTAGCGGCAATTAAAAAAGAGAGAGAATAGTTGTTTTTATTATAATATTCTATAATCTGCTAATTTATACACTCTTGAATAACACTATAGATTTCACTCCCCAACCATTCACCTCCTTGCAAATAGTATATACAGCAAGAAAAGCTCATTATAAGTAAGTGAAGTCTCCCTGTCTTTTTACAGATTAAGAAATGTAAAAGTAGTTAAAAACTTGATTCCGCCCATACTCAGTGGGCACCAAAACAGGGAAGTATGCCATATACATTATCGGACAGATCACAAATGCAGTGCCAAGGTAAAATGATTTCATCTCATGCGATTTGTTTTACTCTTGTTTTATTATGAGACATCACAAATTGTGCTTCTCAGAAATCACACAGAAAATAGTAAAATTCATTTTATTGGGAAAAAAGTGAGGATTTTTTTACATAAGTGTTAATATGAATTTTGGTGAGCTTATTAGATTCAATAAGGATGGGGGTAAGGGATGGGGATCTCTATGTCTTTTCGGTGTACAATTCCCATATCTGCCATTGATAATGGTCTTGCTCAAAACCTTTGGGAGAAAACAACAAAATAAAAATGGTAAGTAGGAGAGGTAATAGGCCCATATAGTGAACACTAAGATCATCACAGATGATAATTTTAAAGGAAGTGGAACAGAGTAAGGTATATGAAAATATGGAAGGTGTGAGGTGAAGATATATAGTAGATTTATACTGAAACATTACATGGAAGCAAGTAAAGAGGAATTCAGTTAAAAAAAGAAAAAATAAATATAGATAAAACAGAGGTACATATCGATTCCTTACTGTGAGATGCGGCAGTTTGTGGCAGACACGTAACGTCCGGTATAGTGGATATTGCATCGCACCACATTATTGGTGAAATCAGATTCCAACACTAAGTATTTAGGATTCACCACAACCTGGAAAAAACACAAGATATATTCATAAACAAGAAAAGCATTAGGGGGGTGATGTTGCTATTGTAATACTGTATATACGGTATATATCAAGTTAGTATGTATATATATATATATATATATATATATATATACTTTAATATATATACACTTTGGTATAAAATATGCAATAATCAAGTATACTGCAATGACCTTGTTAGGAGAAGATGATGTTGTGATGGCGTTTTGCAGTTACTGTACCTTGAGTATGTAGTTCCCAGGTTTCACCTCTGTGATATCAATCCACTGGCAGTCAATATCCGCATTGTATGTATCATAACAACCAGGACTTAGACCCTGCACAGAAGGCAGAGACTGTCACAGTGTACAAATAAAAACACTTGTGTGCATGTGTAAATGAGCATTCATTGTACTAAAAAATGAAGGGAAAGACAAAATGTTCAAGTTGCATTATAGAAAAAGCAACTGCAATTAGTAGTGTGTGTATATGCCGAGACAGCTGAGCACTCTCACCTGAGTGTGTGATGTGCATGCATATCTCTTAAGGTTTCCAAAGTCACAGGTTGTGTCCTCTAGGCAAAAGCTGGCCTTATGCCCCTCTGCAACCTTCCTACCAGTTGTGGCATCCAGCAGGTCATAGTGACTGAATTCATCCATGCTGTGATAATGCCTGTAACAGATAACTCAAATGCCAAACCTGGAAATGCCCACACAATCGACACCGCTTTTTATAGAACAAACTTGTTCTGATATCATCTCCTTTAGTACTCACTGGTGACAGCTGTGCCACTCCCAAGCCTGGCGTGGACGAGTTGGTAAGAAATCGGCAGTTCCTTGATTCTTCACCCTCTGAGGGAAGCGAAGCAACACTCTCACATCATAATCTGATGCATCATCTGCATATGCAGAGCTGGAGAAACGGTGTACGATAAGAATACAGGCAGTGGCATCAGCATTTACATTTTACTTTACTTCATGCACCCTCCATATACAAGTGCCCCTTGTATCTCTACAGCATACGTCATCTGAAGTCATTACTATAACTGGTACACATGGATTCTAAAACTGAAATAGGATTATTTTGTTTCTCCAATGAATGATACCAGCAACACATTGAGGCAGATACTTCCAGTTCTATTGACATATTTCTGTACCAAGAAATTCTAACTGATTGTATATGTATACATATGCAGAAATGTATATTAATTTGACATTAATGTATTTTAACCTCTTGCAAAGGTATATTCATTGTAGAATAACTAGCATTCCTACACATCATTACATCCAATAAATACCATTGGTGTCAGCAATCGTTGGAGTATAATGTGGACAGTAAGAAAATGTAATAAAGCAATGACCATTAGGTGAACTATGCCAGTTTACCGCAGTCAAACAGCAAATCTGTAAAAAGAGTTGGGAAATAAAGCTAGCACTTAACATAATCACTTTCATGCCATCAAGGATCCTTCAATAACTGCTCGTCCCATCTGAGTAAGATACTCAGCCTCAGACCCACCTTCCAGTAATGTGGCATGGAGCACACACGGGGGAGCTTTTTACCATTTTTTTAAGACTCTTGCAAATCACATAATGTTAATGACTTGTATCACTTTACAACTGATGTAGCAAGTGTGGGTCATATTCTGTTGCAGGAAACGTCCAATCTCTGACCTCTCCTTGGATTTTGTCATGGTAGATTGTAAACTCATTTGAGCAGGGACCTCCTCACCTGTTGTTTCTGTCAAGTTGTTATGCTATATGCTATTTGTTATGTTCTGTCTACCCATTGTACAGTGCTACAGAATATGATGTGGCTATATAAAACAATAAATAATAATTTGTTAGCAAAATAATTTTGCCTATTTGCTTTATTTTGTAATTAAACATTACTTGATGGTTACAGCTCTTATGAGTGAACGCCTCATCCCTTCCCCTGTAACAATATACTTAGTTACCCAATTGGTTTAAAGTTGGCTATTTAAATCTCCATTCTGAGTACACATTTGTATCCCAGGAACATCACCTTCAATCTGTGATACTAATTGTAAATTTATTATACTATGTTACGTACATGTATGTATGCATGGAAATGTATTTTTTTTAATTTAATTTAAGTAAATGTTAAAATTGTTCCAAATCAGTAAAAGCATATTGGGAGATAGACAAACGCATTGCCATAAATGCATTCCTATATAAATTCTCCCAAACTCAGACTTGTGCATAATATGCTAGAATGTGTTTTGATATGAGGTCAGCTCAAAGGTTACACAAAACAGTTTAACACACACCTACCCAATCCTACAAGTGCAAACAACATGCACTGGAATGCATTGACATGCCAATGATAATCTGCCTTGCAAACCCCAAAGGTCGCACTTAGTTCATTCCCCTTTGCCACATTCTAGCACATGATATTGCAAATACATGAAGTCGCAATCAAACACTGGAGGAATGTCAGGTCTGCTGTGAAACACAGTCACTCTATGCTAAGTAACCTCATGAACATAGACGTCTCTTTTATTTTAAGATACAAGGGCAGTTTTGTCAAAACCATCCTTCTTATCAGGTAGTATATTTCGCCACAGACTATAAGATTAGGAATCTACAGGAATGAACATGGCCAATTCTCTTCTCTAGATTACTTCACTAAGAATTGCCACTTACTTAAATCTCTGCAAACGTTTTATAATCACTACAAACCATACTGTCTAATACAAATGTTGTGAACATTCAGTTTTTTCAGCTTTTCTGAAATTAGTAGCATCAGTCTCTCCTCAACACATAAAGACGTCAGTCTCTCATTTTACATTAAACAGCAAAATATACACTTAAACACAAATACAAAACATCAACCGACATTAAAATGCCAGTCCAGCCTCACCTAAACAAACACTAAATGCATGAGGTGGTCTCTTGTTTCCTTGCTTTTGTATTGAGTGATACAGCAAAAAAAAATTATATATAAAAAAATTAATGCTATGATTTGGTTCTGTGTGGTTTTTTCACTAAAAGGAGAGTTGTCAGGAGAGTTGTGGTGTCATCCTCCTCATTTCACTAGTGATTAAACCCCAACTTTGTAATTTACTTTATTTCAATTGATGGCATTGAAGATCTTTGCATCATCAGGTTGCATGTTAGCAACTACAGCTGTATCCACGTTTATTTTATTACAAATATAAACACAATCACTTAGTTGCACTATTCTACTTCACAGTCCCATGGATCAGTATTGTCGCCTGCAGGCCTGTACTGTCCATCTGCCACACCAGGCAAATGCCAGGTGGGCCGCTAGCCATTGATGTCCCATACTTCCCCGATCTGCCACTCCAGCCACACTTTACGTTTAGCCCTGGTCACCTCCAACATGGCAAAAATGTATTTATTAAAACAGGGTTTGTTGGGGAGTTTGCAAGAGAGTAGCAATTTTGTCTTACCAACTTCACTAAACATTTTAAGGTTCACAACCTGAGCTGGCCCTGCATAATGTACAGTTCAGTCGGAGAAGAAACATTCAAAACATCTCACTTGCAGAAGAAGCTCATTGGTGTTGGCATAATATGCATAGCAAATTCATTGTGTTGAAAACGCTTCTGTTTAGTAACTATACCCCAAAGAGACAGACCTTAAGACTTCTCACCTGGACAGACAGCGCTCTTCTGCTGCGCACCGTAGAGAGTAGAGATGAGCTCTCTGAACATAGGTAGCGGCCTGGACATAACTTGGATCAGGCACCAAATCTGGAAGGCCTGGGAAGAGAGAGGAGTTGTATATAGTTCTCAATAGGAAAGATAAGATCTGCGGTATGGACAAGATATCATTTGAAGAAAGTAATACAAGAACCTCTTGCATATCTTTTGCATATATGGATAGCATTTACACAACATAGTTTTTAAAGTGTCTTTACTGGGATATATCTGTAATATCTAATACATGAGAGGAATCAGAGTAAATACGCCGTTCCCCCAGTGCTTTGCTCACATGTTACATGTTTGCTTGGTTTCTAAGTTCCAAAAATACAATTACATTTCTGTCTGTAGTACTTAACAATGACTGCATGAATATTAATTTTATATTCCCTGTTTACTCAGTAAAAGAAAGAGTTGTGGGCCAATCGTAAAATGGTCTTTGAAGGCTGCAGATACATCAGGCTTTTAGGATAACACCTGTCACTTTGTTCAGCTGTTTATAGTATCATACATCGATCAGTAAACATTGAAGCTCAACTGCTGACCGCTATTTTTTATCTTTATGGATTCTTAGTTCAGCTATACTGCCAACAGACTGGCGTAAGGCAGATGTGGTGCCCATATTTAAGAAGGGATCAAAATCTAAGTCGGGGAACAACAGGCCAGTGAGCCTGACACCTGGCAATGGAAAAATCTCAAACTGGACCAAGGTATTAAGTGGCAGGGTCTGTCTGGGGTCCTCTTCTTTATAATTTGTCTATAAGTCAATGGCAAGAGCTCAGTGTAATTCTGAGCACTGGTCCTTAAAATATACTTTATGGAACTAGAAAAGGTTCAAATAAGGGCTACAAAATTATTAAGTGGGTATGAAGATCTTAGTTATGAAGAGATCAAAAAAGTTGTATCTCTATAAGCTAGAAAATGGCATCTTAGAGGGGATATTATAACATTGTATAAATATGTTCAGGGCCAATATAAAGAGATCCCCAGTGACCTGCTCATTAACAGAAATGTACAAAGAACAAAAGTTTATACTCTGAGACTGTGAGAGAGAATTCTTTACAGTAAGCAGGGCTGGCCCTACCATGGAGCAGGGTGGGGCAATTGTCCCAGGTGGCACTTTTGAAGAGGCAGCACTTTGCTGCTCCAAGTGCCTTTTTTTTTTAAGGGGAGGAGAGAGAGGGGCGCCGAGTGGTTTTCGCTTATCAAGTTATCAGTACCCGCTCGGTGCCCCTCTCTCTCCTCTGCAAGCCCTCTAGCTCGGTCTCCATGCCCGCTTATAATGGTGAGCGCTGGAATATGACGTCAGAGCAGGGAGACTCGCCGCAGGACTGCTGAAAGGTAAGTGAAGTACAAAGGGGGGGGTAGGGTAGATAATGAGAAGGTAGTGAGAGGAAGGGTAGATAATGACCCCTGGCGTCAGCAGGGGGGGCGGCATTTTAAACTTCGTCCCAGGCGGCATTATGTCTTGGGCCGGCCCTTACAGTAAGGGCAATGAAGGTATGGAATTTACTGCTGAGAGAGGTGGTGCTATCAAATACAATGGATGCCTTCAAAAAGGGTCTGGATATTTTTTAGAATAGAAGAACATACATGGATAAAAATAATAGAATAAACAATATTTTATCGCTTCTTGATCCAAGGTGAAATCTGATCGCCTTTTTGAGTCAAGAAGACATTTTTCCCCCTTAGTGCCAAAACTAAAAAATAGCTTAATTGGACTTAAAGCAGGAAGGATAGATAGAAGGGTTGAACTTAATGGTCTTAGGTCTGTTTTAAACCTAAATAACTTATGTCTACTTGATATTTCATTATACTATGGAAATTTAAGGCACACAACTAACTCTCATCCCATTCCTTATTTTTTTTCCCAGAGGAAGCAGGTAGGTATTGTTTTCCAAGCAAAGGAAATGTATGTTTTTTAAAAAAAACTGCTAAACCAAAGAATGTTAAGACGCAATACAGACAGCTCTATACGCTCAGCTGGGTGGATAGAGACCTGAATGTGTGCAGATCTAGCATAGGGACCTGCAGCCTCTGGCAGTACATCTGCAAGCTTGTTTCCCTTTAGTGAAGAGCCATAATGCCAGGGTGTGTCTGTAGCTGCAATTTACAATAATTTAATTGAAGAAACATGGCATTTATTCCATGTGAACAAAATCCATAAAAATACTTCTGAAAGATAACCATTAAACGAGGCTATGGAATATGATGGTGCTATATTAATCAATAAATAATAATGATGTGTGCTGCTTAAAAAAGTGTAATTCGTAAAAACAAACCCCTGCAGTATATATTTTTCACAAATGTTCCTCAAAGGGTCAATCCATCTGTCTAAACTAGTACATATTTAGCTATGACACAGGCTACATGATTTTAGAATATGGGTGAACAACAAAAAACAAATGTTTACTACTCATATTAGGGTATATACTACCTGCATTGTATTACCAGGTTGCACTTAAACCTAGGACAATTACAGAATATCCATGTTTCATATTCTTCTATGAAAAATAATCAATGCAAATCACACACAAGTAGGGCTCTAATTATCTTTTATTTTTCTATAGCATATTGTCGATTTCATTTTGTAGAAGTGCGGCAGAATATGTTGGTGCTTTAAGGATAATAATGAATGTGGTTCATGGTGCATTGTTTATAGGTGTCCCTTAGGACATTAGGGACACATGCCTGTTGGTTCAAGTCACTGATGCCAAGGTATCCTCCATATGATCACTTGCTAGTTTAGTAGTATCACACTCAGTACCCCATATAGTAGAAATAATACACAATAAGGTTTGATGCAAAATAATACAAAGACAAATCTTTAAGCAGATCATTTGAACATTTCGGGAGTGCACATAGAAACATTATGTCTTGATGATGAGAGTCTGCACACTCCCAGAATGTTGAGAATGATCTTAATAAAGATTTTGTCCATCTATGTATTATCACTATTATATAGAGGTGGGAGCCTTGTTACATGTTGCTCCAGACACTAAGGAATGTGTCGGTATCTACCTTATTTAGGAAACTCAGTACCCTAATCCCACTGTATTATTATTATTATTATTATCTTTATATAGCGCCAACAATTTACGCAGTGCTTAATACAATACATATATTCAAGGGGTATGACAAGACGAGAATTGACAGACTAAGACAAACCGACACATTAAGTGGAGAGAGCCCTGCTCGCATGCTTACAATTTTGTAGGTATTCTATTGTGGCTTTGGATTGTTCCTTAACATGTAATCAATCAATAATATATATGCCGGTGAAATTGTTAAATAATATTATGCCACACAAGTGACCCTAAAGGGCTAGAGTTCAACATCACTATGTAATGTGTATGTACATCTTTCTTGTATGTGTATTAAAGAATAAACCTCTAATATGTTTTGTATATTCCCATCTCCACCGAACCGAACCTCACCTCTATTATTTTGTCCGTTTCTGAAAACGTTTCCCACGCTGGCTCTGCTTTGTTGTGCCCCCTGGGTTTCACCACCTGTAGATGGAGCATTGGACAACCTGGTCTCTGTACCATAGTTGCTACCTTCACCTCCACCAGCTCCTCCAAAAGGGGGAAATCCCGCATCTCCACCATCAGCTCCCACTGCTGGACGAACTGGATCGCTGTCTGGAGACCCTTCACTCCCCCTGAATAGACTGTGGGAAAACCGTCGGTCAAGCCCATCCTGTGGTACTATGGGATTTGCTGGTGGTGGCTGCTGAGGGGCTAGGTTGGCTGATGCACCAAAATAAGGTGGCTGACCAAATGGTGGCACGTGTTCTTCCCAGGATTCCTCATATCCACCCCCCCAAGGCTGTGCCACATATCCACCACCGCCTCTTGGGTATCCATAGGTGTCGTCATACCCCTGTGGGTAATAGTCAGGCTGCGGTGCATAAGGTGGTTGTGGTGCATAAGGGGGTTGGGGTGCATAAGGGGGTTGGGGTGCATATGGGGGTTGCTGAACATAGGGGGGTTGCTGCCTTGAAAGGAATGATTGTCCAGCAGAGTTCTGGGATGTTGACTGTCGTACTCTTCCTCCTCCACCTGTCCCTGCAGAAGGAACAAATCGTCCTGTACCTGTTGTTTCTCCGCCACTTCGCCAGTTGTCTGGCACCTGCCCAAAGCCAAAAGGGTGACGTGTGCTACCCCTCACTGTCTGGGAACTGGTACGGGGCAAAGTGGGTGCCTGACGGCGCCGGTCAGAGCCTGTCCCACGACTACCATCCAGCACAACTCGAGCTCCCCCAGCGCCTTCTCCTGCTGCCTGGTATTCAGATCCTGAGTTTAGCAACCGGTATCGCCTCCCGCTGTCTTCCCACTGGATCATCTGTCCCCAGCCAGCCCCATCCTGCCCTAGGACCAAAACAAGTCCTGACAGACACAAACAAATGTGTCCCAGGAGGGCCATGTTGTTATTCCTCTTCCCCAACTAAATTGGGATGTAAAAGAGTGCTAGGAAAGATAGGTTGGATTTCTTAAGCAGTTGAGGAGGCTGGGGAGGGGATCTCAACTCACAGTGCTGATAAGGGGACACATGGTGACAATCTGGATCAAGGAAAGCTGTTCCTCAGGTTAATCAAAATGAATTTCCGCAGATCCCTGTTTATAAAGAGGTGCCAAATGATTTGTGCTTTGCTGGTCCCAATCAGGCGGTATTTAAGTTTTCAATCGCCGCTGGGGGTCTCTGGAGCAACTTGGGTTGGTAGAGCCACAAGGAAAAACAGAAGAGGCACGTAGTTAATTGAACATCTCTGCAAATCTGGAACAGAAAAGTTTGATGGAGCAAAGTTCTATTGACCAGCCGCTGATGGATAGGGAAATGGATTATTCTAGGAAGCCGTGCTGCGAGAGGGATCACATCCTTTCTTCTCTTGCTGACGTTATTTTGTTCATCTCTGTCACTGACTTTGTATTTCTCTGACTTTTCCAGTCAGTACCTTCTTCTTATCTGTTTCCTGTTTCATTCCATCCCTTTCTCTGTAACCATTTCTTCCCCTCACTTCCTGTTTATTCCTTTCTCCCCCACTTTTTTCCTCTCTCCGCCTTCCCTTTCTTTGTCTCTACCCCCTCCTCATGCACACTTTCTTTTCCTTCAAATTTTTCAATTTTCTGTTCTTACATTCTCTGCTGTGTCCTTGTTCTCCGTTTTCCACGCTCTCTATATTCACCCTACTTTCCCCCTCTCTGTCGTATGAATTGCCCCTGTGTCTTGTTTTAGCTTTAGAATGTTATAGTTTAAATACATCATCTGTTGGGCACTGGGTACATCCTGCAGATAACCTACTCAGCAAATAACACAGTAGTGCAACGTATCAACCCAATGCGACATTTATTTGACACCCGGCATAGATCCAGTTTCTGTAAAACATTCAGGTTTAGCATAAAATATGTAGAACACAACTTTGTTCTGCATATTGCTAAGACTCAAAACCTTAACTTTGCCTTGAAAAGATAAAGTAGTGTAACTGTATTAACCATGTGCTTGCCAGAGGCATGGACAGTGAACAGTGTATTTTTTTTATTA
Organism: Sceloporus occidentalis; assembly: GCA_023333645.1. NCBI lineage: Eukaryota > Metazoa > Chordata > Lepidosauria > Squamata > Phrynosomatidae > Sceloporus > Sceloporus occidentalis. The sequence goes on along the minus strand of JALMGF010000037.1, from coordinate 596,860 downwards.
TCTTTTGTTTATATAATAATTTTAAGTACATTCCCTATCGGATTATGTACATGAGCATAAATGCTTAAAGCTAAGAGCTATACATCATTTTTTTCCAATACTGAAATCCCAACGTAAACTGTGATTTCAGATGCACTTTGTTAGAATAGCTTTCTTTACGATGCAGGTGAGAAGGGGTTAAACCCACCAAGGCTGCCTAGCAGGCTGGCAATGGGACCCCCCTACAGAAATCTGTCTCCTCCCATCTCATGCTTTTATGAGCTTTGCCCTGGGGGCTGGAAACAGCTGGAATGAGGTAATGTGAAGAATGTACTCAGTGGTGCAAACCCTTTCACTGCCAACTTGCTGCAGGGGGAATAAAATGCCACATACAGCACATATGCCGAGGCATTTGGGAAACCTCTAGTGTGAGCTCTGTGTATAGTTTATGTGAATGCACAAAGTATGATCATGTCAGTTAGTTACTGGATAACCGTGAAAGTCTATGGTTTTTTTATAGTTCCACATAGAGTTTTATAAAACAATGGGAACTTCTGAACCTATAGTAAGCAGGGCGTTGCACATAGCTAAGGGAAAGTCTGCCTCAGAAAAAGATCCAGAACACATCACATGTTAGCGCAGGAAGTACATGGACTGCAAGGTGCGGAACGGAAAGTGAATTTTGCTGTAAAGCATAACGCGGTGTGCTACACACATGTATATACTTACACTCTAAAATACCATTTTAGTAAGGCGTGACTTTGGAAACGGAATGAATGAGCTGATTGACCCTGAGAATCTTTAAATGCACACTCCAGCCATCATATGTCCTTTAATGCATATGATAGCTGCATTGTCCCTAAGTTTTTTTATGGTATTCCTTTTGCAAATGCATGGGGAAGAATCCCCCCATATACATTTGCTCCTCTCCTCACCTAGCTAAACGGCAAACACATTTCCTTGCACATGATATACTTACCTCCACTCAGCTCCTGCGCTGACTCAGGGAATACTATGGGTGACGGGTGCGCATGCATGGAAAGAGCTTTCGTTTCATTCAATTTGCTTTCCTGACACTGATTCGCTGCTTCAAGAAGCCAAGTGTCGACAATTGTTGGACCACGGAGAAGCTGTGGAGCTTCAGCTTCTACCTTAGGTAAGTTCTTTCTCTTACTTTTTTACCATTAAATAATTCATAATAAAGTAGCCATAAAGAACTCCAATATGCAGTCTTATTTGACTACACTGTCAGGGTCAAAACCGTAAGTGGCCATGAGGTTAAGATATTCTGTATATTAATCATAGTTCAGACATTTACCATGAGACCCAAAGATGGAAGCTAAAATCATGAGACACAGTCATTCCCTGGTATGCAGGATGGGAAACCTGTCCGTCCTGTTGCATGTCCTGCTTCATAGCACAAATTTTGCTTTCGAGAAACCTCTTCCACTGGTGTGCAGTTTGCTTCTGTGTCAGATTTTGAACCTCCCAACGCTGGTCCTTTTGACCATCAATTAATTTGTTTACTAGATACATATTCCATAAATTGTGAACATAAAACATACATAAAACGTAAGAAAACACCTTTTCCTTTTAAAGGTTCAGCCCCTCTTTAAATCTGACCAGGAACATGAGTCGCTTCAATGATTGTAATGCAGCTCTGTACACTGTTTTATTTGTACACTGTCACACATACATTTAAACCATGTCCAATAACACCCATACCCCCCCCACACACACACATTTTAACCAAGGATAGGCAAATAAATGGTAAATGGTTCATTGCGGAAATTTTCACAGTTGCTGGACTCAGCAAAGGACTTTTTTTTTTTATTAAAACAATTCTAAATAGAAGCTACTGGGTTAAACATGTGTAAATCATTCTATACCCTTTAGGTCCAAAACAGTATATTATGGATAAGCTGTCAAAATCTACACATATACACATACACTGCCCTTACTAACGCCTGCTCATACACCCACACATATATACTGCCCTTACACACGCCTGCCCATACACACACATATACTGTATACAGTGCCCATATACACACATATACACTGCCCTTACAAATGCCTGCCCATACACACATACATACACATGTACATTCATGCTTGCCATTACATACAAACATAATGGCTCACACTCGCCCTTGCAGCGACACATTTCCATGCCTTAGAATCTTCCACCCCTTTCTCCCTTTTTCTCTTACTTTACTCCCCATTTGTTACATTACTCCCTCTGCTTTCTCCTCATTTATGTCCTGTGTCAGAGGATCATAAAATACAGTGCTGTATGCAATAGTGTAGGTTATCACTGGCAGAAACATTATCCCTTTTTCCTCCTCTGATGATCCAATTTTTTTGAGCTCAGGGTATATTACATTGTTATATAGCTCTAATTATCACTATAACTAGTAAAGACACAACAAAATGTGTTTAAACATAAATTGTGTAAATAAAATTCAATATTCTTCCAAATAATTCTCAAAAGTACATAGCATAAATTATTTATAATTAGGCCGTTATTAAATTATAATTATGATATTTCGAATAAATCATTGGTTTGTTTTTTTTTCTTGTTTTTTTTCTTTCAATTCTCTGTTTATTGAAAGTAAAACATGACAGTGCACAATATCACAGCAATGTAAGGCACAGTGGAAATAGGTACAAGGCACAACAATAAGAACAGCAGCCGTCTTTACAAATGCAATCCCAGGAAATAGGTACAGTGGAGCTCCAAATAACACGGGATCACAATGGTCGGACAGAAACACGTAAAATATGTGTCAAAGATGTAGTAAAGCGCAACATAAGTATGGAGCAACCAGTAACGGAGACCATAGTAAATATAGTACCCAAAAAGAGCGAAGAACTACGGAAAAGGCGAAGACCAGGCTGCAACAGAGCACAGCTGTGAGACCTGGGTACAAGGGGTACTTGGTCAGAACGATTTAAACCCAACCAAACCGTGTGTGGCTTGCAGTCAAGACGAGTAAGAAAAGAAAACAACAAAATGGTACGTGAGCATAGACCTGAGGAGAAGGGAAGAAACAACAAACAGACTTAGATCAGAGGAGGATCTGGGCGATCATCCAGGGAGGAAACATAGGAGCGCCAATAGAACCACATAAGCTCCACCGTATGGTCCTGCCCTCTAGAGGTACCCGAAAGGACCTCCATTTGGTAAATAAATTCCACCCGGCTGAACCAGGCAGAAATAGAGGGGGGAGTGACGGACTTCCAGGATCTAGGAAGGGTGGTAAGTGCAGCATTAATCAAATGGAATTTAATAGAACCCTTATAAGCATGGTACGGGACCGTGTTGTAATGTATAGAAGCCGGGGTGGCCGAGAACGTAGGGTCAGACACCTCCCGAATAACCGCAGCCACCTTGTTCCAAAAGGGCTTAATAGCAGGGCATTCCCACCAGATGTGGAAAAGGGAGCCGGTGTTATACCTACCTGTCCGGCCGGGGTCCCACGGCGTTCCTCGCGCACGTCCTCCTCGTGTACTGACGTGCGCTCGGCACGCACACGAGGGGGCGTGCGTATCGAGCAGGCACGCCTCCCAGCCACTGATAGCCTTGATCGGGCTGCCGCAGCATATCAAGTGCGATCGGAGAGGCGATCCACCGCTACATGCTCGCGGCGCCCGAACAGTACCTCTTCTGCCTGTGTGGCGCTTCCGCTTCGCTCGCGGCGGCAACACAAGCAGAGAGGACTTGGTGGTTGAGCCGCTGCAGGCATGTCGGCGGCGATCGAGTGTTCGATCACCGCTGCATGTCCACGGTGGCTGTTACATTACCTCCCCTGCCTGTGTGGCGCTTCCGCGTCATTCGCGGAGGTAACACAGGCAGGAGGTTTTGTTGTTTGGTTGCCATCGCGACGACGCTATTATTGCGCCGGTCGTGATGACGTCATCTTACCTGCTCTCCCGCCATTGGCTCTATTTAAACTTCCTAGTCCTGTGTTTCCATGCCCGTTCAACGAGTCCATATATTTGTTCTCTGGGTGTCTGTTTCTCTTGTGCCTTCTGATTTTCACGTGTACCAGACCTCGGCTTTCGTTCTTCTGACCTTGATCCTGCGCTGCCCATCCCGACCTCGGCTATTGTTCTTTGACTTCGCTCCTGTGCTGCCTGCCCCGATCCCGGCTTGTTTATCGGATATTCTCGCCATTCCTGCATAGTGGGTCCGTCACCTGTGGTGCCTGATCCGACGTAACAGCCGGAGTTACACCGCCAGCAAGTCGGAGAGTCTTGGGGGAAGAATCTATGCAAATCAAGGGGAACTTTATACCAATGGGTAACAATTTTGAAGAGGGGTTCCTGTACTCTGCTGGACACGGTCCCCTTATGTACAATCATAAGCATCCGCTCCCAAACCTCTAGAGAGAAGGATAATCCCAGATCACCCTCCCAGAGGCTGAAATAATAGGGCTTAGTAATGACCGCCGGCGCAAGTAGGAGGGCGTATATAGCAGAAAGCAAATGCGGAGGCTCCAGTGGCTCAAGACACAATTGCTCAAAGGCAGTAGGAGCCCCGGTGGAGGAAAGAAAGTTCTTAAGTTGGTGGTAGAGGAAAAGAGCCAGAAAAGAGTTAGTCGTGGTCCCCGTCAGCTCCGCCAAGGGTTTAAGAACAGGGCCACGCATTACGTGGCACAGTCGTAAAATGGAGACGTCAGCGGGAGTAAATGGTACCAAGCGGGCGGCAACACGTCCCGGGGCGAAGTCGGGATTACCCGAAACGGGGAACATGGGAGAAGGGACTGACGTAAGACCCCCCGCCCACACCACATGGCCAAGAGCCTTCAAGGTGGGGCCAATCAGGGGATGAGGGGAATGCGTGATACAACGCTGTGGGTTAGTGATCCAAGGGAGAACAGCAATCGGGCAGGATAAAGCGGCAGCCTCAACAGACACCCAGAGGCGGCTCGCAGCAACAGACCACTCGACCACACGACCGAGATGAGCCGCCCGCCAGTAAAGTTCCGGATTGGGGAGACCCATCCCACCCAGCGTCTTAGGTCTCGTCAAGTAAGAGAAAGAAAGTCGAGGCGGTTTGCCCTTCCATATGTATCGAAGAAAGGCACCATGACATTTACGGAAATAGGAGCGGGGAAGAAAGATAGGTAGCGTTTGGAAAAGATACAAGAAGCGTGGGAGAATGTTCATTTTCAAAACACTAACCCTCCCAAACCAGGACACATGAGGGAAAGCCCACCTGTGTAGGAGGGTGTCTAGGAGGGGATCAAAGTTGAGAGCCTTAATCTTAGACAAATCCGCAGGGAGAAGGACCCCCAAGTATTTAATAAAGTCTACCTTCCAACGAAAGGGCATAGTGGTGCGGATATGGTGGGAAAGTTCTGGGGTCAAGTGGAAATAAATCATTGTTTACCCTAACTGGGATTTCACATAAAAAACTGAGTGATGCCTGAATAGTATACAGTATATACCAAAAAGAACACACACAATTTAAGCAGTGGAACTCGTGTACCTTGCGAATACCGTCGATAGCATGTCCAGTGGTCACTGGTTCATTTACTGTTAACCAAAGCTGTATCTACTGAGCTGGCCAAAAATGTATAACTTGCCGCACCATATATTAGTGGACAAATTATTTGGATCATACCCACTAGGCAGCACATTGGCAGTTTATTCCCCCATTATTACTGTATGCCAAACACTATGTTTTGTTTAACTTTCCAAGGACCCACTCTTAGGTCTTTATGTTCAAGAGTTTTGGAGTTTACTCACTGAACAGAATGGTAATAAGAAGAACAATCTCATCCTCCAATACTACATAGAGATTATAGGGGGCCTACCTGAGCTGGTTCTGAATAATTTATTGGTAATGCAGCGACTTTAAGTTTGTTATCCCACCACAATCCACTGCTTAGTGAATAAACCCCATTTTGGCAGCTGTCTCAGTGGTTACGTTAAGACTACAATATACCTGTCATTTGTTTGTTAAGTGTTACATTGTAGTTAATTTCTATATGCCAATAGCAATGTTTTCTACTTTGAATTGTCTTGAATAAAAAAGTAATAGGGTCAGTTGAGGTAGTGTTTGAAATGGCACAAACCATCAGTGCTTTACAGTGAAAAAAATACTGAGTAGCGTTTCAAAGTTGATTCTATTAAGTTTAAATGAGGTAACAGATATGTGACAATATCCCTGAAAGAGGTCTAAGCTTATTATCATTCTTCTGACCTGTTATATTGTGCTAATGGTTTTCTCTAACTTAGAGACCTTCTTTATTTACTTTTTCATTAAAAGTTGGCAATTTTCATAAAATGTATATAGTCTGATATACTGAATGTTGGTAAATAACAACAATAATCTCTTTAAATTAAAAATAACTACGTTAAAATGCCTTTAATTCAACATTCATCTCTATTTGGGTAAGTCATAAAAAACAGACTTTCAATAATTTCAATATTTGTTACCTTTCATCTGTTAGATTGTATAAGATAGGATGGCTAATGATCTGTATTCAAAGGAATGTGATTATGTACATGTAGGGTGGACATTCCGATGTTGTTGGATGTGTTCAGGCTAATCTCATTAACAATTTTAAAATCAATAGCCATGGATTCTAGGGTATTCGCTCCATGTTTACCTTAGAGCAGCCTGTCTCTTTTCCAAGCACTTCATTTTACAATTTCATACAGTAAATAAAGATGGTTACATGCAAAACATGCCTCCATGCTGACGCCTGTTTTAACTTCCTGCTCATAGGAGTTGCATCATTATTTCTTCCCATTAAGTTATAACTCACCATTTTAATGTGACAATATCCCTGAAAGACATGAAAAAGCCATGTGGGTTTTGCCTTGGCGTTTTTAATGGTGTTTTTTCCCACAGTTACAATGCAGAGGATGGACCCAGTATCTGTGTGTCCTACGAGAAATAGGCTGGAAACAAACAGTTTCATACAAAACAAAGTTCATATTGAATGTAACACCATTGGGAACAAACATGTCATTACAAACAAACACACCCAACTGGATCCTGCGTGCCAAAAGCAACAGCAAACAATTTGCACCATCATTTGGGGCCAATCTTCCTAGAGGAGCAGACATTCGGAATAAAGCATGCCTTACAAACCACAGAAAAGAGACAAAAGGGTCCGCCGGGGCATGTTTAAGTAGAACTCTACCAAGGAAATGACATCGGGAGGGGGCAGATACTTGCCATTTATCCTAATCCCTTTTAGCTGGGTGACAATTCTAACGTGTAAAGGCTGGAACAACTGCCTAAGGTCAAAAAAGCAATTTCCACAGAAAGGCTAAAACGCCAGAAAAAACTCCAGAAAAAATGCCAAAACACAGGTAAATGCAGTGGCAGTTGTCTTGGCATTTTTCCTGACGTTTTTCATCAAGAAAATAACGCAGGACAAAAACCCAAGTGGAAACCTAGCCTCATGGCGTTTTTTCTCTCCCATAGACTTCTATTGGAGAAAAACACCAAGATTTCCTTCCAAAAAACGCTAGAGTGTCAACATGCTGCGATTTTGGAAACCTGCCACAGAGCCCAAAAAAGCAGAAAAACGCCAAAGAGGACTGAAAAAACGCCAAACAGAAAAACGCCAAGTGGATATGGCATTGTGCAATTTCCTATTGAAGAACAGCTAACATCTGGCCGCAGCGTTTTTTCACTAAAAAAACGCTGTGTGGCTGAATTGGCGTTTTTATGGGCGTTTTTAGCAAAAAAACAAAAACCAAGTGGAAACCTAGCCTTATGCTAGTTTTGCCACAGATCTCCTTGAGAGAGTTAAAGCATTCACCGTGTACTATGAAGGCCTATAAAGTTATATCACTTTATAATTGGCTAACTGTAGTCAGAGCGTTTCAGTTTGCATCAGTGTGTCTGAGAACGTATACCTTGTCCGATATCAGTGGTTGACCTCACAAATTGTCTGAATGGTCACAAATTCCCACAGACACAATCCAAAATCTTGTGGAAGGCATTCCCAGAATTGTGAAGTCTGTTATAGCCGTAAAGAGGAGTGCCAGCCCCATAATGCCTATGGTTTGGGAATGGGAAGTCCAACAAGCCTATACAGGTGTGATGGTCAGGTGTCCATATACTTTTGGTCATATAGTGTAGTTTCTCAAATAGTAGATAAGTACTTGCTTGAAATGTAAAAATAAAGGATACATTTACTATTTCTTTTTTAAAACAAATATTACATACATACTACTTACAACCATAGGGCATTAACAGAAGGGTAAAATATGGTGGGAGTTGCCCTTTAAAATTAAAGGAATTTTAACATATACTAACATTCTCCTGTCCATCCCCAGAGCCGTTTGTACTTAAGATAGTTTGTAGCTTTATAGATGCTAATCACTCTGCATACTTAGAATTCCCCAATAATGAATGCAATTATTCATGGCTGGGAAAATATTTCTGTTCTAAATGGAATTAAATGCAGTTAAATGCAATTAAATATAATTTGCTGAACTTACATACCCACTGGAAATATGAAGCATACAAAACCTGAATGTAGAGAGTATCTAGATTGCTATTAAACATATGAAAAAAATAGATAACTTTTGCATTGTCACATATCAGAACAGCCTAACTAGATACCAGTTTGTACCATTGCCAAAAACATCACCACCATATACAGACTGTTATGCCCCTAACACTTCAGGTGTCCAAATTGAGACACAGGGCTGGACAGTGTTTTAAAGCACAGCAGCCCACGTTTCCCCCTACTCAGTTATAAATATATATACACTATATGGACAAAAGTTTTGGGACGTTTATGACATTGCATTCTAAATTAACAGACATTTATGTGTAGTTCGTCCCCCTTTTTGGAAGGGTTTCCACAAGATTTTGATGTGTTTCTGTGTGAGTTTGTCCCATTCATCCAGTAGAGCATTTGTGAGGCCAGGCACTGATGTAGCACGAGAAGGCTTGAGTCGCCATCTCAGTTCCACTTCATTACAAGTCAGGGCTCTGTGCTTGCCAGTCAAGTTCTTCCACACCATTGTCCAAAATGTCTTAGTATGCTAAAGCAGAAGCATTATTAAGCACTAATCTATATCCACCAGGCTTGGTTTTTTTTCCATCAGAAATCTTGTGGTGCTGCTACAACCACAAGGGATTCTGAGTAGGTGCATGCAAATAAGGTCAACAATGATCACCTTTCACCTCTATATCCACTTTATACATGGATCCCTCGAGAGCAAAAGTCCGCTGTACTACAGCCTTTAGACAATACTCCGGAAAGAGGTGCAGTAGCCAGATCATGGACAACTATTTTTTTTTGTCCAGTCATGGACAGTTGTTTCGTCCTTAATGGGACTCGTCAGCATGAGGTTGTGATACTGGCTTAATGCTTGAGGCTTGGAGAAGCACAAGAGATACCCCAGGTCTGTCACTTCAGACCATAGCTTCTGTGCTCCCTAATCACTACGCAATTGATGCCAAGCGCCGGGATATAACATCATACCCCTGCAGTCTGCATAAATAAACAGCTCATAGTATTGAGGGAGCACTAAAGCAGAGGCCTGTATTGACAGACACAGGATGGAGGATGAGAAATGTAAGAGATAGGGAGAAAGGGGTGTAAGGGCAGTGTATGTATATATATATATATATATATATATTATACATTATATATATACTCGTGTGTGTGAGAGCAGTGTAGGTGTGTGTGTGGATGTTAATGGTCAGTTGTGTGTAAGGGCAGTGTATATGTATATGTGTGTTTCTGGGCAGGTGTTTCTAAAAGCAGTATGTACGAGCGGTGTAATGTGTATATACGTGTTAATGGGCAGGTGTGTGTAAGAGAAGTCTAGGTATTTGTAAGCTGGTGTGTGTGTGCATATGTGTGTAAAGTCAAGGGTTTGTAAAGGCAGTGTTTATGGGCAGATGTGTAAGGGCAGTGTATGTGTATATGTGTGTTAATGGGGCAGGTGTGTGTATGGACAGTCATGTGTCAAGGCAGTGTATGTGTATATGCAAGTGTGTGTATCGGCAGTGTATGTGTATATGTGTGTATATGGGCAGGTGTATGTGTAAAGGCAGTCTGTATGGCCAGGTGTGTGTAAGGGCAGTGTATGTGTATATGCGTGCTTTATGGGCAGGTGTGTGTAAAGGCAGTGTGTATGGGCAGTTGTGTGTAAGGGCAATGTATGTGTTGATGTGTGTTTATGGTCAGTGTGTACGGACAGGCGTGTGTAAGGGCAGTGTATGTGTATATGTGTGTTTATGGGCAGGTGTGTGTAAAGGGAGTGTGTATGGGCAGTTGTGTGTAAGGGCAATGTATGTGTAGATGTGTGTTTATGGTCAGTGTGTACGGACAGGCGTGTGTAAGGGCAGTGTATGTGTATATGTGTGTTTATGGGCAGGTGCGTGTGTAAAGGCAGTGTGTATGGGCAGTTGTGTGTAAGGGCAATGTATGTGTAGATGTGTGTTTATGGGCAGTGTGTACGGACAGGCGTGTATGGGCAGGTGTGTGTGTAAGGGCCGTCATGTGTATGGGCAGTGTATGTGTATATGTGTGTTTATGGGCAGGTGTGTGTGTGTGTAAAGGCAGTGTGTAAGTGTCCTGGGAGTCCTGTGGACTACTCTTCCAATGATGCTCAGCCAGCATCATGGTGGACACCTAGCTGGCTGACAATAATGGGAATTGTAGTCCACAGCTAACATCTGCATGTTTACTGTTAACTCCACTTCCCATGATGTTCAACCAGCATTATGGAAGTAGTATGTCTGGATGAGCCTCATGGGAATTCAATTCAATGTGCTGGTTATTTTTAACATTCATGACTGTCAGACAAAAATGAAGCGTGTTTAGATATATATATAATTTGTGTGGGTGCAGTCATGACAGTTTACATAGCTTGTCGCAATAACACAGTTATAAAAACATGCAGAAAAAATTTGGATATCCAACAATTGTTGCCTCTTTGCTGCCCTCAAGGATTGGAGTTTTGTAGCTCTGAGCTACGTCAACCTCAATATTGTCTATCTTTCTCCACGCCACATACTTCTATATCATGCCCCCTTCTACCATATAACCAACACTTCCATATTATCTCTCTTCCACCTGGTCACCATACACTAACTGCTGTATCAGTTCCCTTTGTGCATATAACCAATATCACCATATAATTTTCCTTCCACTAGATGACCTACAGATACCTACAAATCCTTTTCCTTTCCTTTAATCATCTTACTATGGATTCTTTAACATCTGCAATTTCTTCCTTACAACAGGCAGAACAAATTGCTTGCAAACACCTTAGGGTGTTTTTTCTTAATTCATTATGCTGTTTGAACGTAGCTAAGCATATTATGTCTACTTAGAAAAAAAGGCTTGAAATATGGCAAGTTCTGTTCATCATATATTTAATATCCATTTACATTCTGGATTGTAAACTCTCTACCAGCCCCTGCCATGTCCCCACCAGCCCTTATTATACCACCCCCGGGCGGTATTCCATGGTGGTCTACTGTATCACCGAAGCCATGGCAGATTCCACGCAGCTGTATCAGAAGCACCGGATGCTTTACAAACCTACTACACATTTCAGGGCCGTGAAGTCTTGGTGCCTTGGTCTTCAAGCTGTGGGTCATTTGTCTAGTTGGCCCACTGTCCAGTACAGGCCTGTTGGGACACCTTTGTTGGAGACAGCAATGTAGGCACTGATGGGGGATGGTTAGAGGGACAAGACCACCTGCTCCTTACCAATCTAGCAATTTCATTGCACTTAGCTTTAATGTGAGCATTATAGTATTTGCTCGATTATAAGACGAGGTTTCCCTCGTCTTATATTCAAGGTCGTCTTATAATCAGACCTAAATAGAGGTCTGACTACAAAAATAACATCCGGATCCTCCTCTCTGGCAACTGATGAACGTCGGCATGATGCACGCAGACAACCTCTGCTGCTGCTCCCGGCAAGTACCAGCCAGCAGCAGTGGAGGTTGTCTAGATGCATGCACGCAGACTACTGCCACTGCTGCCGTGTAGTTTACGGTTGTTTACGCGCATCACGCAGACGTCCACCAGCTGCCCCCACTTGACAACAGGGAGCAAGTCTAGGGATGCATCAGTAAGTCGGTGGGGGCATATAGGGTGGTATAAGGCATATCAGGGGGGCAGATCGGCAAATAGTGGGGGGGATAAGGCATATCGGGGTGCAGATTGGCAAATAGGGGGGAATAAGGCATATCTGGGGGCAGTGGTAAATAGGGGAGTATAAGGCATATCTGGGGAGCAGAGTAGCATATAGGGGGTATAAGGCATATCAGGGGGGCAGAGTGGCATATAGGGGGCAAAGTGGCATATCAGGGAGGCAGAGTGGCATATAGAGGGTATAAGGCATGTCAGGGGTAGAGTGGAATATCAGGGAGGCAGAGTGGCATATATATGGGGTATAAGGCATATCTGGTGGGGCAGACTAGCAAGCCATGGGGCCAATGTGCATAACTGGGGAGGCAGGTTGGCAAATAAAAAGAAATAAAAACAAAAAAAGCATTTTTCTCAATCATAGTTTTTAGTAAATATTAAAAAATAGTTTACATGTGAATTAATATTTACTAATAAAACTTTTTTCTTATAGAGTAGTCTTATATTTAGGCTTTTTCTTTTTTTCTAAATTAATGTTCAAATTTTGGGTCGTCATAATCGACCCAAAATACGGTAATCATTTAATTTTGTACCCTTAATAAAGGACTGAGCTTACATTTTGAAAAACTGGATTTTCAAATGCAAGATCTAATACTATCATGTTACTATTTACAAAATGTAGGGATTTATATTCAATCGATAGATTATAAATTATACTTGAATGTTAGTCTGTGTGGTCTTGTGGTAGAGAAATATACCTCCTGATATTTAAAATGGGCAAAGGGAAACCTACTTTTAGGGATTATGCCTAATACCAATACTTTTTATGGAATGTCACGTATTCACAGCTATTTATATAGCTGAGTAAGAAATGTACAAAATGTATTTTGATAACACAGCAGAATTTCTAAACATATTGTCTTCTTTATTAGTATCTTTAGCTCTATGGAACATTGTGATGCACTTATACCTAGTAAATATTCTGAGCTCATAGAAATGAGGACTATCAGGAAGAAAGGGGGGCAGAAGATTTTAAAGGTGAGCTGTCCCTTCTAAACAAGGACCCTATGGAAATATGGAGAAAGGTAGATCACTGTTGTTTAAGACAAAATTGAGAATTACTGTATATTTCCATAGTAATGCCTTTTTTGAAAACCATTTGACACTAACATGTTCTGTCACTGTAATTGTGCATATAATTTCCGCATGGGTGCAGTTTCGGGGTTTTAATTATGTAACATTAAGCCTGTTCTGTTAGTAAAACAAATGTGGCTGTTATAACTGTTTCAGCAAATATATTTTTTCCAGAAATGTCCAAAGATTCATAATTACTTTGTCTTCTTGGCTAAGGCACAGTCCTGCCTGTAGGAATCTATTCATCATAGCCATAATGTGAGCATGAGAGAAAATTAACAAGTTCATTTTCATTCTAGTCCCATGCCTTTTTTTAATGAAATCCATCACTGACAGTGTTAAAAGCACTATGATACAATATTGAACTTTTTTTCTTATTCTACATAGAGAGTCAGGAATGGATACCAAATGTTATCTTTAGACCTTTTTATACTTGGACTGAAGCATCAACTTAACAAGAAATGAGATGTATTAAAAAATATATAGATGCATTGAATTAAAAAAATGCATGGTACGGGGGCGTGTCCTGGTGCTCGAGGGAAATGGACGCACATTGACTGAGCTCCTGCTCTCCCTCGGCAACGATAGCTTTTACAGCCACTACCAGTAGCCTTACCCGATCGTTTTTGCTGCTCTGTTGTCGGGCATCGGGATGTCCACCCGTAGGGGCGGAAAACCGGGGGCCTCCTCTGAGCTCCCAGACTTTTTTAAGAAGAAAGACGCTGCGCGGGGTGACGGCCTAGAAGGCGCGGATGCAGCAGGCCTGAGTACACGCAGCGACATCGCGGACCTCAAGGCCTGCGTGTTGTCGGTGAAGCAGGAGCTACAAGCCGATCTTAAAGCTGGCCTGTCGGCTATTTCCGCGGATCTCACTGCTCTAGCCTCCAGGACCGTCCACCTTGAAGCAGCGGTTGATCACCTTACCTCGGCTCAACAGGAACGGGATGACGCCATTGCTCGCTTGGAGGCCACGTGCGCTGATCTTCAGGATGCTGTTGAGGATATGGATAATCGCTCCCGGCGCTCTAACCTACGGGTGAGGGGGGTTCCGGAGACCCTGACGGACATTCGTTCCTACATCCACCGCTACCTACAGCAACTTCTGCCAGACGTGCCGGACGAGGAGCTACGCCTCGAGCGGATCCACAGAGCTCTGCGTCCTAAACCAGGACATGGCGAGCCTCCCAGGGATATCGTCCTCAAATGCCACTATTTTACGACGAAAGAGGCAGTTCTCCGCACGACCCGGAATGTTTCCCCGGAGCTGGATGGCATTGCCCCGGTGTGGTATGCGGACGTTGCCCCTTCCACTCTTCGAAAGCGCCGGGCCTTGAAGCCGCTCACAGATTTCCTGCGGGAGCGTGGGGTCCCCTATCGCTGGGGCTTCCCTTTCAAGCTTCTGGTTCAGAAAGGCAGTCTCCTTCTCCAACTCCGGGAGCTCGCCGACGCTGGGCCGTTTCTGCGCCGCCTGGGACTCCGACCGCCTGCTAGCCTTGACCGACCACCTCCTGAGACGGCAGCTTCTCCTCGACCGGAGGGACGCTCCCCACGGGCTTTGGAGCGGCATCACTCGCCACCTCGCCCGGCTGATAGCCCTGTAGCGCCCTCGGGACTGGCTTAGCCTCTGCTGACCCCTGCGGCTCTCTCACCGCGTGCTTCGGGGACCTGTTGGCCTTCCTTTGGGATCGTCCTTGCTCTCCCGGTGGAGGATGACTAAGTGCTCAATTCGCGTTTAGTTGAGTTTCTTTTGCTTTTTTTATTGTTCCGGTCGGTTATTATTTTCATGGGACTTATGTCGGACTACGCGTTTTGTTTTTTTTTGTTTTTCGGTTTCTCTCTCTTTTTTTTTTTTTTTCACCGTCGCCGTCATGCATTTATTTGTGTTGGTGCTCCTCGCCGGTGTGGGGGTTGCATGTTTTGCCTTTGGGCGCCTATCTGCTATTATTCCCCCACTGTATGCATATGTGCGTGTTGTGTACTGGCCTCCATGCTGTCGTACCGCCTATCTCTATGTGTTTGCACGGCCCCACATGTGCATCTTTCCGTAGCTCCATACTTCTGATGCGTGGTGTCCTGCATATGTACTTTTTTTTTTTTTTTTTTAATTATTTTGTTATTGTTTTGCCTATTATTATTCTTACATTGGGTGATGTGTGGCCGCTGTGCCAAGAGGCTGTACATCGCATCTAGCTGCTACCAACACTGTGTGCTGTGCTCGGCGCTCTTTACCTGTCTGTACGTCTACTTATGTGCATGAGTGCGTGGCTCTGCACTGTTGGCTCCGTGCCTGAGGGGTCCTGTATATGTACGCATACGTTTCACTTTTTTTTTTTTTTTTTTTTTTTATTTATTTATTTTTTTAATCTATTTATTTATTTTATTATTCTTTTGCCTATTATTATTATTACGCTGGGTACTGTGTGGCCGCTGTGCCCAGGGACTGTACCTTGCGTCTAGCTGCTACCAACACTATGTGATTTACTCGGCGCTCTTTATCTGTTTGCATGTCTACACATGTGCATACGGGCGTGGCTCCGCACTGCTGGCTCCATGCCTGTGGGGTCCTGTATATGTCTGCACACGTTTCCCCTTGTTTTTTTTTTTTTGTTTTTTTTATTATATTGGGCACTTCTCAGTGCTTGCGCTCTGACCGCAGGATGTACATCACCTCTAGCGGCCTCCTGCGCACTGTGCCTCGCCGACTCCGTACACACTTTCCACATACTCCTGCATGTTCCCTTTTTTTTTTTTTTTTTTTTTTTTTTTTTATTTTATTATTTATTTATTTTTTTCTCTCTCGTCCGCACTCACGTCACCTCTCCTCCGCACATGTCTCCGTGACTGTTTGGTCCTGTTGCGGGGGGGTTGTAGCCGTGGTCCATCGTAGGGGTTGTCGCTCCCTATTGCCCTGATCGGGTTTGTTTTGTTGCTCCATCTTACCGGTGATGTGTTACGTTTTTTGATTGTTGCCGGGGGGAGTGTCGTTCTTTCCTCCTCCTCCTGGTTCCCCTGTGTTACTCTTGAAATAGACACATTTGGGTTGAGTCTATTCTGTTTGCCTTGTATTGTTCTCTTCCTGGTGGTCTGTCCCACTGGTGTTCTCTCTTCTGTTTTCCTCTCTTTTTTCTTTCTTTCTTCTCCTTTTTCTCCTTGTGTTTTTTTTTATTTTATTTTTTTTTTCTTTTTCTCCCCTCTCTTTTCTCTTCTCCTCCGGGCCCAGCTTTCTGACCAATGGCTTCCTTACATCGTCCCGGGCTGAAGATAGTTTCCCACAATGTTAAAGGGTTGCTCGCCCCGCAAAAGCGGCGTATGGCGGTGAGACACTATGTCCGCTCCCAAGCTGACATTGTTCTACTCCAGGAGACCCACTTCCGGCAGCGTTGTCTCCCTAAGTTTTGGGATCCGCGCTTTCCTGTACATTTTCATTCTGCAGCTCCAGATAAGCATAATGGTGTATCCATTCTCATACATAAGAGACTTCCTTTTCGTGTCCTCCACAAGTTCTCTGATCAGGAGGGAAGATACCTACGTTTGGACGGCTTGCTTAATGATCAGCCGCTCACGATTGTCAACGTGTATGCTCCTAGCCCTCCGACATCTGCGTTTTTCGACCAGCTTGCTCAGTTGCTTCTCACGACTCCACCGGGTGGTCTTGTTATTGGCGGAGATTTTAATTCAGTTCTGGACCCCTATATGGATAGGACTCTTTCGACAGCCCGGACGTGTCCCACCTCTACTTTTAAACCCTTGCAGCGCTTTGTCAAGTCGAGTGGACTCTTTGATGCATGGCGGCTCCTCCATCCTACTGATCGGGACTATTCCTTTTTCTCTCACCCCCACAGAATGTATTCTAGGCTGGACTATTTTTTCCTCAATCAATGCCTCCTCCCGTCGCTTCTTGGATCCAAGATACACGAGATCTCCTGGTCCGATCACGCCATGGTTGAGATTTCCCTGGTCGGCCTTCTCCCGCCGAACTTGCGACCGTTCTGGCGACTCAACGATTCCCTGCTTCTCGACCCTGCTGTTCGCGAGACCATCACCCACTCCCTTACTACCTACTTCGGGGAGAACCTGACTCCGGATGTTACCCTCGGCACTACCTGGGATGCCCACAAGGCTGTTCTCCGGGGCCAATTCCTGGCTCTGAACTCGGCCAAGAGGAAGCAACATCTTTCTCAGATGGAGGACCTTGGGGCCACCCTTTCCAGACTTCAAGCGGAGCACAAGCGCTCCGGGGACGCTCGTCTTCTGCGGGACATAGTTTCCACCAGGGGCCAGCTTAACCTATTGCTTTCCTCTGACACTACCAGAGCGCTTCTCCGCACTAAACAGCGGTTTTTCGAGAAGGCGAATAAACCAGACACTATGTTGGCGAGGAGGCTCCAGGACCTCATACGCTCCCGGACTATACGTCATATAAAGACTACATCGGGCAGCCTGACCTCTGACCCTGGAGTGATTGCGGATCGGTTTGCGGAGTACTACTCTCACCTATACGACGGCAAGAAGGCTTCCCCTGAGGTTTCGCTTTCGTCTGACCTGCAACAGTTTCTCTCTGAGTGTAAGTTGCCTTCGCTTGCTCCTTCGGCCCTAGCTAACCTGAATGCCCTTATTACGGTGGATGAGGTCTCTGCTGCCCTTAAGTGTTTTAAGAATTCGAAGGCCCCGGGTCCCGATGGCTTTACCGCTAAATATTATAAATCTTTTGCTGCCTGCCTTCTTCCGCATCTGGCCACATTATTTAATACGTTCCTCAAGGGGGAGGCGTGCCCCTCTGTAGACATGCAGAGAGCCAAGATAGTTATGATCCCCAAGGAAGGCAAGGACCCCTCGCTCTGTTCCAGTTATAGACCCATCTCCCTTATTAATATTGATTTGAAGCTTTTTGCCAAGGTGCTCGCCCTCCGGTTAAACAAGGTCTTGCCCGCTCTGGTCCATCCTGACCAGGTGGGATTTGTCCCGGGGAGGGAGGCCCCGGATAATATTAGGCGCTCTTTGAACCTGGTCCATTCGTGTCGGAGACTCGGGTCACCAATGATGCTCCTGTCTCTGGACGCAGAAAAGGCCTTTGACCGAGTGGACTGGGGGTATTTGTGGTCGGTCTTGCGGGCCTTTGGCTTTTCCGGGGCTTTTTTGCGAGGTGCGCAGGCTTTATATACGCTTCCTTCTGCCGTGGTGGATATTGGCACGTTCCGCTCCCGGTCTTTTGCGATTAAGGGGGGTACCCGCCAAGGCTGTCCCCTCTCGCCATTGTTATTTGCACTGGCCATTGAGCCGTTAGCTCAGGCCATCCGTCTGCACCCGGATATTAAGGGTCTTACTGTGGGTGGTCGGGACTACAAACTTAGCTTGTTTGCAGACGATGTCCTGCTCTCTTTGACGTCCCCCCTCACGTCCCTGCCTAATTTGTATCAATTGCTTGGACAGTTCGGGAAGCTTTCAGGTTACAAAATCAATTCCGATAAATGCGACGCCCTAAATGTTAGTCTTTCCTCCCCTACGGTTAAGCTCCTCTCCCTTAATTTTGATTTTAAATGGCGGCCTTTCTCCCTGCGGTCTTTGGGCATTAATATCACCCCCTCTCATCACCAGATGTATGCGGCCAACTACCTGCCGCTAATTCAGACCCTAAAGCGCAATCTTGCCACTTGGTCCACCTATGCTTTATCGTTTATGGGGAGGATCTATGCGGTGAAAATGAATTTGTTGCCCAAGTTGTTGTATCTTTTTCGTTCCATCTCCTTGCCGATCCCTCGGAAAGCTATTGCGGGCCTTCAGGGGGCTATTGAGAGGTTTGTTTGGCAGGGCCGAAGGAGCAGGCTTGCTAGATCGACCCTATATCGGTCGAAGAAGGCTGGAGGGCTATCCACTCCCCTCCTTTATGAATACTATGTTGCGGCTCAGTTGGCCATGCTTTTGTCCCTCTCGGTGCGCCCCTCACCTGCGCGCTGGGTTCAGCTGGAGTCTGATCTCTCCTCTGGGGCGAATCTCCGATGGCTTATGTGGCTCCCTACCCTGGATAAAAGCAGGATATCTGACAGCCCTACCCTCCTACATTCCTTCTCTCTCTGGTACCGGGTTCGTCGCAAATATAAGCTCATGGACAATGGTTCTAGATTGCAACCGGTGTTCCAGAATCGGAATTTCCCGGCTGGTCTTCAGATTCGTCCGTTCCAGTGGTGGGTTAACAAGGGTCTGGTTACAGTGGGAGATCTGCTCCTCAACGGTCGGCCCTACTCCTTCCAGCAACTAGCCTCATTGCACGACATACCTATGTCTGAAACTTTTCGATACAGCCAGATTTCTCATTTTCTCCTTCAGTTCCTCAAGCGCTTTCCGGATTACGTTGCTACCTTTTATGAACATTTGTGCGTGCGTTCCCATAAAATCGCTGGGGCGATATCACTTCTGTACAACCATGCTTTGGGGGTGAAGTACTCGTCCTCGCCTTCTTTTGAAAGCCAATGGGAGACCGATTTGGATCAAGCCCTCGACTCCTCTGATTGGGGGGAGATTTATGAGAACATTTGGAAAGTCACCGCCTGCACTCTTGTGCAGGAGAACTGCTTTAAGGTGTTGTCTCGCTGGCATCTCACCCCTTCACGCCTGCACCGTATGTTCCCGACGCATTCCCCTCTCTGTTTTCGTGGCTGTGACGAGGTGGGGACCCCGCTGCATATTTGGTGGACCTGCCCCAAGCTTGTGCCGATATGGGCCCATTTCTTCAGTTTGCTGAGCGATGCTCTTGGGGAATCCCTCCGACCCGAGCCTTGGTCGGCTCTTCTCTGTAGATGCTATCCTTCGGATACTCTGTCTAAACCAGCGCATCGTCTTATATTTCGAGTCTGTACGGCGGTCCGTCTCGCTATTGCCCAAGTATGGAAATCTGGCACTCCTGAGCTGCACGTCGTTGAAGCTAAAATTTGGCATATGCTGAAGATGGAAAAGATCACGGCTTACCTGCATGACAAGTCCCACATTTTCTTTCTCACCTGGGGTCCGTGGATGGAGAAATTTGGGATGTCGCCAGCAACGGTTTCGTGGATCTGACCTGTGGCTGCTACCTGTTGTTCGGCTGGCTGAGGCTCTGAGGTTTCTGAGAGTTCTATCTCTTTTTTTTATTTCTTTATTTATTTATTTTTTAATTTTTAATTTATTTATTTTTTATTTTTTTTTCCTCCCCCTCTCCTTTTTTCGGTGCTTCTCTTTGGTCTTCTGGCTTTATCTCTTTTCCTTTCTCTGCATTTCTCTCTGGAGATGATTTTCGATACTTATACCTACTCCAGACTCACCGGCACTGATATTCAGTGCGCTCAATGTGTGCCTTTCTGGGCCTTCGTCTTTTGGGCGTTGTGCCAGGGGCCTATTATTAGGGTACATTCTGTTTACATTATCTCCTGTTCCGCGCTCATTGGCGTTGTCGTGATATGTACACTGTACCTATGATGTGGTGTGTTGTCTGTATTTAAGTTTATTTGGAAGTCATCTTTTCTATTGACAAAATAAAAATTACTTTTCAAAAAAAAAAAAAAAACAAGTCGATATCAAACGTACTCGTAAAATATTTGATGCCGAAAAAAATGAAACTTTTACTATAAACCAGAATTTTTATTGTACAATATTTTTTCTGCTAAATAAATGATTCACCTTCTTGCGTTCTGTGAAAAAAAAAAAAAAAAAAAAAAATGCATGGTACTTTGTTACCAAACTTGACTGGGCTTTACAATCTTAAGACAAATGGAAGCATTGTAACAGATGTGCTCTTCTCTGGCACTTTATTAAAATGTTTAAAAGAGTATACTTACTAAGGGTGAAAGTGAGCATTTCATCTTAAATTATCATGCTCATGCAAGGCAAGCACAAAGCTTTAAATCTTAACCCAAACTTAATTATATCTACAAAATGTAACATTCAACCACAAGCTTTTTGCTATATGAGATTCGTTAACACATACTTTAAAGTACGGTAGCATATTCAGTAAAAGTGATACTTGTTTGCATTAAAGTCAAAGGTCGATGTGACTGATGTGACTTAACTTAAGTCACATCCCCTTGTAAATCCCATGTGAACAGAGACGATTAACTCCCAAAAAAATGTTGACTGTCAAGTTTGAGTGAGGGCTTCCAAATTAAAAAAAAATAGACTCACATGCAACTTCAAACAAGAGCTTTCTGGTAAGAGCTTGTGAGTGACCATGCACTTCATAATCAGCAAACCTCATGCTAACAAAAAATACAGGTTCACAAAGAAGTCCAGCTATGGAGTCAAAGGTCATCACTTAGGTTAAGCCACAAGCCTTCATAAAATCACATTCACACAGCAACTTTCAACTTCATTAAGAACATTTTATACACTGAATGTTTGTAAGGGCTTGAGACATGATACTGCAAGTGCATGAAGCTTGCTCTCGATGCCAACCATGGCCTAGGAAGAGTATTAAGGGTCAGGGACAGGTTTACCCATGATTTAACAGAACAAGGGTAGAATCTACAAGGAGATAGATCTCTATTGGGTTTGTTTGAAGAAAATAAAAAGTTTTATCTGAACAGAGACTGAAAAAGCTTACCTGCGTGAGTCCTGACACATATAAATTATTTTGACATTTAACTGATCCTGTAGTCAATAAGTTATAAAGTTAGAGTCAAGATTTATCATAAGGCATATTCCTTATCACTGATTAATATAGATTAAGCACTAAGCAGAGCTCAAATAGAATGTTGTATACATACTTATTTCTTTAACTATAGAGCCAAATGGTATTGGATATTTTAGATGATTTTCTAATTTTTGTTTTATTTCTTCTTTGTAAGGCTATGATCCGCAACATATCAATGCTTTTGGATTAAATCAGTGCATAGCCATAGCCTATAAAGCACTTGTGTCTGTAATTTATACTGACCCCAGCCGTATGTCCTGGATGCTGTCCATGGTGCTGACAAGGGTAACACCTATACCTCTTCACACCATGAACTGTGACCTACCATCACTATCATCACTACTGTATGTGTGTAAAACATTTTAGCAATACACTTCTGCAGACTATAATAGTTGGCTCTGCTGATTCTGTCTGCTGCGTGCCTACTGTTACATTTTAATGGGTTTGCTTTGCATGTTGTATGTGGCTGCCCTTATTTGCTTCTAGTGTCCTGTGATTGCTTGCATTGCTTATTCTCTGGTTTTCTCTGTTGTGTTCCTGTTTTGGTTTTCTCTGTCCATTCATGTTTTTTCCCCCTGTTCTGCTCCTGGTTTGACATGGAAGGGCTATATTCCTACAGTTTTTATTGTCTGGTAGGATAGTATATGTGGAACACCTACTAACATATAAAAAAAAAAAATAACATTTTATATAGAATATTCAAGGCATTTACCCCATAGACGCCCGAATTCCTTAATATTAAAATGACTTTACATGTTTAGCAATGCAATGCTTCCCTCTACTGGAGAATATGAAAGCTATTTGAATATTTAATTAAAGTGGCATTAAAGTTTTAGTTTTTTTCTTTTTGAGTCCCAGTTTGTAAACACCATTTTCTTACCTGCTGACAATTCTTTTGTCTCTGGTTATCCATGCACAGGCCATTCTCCAAATGTATAGCAGCCAGCTATGTCCAGAAAGCATGCTCAGCTCCTCTCTTAAACAGGACGTTCTTGTAATATTTTTTGAAATTAAACAGCTCATCATCACTGCTACCTGTGCATATAAATAGCCAGATAGGTTAACCCACGTATCAACAAATGTTTAATTCAATGCTCCCAACCCATGTACTCTAACAAAGCTGCAGTGTCGTGATGTTGCTATATATATCTCAAGGGTTTCATTTTAAGCAGGGGATTCACAAATAATCTAACCACATCCCAAAGGTATCCTTCTTTGGACACCTAAAATGTGGGGGGATATTTGTCTACCCTTAAAAACCCAAAAACAACGAGACACTTAGACCAGGTGCTTTTCCACTTTAATAAATGAAAAATATGGCTCCAAAATGTCTTTGTTCCCTTTTGGTGGAATCACACAGATCAGCATATCTAAATTCTTGTTATTTTTTTCCTTATTAGAACAAGATAGCGTTGGCCCTGACAGTCTGAGAGTGGAGACAGAACTGGCCAAGGGCATCCGACATGTTAGAAAGCAGCACTGGAAAAACCTTAGGGTTTGCAATCCTCCAGGACGGGATTTAGATTTAGCCGCACAGATCACTGCTATTTGACTTGAAGTCACTAATTTATTATACTATGATGTCAATATTTTATACTTTTTTTGTATACATAATTTTTAAGTTAAACAAAATGTATTTTCTTTGATTTGATCATTCATTTGTTAAGAGTATTCCCTAATTTAAATAATCATGGCTCCACCATATCAGAGGGTAACAAAGCTGGATTTGCGTGGTATGGAGTGTAAAGTGGCCAGAAACATTTTATTCTTTCTGTCACGTCATAGTATGTATTTTCCACAATGCAAACGCGGCAGCTGCCCAGGGCCAACACAACCTCAGTGACAAAACAGCTGTCCCTTCACCAACAGTGGAGTATGATTTGCTTTCAGGCAGAGACACTGCCAGGGAAGTTAGGTGGAACCAAAATAAAAAATTATATTTCGGTTCCACCTAAAAAGTGGTTTGCTTCACATGCAGTTCTTAATTGAGTATGAGTAGTTACAGACACTAGGAGGGGGTTTTGCATTTTGGTATAACTTGTTTGTATACATAAATTCTACATACCGAGTAGGCCTCATTAGAAAAGACAGTCCCTCCTTGATACCCATAAATCCCTTAGTCTATCCTTCCTCCACTGACGTCCTTCATTCCTAGGACCACAGGAAGTTTTGGGGTATGAGTGTATCACAGTGTCCTACACCCCAAAAAGCCACAATAATGTGCATAGAAGCACCAGAAGTGTGTTTATAATTGTATTGTTTTTCTTCTAGATTCCTTACTGTCAATAGGTCACAAATTTTCAAAAGTAGGTAGCGTAAGGGGGGACAGTCGTCTCCCATGGGCAAGTCTATTCACTATAGTTGGCGCTTGTGAGTTAAAAAGTACAACTCCCAAACTCACAAAAAGCAACTTACAAAGATAGAAGGTAACTTACAAACCCAGCAATGTGTGCCTCCAGTCCTCCACTAAATTAAACATTTTAAAAACATATACAAATCCACCTATATTCAATCAGGGGTTATTAAAGTACCTGGAGGATGGAGAAGCTAAATAATATTTTTCCTAGAGGGATGGGGGTTGTTAAATTAAACTATATAATTGTGGGGCAACTTTACCCCACACCTTGACAAAGGGGGATTAAAAATGAAAAATAAAATTGCCTTCCCTTAACTCCTCTAACTTCCTGCCCTGTGAGATAGAGTGAAGAAAAAAAAACTTTTTTTTTTCTCCAAAAAGCCCAATCTACCCAACCAACCCATTCCAAGTTCCCCTTGTACGGAATTATGTCCATCCAAGAACCCTTTGGGTGCCACCTTTGGGGAAAAAAAAGGTTCACTTACTTTTAAGGGTACATCCAGCGATAATCCATTAAACACTCCTCAATTTTCAGCCCAAGGAAGGAGACTATCCAAGTATTGTCTATGGAGCCATTCAAAGTCAGTAGATAATGTAATACAGGCTTCTAGAAATTGGGCCACTGGTGCATCAATGCATTGAGGGAATGATGGGGAGGGGAGCCAAGGATGCCCCTAAAGGCTTTAAACTCGCAAATGAGGGAAGGCTTGAGGTCAATGCCTCTTATAGATTAGTTTTATCATTTTCACTCTTCCATCCCTCTAAGTAAGAATAGGGGTGAAGCGGTATATTTGAGCAATGTACCCCAAGTTTAATCTATTTACTCCCACCTCAGGTGGGATCCCTATTTAGTTTTATGTATGTGTATTGGTGGTGGAGGTTCTTGCAAGTTCTCATTGCACTCACATGCCCTCATCTGAAATAATTAAAGTTGCAACCTCAGTTAACCTTAACTTGACTGACCATTTGACTTCTTAGTGAATACATCCTATGTGCTTAAATGATTATTCTTTTTTAAATATTTAGCTTAGTATTAAGATAAACTATGAAAACATTTAATAAATAGTATTTGATTTTCAGAATTAATTAAAAATGAAACGTGATAAGAATGTATAATAATGTGCAATACTTTGTGCAGAATGGAATGTAAAGTATTTCAGTAGGGGAACGTTCTACGTTAATTATGACATAAAATATTCTATCAAGACAACACGGTAGATTCATGTTTATTCAAGAATGACATTTCAGAAATTAGTAGAATGTCTGTTAATTGTCTCACATTAAAAACATACATTAATGCTATAGTTATACTTGATAGTTCATCCCTTAAGATCAATGCAATATTCAAGCATTATTAATTGGCTGTTGTTTAATACCAATGTAATACAACTTTTTGAAGGTTCTGTTCCACTTACTGAATGTTACCATTACAACTAAATTCAGAAGTAGAATCTCAAATCCTATTTTTAATTAGTTCCTTTTTTAGGGAATGCTTGATTGTCATGTGACACAAAAGCAGAGGTGGTTGCTATAGAAAAAGAACAACCAGTCCTTGAGGACTCCAAACGTGCAACACTTTTTTCATATCCTAGCTTGAAAATGTAATAAACTAATGGTTTTCAGGCACAGATACACAGAATTCTTGGCCTTTTTGCAGCCCTGGAGGAATGGTGTTTTGCACATCTGTCACTCTCCACAAATCCCAAATATTATAGTTCAATACACTCAAACCTATGTAACTTATGTGATGCCACATAGCTCAGCTTCTTGTCAATGATGACACATTAGCCTGATCAGCAGGCTAGAGTGCAATCGGGGCCCACCGGTGCCGCTAGGGGAGAAAGCACTGTTTATTAGTAGATGCCTTGGAAAAATTGGCATTACTGCCTCTTTAAGACCACATTACTAGTTATTTCATTTTGGCCATATCAATGTCTATTTATTTAAAACTACACTAAGTGCTAATAATAAATATAAATGTACTGCTTATATCTGTTCTTGCTCACTGTTTATAAAAAACGGTTTACCCACAGTGGCGTGACTACAGGGGTCACATTAGTCACACTCACCTCTCTAGGGAGCCAGGGTGACCCCTGCAACCACTTGTTCCTGTCTGTCTCTGTACCATTTCAAAATTGTTCAATTTTGAACCGGCACAAAGAGAGACAGGCACGTGAAACTAAGGCTGCTCGCACAGCGGACCGAACTCTGCAGGAAATGTAAGGAGATGTGGGCAGGAGGGGTTATGTATGTTTGTATTTATGTGTATGTATAAGTGTATGTGAGAATGTATGTCTATTTATAAGTGTATGCGAGCATTATAAAATCTATGTGTAAGTGTATGTGGGCATGAATGTCTCACAAGCTGAAGCAAAGATGACACAGGCAGGCTGTTTGGGGGCACTGATAAGCTGTTTTGGGCAAAGGTGGCACTCATTAGCTGTTTGGTGAAGTTGGGGGCCCAGGGCAATTTTCAGTTTCTAGTTATACCCCTGTTTTGAAGTATTTAAGTAACTTCCGCCAAATATACAACTGACATTCAATAATATTGCATGAAAATGCCTACATGCATGTTAATATTGTTTAACAATTGATATAATTATTAAGATATTTTAAATGAATATGCACACAAATGTATATATGCAAGCATGCATGTATTTCCTTTAGTCTTTATTTAATGACATGGACATATATTTTCTGTTCAAATGCATGAAATGAACAGCTAATTATAGGAAGTGGCATACTAAGTGGCCTACTAAGCCTAGACCCAGTACAGGGCTAGGCACCAACATTGCAGAAGCAAAAGGTCTCTGTAGTGTAAAAGCCAGTTAACACTGTAGTTCTATCACCAGCAGAGAACTACCATTGTTCAGAGAGCTGAGAGATAGCAAGATAGTGTTGACCACCAACTCATTTGGCATTTGCATATACTACAACTACACTAAATAGACAACAGTATTGGGACACCTGACTATGACATTGCATTATAAATGCATAGATATTAATATGTAGTTGGTCCCTTCTTTGCAGCTATAACAGCTTTTACTACTCTGGGAAGGCTTTCCACAAGATTTTGGAGAGTTTCTGTGGGAATTTGTACCCATTCATCCAGTAGAGCATTTGTGAGGTCAGGCACTGATGTTGGATGAGGAGGCCTGGCTCGTAATCTCTGTTCCATTTCCTCCCAAAGGTGTTCTATGGGGTTGAGGTTAGGGCTCTTGGCAGGACTGTGCCCCAGTACACAAAGCAATTTCTATAAAGAGATGGTTGGGTGAGTTTGGTGTGGAAGAACATGACTGGCCTGCAGAACCCTGACCTCAACCCCATCAAATACATTTTGGGATAAACTGGAATGGAGATTCCAAACCAGGCCTTCTGTATGATCTCACAAATGTTCTACTGGATAAAAAAATTCCCACAGAAACACTCCAAAATCTCATGGAAAGCCTTCCCAAAAGAATGAAAGCTGTTATAGCTGCAAATGGGGACCAACTATATATTAATATCTATGGATTTAAAATGCGATGTCATGAAAGTCCCTGTTAGTGTAATAGTCAGGTGTCCCTATACTTGTGTCTATATAGTGAATGTTCCTTAGGGAAAACAAATCGTGCAAAAAAGGGGTTTTATAATAGCAGATTAAAAAGTTATGTTGTGTGATAAAATACCACAAATTGCATTTCACTTTTCAGATTGAAGATTACTTAATCAACCATGCAGAAAGATGCAACAAGCTGCAGCTACAATGAAACACTAAGATTTTTGCTTCATAGAAGAGCTAGGACTGGTATGGAATTGTTTACTAATTGCTTCCTTTGCTCTTCTGCACTTAGAATGACAATTACTGCCAGAGATCTACTTAACATTTCCAAAGCA
Organism: Sceloporus occidentalis; assembly: GCA_023333645.1. Taxonomy (NCBI): domain Eukaryota; kingdom Metazoa; phylum Chordata; class Lepidosauria; order Squamata; family Phrynosomatidae; genus Sceloporus; species Sceloporus occidentalis. Next base: position 568,758 of record JALMGF010000037.1, on the reverse strand, counting down.
AACACAAGCCAAATATTTACCAAGAGCACATCCTTTATTCAGTACATGTAACTGCTAGTGCATGCAACCTTAAGAGAAAAAAATGCCACTGCATTTGGCATTTACTACCTTGGTTAATACATACAGTGCTATGAAAAAGTATTTGCCCTTCCTGATTTCTTCTATTTTTGCATATTTGTCACATATGTTTTAGAACATCAAATTAATTTTAAGATCAGACAAAGACAGGGACATTGCTAGGGGTCTAAAAGATCCAGGGCCAGAGCCCACAGCAGATTTGATAGCAGTGTAGTCCGCTTTGGGAGTGGTCGCTGCTTACACTGCACATATACACATACCCACAAAAATATTTGCAAAGCATTTCTAAATTAACAAATGCGACCAAGTGTATCTGCTTCAGACATACAACTCTATAATATTTACATAAGGACTTTCCCCAGTACCCGGATTGCACCCACAGGATTTGCCCAGATTGCACCCGCAGTTGTCTCCTCTCAGAGTCTCAGATCCTCCCATTCTCATTCTCTCTTCCATTTCTCTTTATCTCAGCTCTCCCTTTGCTCTTTAGCTCTTCTATTCTTTCCTTTTATCTCTGCATTTTTTCCCTCCTTCTTCCATTTCTTTCTCCCTCCCCTTCTCATTGATCCCCCCCACTTATTATCTCTCCTTTAATACTTCCTTTCTATTTTTTAACTTGTTTTATTCTTGTTATCATCCCACCTTTTTCTTTATCTCTCTTTTCTCCCTTTTACCTTTATTACTCCTCTTCTTTCTCTTTACCTAACCTGTTTTCCTATCTCTCCGCTTTCTGTATATCTCCCCTCCTCTTTTTCCTTTCTCCCTCTCTCTACCACATTCATTATATTTTGCTTCTTTTTCCCCATCTTTCCCTGGCCCTCCCCCCAGTAACTTACATATACATAGAGTCTTCTCTCTCAATGAGCTAAGCTTCAAAGGTGTGTAGTATCTCTGAAGTTGATAATCCCTTGGAAATGTGTGAAATAAGGGTATAACAGCAAATATTAATTTGTGGGGCAGTGGGATGTCTGCTGAAACAAGAGACTATTTCTCAGTGATAATGGTGCTATATAGGAGCAGCAATTTTGAAACACTTGATTCCATTCCAAAACTAGTATGGCCCAATATCTATTTGTATTTCTAGGACACATATATTTCTTATTGCTGTCAAAATTGCTGAACTGCAGCATGTGTATGGTATACCTAATTCCCTTCTGTGAGTTCATACATTCTGCATGCATCAGGGGAGCGCTTTACCTGTGCTAGTCAGCAGTATGTGAAACGTATATGTGTCCTGGGAAAAAAGGCTCAAGCATCAAGATTTCCTTGAAATCCCCTGAAAAACAGTCCCATACTGTTATAATTTCTCCACCAAACTTTACAGTTGGCACAGTCAGGCAGGTAACGTTCTCCTGTCATCCACCAAACCCATCAGACTGCCAAACAGAGAAGGGCAATTCCTCATTCCACAGGAATTCCTCATTCCACACATCACCAAATACAATGCCTAGCGTCAGATCGAGTGGTGTAAAGCACGCATTGTACGTGGTGATGTGAGGCATGTGTGTAGCTTCTCGGCTATGGATACTTATTACATGAAGCTCCCGCCGCACAGTTTTCGTGCTGATATTAATGCTAGTTACGCACCATGTGCCTCAGCACTTGGTGGCCCAGCTCTGTGAATTTACGTGGTCTTCGGCTTTGTGGCTGAGCTGCTGCTGTTCCAAAAAGCTTCCACTTTCCAATAATACCACTTACAGTTGTCGTTGGAATATCTAGCAGGGATGAAATTTCACGCTGACTTATTGCAGAGGTGCCATCCTATCACTAAGCTCTTGTCTGTTCGACATACCTGAATAAAGTACTGAAGAGGTACATCCCAATACTTTTGTCCATATAGTGTATATATACATACTAAATTAATACCTTTTTCTGCATCCCAATGCACTCGTCAGGAAGCAAAACCTTTCTGCACGCTGTCATTGTTTGGTGAGCATTTTTGAATGTCAAACTAAAATGATCATGTAAATTTTAACTTGCAGGAAGTTGCTGTTCAAATATAGTGTCTGCCAATTCAATTCACTAATTCTTTCATATGGCTGAAATACAAATGTACAGTTAAAATTGCCGTCACTGTAACTTTTCTTTAATATTGTGGTATAACTATTGCATTATCAGTGTATTCATTATTTTTGTTTTATCACTAGTGAAGATGGGGCACCAGTAAATAGTTTTGCTCAGGACCCCCAAAATATAGAGTTGTCCCTGGTAATAGACCCCCAGCCCAGTGCTGCAGCGGACAGATGAAGATCTGTGCAAACTCCAGTTGTCTTTGCTATCTGTGCCCTCTGATGTCAGGGTCCACGGTATGATGTCATATTGCATAATGTTTTTCAACAAAAAGTTATGGGCAGAACACAAAGGCCTTGGTGAATCCTGTGCAAGCAGGTGCAGAAACCTCTATTGCAGCCTTACCATGTCCCCATTAGATGTAACCAAAACCCAATGTCCAGCTGCTTTGGGCCCGAAGGTACCTCCATCACATATATCTAAACTCTGAGGAAGTATGAGTGGCTCCTTTTTTTTTAGACCAACATATACACAATGGACATTCCTAATGCAATGAGGAGATACCTATGCATCCTATCATCAAATATATTAACTTCTCAGTCCAATTACTGACATCAATACATACCTGTCTAAGAAAAGTGGTACTTAATTAAGATGTTCAGAGAAAGCATAAGACCATAAACATCTGGAGAGGGACTGGCAAGATTTTAGAAAAACAACAAAGGAGCTGTCATTTTGTAGGTCTATGGCACACTATGGATGAAGCATTTTTCTGCCAATTTGCTAAAGAGATGCTCTGTGGGTCTGAAGGCATTGTACGGATAATGTTATGCGAGAACTTGTTGTGAGAGAAACTGTCTTAGCAATATTATTGTATGAATCTAGCAGAAGTAAGGTTACATTTCTGCTATAATGCAAGCTTTAACTATGTCATGACAAAAATATTTAGTAAGGAAAGGTAAATAAAATAGTATTCGGTAATGTAACTAACAACAATATCCTGATGAGTATGGAAGAGTTAACAGAGAAACAATCTGCAGTTCTCTATTAAGCAATTTTCAGTGTCTCTCTGCCCCTCCCTCTCTCTCTCTCTCTCCCTCTCCCTCTCCCTCTAAGTGTTCCCTCCCCTGTCCTAGCCATCTACGATTGTGCAGGGCCATACGCTCCGCTTACTCTCTTTGACAAGGGGGAACCCACAGACACAGCAAGCAATAGATGTGCGCCCCCCAAAAGAGAAAAGGGAAAGAAAAAAAGGAGGGATCCCTCCCACATTACGGCAGAAGAAAGGGAAGGGAGAATGTCGCAGGGAACTGGAGCAACTGGCATTGAATCACTACTGTTACAGCATCAGGACCAGAGTGGGGGAGATGAGGCCTGATCAGGTTGCCTGCTCCTATCTACAGGAGGGGGGTGAGCAGCAGATGCAGAATAGAAAAAAAGCATTCACCATTATAAGACAGCACAATGAGGGGTTAAGGAAGAAGAAAGAATAACATGAAAAAAGGGAAACAATACAGAGGGATTGTAGTAATGCCTATAGCAAAAGATGTTAGGAATATACAATTCTGTATATTGTTCATGTGAGAGACAACGAGAAGGCAGAAATACAGTACAGGGAAAACAGAATGGAAATTAAGGTAGAGTAAAAACACATTAGGAAAAGGAACATGGAAAATAAGAGATGTAAACAGCAGCAAAAAAATAGATTTGATGGAAAAGGAGCAGAGAAGGGGACAAGATAAACAGAGGGTGGAGAAAAGAGCAAGGCTTTAGATGAAGAAAGGAAAATGATGGAGGATGTTAGAGGAATATGGGGAGGATATAGCAAGACATTGATATTTTGTCCTAAATAGATTGGAGAAATTGCTCTTTACTCATTTTATGCTTCTTACACCATCTGTACTTCCCTTTATGTCGACTGATTGTGGATGCAAAGAGGACATTTGTGCATTTGGTTGCCTGGTGAAGACAATCTGAACAGAGACCACTGGCCATCTGACACACTGCAGTTACTGGGAATGTTATCTTAACCTCAAAGCAGGAGAAAATCAGAGAGCAGACTTCTCCATCTTATGAAATCCAAGAACAGATGGACTACTTACCCTTCTAGCAAGGTGAGATAAAATGACTGCCTTTTATCGACACCTTGACAATATTCTAGAGAAAGGAGTAAAGAATGAAATATACTATATATTAGTATAATAACCTTTAACTATAGCTCCTCAAACAGCTCCATATAAGTTCTCTACCTTGAGTTACAGATTAGTTAGAACATATCATCTCACTGACTCACTGTATCTCCCATGTATGTCACTTCAGGAGTGCCAGTCCCCCTTTCGGATGTAAAGCCGTCTTTCCTCCCCTGATGCCCTGATTTCAAATAGGTAAGAATATTTACTTGATATCTGGGCCATCTTTAACAATAATGGGGCCCTATGCAAGCCATCACTAGTATAGAGAGGTTGTGCTACCACATAAGCAGATTAAGCAATTCCTTAGTGCCCCAAATAACCTAAATTACCCTTTAGGACATGAAAGAAATAACACAAATCCCCATTACAGCTTTACTATGTTCCCATTGGCTGTTACCACAACCCAATGGACAACCCAATGGACGGCTGCTGTGGGCCCCGAAGGAACCTCCACCACATATATCTAAAGTATCAGTGGCTCCTGATTTTAAGACCAACATTTACACAATGGCTGTCCCTAATACAATGAGAAGATACATATGCTTCTTACAATCAACTGTATTAACTTCTCAGGCCATTTATTGACATCATTGCATGCGTCTAAGAAAGGTAGTACTTAAACGAGGTGTTCAAAGAAAGCATAAGAGTATGTAGAGACGGGCAAGGACAGCACAAAGTATAAGGAAAACAACCAAGCACTTAAGATGCTTATATGGTTATAGTAATGCTGTCATAATCTTGTTCAATAACTTCTCCATAAGTTCTTCTAGTGCTTGATTTAACCTCTACTTTTAATACAACCTATTACTACACCGTGGCTTCAAATATAAAACATTTATTTCCACCTCTTTGTCCTTCCAGCATAACATAACTCAATATGTAATAGTTTATTAGAATACTTACTTTATTCCCTACCCTTCTTGTTTTCCTCTCTGCCTGCAGATTTTAATCAATATTTATTTCAAGACCAAGACCATCTGCTTTACTACCCCTCACAGACATTGGGCATATTTACTAGCCCCTTTCAGTTTATCCCACATCCCATGCTCCTGTTCCTTTTACTGTAGTAATCACCTTCTCCGAAAACTCATATAGAACACTTTTGTGACCTGAGAAAATTTGAAAGCCCTCCCCCAAAGGGGGCTAAGAAACATTGTGAGGGTGTTTTATAGTGTGAAGGGAGGGGGTGCAGGGCAAGAGGGGTTGCAGGCGTTAAGATGCAGAGCTCCCCCCAGAGGAGAGAGGCTGCAGAGGAGGCTGGAGGCCTCTCTCTGAATCATGTGCTCTCGGGGGGTGGGGAGGACTACGGAACAAGGGGGGCGCTGTGGCAGAGCTGGGGAGAGAGAGAGAATCCGAAGCAGAGTTCGGGCCGTCATCGGACAACTGGAAGGCATCTTACGAGATCTCAAGGAAGTGGCCAAAGAGTTAAGAGAGGTGAGTGCATTATTACATTCAACATTTTGATCAACCCCATCTACTTTTCCATTGATAATGTAGACCTGCCCATACATTGTCTTTCAAACCCACTTAGGTTTTCCCCTGTACCGACTCATCACTTTTCATCTAACTGCATCACTCGTATACTAGTAAGTCTAATTGCCTCATGTTTATGGCTTGGACAGTTTTATTCATCCTCTACAAGCTTTCATGAGTGCCTGGCTGGTTTATCAACACTGAGCCATTTTGTTGTTTTCCACAAGACAGTATAATAAGGAGTCAATGTGTTTGTCTAGTGGATTAGGCTAAAATAACAGCTAGAACACATTCACATATCAAATCCAGAGCTGTTTAAAATGATTGGATTTACTAAAAACATGTTTAAACAATAGCATCTCACTTCCAAAATGCCCTTGTATTTATTTAGCCACAGTCCTTCCTCCTTTCTGACCTGATCAAGGAGAGAGATAATGAGGTCCTTAGAGGAGTCTACCAGGCAGGACAAAAAGGTATTAAAAACAATAATCGACAAAAAATAAGTAATCACAACAAATCAATGAGTATCTGGTATTAAGTGGACTTTATATAGTTTATAATTACTATATCATCAATCCACTGAATATTCACAGTGAGCATCGTACATTTCCAGTAACCATTGTTGACAGTTTGCTTTGTGGTCAAAGCATTTTTTTCCATTAATGTATATTACATGACCACAAGACAAGTTCCAAAGTTCCGTTGACTTATTATCACTATGGCTTTGCCACCATCATCCAAGCCACTCGTCCTAATTATCTTATTAAACTTATTGTGAGCCCCAGGCTGCATAATGATGAAGTATAATGGCTGACCTTATGTTTTCCTCCTTTGTGAATGAGGAACAAGGTTCACCATGTGTCTGAAGTGGGTTATTTAGGTTTACAAGCATAAGTCACAGAGATCCTACAAAATATTTCGAAGACTCAGTCTTGTACAGATGGCTGGTTTCCATGGAAATGACTGTCCTCATATTTTTAGGAACAGAAACAGATGCAATAGTCTCCCTTACCACCAAAATACTAAATAGTGAAATTAATATTAAGAAAGGGAAATAGAATTATTACAGTGCCATTGAAACTGCATCCACAGCAGTATACACAAGCATATTGACATTGTCTCAGCATATTCCATATAGTGCTATACAAAGCTTATTACAAAGCAAGCAATGGGAACTAGGCTGCACAATTCACACCAAGTAGAATGTCTGTGTGCAAAATGTTTTTGGCACATACAGTAGTGATCATTTCAGCTTAAAGCTGCCACCCTTACTAGTAAGGTTGAGTAAGAAATAATTCCTATCACCTACAACACTATTTAATATAAACATGTTAATCCAGAAGAAAATCTTTCACAAAATTCACATACAAAGAGGATTGTTTGAAAGAAGACTCCCACAGTCAAGCACGAGACAATGCTAAAATGTACCATTAATATTGTAGATGATCAACAACACAGTGAAATGCACAAATCCACCAATGAATGAATGAAAGAGAGAATGATTGTAAATTCAGGTCACTGAAAGAATGTGATCACTGTGCAAGGGAAGAAAAATAATTATATGTTTAAAGATGACCAATCTTTCACCAATATTTTGTAATCAAAAAGTGTCAGATTAAAAATAAGGGATACTGATGTCATGAGACACACGCCATTGCCAGAGGGGAAGTAGGCAGGGGGTGGGGTGTACCGCTACACCCATCCCGGAACTCGGAGAAGAGTCTCTGGGCAAAACCTGGAGAGTTACCAATCTACTAGACAAACATTCTGATGCTCTTTACCATACTGCATGTGGTATGAATAGTCTTAACCAACTAGCTGGACACTCTGACTAATGAAAGTCCAAGGAGGAACACACTTGATTAACATTACCATAAAGAGTCAGCTGAATGTGGTGCTTAAGCAGGGAAATATATCACTGACAACAATGGCAGCCTCCAGTTCGGCAGAAAAAAGGAGGTTTATTGTAACAAAATGAGTTAAAACCATGTTTTTGCCTATGCTGACCTACATTACTGTATACAGCACTGTGTTTTATGCCCAAGGAGAATGTTTTGTTCATGGTGTTTCCCTATTAATCAAATCAAAATTGCACAGTTATATTTAAAACGTAGCATAATATTGATCTTTTTATGAATGGCCAGAAGGAGAACTACTCAAAAATAAATTCTACGTTACATTACATTTATTTATATGGCGCAAGCAGATTCCATAGGACTGTTACAATGGGGGATAGTCAAAATGTCTAACAAAGACATTTTAAAATGACAAAAACATCATCACATCTTAAAACATATTGGTTCAGAAGGAAAAGAGGGATCTTCTCTTGTGAGCTAATAATCTATTCTACGAAGAATCAAAAATGTATCTCTGAATCCTTCATGTTATTAAGTTTACTGAAAGGCCATCAACATTATATTTACATGTAAGGGGAGGACGTACTAAAAATGTACAAACAAGCTTACAACATTCTAGGCATAGGTTCAGTGAGATGTTGCAGCCACAGCTGAATTTGTGACTGTGTATTGCCTGTAAGTCATTCTAATTTTATCTCCACAGAGATCTGTCCAGCTGAGCTCTTTAATGTTTGTATAATTGGCTTATTTTCTCCTTCCAAGTGAAACCAAAACCCTTGTAGATTAGTGTAGAACCTCAACTGCAGCATATGCAGATTATTTTAAAGGGAGGAAAATGAATATGCTAACTTATACACATTACAGAATTGTGTTACCAATATAGAGAGTCAAAAGTGTCTTCAAACAAATTACTAAACAAGGAACCATTTGGCCAAGGACAAAAGTACACAACATGGTATCCGCTATATGGCTGATGTGTCATATACAATACATAACATTCTTAATATTAAATCTAAGAGGCAAGCATCATCTTTTGGAGACATTACTTATGTAAAAGTAATATTTAAAGACAATTTCTCAAAGGCCTGCAACATGCCTGCACATGTAAAGGCAATATTCAAAAATATCAAGCCAGCATATCATCCTCATACTGTAATACTTACCTTTAAAAAGACATCTAATGATGTGTATGTGTTGTAGGTGGTGGAGCAAATAGACAGACTCACTTCGGACTTTGAGTTTGAGTTGGACACAGACGATTGGACCCCAGGAACTGTTAGCAGCACATCCAGCAGTGAGAAAGGAGGTCCTCTCTGTGACCTGGGACCCTTGGACTTCCTTAGCTCAGACAGTTGGGAATTCTGTTCTTTCCTCGAAGCCTCCACCCCATCTGATTCTGGAGATGGATCAGATCGCCCCTCTGACTTTAGATTACTTAATGGTGGGGCCACACCCAATGGACCAGACTCCTCTAGTGAAGAAACCCCCATCCCACCACAAAAACCTCCAACAAGGACCCCTGGATCTAGGGACAGGGTTAGGTTTAGTGACAAGGTTCTATACCATGCACTCTGCTGTGATGACAGTGAAGACCCTCCCTTTACACAGGACACTTTGCGGGATACCCCCAGACCTGCAGCCCCCAGTACTGTTTTAAAGAACAAACAAGGAGGGCTGGCTGGAGTCAAGAAGGGGACCAGAAACTGCAGTACCCAAACTGTGTGTGACAAAAGCACCCAAACTGTGCTACCATATGTGCCGAAAAAAGGAAAAGATAAGCGCTAAGTGACGAGCAAGAATATAGTGGACTTTAGTATAGTAAAGGAAAGTGGGCAGGAAACAAAACAGATTGGTGTAGATTTAAAGGTAAATGGTACAAGGTATGGAAGTAAGTCTGGACTGTAACAGAGATATGAAAAACATTTTGTATTAGAAGAGTGAGAGGGCTGAGTGTAACATAATAAACAGTATAGGGGATGAGGTGTGTAGCATGGGCTATATTCAAGCTCTTACCAATTATGTATTATGGGCAATATATGGTGCACTTTTTAACCTTTCATATAAACTGGGGGGGGGGCAGGAGAGACTCATACCCCACGCTATAACCTCACATCCCCTGCAGTGACCTCACATCTTTCTGTTCCTTGTACCAGCAAAATGTTCACGTCACATCTATACTATTAAAGAGTAAACTAAGTTAGATGAATAGTATTTGAAGAAATTGGGGATGGGGAGGGTCCAACTTAAATCTCTAAGGGTATCATGGATGAAAGATGGTCATTCCAAAGATGCTCTGTGTAGGAGCTTTGTGGAGAAAAAAAAACAAAAGCAATAACAGTATCTGGTTTATTTCAAGACTACGAATGTGGTCCTGTTGTGTACTCCTTACCAGTTCATTTCTAAATGGTGACAGATGAAAACTCTGAGGTCTTATTACCCAGGACAAAACTCATGTATAAATGCATATTAATAGCTCCACTTACTGTTGCTCAAAATATAAAATACACTGAATCTAATTTCTAGTGCAAGATAGTGAATGCATAATCTATGATGTCATGAGTGCAAAGACAAAGTCATCTTTGACTTTGTTCATACACTACATCAGTTCATACAATATAAAAGGAAGGTGGCCTATGAGTGGGGCCCTGCCTCTTTTCTTGCACCCAACATTTTTTCAACATCAATACAAATACAAGATAATGAATTTAAAATAAACCAAAACAGTTATATTTATAATATAATATTAATATAAAGTAGGGCACAGCAAAATATTACCACACAACACAGGGATGAAAAAAGGAGCTGCTTAAGCTCCACTAAACTGACCTAGAGTTGCCTTCAGCCATTGCACTTCAATACACTTCCTTATTGTCTGGGACGGTTGTCCTCTGCCGAACAGAGTCAGTGGGGGAACAACCACATTCGCAGAGGCTGCAACTGTGACATAAAGCAACCTGAACAGCTAATCTGAACACACTCTGTGACCTAAAGCCCCCTCAACGCTTCCTGTCTGGGTGCAAAGGCCAACACTGAGAGGATCTGGTTTAGAACTGGATTAATCAGGTAATATGCATATCTGCTATATATATATATATATGGCTCCCCCAATGGCGTAACTACAGGATGATCCACCATAACTGCATCCTAAGGGGCCTACCTGTTGGGCTGAGTGGGTAAAATGTATTTCAAGGTTTTTTTCCTGTATTAGAGTGCATGCAGCTTTGACATGAATTGAGTGGCGTAGACCACACTGGAGAACCTTAGCCCATACCCAGTTCCTCTTTGATAAGACTTTTACTTTGGAGTTTAGAAACCATAGTGTTCCTCTTGTCCTCAGCTATTTTAGTAGCTTTCATAACCTTCACATATGTCAGAAATTAAAAGAAAACATGCATGACCAATACAGATATGTAAGACTAACAAATAAACATAAAATGGAATATTTTACATAATGTCCAATCAATATGCAACTGCCACACCTAGTACCGATACCTACACTATGCTTCTGGCTCAATGGTACAGGGTGATTTTATAGTCTGAGGGTTAGTCAAAAAACAGCATATTAAAGGAGCAGACTAATGTCCCATGCAGCCTCACCAACAAAATTGTATATTAAAGTTCCTTGCATGTGATGTAGTACTTATTTATAAGAGAATCTGCACCTCCAGAGCTGCCTACACCCTCCATGATACCATTTTTTCCACCATTGGTCAGCTTAAAGCAGCCAGAGTCAGGAAAGAGGCCTCATTGAAATCAATACGAACACTTTCTTTATATGAGCACCAGGGGTCTCGTTTAGACCTGACCTAAAACACCCAATACCTACACATCTCTTGCGAATTAATGATCTAAAGAGCAGGGAAAGAGTCAAATGCATGGGTATTCTGCAGAATCCCTCTGTGCATTTGGAATGGGAAAGCCTTTAAATGGATCACTCAGCTATCATATGAATTACTGTAAACCTATGATGACTGGAGTGTCCCTTTAAGCATAACAATTTTCACACCACACCATGTAATCACAAACCAGTCAAATCCCACTATATGAAACATCTCAATCAAGTGACTGTCCCCGGAAACCAGGCTCATTTGCTCACCATAGTGTAGCTACAACATTCTCAGACTTGCACTAAAAACTATTGGTCTAGAAATTTTTGAAATTGGAAACCCCACAACACTAACCCAGAGACCCAGAGAGCAACTTGTTGGCCATTTGTGACCTAATACCTAAAAAACATTTACACAACACCTGTGGTGTGGATTCTCAGATTCATCATCTGTTCGACATCTCATACCCAAAAACATGCCTATCATTTAAGAGCTAATGGATGAGGGGTTTCAAAATATATCTTGCATTTTCCGGAACATTAACAGTGTTAGGCACTGCTGAAGCTATTCAATCTAAAAGCAGGTAGAGCTTTAAAATATATATATATTCTATATATATCAACCTGGCCTTCAGTTCATGATACATTAATTGAGTGTCTCTGTGTATATGAAAAGACTGGTTCAGTTAATGTCCTTGGAATCCCAGAAGACATTTAAAATGCAGAGGACAGTAGGCTATGGCAATTATTAATAGCAAGGCAAGACGGGTTGTACAGAATCATTAATTATGTCACTATTGCAGCTGTCCCACCCTGCCTCGGATCATGCTCCTCCAGAGGTGTTTTTAATTTTGGGAACCTGAAATAATGGTGGTTATAGCATTCCATGGTAGCAGCTATCTTAATTTTCTGTTTTCATGATATGCATGATACTAACCCCCTCACTCCCTATTTAGCTTTTCCTTCCCCCTTCATAGGACCTTATGATGGGCTTGGAGAATGAAGGGGATGGAGAAGGAAGAGGATGGGAAACATTGTTCAGATGAGACATCACCTTACTATAAAAAAATAAACATTTTTTTTAAAGCAATGAAACAAATTCAGAAAAAAATACTAATGATACTAAGCAACTAGTGATACTAAAAGCTGTGCAAATGACAGTTCTAGTCATCCTTGTATCAGTAGAGGCACAGTATGACTGCCTTTTGGCAAATTCCCCTTTGAAATAATATGTAAATTGTTGACAGCAAAGCAAGAAATTTTCATTTAAAAATGAATGTGACAGAAGTATGACAGCAGTTATCTAAAATTACCAAAACAGCAGCCTCAAATATTTGCCTCTGTACAGCTAAGGAGCATGAAGATCATCTCGGTGGTATAGGACTTTATCTACCCTTGTAAAACAGCTGTGATTAAACAACATTTTGCACATCAGTGCCCCTGTCCTATATATAGATCTGATTCAAAGTATCTGGCTTTCATTGCCTTGTGATTGTCATCACGCAGTTGTTGCAGCTTTGTCAACTGCACATCCATAATGCAAATCTCCCAATCCCAAATCGATTGGATTGAGATCTGGTGACTGTGAAGGCTATTGGAGTACAGTGAACTCATTGCCATGTTCAAGAGACCAGTTTGAGATGATGTGAGCTTTGTGACATGGTACATCATCCTACTGGAAGTAGCCATCTGAAGATGGGTACACTGTGGTCATAAAAGGATGGACATTGTCAGCAACAATGCTCAGGTAGGCTGCCGCGTTTGAACAATGCACAATTGGTACTAAGGGGCCCAAAGTGTGCCAAGAAAATGCCCCGCACACCATTACACCACCACCAGCAGACTGAACCATTGATACAAGACAGGATGGATCCGTGCTTTCATGTTGTTTACGCCAAAGTCTGACCCTGCCATCCGAATGTCCCAGCTGGAATCGAGACTCATCAGACCAGGCAACGTTCATCCAGTCTTCCATTGTCCAATTTTGGTGAGCCTGTGCAAATTGTAGCCTCAGTGGACAGGAGCGGCACCCGGTGTGGTCTTCTGCTGCTGTCGCCAATCTGGTTCAAGGTTCAACGTGTTGTGCATTCAGAGATGGTATTATGCATACCTTGGTTGTAACAAGTGGTAATCTGAGTTACTGTTGCCTTTCTGTCATGTCGAACCAGTCTGCCCATTCTCCTGACCTCAACAAGGCATTTTCGTACACACAACTGCCGCTCACTGGATATTTTATTTTTCGGACCATTCTCTGTAAACCCTAGAGATGGCTGTGCTAGAAAATCCTGGTAGATCAGCAGTTTCTGAAATACTCTGACCAGCCCGAATAGAACAACGCACAGGAATCATACTTAAAAGGACAGAAAGGGAACCATGGTCAAAGCTGGTAAGTGGGCATCATGCAAACCAGGTTTTTGGTCCCACAAAACCACAAACCCAGCAGGATAAGTACTGTATTCATGCTGTGCAGCACAGACACATAAATTATACAGCAACAAATATGCAGCAATCGGGGTAAATGGCTTACGTGCCCTATAATTAATCCACCTTACATCCAAGAAAAGAATTAAAGAACCACTTGTGCAAAATGTACTTTTACCGTTCATGTGTTTTTCAGTCCCATATACGATGCATTGTTCAGATTAACTCCACCTACTCTCTAGTTGTTCTTATAGATTATTTGCCACCTAAAAACGTGTCCGTAAATCCTTATGGCATCTTGAAAACCACAGGCTTCCTTGTAAATTCCAGTGGGTCTTTTGTCTTTCTTCTTTGTTTGGCCAGCACACCCCTATAACTTGCTTACAACCTCTACAGATCATCTACACCCTATCAACTCATCCCCATTCAAGCAGTCCTCTCATACTGTTTCACTACCCCCTCAACCAGCGACAAACTGGTTTTCCATCTTCTCCTCTTGTACTAGTTTGTTATTGTTTGTGATTTTTACATTTATCCTACCAATTTTAATTTGAAACACTACAGAATCTGCTGGCGCTATACAAGTGTAATGTAATGTATTATATAATAAATCACAAGCAGCACTCAGTGTATTTAAACAGAACAGTCCAGCTGTAGCTTCATGTAAAATTCATACAGGAGTCTTTTTTTATGGACTGTATCACATTTTACTACATACAAGTTAGTGCAGATATTCTTTAGTTTTTGGAGAACCCTGGCTCTACTTGTATGATGCATGCTTAACGCTTCTGGCACATATGCTCCCTGAAATCTATAGAAGTAGCTGCAGCCAATTCCATGTATAATAGGTGAGTGCTGCGATTGGCTGCAGTTACTTAAATTCACTTTAATGGAAGAACTACTTCAACTGTGCAGGAGTTTTTTCCAAATACAATAAATTAAGAATGCTTCAACTGAGCCATATACAATAAATAAAATGGACTCTACTGTGTGAAAAGAGAAGCCTAAACACAACAGGTGTCTATCTGTAGATTGGCAATGAACAACTGAGTGATAAAATGGAGTACAGGTTTCTTTATTTAATATTCTACAAAACAATAAAAAATGAAATTGCCCACAGGCATGTGCATTGCATTAAAGGCACTGTATTGCAGAGTTTTTTCATGGGATCTTGTAGATTTTCTCTTCCCTTCATGTCACATTTGGCTGTCACGTGAGACATATCCGACCAGCAGATACGAAGGACAAAACATACACATATTTAAGAAATACTAACACTCAGGACAAATTAATAGGGAATTGGGAGACCAGAAAAGTCATATCATGACACTCACCCAACCATTGCACAGTTCCCACAGTCCAGTAAAATTAAACAGTGTTTCTATTAGACAGTTCAGATGCAAGTCATCTGATTTGCTGCAGCTTCCAATTAACCTCAGGCTTTTTGTAGTACATACATAGTAACATGAAGGAGGTAGATGCTACAACCTCATATGTTCACCACTTGTCATTCAGACTCTTTTCTGGGAATTAAAATTGTTAACTTTTGTAAATGAACAAGATCTTGTCCATTATATCAGATACTAAAGTCACATAATACTCTTTTCTGATGCAACAATATTTAAACTATTAACATTCGTGTATTAATAGTATTCCCTTAAACACTACTTAAAAAAAAAAAAAAATTATAAAATTACGTTCGTCATGTATTCCAAGGGAGGAAAAAGTCCTTAAAAGGGTCCTAGTAATATCCAGCAAATGTCTGGTGTATTCCAATGCCCTCTCCAAATTCTGCATTGAAGATCATATTTATGATGTCATACTGCATATTCTCACTCTATGTACTGTGCATCATCATCTAGAAAGAAAAAAAGCTACAATTACCTCTGTGTTCAATTTAACAACTCCTAATACTAAAAATGTTTATTTCTCAATAAAAAAAATGTAAACGTCTTAGGCTTTCAGAGTGTATAAATATTGAATATCTACTTATACATTGCTACCTCATATTACATATACATTATAAAAATCTGTTTAGATTTACTGATCCACGTATCCCCCCCCTTGTATTAATTGCTGTTCAAAACGAACGTCAACGGCCATTGCATTTATTACAGGAAGCATCTAAAAGTATTTGTAAAAACAAAAAAAAAATCATGATAAACAAACCCTCCATGCTTTATGTAATATCCCATAACTATTTTTGTGGGGCGCAGGCACAAAGTTCACAGTGGCTACCTTACCTTCTGCTGCTGAATTGGATTTCAAAGGCTGCATAGCTGCAAAACAGAATAAAAGCTGTGATTTCTTTCTAAGGTACCCAAGGAATGTAGCTCAGGTCTTGTGTGTTTCAAACATTGTACACAGTCAAAACGATATGTGCTCAAAATGTTGTATATTTGTGTAAGCTGTTCATAGGAACATAATATAAAAGCAGAAAAATGCTTAAAAACCAATAGATTAAAATAGCCGTTACAATTAAAGGATATAACATACATATTGGGAGAAAACATGAGTGGGCTCAACAAATTAAAAGGGGAAGTTCACTATATGACCAAAAGTATGTGGACACCCACAACCATTGGCTGTATCTGGTGTTTAAAATTAAGCACATAGGTAGCCATCTCCATAAGGCAAACATTGGCAGTAGACCGGCTCATACTGAAGAGGTCAGTGATAAAATGTGGCATAGGACGCCACCTTTGCCACAAGTCAGTTTTTGAAATACCTAAGTGTAATTATTGTGAAGTGGAAGTGTCTAAGAGCAACAGTTTAGCAACAAAAAACACTCACAGAGCAAGGCTGCAAAGTGGTAAGGAGTGTAAAAAATGCCTGTCCTCTGCAGCCTCATTTACTGCAGAGTTTCAAACTGCCTCTGAAAGCAACATCAGCAAAAGCAGCTTCATAAAATGGGTTTCCATCGGCTGAAGCGGCGTAAAGCACATTGCCCCTCAACTCTGGAGCAGTGGAATCATGTTCTTCGGAGTGATGAATCAAGCATCACTATCTGAAAGTCTGATGGAAGAATCTGGGTTTGACTGGTGCCAGGTAAACACTACCTCCTGCAATGTATAGTGTCTACTGTTTGATGAAGGAGAGATGATGGTCAATTGTATGCTTTCACTTTTGTGGCACCAGTTTGGGAAGCGTGTACATTTTTTTGCACGACTTCTCGATTTTGTCTTTATTTTTGTTAAACAAATTATGACACTGTATACAATGTCATGTGTTCATCTGAGGTCATATTTACCTAATTTTTAGACCTGCTTAGGAACAGATTGTTGTTATGTAGTGATATTTAAAACCATAGAATTCAAGAGGGTGTACTCTCTTTTTTCACATGATATATTTTAAAAGCATTTTTAACCAAAAAAAGTGGTAGATAGATGTAACAGGGCTTCCAGCAGAATTAGTTGACATTAATATAGCAACAGAAATTAAAAATGCATGAGGGACATATGGTGGTACTGCTGTTAAAAGCAAGGCCAAGAACAAACTAAGATTTGTTGTTTCTATAGGAGATAGAAAAAGGGGAAGCGATATAGAAAAAAATATCTGTTTCTTTATAGAATGCTTGGAGGATAAATTACAAAGAGAGGATACAAAATGCAGTGTTTACTGTACGTGGTATTTGGTGGGGAAAAATTGCCATGAATTTACCAGTTTTTAATTCTCCATTCTCCTCGTGTTCCTCATTATCTGGAGGGGAAAAAAGGAGATAAAACAGCTGCAGATACACAACCTGCATAAAAACAGAAATATAATCCACCCTAGATGCCTGTGACGCCCCCCCCCCCCCCCTTGTCCCACTCATAACTACATACAATGGCAGATCATTCCAACATACCGGCCTCAGCCTGCTCCTCCTCACATGTCTGTTTCAGCTGCTTTCTGCAAACACATGCAAGTGCCACGAGGAGACCAATAAGGCAAACACAGAGTCCCACGGTCACCCAAAGGGCCACAGGAGGAAATGGGAGATTTTGGCCTGGAAGAAAAGGGCTATCAGTCACAAAACCCTGCATGCACAGATCTAGCTTTATACGTTTTATATCCAGCACACCAAGTACCAATTCTGATCTTCTGTTACACTAATATAGGACACGTGGATACAAGTCACAGTCTGACACGTAACATAAAAGGACTTATCACACACACTGACCTGTGACAGTAAGAGAGGAGTGTGTCACTTCTTTCAGCACCGGATTGTACACCAAGCATGTGTATGTGTCATTGGTCTCCAAGGTAACAGCGATACTGCTGTGAACATGGAACAAGCCCTCCTCATTTGCTACGTGGGATGTGGTAATATTCTCAGTTAGGTTACGTCCCCTTCCATCTTGCCAAAGCAATTCAACCTCTGGGTAGCCACGATAGGTGTGACATGTCACGGTCACTTTGTCCCCAGGCTTTAAACCTCCACTGGGCTCCAAGTGGAGGGTGGGTTTGGAAAAGGAGGCTGTTAAAACAAAACTATTTTATTGTCCATGAACATAACATTATTTCCAATAGGTTACCAAAATTAAAATATGGTTGATGATGCCAGTTGATTTATAGACTGCAGTCTTAGTATGTCACCTGCCGGGAACAGCTGTATATAAAATAGCCAAGGCTCACCTGCCACTTGTAATGTCACAACATCCAAACTTGAGTTCTCCACATTCACAAAGCAGGTGTAGGTGCCTTCATCTGACAGACGGACTGCCCGGAGGAGAAGTGACATATTGCCTTTAGACAGTTCCATGGGCATCAGCTGGGTACGATTTCTGAAATCTGGGTCCTGGTATTCCAACTGTTCCTGGCCACGGGAGAAAGAATGAACATCCTGCAAGTTTGTCAGCTTCCAAAACACACTGAGGTTCTGCAGTGTGAAGCCAGCTGGGGGTACAAACCAGCATGGGAGTGTAACATCTTCACCCAAAAGTCCTACAACAGGGACATCTGGGACATGTAACTTAAGAGCACCTGGAGCACACAAAAAAAGCGGTAGATAGAATTGGGTGAGAATATAAAGGGTAAGAAACAAAAAAAACAGTATTATAATAAAAAGTACAAGACAGGAAGAAATCAGTGAACCTCATGTGGCGCTTTAACCTTCTATGTTCTGCTCATAGATATCACATTTGACGAAATGACATGGAACAATAGGGCTGTATCCATTTTCCTTCACAACTAATGTGAAACAGTAGGAATGACTTGTCCTGCTGATGATGTATTTCAAAGTAAGATGGGGTAGTGATCATATTCTATTCGTGTTAAGTCCCTGTCCAGCCAAGGAAAAAAAATTAAAAAATAAAACGTACTTGCCAGAGGGTGCAGAAGCAGGATCAAGCACAGAACAGACATTTCTGAACGCTATCTTGATCTAAAGAAAAAGAAAGGGAGAAACATTACGCACAGGACTACAGCGGCATAGGTAGTACCATTCATTGTGCTTCATTGTGCCTCACATATTATCTTTTATTTATATAGCGCCAACAAGTTACACAGCGCTTCTTACACTACATTTATTCAAGGGGTATGACAAGACTAGAATTGACAGACTAAGACAAACAGATACATCTTAGCCATTTCAGAGGTAGATTCACTAAAACTTTCTTTGCGAGCGACTTGGACATTTCACTTACGCCGACTACATTATGAAGAGCCCAGAGGTTTTTTCCTCTCCAGGAGGGGCTGACAGGCCATGCATAATATATAGTTAAATGGGCAAGATAATTACATACAGCAATACCCACATCTAGCAAAAGCTTACACCTTAACTACATATATATATTTTTTTTGATGTCTGACAAACACAACGTACAAAAACAGCGTAAGGTGTGCTCAGCTTCCATAGATAGTTCGCTCACTTCACTTGCTAACGCAGGTGGAAAAGCTGCAAGTTACTAGAGGAATTGTCTTAAATACCCCGCGTAAATAGTAGTTCATCCACTACTATATCATGTAATGGTATAGTAACACCGTAGACAGCTTACCGAGTTATGTAAACATAGTGTTATTGTATATGGGAAAGACCCTGTTAACTTTATTTGTGTTTTAAAATAGCTCATATAGCTTCAATAATTTTAATTAAAATAGATTTGTTTGTTTTTTAACATACTTGACTTTTCCCTTAAGCACAATATTACAGCGCAGACATCCTACTTCCGTAAAGGGTAATTTGTGATATTTATAAAGAGCCGTTGTTGACAAAGTGCTAATATGACATTCAGCAGGAACACTGCATTGGTTTTCCCAGTGACTGTAGTAGTTATGGAGTGCAACCTTGAATACGTTCATTTTTTTCGCTCTATTTTAAAACACCACAGCAACTTACAAAATGTTAGCATATTAAAAGGTCAAACTTTTTATAACACTGGTAACACAAAGGACGTTCAGTTTTGTCCGAGAGCAGAGTCTGTATTTGTTGACATGGTTCCCTCTGGATCAATATTTCCTCGGTGATTGTTACAAATATCTTTTTGTTTAGACAAATGTAATTAACTCTGTAAAATAAACCGATTTCATTCATTTGGCCAGCTAATCCTAGGTTAGTCTTGGCGTCGTCCCTCGTAGTGAGTTCTGTGGTCACATTCTGCAATATTTAGTCAAGATGACCACTGCAAGATGCGCTTACCCAGTGTTCTGTTAATGCGGTCTAACTGAGGGGTATTTCAGGACAGTTCTTTTGTCTACGGGTAAAACCTTTAGAGCTACAAAAACCTCTCAACCAGTCCCCAGAGATCATGGGGGTGGAAAAAGCTATTTTGGCTGAGACTGTGTAGGTCGGCAGGGAAACGCCTGCTTATTGATGGTTACACAGGATTTCCACCCACATCCTGTTATCTTTTGCCAATATCAATCCCCCAAACGCTTCCTTTGTATCACTTTTTGCCTGGACCGGGCACATAATCCTGTTCAACTCTATGGCAGCCCATTCCAATTACTTTAACACGCATTTCTAGACTTGCATAGCGCCAACAATTTACCAAGTGCTTCTTACAATACATACATTCAAAGGTTATGACAGCACTAGAACTAACGGTAATGGGCACACGTAAAGGCTGCTTTGTTACCCATCGGCCTCCTGTAGGAGCGTACATCTAAACTTTGTGCACAAAGCCATCATTTTCCTCACACCATACACAGCAGAGACAGGATACCTGTGGACGGCAGGCTGTTAATGCCTACTCCATCACCCTCAGCCAGCAGGAAAAGGGAGTTAAAATCTACAAAAATAATCTCGTTAATATAAATCTTAATATAAATTAGCAGACTAATAGTCTCTTCGTCTTTGTAATTTGCGCTCATTTCACCGCTAGCTGTAAAGCTCTTCGCGCCACTGGCTTGTTAGAGCAGGGCCCTCCTTTCTGTATGTTATGCACTACTTGTTACGTCCTGTTTATTCATTATCATACTTGGGAACTCCGGGAGGACCGCCGCTTCTCCAGATCACACCAGGTCTCAGGAGCGGCGTTCTGACATGCCCCGTTCCTCGCCCATTTAACAGCACCAGTGGGACCTCCTGCCCACAAGAGCCAGAGAAGTTGGCAGGTCTGCTCATTACAGCGCTGCGGAGTATGATGGCGCTATATAAAACAAATAATGATATCACTGTGTATCAATACTGCGTATCCTGCATTGAGGGCGTCGCGTGTATAAGTGTACCGGGTATTACTTTGCAAACCGATTAACGAGCAGTGTACGAGGCATGTGAGTGCACAGTATGGGTCCCTGTACACCCAGCACATCACTGCAATGGCTGGGGCTCTTTTAACACTCAGGACTCCTCTGGATGAGCTCTCGATCACGTGTAACCCACAAAGACAGCGAACTCCTTATGTCACACGGCACGTCCCGTCCGAGCCACGTGTGCCCCGTATTCATTATATACCGATGGGCAATACGGCCAATAAAGAGTATAGAACCCTTCTGCCTGACCTGATGCGACCGGGTGTTCCGCCCCGACTCCACCCCAAGCACACAATGCATTAGTAACTTACCGCCCAGCGCTAACAATCAGGCTCGGGGCTATTACAAGACTGGAGCTCTTTGCTTCAGACTCTTTTACTTTCCCCACAGACGGGTTTCCGTAGCCGCAGGAAACTCCCGATTATTTCTCCCCGCTAACCGGAGACTCCATGCTTTCCTTCTCCTCCCCTCCCATCCCGTTTGTGATATCACTGGGTGTGTGACTGAGGGGGAGGGGGGAGAAAGGGTAGACATTTGATTGGCTTATGTCCTGTGACAAACCCGCTTCAGGGTAGAAGAGGTGGCATTTAACCCCTTTTTCACCCCCTACGCCGAAATAAACACATATTACCGTTACTTCTGAGTTTCCAGACCGGGCGCCTGAGCTCAGAATAAGGATTTATTATTCGCTCCACCTTCTGAATGTTGGGATAACCCCCCCCCCCAGTGGCTAGAGTTTTGCTAGAATTGGGAAGAGCCCTATAAACAAGTTTACTTAGAGAAAGACTTTAAGCTGTTCACACATATTTACCCGAAGGGAAGTTTTTAATTAGAAGAAAAAAACTAAACTTTTTCCATACATTCCACCCATACCTACCATTTTTCATGAGACAATTTGGACAGTTATGAGACTGAAACACCTGACATGCTGGATGATATGCAAACCAAATAGTAAAAGTAATGAAGAAAATATTATTATAAACAGTTTTTGAAAGCCCTAACCCTTGTAAATGTATCTAATATTATTTATTGTTTTACAGTATATAGCTTTATACTTGCTTTCATTTGGAGGGGTAAGATGGTGAGGCACCTGTGATCTCAGTTACTGATGTCTGTGTGTAAGCAGGGATCAGACTTTTTTGCCTGCATGCTGTCCTGCTGATCTCACAATAGATTAGATGGCAGCATGCAGAGACACATCGTTTGTTTCTTACTATACTTGGCATGGTTACAGGCAGCAATATTAGATGACATGCTCCATGCACCAATCCTTGTCCTAAGGACAATCACAAGCAGCCTTGGCTTCCCAGGTGAGGCCTCAGTGTTTAAATGTAACAGAAGTGTTGTGTATACTTAACATGTGAAACCGCTGCCAGGGTAGGTAAGAAAAAAACATTTCTGTACACTACATAAATGTTATTGGCAGGCTCAGGGCTGTACCTGTGCTTATCACTCACCTTTATTGCCACTTATGCGGCTTGGTCCTATCTCATAATTATATTAACTTGTGTATAAGACAGGTCAGTTCTAATAGAACAAACCCCTTTATTTGGGCTTATCATTCCAGTTCACACTGGTATCAGATGAATTGTCAGGACTATTTTAAAGGATTGCTGGGGCCCTACACATGTGATTGTACATGGACTCCACTGGGTCTCCAAGCACAAACACATAGATATCTTTATTCTTCTTCCTGCTGTCCCAAAACAACATCTTTACTTCTAAGCATTGCCTTTCCTGTTCCTGAAGCTCAGTCTTCTTTCTCTTCCCCAGTTGGGCACAAGGGCAGCTACTGTGGCATGCCCAGGCAGTGGGCATCTGCACCTTGTTGTCCTGCTTCAAAGATGGAAATGTGAATCTGTAGCAGGTATTATACTTATGTTTCTCTGTAATCTTTCCATGCTCATGATATTAATGGTTGTCATTTACAAGAGGACCCTGATGTTTTCTACGTGTCTTCTAACAAATACTTTGCTTACAACTGCATTTCTTCCCAACCATTAGTGTCTCCAGTACTTCACCTGTGCTGCCCCTGTTACCTGTGCTCATTTGGTCAAACTCTCACCTACTTAATCTACTTCACGAAATTTACCATAAACCTATACTGAAATAAGTCATCTGTTCCCCCAAGCTTTGAGGCAACCTAGACAACCTAGTTATTTTAAATGACACGTTAATAGGAGTAGCAGTTGGAAGACAACAACTACTTGCTACCCTTGAGATTTGTGAAGGCATGAGACCTAAGCAGGCATTCAACATTGGTGACAGCACACATACAAGATATACAAAATACAAATTGTTGTACAAGTGGGGGGGCAATGGCTTGTTATGATTTCACTTTCAGCTTCAGAAAATCACTAATGGACATGAAGCCATATAATATAGCAAAATAAATAGTGATATTACCTTATACATATTTGATTATTATTAGTCAGGAAATCTCACTTTTTTATGCATTTCTTTTTAGATTGTGCCACAGACCAAACGGATATATTCAGGAATACAATCATTTGTTTTTTACAGGTCAACAGACTCAAGAACAACAAGTTGGCATTGATGACTTCGCTATCCACTTAAAGCTTGCAAGGGCGGATATGAGCCAGCATGAATCACTGTTTTGCAAACAAAATCCTTGATACTAAACGCTGCACAAATTAATGAACTAATAGGACAGACAGCAACAGCAGCAAATGGTCATTCTGTAGCAATATGCATTAACATTTGTTCATTTTTATCAATTTTTTTACATTTTGAATTTGTTTTAATTTGTGCTGTCCCTCTATTGTAATACCACTAAAGATTATGCTGGCACAGGGGTAAATAGCAATAGAGAATCTACAACTTCTGTGATACAGAATGCTTTTACAATCAGATCATTGTGTAAATATAAGGTGAAAATGAGAACATCCACACTTTAGAACAAATTTGCTCAAGGGTTAGGTAGATTGTAGTCTAATACCTACAATGCAAAACAGAAAATAGGTGGTATTCAATACAGAGCATAGAGGACCCTACCCTACAGAGCAGAGTAGAGTCTAATAGGTAGGGTCCAAGCAATGGTGTAACAAAAACAGCCGGGCCCTCTGCGAGACAAAAGGTTGGGGCCTCCAAGCTTCCACTACACACACAGTAACATACTTATAGACACACTAACATACTTAGACTAACACATACACATACTAACATAAATACAATAACATACTTACACAGTAAAATACATACATAACTTACACCAACATATGTAACCAGGGCCGGCGCTACCTATAGGCAAAGTAGGCCCCCGCCAAGGGTTTTGCCTAGTGTGGCAAAAATCCTTGCACCAGCCCTGTATGTAACTAAACTACACAGGGGAGGGTATGTCCCCAACCGGTGACTAATATACCTAGTAGAACACACACTCACCATAACAGACCCACACACACAAAACAGCTTTACTTAATCATCATACCTCACACCTATCACACATGACTCCCTTCTGCCTATCACATAACACACCTGACATCTATCACACATGACTCCAATAACACATCACTCCCATCTCACCTATCACACATAACACATGACTTCCTCACACCTATTACATACTCGCACCTATAATACATCACAACTCACTTTCACACCTATCACATACCACAACTACAGTCAGGCCCGGACTGGCCATCGGGCTCACCCGGCATTTGCCCGGTGGGCCGGGTTGACGTAGGGGCTGATGGAGATGCAGCTCCAGGCCCCTACATTAAAATAGGCCCAGTCAGGACTGGACTGACTGGGCCTATGCGGCCGTGCCCACCACTCTAGGGGGCCGGGCAGCCCCCACCAGGGCCGGCCTTAGGGATGTGCGGCCGCACAGGGCGCCACTGCGGCAGGGGCGCCTGCCTGGGACTTAAATTAAAACATGGGGATTTCTTTTTGTTTTTTAAACTTTATTTAACATCCTCCATGTTAAATAAAGTTTAAAAAAACACACACAAAAAAACAATGTTTTAATTTAAGTCCCGGGCAGGGGAGCCAAGCGGTCGCTCGTGAAGTTTTCAGCAACCGTTCGGCACCCCTCACTCTTCGTGACTCCGTTGCGGTGCTGGCATTTCATCTGTGAAGCGTGCATCGCGGCAGAGTGGGAAGCGCCCCCACCGCAGGACTCCGGCAACAAGGTAAGTGGGGGGGGTGCAGTGAGAAGGAGTAGAGAGGGGAGGTGCAGTGAGAAGGAGCAGAAGGGGGCAGTGAGAAGGAGCGGGGGGGTGCAGTGAGAAGGAGTAGAGAGGGGTGCAGTGAGAAGGAGCAGAGGGGGGTGCAGTGAGAAGGAGCAGAGGGCGGTGCAGTGAGAAGGAGCAGAGGGGGGGCAGGGAGAGGGGATAGATAGTGAGAAGGGGTACATATTGAGAAGTGGGGAAGGGGGTACATAGTGAGAAAGGGGGGAAGGCAGTGAGAAGGGGAGAGGGGGTACATAGTGAGAAGGGGCAGTTAAGAATGGAAGGGGGAGAGGGGGTAGTGTGAATGTGTACGAAAATGAATGAATAAATGTGTGGATGAATTGTGTGAATGCATACGAGAATTAATTTAATTAATGTGTGGATGAATTGGTTGAATGATTTGTGAGACTGCATTAATGAATATGTGTAAATGATTTGTGTGAATGAGTGAGTAACTGTGTAAGTGTTTATGTCTGTCATGAATGTTTAAATGATTTGGGGAAATGCAAAGATGGCACATGAAGGGTGGGCTGTTTGCAAACAAATATGTCTTACACTGGGCTGTTAGGGGACAAAGTTGGCTCAGGCTGGGCTGTAATGTGTGTGTAATTTGGGTGCTGATCAGGTTCTATGTGGGCAGTGTGGACACCAGGGCTGGCTTTGGGGTGTGCAACCTGTGATCTATGCTGTAATTTAGGGGGTTATTTATACATTTAATGCTGAGTTTACATGTGAATCCCAATTGATTTATAGCTGCAAAGCTGGGTGTGTGTTATTCTGTTGATCTGTATCTAGTACGCTCTGTCTCCATACATTATTATTGTATACCTACAAATAAGAGGGTTTGTATTTTTGATTCTGTTTATCTATACCTTCAACGCTGAGTTAACGTGATTTTCAATTGATCTATACCTGCAAAGCTTGGTTTTTGTGTTGATTCTGTTGATCTATACCTGTTATGCTATGTTTAAGCATTCCTGAAAATATAGGGTTTGTATGTGAGCTATATATGCAAGTACTGTTTATATGTGTTTGATCTATAGTTGACAGGGAGGAAGGAAAGGAGAGGTATGGCTTAGTGAATGAGGGACAAAGGGACTGGGAATGATTTCAGGGGAGAGGACCTCTCAAAGTCATGGTCAGGGTGAGAAGGGGGAAGACTGAACTGACTATCACAGTCTTCCCCTAATCTGCAGTCAGTGTGGCAATTTTTTTTGTGTGGTAGTGGAGGGAGTGATTGCATGCTAGGGAGCGTGGAGCAGGGCCCAAGGAAATGTCGGTGTGGCAGAGCCTGTCCTGGTGTGTGTGTGTCGGTGTGGCAGAACCTGTCCTGATGTGTGTGTCCGGGTGGCAGAGCTTGTCCTGGTGTGTGTGTTTGGGTGTCAGTGTGGCAGAGCCTGTCCTATTGTGTGTGTCTGGGTGGTAGAGCCTGTCCTGGTGTGTGTGTGTGTGTGTGTGTTTGGGTGTCGGTGTGGCAGAGTCTGTCCTTGTGTGTGTGTCTGGGTGGCAGCGCCTGTCCTGATGTGTGTGTGTCCGGGTGGCAGAGCCTGTCCTGGTGTGTGTGTTTGGGTGTCGGTGTGGCTGAGCCTGTCCTGTTGTGTGTGTCTGGGTGGTAGAGCCTTTCCTGGTGTGTGTGTGTGTGTGTGTGTGTGTGTTTGGGTGTCGGTGTGGCAGAGCCTGTCCTGGTGTGTATTTAGTCATCTATTTTCTGGCCCTTTACTTTCTGTAGGAATAAACTGAACTATTTAATTTTTACTTATCCAGAGATAAAACGCCCTCCTGAATTTGTAGTCACTTCAGAGGACAAAACATTCTAGGTCCAGAAATCAGTGAGAGCAAAAGTAAAGGTATTGTCTTATTTACTCTATTTCAACCTGCGTATCTTATTAAAAAGGATTAGTGGCACTAATTTATGGCTTCAGGGGTCCCGTGTATGATGACTTTTTTTAGTCACATTGCTCCGCCTAGAGGATTGGCTGAGTGCCGCAATTCAGTTGGGGTGGTCTGAGGTCTGAGTTTCTTCCCTGCTGTGCTGTGAGTCTGTGAATGACAGACTCACTCGTTGTGAGGGTGATCTGACCAGCCAAGGCCCAAGGAGTGCCACACTGCCGCTAGTTTTTTTTAAGTACCAACTAAATGGTCAAAGATTAGTTACTGTTTTGAATCTTTCATTAAAGATATAGCGCTTTATAAATTGCATGACGTTATGATTCATTTATTATATATTTATGTAATGCTACTTGATTACAGTGACAAAAGCATGCTGAAATATAACTAATAGACAACAAGAAATGGTATATTAAATTTGTCAGAATTTGGTTTAGCAATAAATAAATAAAAATGGTCTGCTCAGTCTTAAATGCCCAGGCCTATTTTTTGTCCCAGTCCGGGCCTGCCTACAGTATTACACTTCACTCTCTCACAATTATCACACATCACTACTCACTTGCTCACATCTATCACACATCCAAACTCACTCCTGTCAAAGTGTCACCTTTACCTTACCCAGAGCCCTTTGTTGCAGTTGCAATTATCCACTCCTCATACTGACATACTTGCATATCCAGGCTTTCAGACTCAGCATGCTGGGACGCTGCCCAATGGCCAAGTGGTATGCCCGGCCCTAGGGTGGGGTGGTTTGAGGAGTTGAAGGCTGGCACCTTCTGGGCTAGGGGGCAGGGAAGCCAAGTGGGCCCATCAGCACCTTGCCCCGTCTTAACTAAAATATGCACTGGCACACATATTAACATGGCTAACATATACACACATACATATACTAACACTAACAGTCATGCTCATACACACTCCCTCTAACACACATTTATGCTAAAACACACTAATGATCGCACATACACTTATACAAGCGTGCTGATACACTACCTCTCACACACTTACAGACTCATGCTTGTACACAGTCCAACACAAATGTACACATTAATGCAAAAAAACCCACACTAATGCTAGCACACTCCCTCTCACGCACTTACACATTCATGCTCACACGCACACTTTTGCAAACACATTCATGCTAACACTCCCTGTCATGCAAAATGTGTAAGGGTTACCAGAAATAATAAGCTTTTTCTTAGGCCAGAATCTGCCATAAATGTTATCTGGAAACCTGGCCATATCTCATCATAACATCAGTGGGGCAGAAAGAACATCCAAGAAGGGCATCTTTAAAGGATGCCAGATGTCCTGTTCTGCGTGCCATAAAATCCTACAGGGGACCCGGCACTGTGGTCACACAGGGGACGCAGCACCTAGCATCTTCATTTATGATTTGAGAAATATAGTTATGTTTCCATAACAGAATCATAACACAGAAACATGGAATTTCGGCCCATCTAGTCTGTTTTCTAGTCTATTTCCTGATGTAATGGATTTAAAACCCTATCAATCCATACCATGAAGATGTATGATGACAGCATGGCAGACAAAGGTTAAACAGGGCCTGAGAAGTAGGAATAGGTCACCTAGCTATCAGGTAGATAGGGGGTAGTTGGTACCTGTACACTTATCATAACAAGGGGGATGTGATCACCCCAGATTTATTAATGTACAAGGTACCATAATATTAAAATATGATGTATCAGACAGGTGTTTGCTGCCAAGTTTTACAAGTAAGCTCATTAGGAGTGTCGTAAAGTGCCTGGGCTTCACACTCCCCTCCCCATGTGAAACCAGCCAAGTAACGGGTTGAGGCCACGGAGGTCACTAATACGTGATTATGTTGTAATAATTATGTATTTAAAAAAATTTAAATGGTTGCGGTTTTTTATTCTTTTAATTCATTAGCAGTTAAAAAGGTAGTTTTAAGCCTACAGTCTGAGAATACATTAATTAAAAAACACACGTCCTAGAGATTAAAAACTGTAGAGAAAAACATAAAACCGATGCGGGAGCTGACCTAGTCATCAGACCATGTTATCCAGGATCAGAAGGTTTTAGCTGCCTCCACACATCTTGCAATTTAAAATCAATAATAGCATTTTTAAGCTGGCAGGAAGATCTGGCTGCCTTCTGGTTCTCATTCCCTCCACTTCTATTTTTCCCTGGTAACACACAATTAAAATCACCTCCTACTATTAAAGGAGAGGAACCTGTGGCAAAGAGACATGTTCTAAAATTTCCACCCTTTGATTCCTATCAGAACATTAAAACCCTTAAAAACAACATCAAATAAAAATGGTCTCCTTGGAGCTATTTTAATGGTAGAATTTAAAACCACATTTTGTTCCAACCCCAGTGGATTTATTCTCATTTGACCCGGACCAGCGGTCCTGTCCTTCTTTAAATGTCCATAAAACAGTCTGTGATCAATAGCACACACCTGGCAGAGCTCCGCAGACTCCTCACATTGATTGAGGCAACAGTGAGATCCAGCATGAGGGGTCATCTCCAAGGCTTCTGGGAATTTCTACTTCGGATTTCTCCTCTGCGTTGTCTCCTAGCTTCCAGAGGGAGCATCAAACAAGATTCACTCTCTTAAGCATTGGACCAGCTGAACATTCCACATTAGCTTCCATCAGAGCTACCATGAAAGTTACTGGAGACTATGGGATAGACACATGGGCGTAGGAACCCTTACAAATCTGGGGGGACAGCATTTTCCCCCATCAGATCCCCACTTTTCCCCATCTCTCACACTATCTACACCCTCTCCCCCTTCTCACACTATCTACCCCCCTCCCCCACTTTCTTACTATCTACCCCCTCCCTACTTACACTATCTACCCCCTCCCTACCCTCCCTTCTCACACTATCTACCCTCTCCTTATCGCCCCCTTCTCATTACCTACCCTCTCCCTACCGCCCCCTTCTCACTAGCTACCCTCTCCCTACCCCCCCTTCTCACCAGCTACCCTCTCCCTACCCCCCCTTCTCACTAGCTACCCTCTCCTACCCCCCTTCTCACTATCTACCCTCTCCCTACACAAGGGGGGCAGCTAGCTAGGTTTCAGCATGTACTGGCTGACTTGGCATGATAGGAGTGTGATTGCTAACAGCAATCACAGTCCCATCATGCCTAGGTTCCAGCACTTACACATCCAACCAGTAAATGCTGGAACCTAGGCATGATGGGACTGTGATTGCTGTTAGCAATCACACTCCTATCATGCCAAGTCAGCCAATACATGCTGGTACAGGGTGGCTGTAAGTGATGTGCAGACCTCCTACTGCTGGCAGCATCAATAGACAAGGGGGGCAGCTAGTGAGGTTTCAGCATGTACTGGCTGACTTGGCATGATAGGAGTGTGATTGCTAACAGCAATCACAGTCCCATCATGCCTAGGTTCCAGCACTTACACATCCATGCTATCACACACACACTCATTCATTCATATACTCATTCTTTCACAGATTCATTCCCTCAATCACGCATACTGATTCAAACACCCTCCCCACCCCCTTACCTGCACTGCAGCTCCTCGATGCAGCTCACAGACTTCAGCAGGGGTGCGGCCTCCCTCTGCGTTCTCTGGTACTGCACAGAGGAAGCAGGATGTGATGTCACGTGAACTCTACTGGGGGGATCTGTCCCCCGTTTCCTACGCCCATGGATAGACAACCTCCTTTACAGCAGTGGTTGAAACTTTACTAAAATCTGATCATAAGACTCTCTACCTCTGTCATCAGGACTGCTGATAAGGCCCTACTTAAGAATCTGATTCTCATGGCTGGTAGAAGGACCTACACAGGGATTTAAAAACAAATGAGTATCTGCAGAACCCACCGCTGGGGAAGGATCCATTGTACCCAAACAATTAAATTCCATGCTGATCCCACCGCGACCAGCACAGCAGTATTATCCAGCATCTGCATCACCATCTCAGGCTTTTTGGGTACTGTAGAGGAGGGTTTACTTTGTCCTGGATCTAACCTTCCAGGCTGCTGAGCAGCTATATCTGCTGAGGAACGCCGAGGCCTGCTGGGCCAGTCCTTATAAATATGACCGACATATACGTTGCACAGCATTGACTGCTCACAGTTACCAGCGAGATGGCCCCTTTTCCACAGTTCCATCTTAGGGGCCTTGAGTCGGCTGTGCAGGCTGCCCCAGTATGCTCTTAGCCGTCACTCCTCCGCTACAGGAATGGCATCACTAGGCAGTAACAGTGTCCTTTGTTGCTACCAATGGAGAAACTCTGGGCAGGATGCACTATTCAACCAACCACTTCCTTGTGCATGTAACTGTAAAATGAACCTCCACTCACCGTTCCTAATCCCCATTGAGTGTCTTCTGTGGGTTAGTTACTTTGTTAAAATAGTGATGCAACCAGGCAATGATGGCTTCGTCAGACACTTAGGAGTTACACATTTGAACGGTGAGAGAGATTGTCTCACTGCCATACAGCAGCATGATGCGGATTCCGTCCAGGGTCATCTTTCTTCTCTCTTACAGAGTCTTATAGATGTTGTGGCACACTTCAGTGTTCTGAAGCGTTACTGTGTATGTTCCTCTGATTTGTTCCTGCAGGCAGTAAATATTGTTAAGATCTAGGCTGAGTGTCTTCATTAGCGCCTCCCTACAACATTTTTTTTTCTTTTTCCTCCTCTTTTTCAGGAACGTCAAACTATATCTAATTGCATAGTCTACTGTCCTTAATGCAAAATCCACAGTTTACACACACATATATTCTACTGCTTTGTCAAATGTAAACACTTACACAGACACAAACACACATATTTACTTACACACTCATGTTAACACAAACTCCCTCTTACACACACTTACACATTGTTAGGGTTCAACTGGAATTGGAGCTAGTAGACAGAGAGGTACCACTTGCAGAACACCACTGACCACACACTCTGATAAAACAAATAGACTCATAGAGAGCAGCGAAATCACAAGGGCCAGATTAGGAATAGCGAAATTCCAATGGGTCTCAGTAGGCAGGTAGCAAGATTCATACACGGTAAATGGTGTGGACGGGCGCTGAAGACGATGTCGGCGGCTGTCAGGGGTACTGGCGAAGAAGGCGAGGGTCTCAATTGCGGACCTGGCACCGGGGAACCTCCCTTTATGAGGAAGTAGGGTGTGATATCAGGGAATCTATAGTCTGTGGGGATTACTTTACTGTTTAGAGGTAGTTATCCTCCCAAAATCAGGAGGTATGGATTGTTGGTTCACCTGTGTATTTTGTTCCTGCTTGAAAGCACATTTATTTGCATTTACCAATCTCATGCATTTTGGTAGTTTTATAAGATAAAATTGCATGGAAAACTTAATCTTTTGGATGTTGTTTGTACTTAAGAAGTTATATATGTCCCATGAAGCAAAATGAACCTCAAGGCAGCTACCTATGAAAAGTTAAACTTCTTCTATAACAAAAAATTTTTGTTTTCCATAAGTCCGCCGAAAATTTTCCCCAGCAATCATCAAACGAAAGGATGCAAACATTGTTGAAAATGTCCTGGCCTCCCAGGGAGTAAAATTTGACCAGACCTCAGCCATTTCAAGAGTTGGAGTGTCTATTTTAACTTACCATTCTGATAAAAATGCCCTGGGATACCATGAGGTGGAGGAAACCACAGTATAAATCTGGCTTCCGTTTAGACAGCAGGATGAAATGGTGACCACATATATGAGTCACTATATGAGTGTGCTGGTAGACTGCACATGCTGCAAAGGAAAGATTATGGAATTGCTTCTATTAACTCTTTACTATTACAGCCTCATAAAGGGGAATTTCACTAACACAGAAAGACATAGAATCTGACAGTAGATAAGAACCATTGGGCCTGTCTAGTCTGTACTATTTCCTGCACTCTTTCCCTTTAATTAGTACTTGGTCTTGTCTTAGATTTAGGAAAGCTTATGCTTACCCCACTGAATTGGCCTCTACTCCTTTTACTGGGAGGCTGTTCCATTTATGTACTACCCTGTTAGTAAAGAAATGTTTCTGACATTGCATCAAAGCCTGTGACCCTCTAGTTCTAACTTTTCACCTCCTGTGGAATAACATTACTCGTCTGCCTGTCCGCCAGTAAAGGAGGCTTCCCGTCTGTGCCATAAGTTCAATATTTCTAACTCACTGGCGGGGAGGCCTTCTTCCCTTGTTTCAAGTTCCATCCTCCCGATCCGCCAACAGGGACGTGCCCGCTTCTCTGTCCCACGTCGGGCAGAGGATCAATAGACTCCTGCTTCCTCTGTGGTCTCCTCTCCAAAGTCTGCTCACTGCAGTGGCTGGCTGTGGTCTCGCATGCAGCCGCGCCACAACCAAGATGGCCGGGAACAAAAGGCTGAAGCAGAGTGATGTCACAGCTATTCAAGTTTTGGCCCCAAATTTGGCACCCCTTTATCACTCCTAGTCTTATATAAACCCTAGTTAACCACAACACCTTGCCCTCTGATGGTCATATATGCGTTTGTTATAGTGTATCCTCTCCTAGTGCATTCTCCTGCTATCTATCCGTGTATTTGACCCAGCTTGACCCCGACTATCTAATTTCTGGATTACTGACCTTGGCTTGATATATCCTATCCTGATGTCTGGCTCCCTCACCATGGCTTGATTGTTTATCCTGCGTGTGCATCCCTGAGGGTGTTCCCGCTCTTGGAGCATCAATTCCAGGTGGAACTGGTTGGAGGGTGAAAAACTCTAGCATAGACGGGCTTCTTTTGGATACACATTGTCCTATCCTGCACCACTGTCTCCTCCAGACACATAGTGACTTTCATACTGTATGTTTATATGTTTATTTGTTTAATTCATATGGGAGTCTACTCTGCATGAAGCCCAATGTATTTTACTGCCCTGGGTGAAGTACTTTTTATGAGGGTCCATAGCTAAAGTGCCATCTGGACACTTTTTTGTGGGGGGGGGTCATAACCTTTCAGTGCACAAATGCACAGAGGTTTCACTTAGGAACATTTGGTATATGTTCAAATGGTTCGATAAAGATGCTTATAAAGTTATTCCAAGATCTTCAAGTTAATATATTTAAGCCTTGTTCTCGACTCTTGGTCCTACAAGCTTCAGAAATGTTTTGGTTCGTGTTGAGTTTTTGCGTTTTGAAAACCAAGTACCTGTAGTTTATTAGAACGGGCAAAATTTGTTTTTTTTGTTGCTAAAATGTCTTTTAGGACAACTTAAAAATTCAGTTGTTTTCCTTAAAAAATGAGTCTCAACATTACAGCTCACCTACTTTCTCTATACATTATAAAGTGTCATGCTGTAATGCATCCAATTTAGAAGGTGAGGGACAAAGACATGAATCAAAGTATCTTTTTCTGCTTTTCTAATTTGGGCCTTACAGGTGCCAACACTTCATCTTTTACAGTCTTAAAGATAAGTAGAATACGCTGCTTATTACTTCTATGTAGAGTTGCGAGTATGTGAGTGAAGTGAAATTCCTACCAATGCATAGGAGTTCCCAATATTAAGTTTTCCTACATTGAATAAGATATGGCTTTGGATTACATATTACTAACATCATCTAATAGCACTACTTAATAGTTACGTTAAAGCAGATTGTCACTGTTAGGCAGGGTTTCCTTTCTTCATCTGCACATTTGGTCCAACAGCAGCAGGTATCCTCTGTGCCATGTAGCAACTCACTGGCAACTTGTTATATTCTGTTATATACATATTGCAGGGCTTCAGCAGTTTGTTTAAATGTGTATGTGACAGCAGGTATGTACAATGCAGAAGCGGAACCTTTCTTAAAGGCTAAGCAAACTAGTGGAACATGCACAGTCGTTCGGTTCCTGCCCATTTTTTACCTTGACCTGACTACTGTCCTTGGCATGTCCTGACCACGCTCCAGTCTCTCCAGTTACTGACCCTGGCCTGTCCTCACCACATTTCAGTCTCTTTGGTTCCTCCAGCTATTGGAAACTTACACAAATCAGAATGAGCCTGCTAAGGTGAAACGCTTGAGAATGTGTTCTCCTTGTGCTTTTATGATATGGTAATAAAGCTTTAAATTGTATCCGGACAACGTTGGCACTATTTTGTATTCATTGGTTCCCTATGAGGTGCGGATGAATCTGCTCATTTTGATTTGTGAAGGTTTCTACAATAGTTGAAGGAGCCGCCGCATTGAGCTGCGCTCGGTGGGAACAGGTCACTGGTGGACGTGGATTATCCAGGGCTGCTGAATATTGGTTTGTTCCCTCAAGCTATTAACCATGACTTGTCCTAGCTGCTCCAGTCTCTCCAGTCCCTGTGGCTACTGACCACGCTCAGATAATGCTGGATCTGCCTCATGCTCTCACTGATCTCAGCTTCCATGACTTGAACTTTTAAATTATATACTTTACGTTCAAAAGTTTGGGGTCATTAAGAAATGTCATTGTTTTTGAAAGGAAGGCAAAAATCATCAAGTGGATCAGAAATACAGTGTATATGTTATTAATGTTGTAAATGGCTATTGTAGCTGGAAACGGCTGATTTTTAATGGAATATCTTCATTGGTGTACAGAGACCCTTTATCAGCAACCATCACTCCTGTGTTCCAATGGTATGTTGTGTTCGCTAATCCAAGTTTAAGTTTAAAAGCCTAATTGATAATTAGAAAACCCTTTTGCAATTATGTTACACAGTTGGAAATTACATTGTTTTCCATGAAAACAGCTAAGTGACCCCAAAATGTAATTAATTTGCTAATGCTAAAATCCCTGATGATAGGCACAAATACATTTTACATGCTGCTGACCAACACTAATAGATTGTAAGCTTGAAGGGCCCTCTTCTCCTTCTGTACCAGTATGACTTAACGTGAGCTAATGTTATTGTCAATTCTGTATAATGTCAGTCTTCATAGTATTCTTCATTTTTACTCTCCCCTATGCAGTAGATTTGATGTGAAAGCTCACACAAGGGAACCAATGACTATCATGTATCCTGCACACATGTAAAATGTATATGTGGAAAAAACGTTTCCTTATATCATTAATATGAACTGAGCTCCAGCTATAGCGGAACCTCTGGGTATTAATTAGCAGGGGTGTCTTTTCAATTACATTGTGTTAGTGCGGTGTTGCCTTGACATGGTAGGTGGCCTTTGGTTTTTGCAGTATAAGTTTAAATTGTGAAATGGTCTGCATAATAACAGCTTACGTTTAGCTCTTACTAGGTGCCCCATTTATTTTAATTATTTATAATTGATCTTTAATTACACCTGTTTGTAAGATAATATTACAATGAATGCAGAAGCAACTATATATGTATAGTTTCCCCT
This sequence comes from Sceloporus occidentalis, assembly GCA_023333645.1. NCBI lineage: Eukaryota > Metazoa > Chordata > Lepidosauria > Squamata > Phrynosomatidae > Sceloporus > Sceloporus occidentalis. The sequence continues at coordinate 531,845 of JALMGF010000037.1, read as the reverse complement.
TGTGTTGATAATAACAGAGATGAGGTTGCCATAGTGATGAGATATATTCTGCTGGAGTGACATCTCTGTTTTTGCACACAACGTTTCCCTGATGACTAATGCTAAGAACTCTATGCAAACAAGCATCAGAAAGCAATCCTGACATGCATATAATATGCCTCTGCAAAGTGATTTAATGTTTGGTATGGTTCTTCACTCAGTAGGGTGCATACAATTCTACACATTTATTTTTATAATCCTAACAATCTAAGATTTAGAATATATACTTCTAGACTTGATCTTGCCCTACATTTGCATTGTTTCGTTGTGATCACTGTATAGTTATAATACTGACCTCATGCTAATTCATAAAATCTAAATGTTAATAATGCAAAAAATGAAAACGCACTCCATGTTGACAGTAGGGCTCAACAAATTTATGTAGAAACTAGAAGCCAGACAGACAAATCTGGAAGCCTGCTCCTTTCCTCCCTCTAAAACAGAAAACCCATAGCCCCAAAGAGCAGCAGATTATCAATCAGAACATGTGTTATTATGATTTTATTTACTTTTTAAGGATAAAGATTTTTCCTGTTCTTAAGACCACAGAAGTCTGCAGAATCTATTGCTCAGCCACATTGTATTGCAAATGTATTATAACCAATGGGTTTTTATTCAAACTCTTTTTTGTCTTCTTATCTGCAATAATTATGCATCAAGTCAATAATTTCACTGAAATGATTGTCATTTCTGTCACCTTTTATGTTAGATATCTGCTTTCATGGGGAAAAATTGACTCTTCAACAAGATATCTTAAAAAAATTACACTAAGTGGAAACCAAAGGTATGCATTATAATTAAATTTATTTAATTCACATGCTAAAATCTATTATGGTTAATGTCTTTTTCAAATTTTCATTTCAACCACCCCCCAGAAATCTCATTCCTATTGCGACTACCAAACCACTGTTATTTAAAAAAAAAAAATGTATGGTTTGAAAACACTATCCCACTTCTGCATGGATAGATTTTTCTTGGTGTATTGAGGACTCTTCCACTGTACCAACTGCAGAGTGGTCATCTGCTGGGTGTAACAATGATGATGCTGGGTGGTGCTGTTCATTATTTTGCCACTAGAGGGACTTTTACCTAGCTATATCTCTTGGGTCAATTTTTATTTGTTTTGTTATAGTGATGGATTGGGTGGGCTAATTGTTCCCTGGAGTAGTTGCATGCAGACTTTGACCCTGAGAATCAGAAAGACACAAAGTAGAACCGAGAATTTATCACATGGTAGCACCATTGTGTGGTTCTTTCAGGCATTCTAGACAGACTAAATTAATTCCTCTCTCAAGGTACACCAGATCATTTTTTTATTTTAAAAGCTTCTCTCCAGTGTGATGATTAAGCCACAGTGTACCCGTTTCCCCAATCATCTTCTTCTGGGACAGCGCTATGGAAAAATGTTTAAATATTTTTAGTTGCAACTGGTTTATGAACAAGCCTGTAGGGGTGAATTTTGTGAGATGTAGAAAATAATGGTAGAAAAAAAGCATGCCACTACATCATATGTGACTGGTACTTACATGTTTTCTCTCTAAATACCTGTGGAAAGCCTATCACTCCAACTCCAACTGGCTGTGTTCTTATGCTAAATTACTGTGATTGTCCTGAAACTCTTCATTTGACTTTGCACCGTGCAATGAAACATAAAGGCCTGGACATGAACTACAGTACAGATAAGTCCATGCAATTCTATCCTTGTACCAAGCAACCCAGGCATGTCTGGGTGTACATCTAATGGCCTTGAGGTTTACTAAGCATTTAACTTTTGTACTAGTTTGTACCAGTGCAGGCATGACCTAAACTACTCTATACTTTGTTTAATTTGGACAATGATACAGATAATTCATACAAGACTTAACTTTATCTGTCAGTGCTCTGTCCTGAGATACTATGTTACCTTGTGATAACAAAACAAAATTATATGTTTTCTCTTTATTCACCAACTTCTTTTTCTACATTAAAATGTCTACTGTTATTGTTTACTGAGTGTTTTTCTCCTTCCATTTGTTCCCCTAAAATACTTAATGTAGGTGTGTATGAATAATCTCTGATTATTAATAAAGCCTTTTGTGTCTTTCTAATTAGCATGGGTTGTATGATATTCACAAGTTTCCCTTGTGAGCCATCATGCTTCTATATTTTCCTGTTGACATCCAGCTTCACTGAAAAATATCTTCTTGACACAGTACACACCTACACTGAGGAGTCTCATTCTATTCCTTTTTGTGAATTAGGATTTTTTTGTTGTTGTTGGCATTTGTCAATTATCTGATCTTTCCAAATGTTAGGGCCGGGAATGCCATTCCTCCTGAAGAACCTAAGGATGTTTAAGGGATCATTATTCCTAAAAGTACAGCATAGTTAGATTTAAAGTGAACAGGTGGTAGTGCATAGCTGTCAAAGCCTACTGTCAACTGGAAGGGTGATAAGAGATGCCAAGTAAAAACACAGAGAATGGTATAATTGAGCAAATTGTAGATCTACTGTGTTAACATTGATTAATACTCTAGATAAAGGCATTAATATATTCATGCCTTAGGGTTTTCATGACAACATGTGAGATGTGCAACATATTTCAGAGTGATTGTTCCCTGTTTTTGCAGAACCAGAAGTGTTATTGAAGGAATTATTTGATGCCAATTTATACTTGGGGTCTTAGTTGGCTCAGGATATAGTAAATAAAGAAAAATAATATAAAAAGGGATCGTTATGAGAGCATCCAAGTAAACGTCCGGTAAAATTGTTTTATTAATTATTTGTGGAAGTCTGGTTGTTTTATAGTAAGATGCACCTTAAAAATGTAAAAATATGGTACATCGACTTTGGATAATGAACATGCTGAGGAAACTACTACCTTAGATTAACAGATAGCTTCATGGGCAAATAAAACTATTATTTCTTAGCACTAATAGTGTTAACTATACAGGAATGAAATAATAAAAAGAATGCTAGATAGAAGATGAATAATGCCCTAACATATTCTGAATTACTGCACGACGCACAGAATGTATACATTTCTATACACTACACCAATTGTATAGAACGACCTTCCATGGAAGAGGCTGCCAACTAATTAATACATTAATATAAACTATATGCAATCTTGATCTAGACCGCTTATTTCCTCAAAAAATCAATAAATAGGGGAGCTCGATGGACGCGTGAGTGCAGAGCTCTGCCACCACACGAGCATATAAGCGGCTAAAACGGTTGATTTACCGAATTATTTTGCAGCTTCGCATATATTTCGACCCTCTTAACCGGCGGTGATGTCGACTAAACATTCTAAGAAGACCCCGCATAAGCTTCCTCACTATTTTTCTAAACGTGCTCGGCCGGGCGGTGGGCCTCAAGATGGCGACGACCTACCTTTCCCGCTTTCCCATCCAGATACAGACGGGGAAGACCAGGACATTGACCCGGCGCAACCGGTAACATCGGAGATCCTCCGTGATATGCTGGCCTCCATGCAGGCTTCCATGACTGAGGCGATCAAGGGGATGCTGTCCGACCTCAAGAATGATATCGTGCAGCTTGGGGCCCGCACTGATCATATGGAAAATAAGTTCGAAGATTTTGCCTCGACTTTTAATGACATGGTGGACCGTCACGATTTATTGGAGGACAAGTATGATCGACTCGCTCTGAAGCTGGCCGATTTGGAGGATCGTTCCAGACGGAACAATCTTCGCATACGGGGAGTTCCGGAAGATGTACCTGGTGATACCCTCCGGTCGTATGTATATGGCTTTTTTCATACTTTATTGCCTGACGTCCCTGACTCGGAGCTTAGGGTGGACCGTGTCCACAGGGTGCCCAAGCCTCGATCCCTGCCGGTCTCCACCCCGAGGGACGTGGTCCTCCGTTTTCATTACTTCTCTACGAAGGAGGCCATTTTGGATCGGGCCCGCCGCTGCTCTACGTTTCCCGCGCCCTATGATCAACTACATTTGTTTACTGATCTCTCCGCGGAAACCCTCGCTCTCCGCAGATCGTTTGCCCCCATCACGCTGGTGTTACGGGAAAACCGTATCCCTTATCGTTGGGGCTTCCCTACCAAACTATTGATCACCAGGAATGGGGTTCTCCATATCATCCACCGACCGGCTGATGGTCTCTCCCTCCTGCAGCAGTGGGAGCTGGTGCGCGGCGATGGGACTGTTCCGGAGGATCCGGCTGATCGACCTTCTCCACGAGATGTTTCCTCCTCACGACCACCGGAGAGATCCGACCGACGAATTCCGTCGCGGCGCCACACTAAAAACAGCTCGGCCAGGGCGAAGGTGTCCGAGACGGCGTCTTTTCCGGCCTTGTCCCCTGCGGTATCTTGACTGGTGTGACTCGTCTTTGTTCCGCTGCTGAGTGGCTGCGGGGACTACTCTCGTCGGCTCCGCTTCGTTCCCTACGGGTTTGAACGCTACGGGGTGTAACATGTACCTCCCGGTGTTTTTGCTTGTTTTATCGCATGCCGTTTTTTTTTGTTTTTTGTTGTTTTTTTTTTGTTTTGTTTTTTTTTGGGGTTTTTTTTTGTATTTATTATTTCGCTTTCGTATTTTCCGTATACCTACTTGCGCTCCATTGATACATTGGGCCGCCTTCTTGCTGCCCTCACCATATTGCACACTACCTCGACTTTTACACATTAGCCTTCTCATGTTTCTTTTAGTCTGGGCATGGTGGGAAGAGGTCATGTGACACTTGGTGCTATGCAGTGTGTTACCACCATCCCTACCGCCTATGGCACTCCTGGCCAGTTTCTCTTGTTCAGCTGGAGGTGCACAGCTCGTAGCTCACGCTCTTCTTGCGCTAGCCTCTCCTGTTTACTTTTTTTTTTTTTTTCTTTTCTTTTTCCTTCTTTCTCTCTGTGCATGTTATACACATATACACTCCTATGGCTCTGCATTCACATTTACACTATCTGCCTACGCCACTCTCCGAAGCTGCTTAGGTTTTGAGTCCCAATACCTTTCTGGGGTGGTGCCTACACGCATTTACGCAGCTAAGTGGGTCTTCTTCTTCCGCCGATCGTCTTTGCTCTATTCATGTGTATAATGGGGTTATGTTGTACTGGTTTTCTGTTAAATACACTATATCTGCCTTGTTTCGGTAGATCCTGTTTATCTCTGTGGTTGCTGGTGTGGCAGCAATTCCATGGAATTGCCCTCGTTTCCCCTCTTTTTCTACTGTCTCTCATACGTGTATTTTTCTCCCGTCAGCCGCTGGGTACGGTGTCTGTTCTGTGGCTCCGTGGCGTAGTGTCTGGCGTGGAAGTGTTCTCTCCGCTTTCTCTGTCGTTTCCTGGTCTCTTTCTCTTTTCTGCTTCTTCTTTACACTCCTCTCTTCCCCCCTCTTTTTCTTTCTTTTCTCTACCTCCTTTTTTTTTTTTTCTTTTCTTTTCTCTTCTTTCTCCTTCTTTCCCTGCTCCTTTGCCCTCTTCTCCAATGCCGCTCACTGTGGTCTCCATCAATGCGCGTGGTCTGAATACTCCGCATAAACGTCAAATGTTGTTTAGAGAACTTAAGACATTGAAGGCTTCGGTGGTCATGGTCCAGGAGACTCATTTGTCTAAGTCCAACCACCGTCTCTTGGCCTCTAAATGCTATCCTTCAGAATATCATGCTCGTGCCCCCGGGAAGACCTGTGGTGTGATGATATTGTTTCATAAAAATGTTGATTTCCAGCTGCAGTCTCAGACCTGTGACCCCCAGGGCCGTTATTTGATTTTGAAGGGTTCCATACATGGGATCTCTTATACTATTCTGAATTTGTATGCCCCGAATTCTGGCCAATTGACCTTTTTGGATCGCGTATTTACTAAATTACATAAGGTGAGGGAGGGCAGAGTGATTGTCGGAGGCGACTTCAATCTTTTGGCCGATCCTTCTCGGGACTCTTCAGCTCGACTTGCGCCTAAGTACTTGAAACTGGTGACCTCTCACGGCTTGAAATTGCAACACCTATTTCATCAACATTCCCTTTTTGACACGTGGAGAATCCTGCACCCCCTGGATAGAGACTATTCGTTTTATTCCAATGTACATTCCAGTTACTCGCGGATTGACTTGATCCTTGTGGATAAGATTTCCTTGCAGGGAGCGACGCGAGCAGACATAGGACATATCTCATGGTCTGATCATGCTCCGGTGTGGATTATTCTACAGGATGGCCCGCAACTCTCCTCACCGTCTCGATGGCGTTTGAACGAAAGCCTACTTCAACAATCTTCTACCTGTGTGGAAATAGAGGACGCCCTTACACACTACTTTCAGGCTAATGACACCCCTAATGTCTCTTCCTCCACACTCTGGCTAGCCCACAAGGCGGTTATACGGGGACATTTCCTTAAGATTGCTGCCCGACAAAAGAAACAAAGGCTGCAGTTACTGAATGATCTGACCACCCGTCTGGGGATTTTGGAACGTTCTGATAAAACCTTTTGGTCTGCTGCCACCCATGAGGAACTCAAGATGATTAGGACGGAATTACACCGGCTCCAACTTCAACGCACCGAGTTCGCGTTACGCCGTCTACACCTGGCTTACTACTCTAAAGGCAACAAGGCTGATTCCCTCCTGGCGCGACGGCTTCGTCTTCAGGAGGCTAACACTTCCACTCACTATCTTCAGACCCCTCAAGGGGGCAAACTGTTCAACCCCAAGGAGATTGCTGACAAATTCGCAGATTTCTACGGGACTCTCTACAACCTACGGGACCAGAAGGACCTACCGCAACCACAATTAGCGGATATTGCGGCTTTTCTGAGTACGTTACCAATACCGACACTTCCCCGACAGTCCTGGGATATCCTTACTCAGCCTCCTACGACGGACGAAGTGGAGGGGACTATTGCCGGCCTCAAGACGCACAAGGCTCCTGGCCCGGATGGCTTATCCAACGTGTATTACCGGAAGTTTCAGCACAAACTTGCCCCGAGGCTTTGTGCTCTCTTCTCCACTTTTATGACGGCGGGTCTCTTACCTCAAGAAATGTCCGAGGCATATGTGGTCACCATCCCTAAGCCTGGGAAATCCGCCGCAGAGTGTGCTAATTATAGGCCCATCTCCCTGCTCAATACGGACACTAAGCTATACTCCAAACTATTGGCTAATCGCCTGAATGCCCTGCTTCCGGCCCTGATCAAAAATGACCAGGTCGGCTTCATTCTAGGAAGACAACCGTCTGATAATACCAGGAGATTGCTTAACCTTACCTCGGTCTCTCAGAAAACAACCTCTCCGTGCCTCCTACTCTCTCTCGACGCTGAAAAGGCGTTCGATCGTTTGCACTGGGGCTACTTGTTGTCGGTGTTACGTGCTTTTGGTTTCCCGGAAGCTTTTGTTGCGGCTGTGGCCATACTTTACCACCAACCTACGGCACGTGTCTACACCTCCGGGTTCCTCTCCAAGCCGTTCGTCGTTTCCAATGGCACCAGGCAGGGATGCCCACTCTCCCCTCTCCTCTTCGCTCTGGCCATGTGTTGTGGTCGTGGCCTGTTTTATGCAAAATTATGCTATTTAAATACACAATTTAGACAAAACACATCTAACAATACAACAATAAATTTGATTCAGTAATACAGTTAAATTATGTAAAGACTAATACCAACAGATGTTATGATATATAATGATATACTTTATTAATACCTCTAGCGGTACAAACAATATATCGAAAAAGGTTACCATAACAAAGTTACAGACAGTCAACAATTATATTCTAATAACATTGTAATAACATATGTACTTAACTTCAGAGAGTATCAGCATATCAAATGACTCCTTTGGTGTTCAGTTTCCAAAATGGCTCTAGATACCAGGATCATATAGAAGACTTTAAAGGATTCTTTCAGTAGTTATTTTCTAATTCTTAGTTACAATACTAGGCACTAAACTAGTCCTAGCTTCTTGGCACTTAACTAGCCCAAGATGGAAGAGCAGCTTTCTATTTCATACTTTTTCTCTGGCAAACTTTCACAGCTCCCTTAGCTTCTGCCATGCTGCTTCCTTCCTGTCCTTCCAGTCTCCTCTGCCCCTCCCCCTTCTTCCTGGAGTTCCTGATATCCCATTGTTCCTGGCATAGCCCACATGGCTTTTCATGTAGGTAGCCATTATCTATGGTCTTAGATAAACAATAGATGTACACATCACTCACTCTCTAGTGCTACCTGGTGGTAGAGGTAAGGCACTTCTTAAACAATAGAACTAATTGGTATTGTAATGTATGCCACAGTTAGGGGAGTGGTTTATCCAAAGGGAGATACAGATATTGCGTCTGTGACGTGAATCACTAATAATGGACGATGCAATCCATGTCCACAACATTCCACCTCTTGATTCACATCATATAGTAATAATACATAAATGTATCTCTCCAGAAAATAATCCCCCCACCATGGCACTCATTTCACAGATATCTTGTACATACAAACATATAAAAAACATAACAGTTATAATAACCCTAAATGTTATTCCCAAAAGATTGTCCAACTGAATCTTTCCCTCGTGTGACACTCCTCTTGCTCTTCATCGATCTTGATCCTGTCAAGACAGCAATTCCAATAAAATCCCTGCGAGTGGAACTCCATGCTCCCATCTGCGTGAAATGTCTTATCCTCAATAGAAAGCCAGGATCTCTTAAAAAGGACACCAATCTGCTAAAGAGAAAAGAGGACACGGTGAAGCATCACACTTATCATTGCACTACAAATCATGCACAACAGTACATTTGCTGCCTTCCTGACTAAAGCCTAGTCCTCCATCTTCCTAGAACAGCATTATCCCTCGGTCATCCTTATACTACCAGGGCTGATTTGGATATCCAAATGGATTTCTAATCCAATTCAGTTCCCGGGGTTCTGAAAACAATACAACCCTCTTCCACAAAGCAAACATCAATGTTTCATTTCTTTACATCAACCCCTCATGTTTCATACTCTGACATCCTCTTCAACCCAAATTCCCACACTATAATATTTTGTAGTCAGTACTTTACTAAAGAATAATGGTTGCAAACCCTTTCCCACTCTCTATCACTACTGGGGACAGTACTCGAATGAGCTCTCCTAAAAACTCTTTGCACCACTCTACCATCCTAGTAGCTTTAGGTGGTAGGCAAGGGACCACTATATGCTTAGTGGTAATTGGATAATACAAAAGTCCATATATGCAAACGTTCATCTCTTTTGGTTCTTCCTTGAATTCTTTTAACAGTCTCTTCTTGCTGGATCCACAACAAGCCGCAACTCTTCTGGCAATTCAATCCACCTCTAGGTCTTCAGTCTCCACAGCTGAACTGCCTAATCTGCCCATCTTTTTTTCTTTAGGGCTACTTTGTGCGGCCACCCTCTTCATGAGGAATCAACTACTCATTCTCTTTCTCTGAGTAAATTCACATGTTCTGTGAGCCATTTTTTAACAGGTTTGCAGCTGCAGGAGTACGGAATTACAATGTACTCTGTGACTGGCAACCTTGCTCGATGTTTCTTCTTTGTATCTTTATAATCTGCCACTGTTAATTGTTCTTGCATTATGCTCAAATATACTCAGTCCACTGTGTCTTGATGCACTACCTGTATGTATACAATTTCTTCTTCCAGGCAGAGCCAACTTGTTTGTTCACCACTGGTGCAATGAGAATTAAAGAGAGCATTCGCTTATTCAATCCCAGCCTGCCACGTGTCTGCCTGTTTACATATACATTCATCTGCATTGACTTACTCTGAACCGCAGCACTCACTAATGGTGCTGCTGCATCCACATCCAGATCGTCAGCAGTCAACTCAGAGTCATCCGACTTTTAAAACAGGCAAGACAAACGTGTTAATAGAGCTGTCAGCTGGTCGAATATCTACCTCTTTTCTGTCCTCCAGGCTGTCGGTTCTGCACATGGCAAACCGGCATGGCTGAGGAAGAAACATTTACAGGTTTTACATGTTCCCTTAAGTGGTTTTTACTAGGGACGCACGAAAACAAACACCCCTCACTAATAGTTTCCGTACTGTCCCGCTTCATATGATTAAACCCTGACTTCTGACTTGCAAATTTGGAAAGAGTTAAAACACCTGCAGGCACTTCAATTGTCAAAGGGCTGTCCTGCAACACCTCTTTAGTTTCTGCCCCCCTTATCCATACCCCATTCTGTTTCCTTGCCTTATCCCTCCCCCCAGCAACCTGTTGGCACCGATCTCTAGTTGATACTGTTGCCACATTTACCACTGGGAGCACACCATCTTGTAATAATGGGGAGGTCATGGCCCTGTTAATCGTCCTGCCATCTTTATCATTAGGTAGGGGTGGCTCTTCTAAATGTACATTGGTATGTATGTTTAAATGTGGAGAAGTCTTTGTCAGTGACCCACTAATACTACAAGGGTTGTAAGCAACTTTGTGTACCTGCCTAAGCCTTCTCACTACCGATTTCCACTTTTTAAACATCTCTGCAGTAGAAATACCATTTATCTCTTCTCTGGGTACACCATTCTGTAACAAGTCATGCCACATTTGCCTTCTAGTCATCCTACTCGGATTCCCATCCGACTTTTGTGCTGAAAATTGCACTCTAGCCTTTTCTGATTTATAAACCCTCTTAGTGTCCTTGGTTTCCATGTTTAACTCTTCCATCTCAGCCAATAGGGTGGTTACATGGTGTATTTTTCTATTGTTTCCCATTCCATGGAGCAGAGATAGCAGGGGAACTTTTAGATATGGCGGTGCAGTCTTTAGAAGCTTTGACCGCATGCTAGCTGTAAAATCCTCCATATCAGGGCCTTCCCAATTACCCTTGTTCAATCCTGCAACACACCCCATAATCCTTACATGATTTATGGCATCTTTAATTGTTACCCATGGGGTCGATGGCTCAATATCTGAGTGTGATGGATAAACTTGTAATAAAGCATGGCGAACCATGTCTAGCAATGAAAAGTTCCCCCTAATCTCTCTCACCCTCCGTAATGCCTGCATGAGCTGCAGATTCAGTGTCAGCTGCCCCATACTTATGGCTTCCCTTGCACTCAACAGCACACTGTCAGCTCCTCCATCCCACATGCGTAGTAACCACTCGCCCACATTTTCACCCACTTGCTGTTCATGTGTCTTAGCCAGCTCAATGAGCTCCATATGTGTGTAACTCTTTACCACTTCCTTCATCTCATCACGTGCACCATTTCTCCTTTTCTGCTGTTGTATAATGATAGGACAGGCCTGTCGCCGGTCCAGTTCATTATCATCTTCAGAAAAGGACACATACGCATCATCGGATGACCGGAGAGTCTCTGCAGGATCCCATGTGGGATCTGCCACCATTGCTCGCACCTTACTTACAGGTTCTAGTTTTCTACATCTCTGCAACCTCCTGTGCTTGATCTTGCTTACCATTAAGTTAGTACATTTCTCTTCTAGAGCAGCCAAATGGCACGCATTACTACGCATACATTTTTTTGTCATAACTAAAGAATCTTTGACTTCCTGCAACTCTGTCTTCAATGCTTCATTTCTCTGCACCTCGCGGCTAAGGGCCTGCACAACTATCCAGCCTGTGGTGGCAGCGGCTTTCCGCTCTTTCTTGGAGTAAACTCCTAGGTCTAAATGTAATGCCTGCACACCAAGTTCAGTACCAGCATCAGGATAGACTGGAGCTGCATATTTTATCAGTTCCTCAGCAATGGCTTTCCAACTACCAAATTCTGCCCATACAGGAATTGTTCCATATTTTGATCTTTCTTGCCCTGCTACAGCTGCTTTCTGTTTGAGTGTTCTGAACATCTTTACACACTATTACAAGCGAGTTCTATGCACTAGACTCTCTACTGTAATATAGGGGTTATGCACTAGAGTTTAAACACACAAACACATGGCTTTAGAGCACTAGAGCATAAACATACAAATCTGTAACTTTATGCGATAAATGCACAGTAAATACACGGTATTCTCATTAATAATCTTTACTGTATCCTGCCGACTACGCCAATTGTTGTGGTCGTGGCCTGTTTTATGCAAAATTATGCTATTTAAATACACAATTTAGACAAAACACATCTAACAATACAACAATAAATTTGATTCAGTAATACAGTTAAATTATGTAAAGACTAATACCAACAGATGTTATGATATATAATGATATACTTTATTAATACCTCTAGCGGTACAAACAATATATCGAAAAAGGTTACCATAACAAAGTTACAGACAGTCAACAATTATATTCTAATAACATTGTAATAACATATGTACTTAACTTCAGAGAGTATCAGCATATCAAATGACTCCTTTGGTGTTCAGTTTCCAAAATGGCTCTAGATACCAGGATCATATAGAAGACTTTAAAGGATTCTTTCAGTAGTTATTTTCTAATTCTTAGTTACAATACTAGGCACTAAACTAGTCCTAGCTTCTTGGCACTTAACTAGCCCAAGATGGAAGAGCAGCTTTCTATTTCACACTTTTTCTCTGGCAAACTTTCACAGCTCCCTTAGCTTCTGCCATGCTGCTTCCTTCCTGTCCTTCCAGTCTCCTCTGCCCCTCCCCCTTCTTCCTGGAGTTCCTGATATCCCATTGTTCCTGGCATAGCCCACATGGCTTTTCATGTAGGTAGCCATTATCTATGGTCTTAGATAAACAATAGATGTACACATCACTCACTCTCTAGTGCTACCTGGTGGTAGAGGTAAGGCACTTCTTAAACAATAGAACTAATTGGTATTGTAATGTATGCCACAGTTAGGGGAGTGGTTTATCCAAAGGGAGATACAGATATTGCGTCTGTGACGTGAATCACTAATAATGGACGATGCAATCCATGTCCACAACACCATGGAACCGTTGGCTATTGCGATTCGTGCTGATCCCAACATCCATGGATTCACTATGCGCTCTGTTGAAACGAAGCTCTGCTTATACGCGGATGACGTCCTTTTGACCCTTACGGAGCCTCTGATTACGTTGCCGAATCTGTTCCTTCTCCTGGAACTCTTTGGACGTCTCTCCTATTACAAGGTGAACTGGTCTAAGACACAAGCCCTCAGCATCGGCTACCAAGAGTCTATGATTGCGACCTTGTCTTTGTCCTTCCACTGTTCCTGGAGATCTGACTATATTACGTACCTGGGGATTCGTCTTACCAAAACTCCGGCCGATCTGTTTCGTGCCAACTTTCTACCATTGTGGAATTCGATCAGTGAGGATTTTAACAGGTGGTCTCAGATGGAAATTTCGTGGCTGGGTCGCATTGTCTCCTTTAAAATGAACTCGCTTCCGAAGTTGCTATATCTGTTCCGCACAATCCCCATTATGCTACCGGTGGCCTTTTTTCGACGGATGCAATCGAGACTGTCCAAGTTCATCTGGCTCAACAAGAGGCCCAGGCTCCAACTGGGGGTCGTCCAACGTTCTAAGCTACTTGGAGGTCTGGGGGTCCCGGACATCAAGAAATATCACTTGGCTGCAAACCTGGCTCAATCTCTTCTGCTCTTCTCGCCTTGTGACAAGGTGGCGTGGGTGGACCAAGAGTCTTCGTATGCTTCTCCGTTTTTGCTCAGCGACATCCTTTGGCTCCCCAGGGTCCTTCGGCCTCTGTTGTCGGACCTGTTGGACACAACTTTGCTGTCTCTGCGGATATGGGATGCTCACCGTCTTCAGCTGGGCTTTTCCCCTGGACTCCATGGTTCAGCACCGTTGTCATCACTGCGGCCTCTGCTGCCGCACGTTTCCTTGGACGAGTGGATTCGGGGGGGTATCACCTCCATCTCCCACCTTCTCTCCCGGGGTCAGATGCAGTCTTTTCAATCTTTACAGTCTCGCTATTCGCTGCCTCGTCAGGACTTCTTTAAATATCTGCAACTTCGCAATGTTCTTCGTGCGCATTTGGGTCATTCTGCCCCTCCCTCTACCTCCTCGTCGATTCCTACACTTTGCCGGAGGGCGCCTGCTGTTCCGAAAGCCATCTCCCTCTGTTATGCGGCTCTGCTGGGTCATGGGTCTGGGACCAAGCTAATGTATATGCTACAATGGGAAAAGGAAATTGGTCGTTCCTATGATGTTGCTGTGTGGTATGACGCCCTTGCCAACTTTCAGGGTGTCTCCCGGAATGCCACTCATTTTGAAACTACTCTACTTTTGTTTCGGTGGTACTATGTCCCGGCTACGCTGGCTAAAATGTATCCTTCTACGTCACCGCTCTGTTGGAGACAGTGTGGTGTTTTAGGCACTATGCTACACGTATGGTGGGAATGTCCTGTCATTCGGTCTTTTTGGCAACATGTTTTTCATCTCCTTACTCGCCTGTTGCACATTCCAGTTGACATGGAGGTGGAGGTGGCTCTATTAGACATGTTTCCACCCCCGTTAGATACTCCTTGCAGGAAACTTTTGGCGCATGTGTTATTTGCAGCTAAGATCTGCATTGCTCGTAAATGGAAAAACTCCTCCCCTCCCACGATCCAAGAGGTTCTCTACTCCCTCACTACCACATGTATTTACGAACAGATGGCGCACACGGCCTCTAACTCCCTCCATCTCTTTCAGTCTACCTGGGAGACTTGGGATGATTATTATAGGCACACGTTCACCCCTGCGCCTGGAGGTTTCATCCTAGGGAACATGCGTACTCCCTGGTACACGAAAGCGGTTACTGACTCGTGAGGGTACTATTATTGGATATGTCCCCCCCCCCTCTATCCTTTCTTTTTTTTTTTTTTTCCTCTTCTTCTTTGCCACTGTGCTTTATTTGAGTTGACATATGTTATTAAATTGTTAAAATTTTGAGATTTCCTTGGCAGCTTACGGGCGGCTCTCACATCTCTGACACTCCACCTCTGCCTGTATTTGGTGCCTATTGGTCATGATGTTCGGTGGACTATTGGATTGTTTGTACACGTGTCTTTGTCATCTGGCGCTGTGGTGTTTCTTTGACCGTACTAATCTCAATAAAACTTCTATGTTCCAAAAAAAAAAAAAAATCAATAAATAGATGCTGCTCAGGCCCAGGTCAAGAGACAATTGATCCTTACAAAAAGATGGAAGGGGGGTTGTTATATCAGGAGTAACTCTGGGTTCAAGAGAGAACCAAACAGCTGACAAAAAGAATGTTTTTGAAATACACATATACATACAATATTTGGAATAGACCTGCACAAGTGGTAATGATCTGAGAGGGAGGACATTATCTGTGTGTATAGGGATGGGCATCAACTGCTAAACCAATCAATAGTAATTTCTCCTTCCTTCATTTACATTTAAATGAGGACGCTCCAATGGAGAAAGGGAAAATGCTGCTGATCAGCAGGCAATTGTCCACACCTTGTATTTGTAATCAACATTTTAAAAACCAAACACACACAGATACTAATTTTCTTAAACATATTTATTTTTTAAACAAAACAACAGACAGATGAAGTTCTATGGACTACTCCAATGGCCCCTTAGTAGGATGATAATGAGAGTCATTGGAGCCATAATCAACAAAAACAGGTGTACTAGAGATGCAAAATTTGTGGAAATTAGTTTTTATATGTATTTCTATAGTATAATAGTTGCAATGTGCATAGTGACCTACACAGGCTTGGTGTGGGAATTAAATATATGTACTATGACATTATGCTGTGGAAATGTATTAAGTGGTTAAGAAAAATATTTAATTTATGTAATCCTGGTTTGTTGTTTTGGCATATACAGGAACAAAATATCCTACTCAGCTAGGGAATATATTAAGAGAGTGTGAATGTCTATCTGTATTTAAAATCATCCTTATTGTCAGTTTTTAGCTTATCTCTCCTCAATCCAAGGTCACTCTTTATATAACTAATCCCAAATGGGTAATGTTATGTTTTTGGCATAAGATATGTAGTGCTGTAAAATCATGAATGTGTGTATAGTAATTACCACAAGGCTCTATAGTAAATTAAACAGCCCCATGCTTTTCAGTTCCTCTACATGTCCCATTTCCCGACATACAGGGAAATAATTGCTTCATCACTTGGATAAAACAAAATGCATTAGTAAATGAGATTCACATGGTACCCTATTGTAAAAGGGTACGACTCCTTAATAACATTTACCCTTCTTATTCTTCAAAATACAAAGCTTTGCATCTGTATTAGATGCTGTGATGCACAGTTTACTTTAGTTATTTATGAATAGATGAATATATCCTAAATACAAAAAAAGTGTAATGGAAAACCCCTTTAGTGCAAATGTCAGCTGTACTATGCAGCATCTAAACAAAGCACAGGAAAGAGGTGCAATAGGTAGATCACCACTCATGTATGATTGTTTCCATGATTTAGTCACCTACTAAATAGATTTTAATATTTGTCCTGAGTTTAGACATACAAAATGTTTTTATATTTTTTGTTATAGGGCCACAAGTACAAGTAGCATTTTGCTATTTTTTTTCCAGATCTGGTCATCCTGCGCCCATGTCTTATTTGGGACATACCGTATTTGCTCTGAAAAAATA
The DNA here is from genome assembly GCA_023333645.1 of Sceloporus occidentalis. Classification (NCBI taxonomy): domain Eukaryota; kingdom Metazoa; phylum Chordata; class Lepidosauria; order Squamata; family Phrynosomatidae; genus Sceloporus; species Sceloporus occidentalis. The sequence continues at coordinate 515,348 of JALMGF010000037.1, read as the reverse complement.
TCCTCAAATAGAGGTCTGATTACATGACTAAGATCCAGATTCCCCCGCAGCGCTGCAGGGGACATGGATCCTCCTCTCTGGCAGCCTCTGCTGCTGTCAGCACTTCCTCTGGGGGCTTCTACGACGGAGCGCCAGCATCACATGACCTTCCAGTGCTCCACTATAGAAGCCTCGGCGGCAGCAGCGGAGGTTGTCTGTGCACATCCGCAGCCAGTGAGGGGGGGTGTTAAGAGTGGCATGGGGGCAGGGTTCAGTGGTTTTCTGGAGGCAGAGTGGCATATAGGGGCTTAAAATGCATGTCAGGGAGGCAGAGTGGCATATAAGGGGGTATAAGGCATATCCGGGGCAGAGGTGCATAACTAGGGCAGAGCGGCAAATAAAAGGAAATAAAAACAAAATTTTTTTCAATCATAGTTTTTATTAATAGTTTACATGTGAATTAGTGTTTGCTAGTAAAACTTTTTTCTCCTATAGGGTAGTCTTATATTCAATATTCAAATTTTGGGGGGGTCATTTTATAATCAGGGTCGTCTTATAATTGAGCAAATATGGTAATTGTAGCTAGTCAATTCAATGTATTCCATCAAACTAGACACCCCAGGGTATTTCAAATGGTGGTATTTTAAAACACTTTCCATACACTAATTCTACCACTAGCCTTTGTCAAAGTGATTTTTTTGTGTTTTTTTCCCCCACACACATTGTACTTAAGGTACAAATGTATAGCACCTGGTATATGTCACTGCCAAACAACACCCCAATACAGAAAAATCTCAGTCACCCACACATAGGTTTGTCAGGTTGTTTGGGGGCTCAAAGGTTACATTTGGGATGTGTGCATTTTTCAACTTGGAACAGGGAGGGCACGCGGCAGGGCACCCTTAAGGAGGGCAACCGGGTCAGAACCAGAAAAACTATATCAATGCCAAATCAGAATCCAGGAGCAGTGAGAATAAGCTAGGTCAACATGGGTAGTACAAGAGCCAAATCAGGAACCAAGGAACAAAGTCAAAAGCAAGCCAGGCCACAGTGGGTAAATCAGAAATGCTGCTAACAGGAGACCAAGGCCAGGAAGCAGGCAGATAAACTGCAATGCATAGGCCTGGAATGAGCAAGTATTTGAGAAGGAAGCAGATGCAGCTGTTCAGGTCATTAGCATATAAGTAATGATTGTTCTTACAGGTGACCTCTAGAGGCTGCAACAGAGATTACAGATAACAAATACAGAGTTCAGTCTGACAGGGTGGAATCCTGACACAGTTCCATTGACTCAGCTTCTTGGTAAGCAATATTGCCGTGCCAAACGTGAGGCACTTAGAGGTGGGCTATGTAATACAGGGTTATGGAATCCCCAATATGTATGCCTTAGGTGTTTTTTCAATGGTACTCACTAGGCATGTGCTGAATACTTGATTTGATTGGGCTTTCTATGGACTCCAAGAGTCGCTGATACATCACTGGGATTCCCCAGTGATGTCAGTGATGGTAAGCAACTCTAGCTCATTTCTAAAATACTTTTCATAACACAAGGCTTTTTTAAAAAAAACAACTGTGTGACCTATTCAAAGACAAGGAAAAGTCACATTATTTTATTTCTGGTAAGCTATATTACAGATACAATATATCACAGGCAGTGGCGTCGCTACAGGGGGGCAGTTAATCCTTGCCCCCCCCCTGTTGCCCCCCTGCCGAATTTGGAAAAAAGTTGCAATGCGACTTTAAATCCTGTCTTTTTTTTTTTTTTAATGCGGAGGAGAGAGAGGGGTGCCTAGTAACCGCTCGGCGCCCCGCATTCTCCTCCACGAGGCCTCTACCTCCGTCGCGGTGCCGGCATTTCATCATTCAGCAGTGAAGCAGCGGCCACCGCAGCAGAGATCGAAGACAGAAGCCTCGTGCTCCCGTCGCTGGACCTAAAGGTGAGAGAACTACAAAGGGGGAGGGTAGATAGTGAGTAGGGAGAGGGGGTTAGAAAGTGATAAGGGAGGGAGAGGGGGTTAGAAAGTGATAAGGAAGGGGCGTCCAACATGCGGCCCGCAGGCCAAATGCGGCCCGCGAGACCTCGAGGTGCGGCCCGCGTAAGATCGCCAGCCAGTGCAACCGATCTTACGCAGGCCGCACCTCGAGCATGTACTGGCTGACTTGGCATGATAGGAGTGTGATTGCTAACAGCTAACAACAATCACAGTCCCATCATGCTTAGGTTCCAGCATTTACTGGTTGGATGTGTAAGTGCTGGAACCTAGGCATGATGGGACTTTGATTGCTGTTAGCAATCACACTCCTATCATGCCAAGTCAGCCAGTACATGCTGAAACCTAGCTAGCTGCCCCCCTTGTGTATTGATGCTGCCAGCAATATGGGGTCTACACATCACTTACAGCCACCCTGTACCAGCATGTACTGGCTGACTTGGAATGATAGGAGTGTGATTGCTAACAGCAACCACAGCAAGCACAGTCCCATCATGCCTAGGTACCAGCATTTACTGGTTGCCTGGGTATGATAGGAGTGTGATTGCAGTGTGGACGCCAGGGCTGGCTTTGGGGTATGCAACCTGTGATCTATGCCTGTAATTTAGGGGGTTTTAAATATACCTTTTAATTACGTGTTTTTTTGTGAATTCCAATTGATCTATACCTGCAAAGCTGGGGTTGTGTAGATTCTTTGATGTTATTCTGTAGATCCATATCTGCTATGCTATGTTTCCATACATTATTTATGTATACCTGCAAATACAGGGTTAATATGTCTTATTCAGTTGATTAATACCTGCAATGCTGTTTCCATGTATTTATTTGATCTATACCTGCAATGCTACGTTTCATATACTATTGTATACCTGCAAATACAGGATTTGTATGTCTGATTCCGTTTATTTGAGATCACAAGTGAATTTCAGTTGATCTATACATGCAAAGCTTGGTTTGTGTGTTAATGTGTTGATCTATACCTGCTATCGGCAACTGGGGCTAATGTTAATATATATGGGCAGCAGGGGCATCAATACACAGGGGGCAAAAACACTAAGGGGGGTATAAACGACAATGCAGTGTGAAAAATCCATCCTGATGTAGATGTCTGTGACGTAGATTGTGTCCTGCTGTTTGTGTGTTTTTGGTTATCAGTGTAGCAGAGCCTGTCCTTGGTGTATGTGTATAGGTGTTGGTGTGGCAGAGCCTGTCTTGGTGTGTGTTCGGTTGTCAGTGTGTCAGAGCCTGTCCTGGTGTGTGTGTGTTTGGATGTAGGTGTGGCAGAGCCTGTCCTGATGTGTGTGGGTGTCTGTGTGGCAGAGCCTGTCCTGGTGTGTGTGTGTGTTTGGTTGTTGGTGTGGCAGAGCCTGTCCTGGTGTGTGTGTCTGGGTGTCTGTGTGGCAGAGCCTGTCCTGGTGTGTGTTTGGTTGTCGGTGTGGCAGAGCCTGTCCTGGTGTGTGTGTCTGGGTGTCGGTGTGACAGAGCCTGTCCTGGTGTGTGTGTCTGTGTCACAGAGCCTGTCCTGGTGTGTGTGTCTGGGTGTCGGTGTGACAGAGCCTGTCCTGGTGTGTGTGTTCAGTTGTCAGTGTGGCAGAGCCTGTCCTGGTGTGTGTCTGGGTGTCTGTGTGGCAGAGCCTGTCCTGGTGTGTGTGTTCAGTTGTCAGTGTGGCAGAGCCTGTCCTGGTGTGTGTGTTTGGTTGTCGGTGTGGCAGAGCCTGTCCTGGTGTGTGTGTTTGGTTGTCGGTGTGGCAGAGCCTGTCCTGGTGTGTGTGTTTGGTTGTCGGTGTGGCAGAGCCTGTCCTGGTGTGTGTGTTTGGCCATCTGTTTCCTGGCACTTAACTTACAGTAGGAATTATTTAATTTATATTTATCCAGAGATAAAATGCCCTCCTGAAGTTGTAGTGACTTCAGGGGACAAAACGTTCAAGGCCCTGAAATCATTTAGTGGAAAAGTTATTTATTGTGTTATAATATTTATTTCAAGGATTAGTCGCACTCAATTGTGGCTTCAGGCTTCCCATGTTGAATGATCAAGTATTATTTTAGCCCAATAACAAAAGTATAATTCCATAGCACATTACTTTTGGAAATTATTAATGCCCCCCCAGTTTGACTGTGGTATCTTGTGTGCCCCCCTATATATTGTTTCTAGAGTCGCCACTGATCACAGGTAAAATATTATTCATTCTTGCAGGAGATGTGCTCAGTTGCACACATCTTTTTCTGCATTCACACAGTAGACTAGACTCACTAACATTCAGCTGCAACACTGGCTCGGGGATAGTTCAGAGCAGGAAGAGTGCCACTGATTTTGAAGAGAGTGTACTTACATGTGGATTTTTTGTTGGCAAAGCTGCATGGGACACTGGATTAGATAAATGATCTGGCATGGTATGCACACTGACCATGCCCAAAGAAAAGCCCATGGTCTAGACAACTGAACTCAAGCATAACACTCAATGTTGGAGCAATAGGTAATATTATGTTACCTACACGCTACTTTCACGCATATTGACAAATAGCAAAAACACTAAATGAAACAACCCTGAATAATGGATCTGCATTCATTAGGCTTTAGAAATGAATGAGCTGGTAATGGCGGGGCTCGAATCCAGCAAGACCCTGGATTCGGCTGAGGAGCTGCTCCAGACTCGCCCACTGAATACCAGTCTGTACCAATTCAAGGATCATAATCCATAAGGAGAAGTGGGTGTTTGAGCAATTCATCCCTGACTCACATGCTTCTCCAATTTGGAAGAGCCAAGGGTTGGGTTCACCCAGCCACACATGGTGCTGCACAATAATAAGCGACAGATGGTGGCCATAAATTACCACTTGTATTTGCTGACATAACAAAAAAACAGGCTCTGTTGACACCAGCCCCCATTTACGTTTTCCAGTTATGTAATGGAGCAAACATCTAAATAATTGAGTTAATAAAAAATTAAAAGAAACCACCTTGTTTATCACCAGAAAATATCCACAGTGCCAACCTGCTCTAAGAAGAAGCCTTGGGGCTCCCTTAGACTTCTCCCCCCACCACGGCATGCGCCTTTAGATCTGACTGCAGTTCTAATGCAACGTATATATCTCTGTGCGCTCTATATGCCAGCTGTAAGCTGTTCCGGTGACTATAAAACGACCTCCTACGTGTAGGGGAATTACATAATAGAGTAAACGTAGCATGATGTGTAACGGCGGAAGGGACGCGCGTATACCGCCCTCCTCCCGCATACCTTCACCGTGTGATTAGTGATGTCCGGATCATGAACGAATCGTTCATTTGATCCGGTTCTTTTTAGTGATCCGGATGAATCGGTTCACTAGACTGAACGATTCATTTATAGCGGTTCAGTCTGTGAATCATGCAGCTGTAACCTGATCCTAGAGCTGTGAGTCATCTGCAGAGCACTCAGACACAGACTCTGGGGTCAGGTTACAGCTCATCAATTCACACAGGAACGATGACTCATAGAGTCAGAGAGTCGTTCAAAGAGTCGAATGATCCGAAGAGTCGAATGATCCGAAGAGTCGAATGATCCGAAGAGTCGAATGATCCGAAGAGTCGAATGATTCGAATCTTACAGGGATCCGGATCTTACAAGGATCCGAATCTTACAGAGATTCAAATCATTCAGAGAATATTACTGATACCATACTTTTCTAAATAAATACATTAATAATGTTCACACTGGCCCCAGGATTTAGATTCCCCTGAGTTTGCCCCCCTTTACCTATAACTGCACCTACAGTTAACTTTATTAAATTAATTAAATTAACCCTCAGTCATCAGCATAAAATTAACCCTTATACCCCATCAACCATAACTGCCCCTGAAATTAACCGTAAAGATCCCATTAACCATAACGGCCCCTGAAATTAACCCTAAAGACCCCATTAACCATAACGGCCCCTGAAATTAACCCTAAATACTCCATTAACCATGACTGCCCCTAAATTAATTGCATGTACTCCAGATAAATTACCTAATAAATTGGTATGGTTGATGGGGTCTTTAGTGTTAATTTGGGGGCAGTTATGCTTAATTGGGTGTTTAGGGATAATTTAGGGGCAGCTATGCTTAATGGGGTCTTTAGTGTTAATTTAGGGGCAGTTATGCTTAATGAGGTGTTTAGGGTTAATTTGGGGGCAGTTATGCTTAATGGGGTCTTTAGTGTTAATTTAGGGGCAGTTATGCTTAATGAGGTGTTTAGGGTTAATTTGGGGGTAGTTATGCTTAATGGGGTCTTTAGTGTTAATTTAGGGGCAGTTATGCTTAATGAGGTGTTTAGGGTTAATTTGGGGGCAGTTATGCTTATTGGGGTCTTTAGTGTTAATTTAGGGGCATTTATGCTTAATGAGGTGTTTAGGGTTAATTTGGGGGCAGTTATGCTTAATGGGGTGTTTAGGGTGAATTTGGGGGCAGTTATGGTTAATGGGGTGTTAAGGGTTAATTTTAGGGGCAGTCATGGTTGATGGGGTGTTAAGGGTTAATTTTAGGGGCAGTCATGGTTGATGGGGTGTTTAGGGTTAATTTAATGGTGAGGGTTAATTTAATTAATTTAATAAAGTTAGCTTAAGGTGCAGTTGCAGGTAAAGGGGAATGTAAATCCTGGGGGCAGTGATTATTAATGTATTATTTATAACAGTATGGTGACATTCTCTGAATGATTAGAATGCCAATGAAGGCAGAGAGTCGTTCAAAGATCCGGATCTTACAATGATCCGGATCTTACAATGATCCGGATCTTACAGTGATCCGGATCACTGTAAGATTCGGATCCCTGTAAGATCCGAATCTTTGAACGACTCTCTGCCTTCATTGACATCACTGGAGGCAGGGGGGAGGATTCATAATGAAAGGGGCGGGGCCAATCGTTAGTGTGCCTGCATGGAGTTACTGGAAAACAGTAACTCCGTGCAGGCACACTGAGTGATCCGAAGATCCGGATCATGAATCGGATCATTTCAGTGAACGAATCGAAATGATCCGATTCACTTTAATGATCCGAACTTCCCATCACTACGTGTGATAAGATAATACGGCAATAATAACACAATATTACTGAGCAGGGGGCGCAGAGCCAGGCCGCCCCCTTCCGGCGGAGTGTCACGGGATGCTCCGCCCTCCTCTGCCCACAAGACAGGCGGCACTCGCGAGATTCTGCTTCTAGCTGCGGAAGAAGAGTGAGGGGGAGTTGCGGATACCCGACCATAGGCCCGAAAAACACTGAACCCGCTGCCTGCGCCTCCCCCTCTGAGAGCCCATGGCCCGCTACAACTATCCTTCCGTGCCCGCTTCCGTCCTCATAGGGCTGCTTCTCGGCTGCTGCGGGCTCGTACCGGCGCCGGCCGCCGCCCAGAACGGTAAGGAGTACGGAGTGCCCAGTGGAGACATGGGTTGGGGTCCGCGCTGAGGCACAAGGTGAATGCCAATGGCCGTAGCGTATAGCTGAATGCGTTAAGTTGCGTTATTATGGTAAAAGGCTATAGGGGAAATCCGAGGGCCGTATGCGCTGGCAGTGTATTTATAGTCTGCTCGCTGCGGCGCCGACTAGCACAGGAGGCATATGAATTATATAGTGGGGGTGATGGTTAGTATAGAATATGGAGGCGCCCGAGATGCTGACTAATGTGCTCTATGGGTATGTATACCCCATGATGTACTGGGCGACCCCGATACTTCTCGGCGGCAGTAGGTTACATTTATCCTTTACTCGGGATGAAATATCTTTTTAGAAGGTATGTATTGTGCTGAGGCTCGATAATGCGCTCACCCTGTATATGATGTGAGCGTAAGTGCACCCGGCCAGCGGTTCACGACCTTGCAGTATGGCGACACCTCGCGCAGCTGTGCCTGCTGTTTACGTGGGCCAAAGAGAGGTAATAAGACACCTGTGATCAGGGCTGCACATACGGGCTGTATATATATGTAGCTCGGTGCTATCTGGGTAGTGTATACATGCACAGGCCTGCTGGTGAAAGCTGTATGTGTTGTGGATCTGCGTGTAGATGTATAGCTTTGCACCTGCACCCCATTAATATGCGTGTCTGATTTATGCCAGTTGAATCGTTGCTAGGGGTGCTAATGGCTAAGAAGTACTGACATGCATGTAATCGCCTCACTTTGGAGTTATTTATTTTGTGACTCGTGTTTCCATTTTCCAAATTATACCACAAGTAAATATATTTACTTAGCAACAATCTTCTCTCCTTATTTACAGTTTAAGTGTTATCACAGGTGACAGAAAGGAATACAACATAACAATTTCATGAGAAAATAAAAACACTAGCAATATCAAAAGGACCAATGGAAGCTTATTAAGTGTCCATTGATCTGATCTGTCTGTGCTCCACTTTCTTGTTACAATGTATATATGTGTCTGTTTTTCAGTGTGTCTGCCTGAATAGCTACTGTTTTTTTAGTCTGTTTTCATTGCTGTCTGTTTTTTGTAGTAATGCAGAATTCCAAAAATATTGTGTGCCTTTCCGTTCAGAGATGCGTCTCTATCTGTACATGCATGATCTAGGCGCACATGTAGAGCAGCATATATACGTGTAAATATGTGTGTCTGTATAGTGTATATGCAGTTTTATAGATACCATGAACTAGTATGATGTCTTGCCTTTGCAAGACACATTTGCTTAATGGGTTTTTTGACCTGGTGAATAAGATTTTACAGTTAGTGTATGCCTAACGAAGATCAGACTCCACCTCTAAATTAATGATACTGTAAAGGAATTATTTATTAAACAAGCTTATAACCTTAGTGATACAAATGATGTAGATTTGCATCATCATTGTGATGTCTGAGATTTGACTGGTTGAGGTGCTGGTCAGTATGATTATGAATTGATGGAATTACCAGAAAGCATGATTTGCATTTAGCGTAGACTTTAAGCTTGTTTGATTTGTGTCTCAATACGAGCTGGCATACATGTAACTATATTTCTGCCTTTATGAAATAGAAATATTCCATGTGCCCCTGTTATGGTCTACACAATTAACCTCTTGGAAAGCCACGTGAAATATATAGTTATACAAGGATACCTGGTAACAGTCCATCATACTGTAACAGTCCATCATACTTTGCTAGTGGTAACCTAAAGCAGGGACACTGAATTATTAATGTGTTTGTAAACCTGATGCAAGACAGGAATTATTTATTAAACCCACTGTTGGCTAGGAGGCAAATTTGACAAAGAGGCTTCCTGAGCAGGGACATGTTAAAGAGGGGAAAAAAACTACTGTGGCCTTCGTTTTGGGGTCAAGGCTATTAAAATGTGATTATTGTAGATTCAAATGCTTCTGGAAAGGCTTTGGTTACATATTTTTCACCGAATGAAAGGTATAAGGTATTTTGTATCTGCATAGATGTAATCACTTTGGCTGTTTATGAATGCATCATCCATGTGTACAAGATGCATGTACACAAGCAAGGCAATGCTTCGTGTGTGTAATATAATGCATTTTCTAAAGTGAGTATGTAGATGCAGTTCATTAAATCCACATAAGTAGTTCAGAGAAGATAAGCATTTATTAAAATAATGGATGTCTTGGCCAATCAGACATGCCAGTATTCTGCTACAACTACACAACCTGGAAAGCTACTCGGTTGACATCCATGTTGAGTGTCTAGACACACTGTGGCATTGTTGTAAATATGTGGTTTACAGCCCATCTACTCATAGGCCTGTCAGCGAGGATGTGAACCCAGCTCATTTTTCATTTACACTGGGACTTTAAGTAGGCTACACTACTTAAAGGTGCAGTTTTCCCCACTTCTACTACTTTAGCAACTAAAATGGTTGAATGGCCAAACCTTTCCAGGAATTACGAAACACGTTAATAAAAATGTTATTGGAAAATTATGCAAGTTTCAGGTTTTTCCCAGGAAGGTTAATGGTCATGTGACTCAATGACATCATGTGATTAACTCTTTAGAGGAAAGGAAAAAATGACTCTTCTGCCAAGGCTTATTTTCTTAAAATGCTGTTAATGTTTTGTAAAGTGAAGCAGTACCTTTAATAGTAAGCTAGCCCTATGTGCCATCTGTTTGCATTGTAAAATAGGCCTTGATAGAATTAAGGAGAATTTTGTGAAATAATTCTCCTCTTCAAATCATCTATCCATCAGGAGCTGGCCTGATTTTTATTTTAACATTTACAATATATATCTACCACTACTACAGTTATTTTTTTCTTTTCGGTATTTTCCCATGATTCTAAATAATCATGGAGCCCTGTTTGCTGATCACTTTGTGATTAGCACAGACTGGTCAGGAAGAGGAGAAGGGAGAAGAAACTTACACTTCGCTGTGAACATTGGAAAAACAAAAATATAAACTATTTATTTATATATATATATATATATATATATAACACACACAAAATCACTACCCTCAAGCCAATAGTATTAAAAATATTTAATATGGACTAATATGCATAATATTAGCATGGATGTGGCGCTCTGGAACATAAAAAAAAAATGTATGTGGGGTATGACTGTTAATTGGGTAATTGTTCAACTGTGGCACTTACAGTATAGAAGATAAGTTTTTTTACAACCTTGCTTAATTTATCACTAATATTTGTGTATGTATTTCTATGATTTTAAAAGGAGGCCTTACTTTTCCTGTACAAAATGTATAATTTGTGCAGGTTTATCAAACATGGAAAACTGGGAATCATGGTTTAACAAACATATAAAAAATGTGTTGGCCTTTTTGGTTATGAAAGCCCATGGGCCTGAATGGGTTAAGCACATTGTGTTTGTCTATAGTTGTGACTTAGATATAGATCAGATCAAATTTTAACATTTCATGCAGAAAACCAGGTAATTCTAAAGGGTTAATTTACTTTTTTCTTGCCGTATTTGTTTGGCATCTTTTACTAAAGATTAGCAGCTAACAGCTTAGCTTCATACAATCCATGAAAAAGGCAATCTAATCCATCTGCCACCTACAAGGGGCAGTAAATTTAAAGTGGGGAGGAATATTTTAATTGGAATGAGCAATTATGCAGATCTGAACAGGAAGGTAAGTATGGATGTTATATATGGATGGTATACATATGTAACCTATTTTTTCCTCTTACATACTAATTTTAACCTGTAAAAAACATATTTTGTTTACTGAACTATAAAAAAAAAAAAAAAAAAAAAAAAGTCCCACTCATGACAAAGTAAGTTCTTGTATCTAGCCATTCTTTAACGGATAAATATAAACCTCAAAACAACTGAATATTTCTTACCTAATGTGAATTAAAAAAAAAAAATGCCATTTTTAAAATTTTCTCATTTGTGCGGTTTCCCATTAATGCTGCCTGTGACCTTCAACATGTTTTAAATGTATAACTTGCCTGCTATAGTTTACCCAACGTTGATTTATTTCTAGCAATTCAGTTATGCCCATACATCACTGCTGCCTTACTTGCAACCCCCCCCATTTTGCACATACTATAATCTAAGATCCCAGTGCAGTGGAGAGGTGACCCTGACCTGCAATCAGATAGAACGGCTCAAACAGGAAGGAGCTTGGGTATTGTATTATATTGGGTAACAGAAAAGCTGAATCGTCATGCTAGATTTTTTTTAAGGTCTCCCTAGGTTATCATTATTTATGAAAAGATCATTACTGCAGGAGGCCCTAGCTTGAACTTTTGCTATTGGGGTAATTTAAATACCAGCCTTTTTGTTCTCAGCAGCTTAATGCATAATAGATTTTCCGTATTACTCTTGATGCTATAGTGGAAGCATTACCATACATGGTAGGTGCTGGCTATAATGTTCCTATAACATGTTCCTCATTCTTCTTATATTATGATTTAAGGTTTGTGGAACCAGAGTGCATTGGATGACCAACATTCCTTATTATCCAAAAAAGAGACACTATTAAAAAAGAAAATAAATTAGGCACATCCCATCCTAGGCACATCCTTGGTAGGCAATATAGCCATGCTTGATCTGTTCGATTTTCAGAATAAATGTCTGCTTCTAAGCCATATGTTTCTTGTATAATATCTCAAAATAACCCCAGCCCAGGTGTGGTCACAAAACCCGCTGGTGAGATGCTTGTATGAACCGTGAAACCAACATTTTCTCAAATTGTTTCCGGTTGGGATCACACTAGAAAACACTTTTTTTTATTTTTATTTTTTTAAAGTCGTGAAGCTTCTCTTCCTAGAAAAACACAGAAATTCCTGGTTGATCAGTCCTTGCCTGACACTTTGTCAGCTTTACCTAAACATAGTTTGGTCCTCTTAAAGTGCACCTTTGAGTAGATTAGAATAGAATAAAATGTAATGTGTCCCAAATATAAACAGTATTGAGCCCACTGGATTTACTAGCTTTTCAAGCTTTCAATTATTAGTTTGAAATCATAAATGCTAAGGGACAAAATACATCCACATCTCTGGGATAGGTGGTCTAACTTGCCTGCTTGTGTGCTGTCTCATAACTGAGACAATAGAATCCCCCTTTAATGTAAACACCTATTTCACTGCCTGGTTACTTTAGTAGCAGTAGCTGTTAAGTTGTTCAAACTTGACAACAGCTACTGCCACTAAAGTAACCAGGCAGTGAAATGGGTGTTTGCATTAAAGGGGAATACTATTGTCTCCACTGTGAGTAAAGTGATGTCAAGCTAAAATGGAGGGTTGGGGGCAATCAAGTGACTCTACAGAATACTTTCCCTTCAAACATTCCACAAGGTATGTGAAATTGGGGGATATATGAAGAATAAATGAACAGCCTTGTCAAAAACTCCTGACATAATTAAGTGTCGCAGGTGTCAAACAACTATACTGAAAGAACTAAAATTAAAGTTTAATAAGTTAAGCTAAAAATCTGTAAAGCTAACTGTTCCCCTTTTAGGCTAGTAAAACGGATCCCCTCTTTCATGAAATTAATCAAAGTAAACTGGAGGTTGGCTTAGTTGATGGATTCTCTAATATCTTTTTATTTATATACCACCAACAATTTATATAGTCCATAAGGGTATTATATAGGTAGAATTGACCAACCAATTCATTAGGTAAAGACCTGCTCACAAACTTACAACCTGAATGATGGTGATATAATTAATGCATAGATAAAATTCAAAGGGACAGCTTAGTGACCCAGACACTCCAACTATAGAAGAGTCCCTATTAAAGTACTTAGTGACAATTAACATGCCATGCACGTTACAGAAATTTATCCAGTTGACAGTTGATCTGCTTTCTTCAGTCAAGTGGTGTTGCTGTCATGCCTTGATATCATGAGCATGGGTGTCTGAACAGACACGTATCCGTAAGAGCTTATGGTGTTGCACAATAGTACTAGAAGTCCACTGTTCAACTGCACGTTATGTGAACCCTAATAGTTGTCATATGTGGAACTCTGGTAATTATCACTATGTACAGGGGATCTTTGAACAGTTGGGCTCGTTTGGCTAAAGATAAAGATCCTGCAGTATAAAAACATTGTCTCTGTTACTGGCAGAATGATCACTACACTTCATATGAAGACAGCAAGTGGTGTTACTGGTCTTTTAAAGGGTTGGTGCTGAGCAGGTGAAATAACAGGAAATGTATTGGATTTTCAGATTATTCCAGATAAGCACAAATTCTATAAGCATCCCCACAGCCTCCCACCCTGTTGTCTGTCAAGGACAGACAAGGTGTCCGATAAGTCGGCTGCTCATTTGGCCTGATTCTGAAGTTGGAAGGTGAAACACAATGTATTATCCATACTCAAGCTGCCTGCCAGGAATCCTCGATCTTTTAACTTTTTGTGAGCTTAGAGAGAAAAGGCTTTGACTCTGATCTGCGGTAAGAGAATCCAATCACTTAAGCCTTTGACCCTGACTAACATTTTGCTGTGTTACTGCTAGGAAGCCCTCACATGACTATATAAAAGGATCAGACTCCCAGCAATGACATTTTGGATATCCCAGTGAAAGACTTTCACATTACCCTGTTTTAAGATGTACAAAATGTAGTGAAATACCCTCAAATGTATAGTGTAAATCTTGACGTGTTTACTGTTGTAAAACATGAGAAAAATATTGGTTTGGGGTCCATTGGGCTTGATCAGTTCTATTTAGACTTTCATCCGTCCTCCTTGCTCTAAGGGCGTTGGCACAATTTGCCATATTACTTCATTCACTGTCCTTAGTGTGTCATTTCCAAAGTCTCGCCATCACTACACAGCCCTAATGTAATTTTCTGTGCAGACGGATGAAGTGCTTGGTCTCTCGCACAGGGAATGTTTGGTTGAGACAAACTTCTCACCAAAATCGGGAATGTTGAGGGTGAGCCAGCCCTGTCGGAGACCTGCAGAGCGCGCACTAGCTCTTCCTTGTTGCACTCTGTTAGACTAGTTAGACCTACACAGCTGGCATTCAGGGTTGCCTGGCCAATGAAGCCATGTGTGGAGATTTGCTAATTTCCATAGTCACAAGAACGATTAACCCATCTATGCTAGAGAAATACAGTAAAAAAAATGTACTTAACCTATTCTCTACACTGAGAAACTCCGTGTCATTTGTGACTTGGCCCAAGACCGTTTTGTGTTTTAAGCTAGGTAACGAATTGGGCTGTGCTTGCCGCAGTAGTGTAGTGGTTAATAGACGTTTGCGGTTTAAAAATTATTTTTTTTCTTTTCCTCCCTATAGCGTATGTATTCTTTGCATTATTCCAACTATTTTGAAGCTGAAAAACACTGTGTTGTTTGGTTTAATTTCTTGTTGAGCGAATTTAAAAGGCACATATCATTAGAATTGGTTTACTAGAGAAAAAACTAAGCCATTTTAAAATTAGGCCACTCTGATCCATATGCGAGACAGTTGCTATAGCAACATGAGGTTTTTGACAAGCTAATCATCTTTACTGCAGCCCACAGAACTTTGCTAAAAATACCCTTGCAGTAGAAAGTAAACAGGTAGGGAAGGAGCAAAACCCAAAGTAACTGAAATGCATGTAAAACATTCTCCCTGAGAATTTACAAAATACGGTTATTGGCTATTTTCCAAATTTTAAATGCTACATGGCTGAAAGATTGTGAGCACAAGAGTTAAATAGATCATAGATTTGTTGGCGGTGGTTGAAAAGACGCACCCAGTGTGAAATCGGTCTGTTCCATGTATGTATTCTAAAGGGTAGCTTGCTTGATGCTGTATTGTGGCGTTTTAGTATAATTGCTGTTTTTGTTTGATTCGTTGGGTGGTGAGTGCTTTATTTAATAAGTGTCCTACGGGATCACTCTCAATCTGCCACCCGCTCATTAACAGATTACAGCTCGGCAATCAAGGCGTCAATAAGACTGTGCGTGCATGCGCGTCCTAGCCAGGGGAGGGTTGTTGGCAGCTGCAGGAGTTGCTGCAATGCAGGTTGGAAGAATAGTGTAATTGTGCATAAAAAGTGGCCATAATATCTAGGCACCTCTATATATTTGTTTCCTGGACTATCACTGAATTATATAAACCTGACATTTCCCTCCAAACTCCTTAACATGGATAGAAAGCTCTATGAAAGACCTGCTAGCTATGTGTTTCTTGTCATACACAGGGTTTTGGTATGTGTTTCTGTGCATACATGTTGTTTAATATGCTTGTTTAACGTACTTGTATATGGTTTCAAAATTTTCCATGTTTCATTTTTTTGGTCCATTTCTGGTTTGTTAGGAATTATGAGTTATTACCTCTGCAACAATGATTTCATTATGGCATATAATTTTACTTTTGGATAACAGAACCCATGCATGTAAAGGTATGAGGCTATTTCATATGCAGTATTCATCAAACAGAATGCACCAATACAGTAGAAGTCACCTTCTCAAGGTCGTCGGCTCCTACTCTTTCCTAAGGAATGGGCCACGCATCCTTATGATTGTCACTTTAGAAATATTTTTAATAATAACCTCAATGGAAGGGATGCAAGACTATAGTCTGTATCCAATGACCTTTCTCTTCCATAAATTGCATATGTATTGCTGTGCACGTAGGCTGTACGTTGGAGATTTAATTGCGGATATAGATATTCTGGAATTGAATTAGTGAGTGAAATGGAACATGTATGTGTGTATGAATGCAAGCTTTTGAACAAATTTGTTTAATATTTAACATTAATTAAACAAGGGCAATATTGTCTTTTCTTCTATTTTAACCCTTTCTGTTATATGCATTCTTATTCGCTGTTCTCTTTCTTCTACGTATTTTCTTTCCCCCCTCTTCACTGGCTCACTGCCTCACCGCTGCCCCCACAAATCATAGCTGGGTTTGTGAAGTCGCCCATGTCAGAGACAAAACTAACAGGGGATGCATTTGAGCTGTACTGTGATGTGGTCGGGATCCCCACCCCAGAGATCCAGTGGTGGTATGCTGAAGTCAACCGGGCTGAGTCTTTCAAACAGCTGTGGGATGGTGCACGGAAGCGCCGCGTCACCATAAACACGGCATACGGCACAAATGGGGTGAGTGTGCTGCGAATAACTCGTCTCACCCTGGAGGATTCTGGGACCTACGAGTGCCGGGCAAGCAACGACCCCCGGCGGAATGACCTGAGGCAAAACCCATCTATAACTTGGATCCGGGCACAGGCCACCATAAGCGTCCTGCAGAGTGAGTTCACCCTCCTCCCATATCGTAGTGGGATTGTAGTAACTAGATGAGCTCTAGTGAACCTGTGTGTGCCCCACTTCCCTCACCAACCCACCTCCTGAGATCCTTGGTAAACCATCGTGTTGTCTCGTCACTTTGACCCTCCGGTTCTTCCTCCATGAGTAGATCTTAGAAGCTCCCAGTGGTTTTTTTCTTTTCTTTTTCTACTTCTTACCCTAGGAATTGCAAAAGAAGGTCTTGGCGTTATAACACACAAGCTCCCCATATTTGTGTGTGCGTGTGTTTTTTTTTCCCCAGGTTTCCTACTTCCCAGGTTTATTTTCAAATGTGTGTATTCTGTCTTTTTTTACAACATTGTTTAAGTATATTTTTGTTTATTGGCTTTCACCTTATGGATCTGACACATTTTTGTTCCATCTTGCAATGCCGTTCTGATTTCCCACACGGCAATAAAAGCATTAAATTCCTCTGTCTCATGTTTGTTGTGAGCAGTGTCTTTACAGCAGTCAGACATCTTTGTCTTGTTGTTTTTAGAGAATGGCTTTGCTTTTCCTGTATTAATTTCAGCTTGTTTTTCATCAGCAATGATTGTTTTGTGTGTTTGTAGGTCTCTGGAATTTTCCCCCCATTATCTGACAAGATCAATTAGTGATTTTTCTTCTCTATTTGCATACGGATATTGCTACTTTTGCGGTAGTAATGGTTTGGGAACAGTGTTACTGGATCTTTTTTTTTTTTTTTTTTGAGCTTTAAATCACCATGTGAATATCTCATTAAGTGATCTAGTGAGATATAGACTAATGTAGAAGAATGGCCTTCTTATTAAGTAAGATTTTATAATAGGTTGGCAAATATTTTGCCAAGCAAGTTTAAGCTGGCTGGTTGTCACTGATTTATCAACTGTGTTTGTGGGGAAAATGAAGATATGATTTGTTTTTACTTCACAAATCCCCTGGTGTGTAAAGTGATTGGAGTCTCATCTTCTCATTCCCCTCCCCTCTTTTATAAATGCGACAGATTGTGCCCCCTCCTCCTCCTCTTGTGCGCAGCAGAAAGGTGAAAGCTGAACTCTGAGTAGATTGCGCTGCAGGAGCGAGTGGTCAGAATATTAAGCAGCCTGTTCCATGTTTAGGCAGCGCGGGATCATGCAGAACGGTCTTTGTCGGGCACCTGCCAGCACTTGTGCTCAGCTAAGGATGAAATTCTGGTTGAGCCTGAAGCCACATGATGCATCCTGCTAGCTACAGTTTGTGTACACAAGCCAAAACTGTTCAGTATTCCCTTGTAAGGCATTTTTAGTTTGTTCTCTGTCATCATTCTACATTTGGTGCATTACCAACTCACACAGAAAAATGCCAAACACAATGATTGCCTTGGGCATATTTTTTCCTTGCCTGTGTCCGAAGAGATTTTCCCTTTGAAGTGAATAAAGATTATGCCAACAGAAGATAATAAAGGACTTTTAAGATATTCAACAATGCTAGTGCTTTGGTACAAAGAAAGCATTAATGCATTCATCTATTTAAGTGTGCGTTTGTTCATTGAAGACTTTTTTTTTTTTTAATGATAAAATACCTGAAGATGCAAAGTGGAAGAACCATAGAGATGTCGATACATTCTTTACTGATGTCAATGTATAGTTTAAAAGCCAGGCCTCTAATTTTAATCCGGTTCAAAAATAATTTTGGTGCCCTCTGTTTCCTCATTGGTACAAGATTCAGCCCCTAATTCTTTGCATCAATTGCAGAGAATACATTCCAGCTCTTCACTATCCTCCTAAACCTTGCCAAGAATGTTTGGTTTGCCCAGATGGTGGCAGCAGTGATGTTTCCTGTGCCATTAAAAATAATCACTTCCCGTTACATACGTTGGAGTAGGTAGTTTTGAAGATGTTTGTCAGAACAGACATTTTCCTGCAGATGACTGATGGCCACCTCCAATGTATTTGCTTGACAATTTGGATCATGGAAGAACATGACTACGTAGAGGAAAGAGGAAGAAGAATTGGATGGTCTTTCGCAAATCATATCTGCTTCAATTAGTGGTTAAACCAACCAGAGCAAATTTATTGGCACACACATACTCCTCACTCTGATTTGTTTAGAATCAGAAATGGTGCCTTACCGTCTTCTGCCAGATCAGTAGAATGCAGTGCTTATTTGGCCGATATATCCTTGGCAATAGTCCTCGGGGCAAGTAGGGATTGCCCTCCCTGCAGTTGAAGACTTGTGTCATGAGCAATGACATTTAGTAAAAAAGCAGTAGTGTGAGCCAGTACCTGTCTGACCAATGCTCTAAAATATTGTCCTTGTCCTGTGTTTTCCCATTGTCTGTAGTTTTGTAGTGTTGCTATGTTATGCAGTGTCTGTCTTATGTAGCTGGATGCATAGTTGTCTAGATATCTGAGCATTCCATTAATTGATGTTGTAATCCACGTTTTGTCATTGGACCAAAGCATGGAATTCTGTAAAAAATTTACTAAAGTTTGGTATTATTGCGCTTATTTCTTAACAGTCACTCCCATATACTGTGTTTTAAAACAAATGATGTACCTTTTCCCCCTTGTCATTCCTTCACCATGCGTAACTTTCCTCATCCTGTCTTGTTGGCAGTATATTACCTCCTTAGCCTTTTTATTCTGCAGCTCTAATTTTCTCTGCTTTTTAATAGTTAATTTCCGTTGTCCCTTCCCCAGGTATGACTTGTTTGTCCCACCTCATTGACATTGTATCCTCACTGTTACACCTTAACCCGTTTTTATTGTGTTTTCTCTAATTTCTATTTCTCTCTTTTTCTGCTCTTCACTACAGTCACTTTTGCTGCCTTCCTGTGTAACAAGAACACCACACCACTTTGGGACATACCTTTTAATAGCAGCAATAATACTTGTAGTTCTTTTTACAGCTCTGTGCTATCACCAAAGCACTCATTTTATGTTCCCTGCACTGTTGGCTACGGGTTGTAGCTAGACCATACAAATCCCTCAGATAGCACAACTTAAAGAAGTGAAATCCTCTGTTTTTATACAATGAACCTATTTCAACTTAAGTGAATAAGTCATTACAGCTAAATATTGTAAGGTTTGATCTAATGTTTATCATCTGTACAATGCTGCTGTTTTTGATCTGAAATTTCTTACCATTAAAAACTACTTCCACCAAAATCCATATATGTTCCTGTGACTGATTGACAGCTTAAGCAGCCAATCAGTGACTGGAAAGTGCTCACATTGAAATCAATGGGAAGACTTTACATATGTGCCCTGGGGTCCAAACAGATCCCCTGCATGCAGTATTCTGTGCAGCCAGCACTGGATCTGATTGGAGGTGAGTAAATCACATGCATTGAGATTAATTTCGCCAAATGTATTTCCTGCAGGGCATTCAGCCAGGGGATGGTTTCGTTTACATATAAACATGGTTTAAAGTAAATCTATTTTTTAAATATAGCGCTGCACACAATAAGACCTGCACAGATATATAAATCACAGCATGTATTAATTTCATCATATTCACATAATCGGTATAAAAAAATTCTATAGTAGCAGAAATTATAAAACAAAAAGGCAGACCGAGAGATTGCCCAATGTTTCAATAGACTCTGCTACCTTTCCTATCAAATATCATCTGTAGGGGCCATTTTTATCTTTTACCTTTTGAAAATAGTTTCATCCACGATTGCTGTATGATGTCATATCTACTACGTTGCATATACCAGACATATGTATCATTATCCCAGCAAGTGTATATACGTGTCTAAAGGTGAAGTAACCTGGATCCATCATTATTTATTAACAATGTCTGTCAAAATGTAATTTTGTAAAATCACGTTAACACGGAAATAGAGCATAATACTCTAACGAATCCCACAAAGCAAATTATTCATGCCATAACAATTCATTATACCTCTGATTGTCCACAATCATATTCCATAGTGTTCACATGATATGAAGATACAAAATCCTATCAGTTCATTGAGGGAGATCTCCATTTCATACAGGTTCATCTACATGATTAGATTATATAATTTTAAATAAAAAAATACAGCCCTCTTCACATCCTGGACTAAGAAGATAAAGAATAAATACTATACCATGCTCATATTTATATCTCCCACTTAGTCCATTATATAAAACCAATAACAATAAGAAGCAAGATGCTGGGTTGTATAGCAAGAGTATTAGCAGGAAGAGGGAGGTGGTTTTGTCACTTTACAGAGCTCTGATCAGATCCCACCTAGAGTATTATATACAGTTTGGAGATATCTTCAGAAGGATATTGACACATAGTAGAGGGCGATCTGAGGAAAGCTACAAATATGGTAAGTGATTTGCAGCATAAAAAAATATCAGGAAAGACTAAGGGGTCTCAATGTGTGAAGCTTGGAGAAAAGGGGGGAGATGTGAAACATTTAAGAACGTAAAGGGATTTAGCAAAGTACATGAGGAAATTAGAATTTAAAAGGGTAATTTAAAAAAAAAAAAGGATCTTAAAACTAGAGGGTCAGATGTGATATAAGAAAGTTTTACTTTACTGAGAGGCTGGGAGATAAATGGAATGGCTAGCTTCAGAAGTGGTAGAGGTTAATACATCAAGGGAATTTAAACCAGGGCTTTACAAGTTTGTTGTGAACCTAGGAGCCAGGATTTTTTTAAAACTAACAGTTGGTCAGGAGTGATCTGATCATCATCAGCCCACTTACTAAACTCACAGCATTTGACCTGGAAGCACCCTGGACTTTCAGGTCAGTGCTGGTTTTTTTTTTTTTTTTTTTTTTTTCCACTCTTTCAATGCTGATGTTCCATTGGAGCACAGCATCGACTGATATTTAGTCCCCACAAGCTTGTGGGGACAAGTGTCAACCCCCTTTCCTGAAGCAGCAATCGCGGTTTCAGTCTACAGAATCACTCCGTGGGAGTGATCATAGGCTTGGGGGGCGGGCTCTAAGTGGGTGTGCTGGTCTGCACAGCAGCTGCGCCCCAGCGATCACCACGATTGTGGCGACTATATATATATATGCTATATATAGTTTATACCATGCAACTCTAGTTTCTTGCTGTATAATATTAACACACACACACGCGGAGGTAGCATGTTTCTAGTGGGGTTAATATATATAAACTATAAAAATAGTTCATAAGGTGAAAGTAAGTGTTAAATATAGCTTTGAATTTCATTTGGGCAGTTCATGCACATTTGTGGTAATTTCAAATACATTTCAAAGGAAACACTTTCCTGCCACTAATTGCCTGCTTCAAGCAGCCAGTGAGTGGAAAGAATCTTCAGACCACAGATAAAAGCAGCTGCAGTTTGTACCTTGGGTATTTTTTTTTATCTGAATACATATTAAATACTCAGAGTACCATGTGTTTTTCTTTAGTAGGACTGTAAACTGTCCCCTTTAATAAAGAAAATCTCTGGGCTTCTTTATAAAGTAACTTGTGTAAATTCCGTAGGCAATGTTCTGCTTAGTGAATAAACTCCTGCAGTGATTACACAATTTTAAGAGAGTAACATTTGAATGCCCAACAGTACAGTAAAGTAAACATTTCTCACAAAAGAATAGAGACCCTACATGCCTTTTGATGCCACATGGACAGAAATAAGTAAGGGTTGGAGAAGGGGAAAAAAAAATGTGTATGTGAGTATACTATACACTAGTACAGGTACATATCCATACATCGCTGTTGTAACATTGTTGTGTCTATATGTATATATGTTATGTTTTTAATTTCTTAACCAAAAAAAACTTTTGCAAATTAACAATAATATGTAGTGGACTTGAAATATAGAGGGGTTTGAGATGAAGTTGTTCATCTCCCTCCCATACAAAACCTGATGGCATCACGTAAAAAAAATACTGAAAGGAAACTACTGCAGTAACATGTCATATTTTTTTTATTATTATTTATACAACTGCTGCAAGTATAAATACTATTACCTAAACAGTAAGAAACAACATGTAGTAATTTGGGGCTCTTATTATACAGTAGGTGTATACATTTTAACTGTTTGTGTCTGACCGCTGTATAGCTAGTGTGCTAAATTTCATAGATGAGGAACAGGACTAATTAAACATGTTGAATGTCCTGTGTAATTCCCCTAAATGTACAGACATTACCGCAACAATTATGTCATCACTCAGATCATCTGATAAAGTTGACTTGAGGTAATTTATATGGAATCTGTCAAGTTACAGGGAAGGTGAGGGCTTTTCATGCATGCTTACTGGAGTCTGAAAAGGCCACTCGAAGCATTTTTCTGCAAGACATATTAGCTGGGGTGTGTGGAGGGGGGCAAATTCATATGGGGTATTCTGCAGAATTACCCCAATGAATTTGCAAAAGTGCCACCACGTGAATTTAAAGGGACCACACAGCTATCATATGCATTAAAGTGCGTGTGATGGCTGAAGTGTCCCTTTTAAATATGTCAAATGCTCTACAAATGTATTAGGAACATGATGTAAGTTGGTTTGTTGTGACATGACTCCACACAGTTTTGTTTTGTATTTTGACTATTCCCATGATTTGTGTATCATTGTCATGTGTATCATTGACACATAATCATGAGTAATTGTCAATTTAATGAGTCATATTTTCCTGTTCTACATTCTGATCGCTACCCAATGTACATGTCAAACTACTGCTTCATATTAAAGTGGTGGTTAGAGCAAAGTAAGTGTGGACTTTTTACCAATGTACACTTTTGTGCTTACAGAGCCAAAAATCAATGCCAGTGAAGAGGTTACTATAAGGAAAGATGGTGGCCCTATTTTGTTACAATGCAACCTCACACTGACTGGCAGCATGGTTGCACCAGAGAGCAGTCACTGGACTAAGAATGGAGTAGAAATTCCCGACAGCCGGAAGAATGCCTTAAATGATTACTACATGGAGTTGAGGTATGTGAGAAATACGCTAACGGACAAAGTCTAAACCTTCCATCAGATCCGTTGGTGCCCAGTGTGGAAGGTATATAATTGCATCCTCTTAATGTTGACAAAAAAATAAAACAGAATTTCATAACCATCTAGTGTGCCTAAAATCACAAACCTAGTTTTGTCCTTTGTCTTGTCTTATCTCTAGGACACCTGTATGCCTGCCCCATGAATGGTTAAATTCCTTTTACTATATTAATCTCTATCACTTTTGCTGGAAGACCTTCCAATTATCTTATTGTTACTTTGCTTGCCTACCTTTTATTTTGTATTAATTTCCCAGAAATTACTCCCAAATCCTTTCCCTTCTTTGTTTTTGGCAGCACATACTATGTCTTTGCATTAGGATTCTCCCAAAGAAGGACTCGGTGTAAGGCAATCTATTGTTAGATTGCTCATTGTTAGATTGGCTTGGCTTCTCATCCTTACCTGCCTCTGCTTTTAAAAGTAATCCATCCTATGCTGTAATGTGGAATGTTTTCTGCAGATTCAGGTCTGCCACAGAGAAGCCATGTAGCCCACCAAAAGCTCAAACAGTCATTCCAACAGAACAAATCATGTCATTACACTTAATTTATAGTACTCTGTACATTCTCTAGCACCATGTACACTCACTGGCCACTGTATAGGTACACCTGTTCAATTGCTTGTTAACACAAATAGCTAATCAACCAATCACTTGGCAGCAAGGCAATGCATTTAGGCATGTAGACGTGGGCAAGGCAACTTGCTGAAGAATGGGGACCTAAGTGACTTTTAACGTGGCATGGTTGTTGGTGCCAGACAAGCTGGTCTGAGTATTTCAGAAACTGCTGATCTACTGGGATTTTCACGCAAACCATTTCTAGGGTTTACAGAGAATGCTCCAAAAAATAGAAAATATCCAGTGATTGCCAGTTGTGTAGACTAAAATGCATTGTTGAGGTCAGAGGAGAATGGGCAGACTGGTTCGAGATGACAGAAAGGTAACAGTATATCAAATAACCACTCGTTACAACCAAGGTATGCAGAATGCCACCTCTGAATGCACAACATGTCGAACCTTGAAGAAGATGGGTTACAGCAGCAGAAGACCACACCGGGTGCCACTCCTGAACAGGAAACTTGGGCCACAATTTGCACAGGCTCACCAAAATTTGACAATGGAAGACTGGAAGTCTGAGTCTCGATTCCTGCTGCGACATTCAGATGGCAGGGTCAGACTTTGGCGTAAATAACATGAAAGCATGGATCCGTCCTGCCTTGTATCAACGGTTCAGGCTGCTGCTGGTGTAATGGTGTGGGGGACATTTTCTTGGCACACTTTGAGCCCCTTAGTACCAATTGAGCATCATTTAAAACTAGACAGCCTACCTAAGTATTGTTGCTGACCACGTCCATCCCTTTATGACCACAGAGTACCCATGTTCTGATGGCTACTTCCAGCAGGATAATGTACCATGTCACAAAGCTCCCATAATCTCAAACTGGTTTCTTGAATATGACAATGAGTTCTCTGTACTCAAATGGCCTCCAGTCACCAGATCTCAATCCATTAGATTTGAGATTGGGAGATTCGCATTATGGATGTGCAGCTGACAAAGCTGCAGCAACTGCGTGATGCCATCATGTCCATATGGATCAAAATCTCTGAGGAATGTTTACAGCACCTTGTAGAAAGTATGCCATGTAGAATGAAGGCAAAGGGGTTCCAACCTAGTGCTAGCAAGGTATATCTAATAGTGGCCAGTGAGTATATATTAGTAGGTCAGTGAGAATTAACAATCTCATTAAAACTGATAAAAATGCAAATACATACTGGTAAAGAAGTCGATCAGGGCCCTGCCCTTGCAGCATACGATCTATGAGGTTGATGGGAAATGAGAAAGTAGAATAGCGAACGAGAATGATTTATCTGTAGCAGGGGTCATCTGAAGAAGTAGATGGGGTGGACATCTTAAAGTTGGGGTGAACAGATGGTTTCTTTTCATGATGCAGGTAAGGGTATTGGGAGGCTAGATTGCTTCTCTGAAGAGGTGGAATTTTAAATAGGAGCAAGTCTGACAGAACAAGGTAGGGAATTCCAGAGTACAGCATGAGTGAAATCCTGGATACATAACCAGGATGAAGCAATAATGGTTGAAGTGAGACACAAGTCACAGGAAGAGCAAAGTTTTTTTTGGGTTTTTTTTTTGTTAGATAAACAGAGATTTTAAGGGGCAACAGTATAAAGGGCTAAGCAACTATGGGTCAGGGGATTTAGTTTAATTTTAGATGGTATGGGCAGGCGCTGGTGGGACTAATACAGTAGTATCGGATGAGGTTATGAGATTAAAAAAAAATAGCTTGGCAGGTGTTCTGAATCCTTCCTGCCATGAGAAGTGGCAGAGCTGGGAGACCAGTTTAGTGGGGTGGTACAATAATCCAAATGGTATATTATAAAATGTAACACCTAGATAGATTGTTGGGTAGATCATAGAATTATGTTACTAAAACATCTGGGATTGTGAATACTGGAGACTATGTATAACCAGAAGCTCAGCTGGTGATTTTAAACCTTCAGATAGTGGGACAACATCCAGGATGCAATTTCAGAGACTTTTATGAAGGATAAATTTATGGGAGCGGGCAAGCAGTCAAGAGCAGTTAGGCAAAGTGGTGGGGCTTGAATCCAAATGGGGTTATTGGTTTCCAAAAGATAAGCTGGTTTGGAAAAATGTGTTGGTTAAGGCTATTTTTTTTTAATTTTTTATTTATTTTATGTTAAACATTCTAGTAGTTTGGAGGCTGCTGAAGGGGAGGAAACAGAACTGCAGTTAGATGAGGCTGTAGGGTAGAATGCAGTGGGTTTTTTTTTTTTTTATGGGAGCTATGAGTGCATGTTTAAAGAGGTATGGGAACATGCCAGCGGAAATGCACTATATGGACAAAAGTATTGAGACACACCTCCTGGTATTGAGCTGTTTTTCATCGGTTGGGCCCAATGGGGGGGGGGGGGGTTGGAAAGCCTTCCCAGAAGAGTGGAAACTACTATAGCTGCAAATGGGGGGAGGGGGGGCAAACTTCATATTAACAGCTAAATATTTAAAATACATTGTCATAAAAGTACCTGCTGGTGTAATGGTCAGATGTCCCAATACTTTTGTCCATGTAGTGTAGGTTAAATAGGTGGTTTAGGGTAGCTGTAAAGACACTGGAATGGAAAGGTAGGAGATTGAAATGAATTTGACCAGGTAGTGAGATGGGGAACACAAGGACATCAGAAACCTTGTTAGGTGTGATTATACCTAAAGCATAGCGCCTGCAAAAAGTTGTAAACATGGCTTACTATAGTTTATGCATCAAGGATTAACAGTGCTTTGTTAAAAATGGTGACCAGAGTAGAGCAATATCACCTCTAGTAGCATGTATGGTTAAAGTTTATCTATCATCGAATACTACAGTTTATTACATAATGCAGATTAAAGTGATAGTAACCCTCTTGTCTATACCATGGAACTGTTTAACTTCATGTGTGTGTGTGTATATATATATATGTATGTGTGTGTGTATATATAACATGTATGTATGTGTCATTTTTTTGTTGTTGTTAAAGCTTCAGTCAAGGCATGTCTTATTTTTTCCTATTGTGGTTTTATAGGATTGGAAAACCAAAGGCTGAGGATTCTGGGGAATACCTATGTGTCTTTACCTTCCCCAACAGCTCTCCTCCTGCCAATGCTACAATTGAAGTTAAAGGTGAGTAGTATAAGTGTAAAATGTTTCCACATTTATGCAGCACTTTTATTTTGTTTTATGCACACAATTCCATAGGAATTAAGAAGCTACATGAGTGGGCCTCAAAATATTAAGACTATTGCACAACTTTCACAATTGGCAGCAATGGCAAGCAAAGGGGTTAATTTCTTTGTACATGTGTCAGACCAAAAGTTTAGCGTGTTTATGGTAACTGGATGAAAAATACATATTTTTAGTAAAATGTGCTTAACTTTATTTTATTATAATACCAACAGCGGCCCCTGAAATTACTGGCCACAAAAAAAGTGAAAACAAGAACGAGGGACAGGAAGCAACATTGCACTGCAAATGTGTAGGATATCCTCACCCGGAGTGGTCCTGGTATAAAAAGGATGACACGCAAATTGTGGTAAGGAGCCTGCAGTGACTGGTACATTTTTGCAAGGCTTCTTGTATTAAAATCTTACTATTATACATTCTATGTAGTTCCTCAACCAATTCCTGCTTTACTGCAAACTGTTATGTTTGGAAATAACCTATTGTATATGACTTAGATGGAAGATTCTAGTGGATTTACCAGAAGTGTAACTAGAAACCATGGGGCCCCGGTGTGAAAACTGTCCCAGGTTCCCTCATCATCACCAAGCATGTGCCACCTTTGACTCCAAGCAACTTATCAGTGCCATCATTGTCCCCAAGCAGCTTGTTTGTGCCACCATTGCTCCCAAATAGCTTGTGAGTTGCCACCTTTGTCCCTTGAAAGGTGCACTCCTGTGCACACAAGTAAACACGCTTACACAAATGTACACATGCTAACACTCATTCCAACACACACACACTCATTCTAACACTGACACCACTTATATATACACATCCATGCTTACACACTCCCCATCTTGCAACACTTACACATTCATGCTCACACACATCTATCCTAACACATGAACACTTACACATTCATCCTGGTGCATACAAACTCTTTCATATACACAGTCATGCTCACACAAACTTATACATGCCCACATACATACCCTCTCCCTAGTCTGTTCCACTTGTCTACCACCTCAGTAAAGCAAGACTTCATTACATTACATCTAAGCCTCTGACTTTCTAGTTTAAAACTGTGATCTCTTGTCCTAACATTTCTCCTCTTTTGTACTATACCTCCCTCTTGTACTTTGAGAAAACCCTTTTGATGTTTTCAAATGTGATGTGCTGACTGTACACAAAACTCTAGGTGATATCTGACCAGAGGTCTGTAGAACTGCTATCCTGTTTCTGCCACTAAAGCATCCTGCTTGCATTTTCCAACTATTTTGTTTTTGTTCTTTTACGTTCTATTACACTTAATTCCTCAATAATGACTCCCAGTGGGTCCCCAGTACCAGTCTCTCAGGTCTTCCACTAGTAATAAGACATTGCTCGGAGTATTTTCTATTAACTGCAACCTTATGTATACTGTCACTCAATCATTGCCTTATTCATTCACCTATTTGAATACCCAAACCAAAATGCTGCAGTCCTATTTGAGTCTCCCGTAAGGCAAGGTGTCAGGTGCCTTACTAAAATCTAGATATGCTACATCTATTGCACCCACATGCTTTATTTTCCCAACCCTGTTGGCTAAAGCGGTTACAGTTGTGTGAAAAATTGTGTGTGAATTTTATGGTTTTCATTTTAGGACATAAACACAATCTGTTCCTTAGCAGGTCTAACAATTAGGTAAATTCAACCACAGATAAACATGATTTATTCAACAAAAATAAAGCTAAGATGGAGAAGCCATGTGTGAAATATGAAGTACACCCTTACTGCTCCCATAGGAATTAATAAGCTAAGTAGTAGACAGGTGCTGCTAAGCAAATGCAATTGATAAATTGATCATCAGCAAGTGTGGCCACCTCTATAAAAGCAGAAGTTTTAGCAGTTTGCTGGTCTGACTCATTCAATTGTGTGTTTGTGTGTGTGAACACAATGACAAGGAGGAAAGACATCAGCAATGATCTTACAAAAGCAATTGATGCTGCCCATCAATCTAGGAAGAGTTATAAAGCCAATGACAGGACAATAATCCAAAACACAAGTACATCAGAATGGCTGGGAAAAAGCATCAAGGTGTTGTAATCCGAGTCAAAGTCCAGACCTTAACCCAATTGAAATTGAATTTAAGAGAGCTGTGCAAAAAAAACTGACCCTCGCAAACCTTAATTAACTGAAGCAATGTTGTAAAGAATAGTGGGCCAAAATTCCTTCACAACTATGTAAGAGACAGAAGTAATCCTTTTTTGTAGGACTTCAAGTTATTGGTGCTAAAGGTGGTTCTTCAAGCTATTGAACCTTAGGGTGTACTTTTGTTTTTCACATATTGCTTTACCTATTTTTTTTTTTTATTTTTTTTTAGACCTGCTAAGGAACAGATTATGTCCTGATGTGTAAAACCATAAAATTCAAAGAGGGTGTTCTTTCTTCACACAACTGTAGGTTTGACAGGATATCCCTGCAGTTAACACATGCTGTTTCTGATCTTACAAATCATTTACATCCAGATATTTAACAATCTTTTCCTTTATAGTTTCCCTACTGCTATGCAAGACTTAAGGGTGTGTGTTTTAGTATAGCCATCTCTGCTATTTGTGAAGTGGTACTACGATTGCCGATTTGCAATCTTCTGGAATATATCCTGTCAATAGTGGCACCTTGTGTTGATGGTTTTTACCACTACTGGAACTTTATCGGCATTTACACATCTATGTTTTGTCTTCAGCCCAACTATTGCTTATTTAATCTTTTGTGCATTTAATGATGCATTTTTTCCTTACGCCTAGCTTAGTATTTAGTCATCTTTACAATATTCAGGGTCTGCTTAGAATTCCTAAACTAAATTTTGTAACATATTTGTAGAATGACAATCCTTACTACTCAATGCAGTGTTGTGATTTCAGTAAAACATTCCTTTAAATTTCCCCTCGACTCCATCTAAAGATGCCCAGGCCTTTTTTTTGTTTGTTTTAGAAAAAGCCGCCATTCTAAAGATCTTCCTCTATCTACCCCTGTCCATATATAAAACCACTCTGATTGGAGCCCCAGCCTGCCTTTATATTGATATCTGACAGTCTACAAAAAAAAAAAATCTAGCATGCCCTCCTTTCTTGTTGGGTTGTATACAAATTGTTTGAGAGAATCCCAGAAAGAATATTGAATATCTCCACTTCTAGTTGAACCAGTTGCTTGTTTTTCTTTTTTTTTTCCAGCTCGCATTATGGAGATTAAAGCACCACATATTGCTAATCAAGATTACAGTGAGAAAGTCAGGCTACTTTCGTCAAATAGCAGATGCTAAAACTCTGGTTGCTTTGGGAGTCTATATATCATCCTATACAAGCTACCACTTCACTTATTTTTAAAGGAATAAAAACTATTCGTATTCTTACCATGTACCAGATTAACTTTTTCACATAAAAGGCAACTTCCTTCTTACTATAATTTCTGTTTACAGAGTACCCCAGTCATTTTAATTTCCAGGTATTGGTAATCACTAAATCCACATTCCTATTTATAAGTACATGGACCATGTGTGTTTCAGCTGGGGCACTGGTGCATACGGCTGTCTTCTTACTCTTCTGTCTCTTTCCATCTCATGATCACGAGCAGGAGGGAGGCAGAGCACAGAGAAAAAGGCAGTGGTTACAAGCATTGCCTTTGTCATGTGACTGTATCCATGCCTGCGGTTGGCTCTCGAAGTGATCACGTGCATGAAAGTACAGAGGATCTGGTCTGCATCAGTGTTGGGAGTGTGTTTAACCGATGACATATTGAGTATGTAATTGGTCCTGTAGAGACATTTGAAAGCAGATTGTTTGCTATTTTACATGTAAGTTTACAGAGACACCTGACTTGGTTGACCTCCAAAGTGATACCCAGTGGCGGAACATCCAGGGTCGCGACTGCTACCGGGCCCTGGAGTTCTGCCAGACGGGGGGCCCCAAGCACATGGAATGCAGCAGCCGGCACAAGCTGCTGTATTCCATCACCTAGGACAGGAGTCGGCACGCGTGGCACTCGGGGTGCAAATGAGCGGCACGCGGGGCTGCCAACTGTTAGGGCCGGACTGGCCCCCCGTGATACCTAATTTAACTTCTCCTCTGGCGCCTAATGAAATTAAAGGGGCCGGCGTGGACGCACCGCGCCGCCCAATGGCCATGCCTCAGCACTTCGTCCCATGTCTTAAAAGGGGTAGGGGGGAGAGCTGAGGCACGGCCATTGGGCGGCGCGGTGAGTGTACGCCAGCCTCTTTAATTTCATGAATGCCGGCCCCCGCCAGACACCAAGGAGTCCGGGGTGTGGGGGGCCCTTAACAGATTCTCGCATAGGGGCCCTGAGGCTTCTAGTTATGCCCCTGGTGATACCTCTTGTTATTGAGCCTATCAATAACATATGCTTGTTTGTCTTTTTACAGTTAATAAAAGTATTTTCTGCCTGTGAGTTTATATTGTGCTATTCTGCTTTGAGACATTTTTTAAATTCTAAAATAACCGCAAAATGCATAGTTAAAGGCTACTGATCATGTAAAATGATGTAATACACATTTACTTTGCGTTATTCTATTGTTCTGTTAACTTGATTATTGCTGACCTGAGAAGTGAGTTTGTTAATGAAGATACTCAATGCTTTTTCATTTTTAGGAGCTAAATAATGCAAGTGGGCGCATCTTTATCAACAGCAGTGATAGCTTCACCGAGATGAAGATAATCAACCTAGATATTAATGAAGATCCAGGCCAGTACGTGTGTAATGCAAGCAGTTCAGTTGGGTGGAGCAGCAGTACCACCATCTTGCGTGTGCGCAGCCATTTAGCTCCTGTTTGGCCCTTCCTTGGAATTGTGGCAGAAATAGTCATTTTGGCGGTCATCATTGTGGTTTATGAGAAGCGCAAGAGGCCGGATGAGGTGCCAGATGGTACGTAAGGGGGGCTATACGACAACTGTTTAATTTAAAGCTAGCTTGAACCTTTAGCATTTACTAAACCCTGGTTAGGAATAGATGGGGGTCTCCAAAAGAGCTGAGGTACAAAGAGTTGGTAGATTTATATATGGAAAAGTGGAGTAAAGTCCTACAAGTTTATTTTGTAGATTCATAAATACTAAATACAGCACTCATTAAGCAAAAAATTAAACTGCCGATGACAGACATTTGTCAGTTCTCTAACTCCTTTATGACCAGATGTTTTCTGGCCATTTCCCCATATGTTCAACCATGATTTTTTTTTTTTTAAGACACAAATTTCATTTTTCTCTGGAAGTTGGGGCCACCTTTGATAACTATGTTCCTATGTGCTACGCAATATTAGCAAAAAAAAAACCTAAGCTACATTTTTTTTTTTCAATTTACCTTAGCATTTCTAGAGGAAAAGTACCACTGCAAAAAATGAACTATATCTATGTTCAACATTCCCCCAATTACAGTAATACCTCTACTCCCCCACTCCAGGTGGGGTCACCTGTGACACAGCTGGAAGGGAAGGTCTCACAATGTTTTCAGGTATTCAAAGAGTGCAGGTGAGCTAGAGTGCAGTGAGCACTGGTGCAATCAGCATGAAGTCATGCTAGCTGTTGCTGGCAGGGGAAGTCCATGCCGTCTCCCCAATTCATGCACCTGCATGGACATTTTGCCACAGGTGGCACAAAAATGTGGGGATTCTGACTAAAAGGGACTTATCTGTAGATGTACATCTATGGGGTCCTCATATTAAACTTGGTCTAGGTTGACATTGACACTGTGTATTGGAAAGGAAGCAAAATATTTAAGCACAGTATAGTGTTGTGCAACCACATGTTGATTTGGTTACTGTTTTCTACCAAGGTAATTGAGTCTGTTTCACTAAAGAAATACAAGACTACCATTTGTTTAAGGCATACATAAAAACAAATAACAAAATAACTACTCCCTTCCTTGTACTGGCGTCTTCTGAAGTAATTTGCTGCTATGAGTGTAGCACTCAGATACTCCTATTGGTTCACTCATGGAAAATGCTAGGTGGTCTTTATTTATTTGTTTAAAGGTGTCATAACAGGTCTGCAGATAATACCCTTTCTCTACTTACCTATGAGTTTGCCTAATGGTCGTTTGCACCTGAAATGTGAATGTGCTTTACTGTAGGCAGTGTTGAATCCAACACTAAACCTGATGGTCATGTCAGGAAATGTTGTTGGTATTTGCTGCCTTGATTATCGGCCTACTTAATGAGAGTGCATGTGTGTTAAGCTGCAGAACACAGACTATTTGTTATCTCCAAGGTTTGTTTTAGCATTGTGGACTGGCGTGGGGGAATGCATTAACACCAACAGGGTGTCTGCAGGAAATGAAGCGAATAAGGGTTGGTTATGAGCTGTCAAACTGGCTATCACGGAGGCTTAATTATATATTCACTAAAGTGTGAGTTTGCAAGTCTGTTCAACATTATTCACATTGAAAGGTTAACTGGCAACAGTTGGTCTTTCATAATGTATAGTACCGTATTTGCTCGATTATAAGACGACCCTGATTATAAGACGACCCCCCCAAAATCTGAATATTAACTTAGGAAACAAAGGAAAAGCCTGAATATAAGACGACCCCAAAGGAAAAAAGTTTTACCAGTAAATGTTAATTCATGTAAACTATTTTTTTTAATAAAAGCTATGATTGAGAAAAAGATTTTTTTTGTTTTTATTTCTTGTATTTTCCAACCTGTCCCCCAGTTACGCACATCTGCCCCCAGGCTTGCCACTCCAATATGGCACTGTGGCCCATGATATGCCTTTTAACCCTCTATATGCCACTGTGCCCCATGGTATGCCTTTTGACCCCCTATGTGCCACTCTGCGTCCAGAAATGCCTTATACCCCTATATCCCATTCTGGCATTTAGGGGGTTAAAATGCATATTATGGGGCAGAGTGGCATATAGGGAGGTATAAGGCATTTCAGGAGGCAGAGTGGCATTAAGGGAGTTAAAAGGCATTGTACAGAGCACTCTGCCTCCAGAAATGCCTTATACCACTATATGCCACTCTGCCATTTAGGGGGTTAAAAGGCATATTATGGGGCAGAGTGGCATATAGGGAGGTATAAGGCATTTCAGGAGGCAGAGTGCTCTATTAAATGCCCCCTTAACGCCACTCCAGAAATGCCCTATGCCCCCATTTAACACACACACACACCCTATACCCCCATTTAACTAACTAACACACACACACACACACACACGCTCTCCCCCATCTCTTACCGGTGCTTCCAGCCGGGGCAGCGGGTTGACGTCGCCTTCTGCTGCAGCCAGAAGGAGGTGTGGCTAGCAGCGGGGGTTTGTATGCGTCCGTCGCGTATACTTTCCCCGGCTGTCAGAGATCAGAGTTCCCCGCACCGGTGCGGGGAACTCTGATCTCTGACAGTCGGGGAAGGTCTATGCGACGGACGCAGACAACCCCCGCTGCTAGCCACACCTCCTTCCGGCTGCAGCGGACGTTGTCTACGCGGATCGCGTAGACGTCAACCCGCTGCCCCGGCAACACAGCAGGAAGCACCGGTAAGTGTGTGTATGATGGGGGGGGGGGGAAGTCGGGTGAGACAGGAGGATCCAGGTCCCCTGCAGCGGTGCGGGGGATCTGGATCTTAGTCTCCTAATCAGACCTCTATTTGAGGTCTGATTAGAAGACGACCCCGATTAGAAGACGAGGGGTATTTTTCAGAGCATTTGCTCTGAAAAAAACCTCGTCTTATGATCGAGCAAATACGGTATATATCCGAAGAGTTGATTTAAAGTTATACTTCTAGCTTTTCTTGAGAGAAGCAAACCCATGAACCAACTCCCATTTTAGTGAATGACCCCTAGGCTTGGAGAGGACAAAGCAAACTGAAGAAAAAAAAAAAAAAAAGACCTCTTCTTACTAGGAAGATGGGAAGTTGACATACATGGCTTTCATTTTGGTTATTCAAAAGCAATAACAAGTAAAATTGTAAAATCCAGTATAACTCTTTTGAATCTATTAAGAATGCCTGATTCAAATTTTACAGAAAATTTCTAGCAAACCTTATCTGCACATTTTTTTTCACTTTCACATTTCAGGTAAGTTCTTAATTTCTTTGTATGAAATTAAGTTGTTCCTTCTGGAATAACTTGATGAACGGTTTTCTAATTTTTCACATTGAGGTTTGTATGATTCCTTCTTTAAGACTGAGCCTATGTCATCTTGCTGTGGGCATGGGACACACAGCTAAAGTATCTTGACTAATCAAGATATAGCTTTTGCATTGTGTAAAAAGTAGGATGTTTGCAGGATTTACTGAATGCATTGTAAAACTAACACTTTGTTACCAAAATCATTTTCTGGATTTTATTTGTCATTGGAATATACACAGAATTAAGCATGCATAGTTTCATTCTGTTAACCTGACTGGCTCTGGGGCCTCTGACAAAATAGAAAACCACAGCAGTGCATTTTCATCAAGGATCATGTTAAGTTTTCTTTTGGCTTAACCTAGTTACCCCATGCAAAAAGAGAGCTGGACTGTAGCTCTAATATTAAATGCTTTGATTCTTAACTTCTTGCCATCACACTTAGCTACAGCTTTCTATGTAATTGGGTGCAATTTAATTTGCTGGTTCAAGCTAGGCCTTGAAGTAGGTGATTGTTTATTGGATTGTGCCTGGCCTTGGACTGTGCACGACATACTAATTGCATGTAACCAGTAGATGATCTAAGTTATCAAATATGAATGCTCTAATTGCTTGACTTTAGGAGATCTCAGAAGTGCAAGATAACATTAACTTACACAGTTTTACTTTTTTTGCGTTTTGTTTTTTTTTTACTTTACAAAGTTTGGCAATTTCACAGAGATTGACATAGTTTATATCTGAGAATTATCTCTAGAATCTGGGAGGTCTGTTCCATATGTGCATTTTTTTTTCTTAAGGTTTTTTACAAAACTCTAGCAGGATGCAATTGAAGACTATACCTCAGATGACTAGTAACCCTTTTTTTTAGTTTTTAAAAAGGTTGTATAACAGCATAGTAACTAATCTAAAGACCTGGGGACTAAATACAGCAAAAGTAAAAAGACAGGCGTGAAAAATGCTGTAAAATAAGTGCTTTCAGAAACGTGTGTAAATAAGCTTATTTTTATAATTAAAACAAAATGTAACTGAACAACAGAAAAATGTGAATATTTGCCTTTAAAACAGCATCAATTCTTCTAGGTGCAATTGCATAGTCATGGATTTTGTAGGCATATAGTTAGGTGTATGATTAAACAATTATACCAGACAGGTGCTAATCATCAATTTAATATGTAGGTTGAAACACAATCATTAATCTAAGAAATAATGCTTGTAGGAGGAATAAAACTGGGTGGGGAACAGCCAAACTCAGTAACAAGGTAGTTATACTGCATTAGCAAGGTGTCTCCCAGGTAGAATTTCCAGTGCAGACAGGGGTTTCCAGATGTCCTATCCAAGCTTTTTTTAAAGCACCACCAGAAACTGGCAATGTTGATGACCATAGACCCAGTGGCCAACCAAGAAAACTTGGTGCAGCAGATGGAAAGCGCATCATGCTTGCTTCTGTTCACAATCAGAAGATGTCCAGCTGTACCATCAGCCTAGCATTGGCAGAAAAACACACCCTGGTAACACTCATCTGGAAAAGCCTGAGCAGAAGTGGTCTCCATGGAAGACTTTTTGCCAAAAAGCCATACACTGACATGTCAGCAAGGCCAAGGGACTCAACTATTCATGGAAACACAGGAACTGGGGTACAGAAAATGGCAGCATGTACCTTGGAAAATTTGAAATATTTGGATGTAACAGAAGGCAGTTAGCCAAAGGGTTAGCGAGCAGTACAGGAATACCGTATTTGCTCGATTATAAGACGAGGTTTTTTTCAGAGCAAATGCTCTGAAAAATACCCCTCGTCTTCTAATCGGGGTCGTCTTCTAATCAGACCTCAAATAGAGGTCTGATTAGGAGACTAAGATCCAGATCCCCCGCACCGCTGCAGGGGACCTGGATCCTCCTGTCTCCCCCCCCCACACTTACTTACCGGTGCTTCCTGCTGTATTGCCGGGGCAGCAGGTTGACGTCTACGCGATCCGCGTAGACAACGTCCGCTGCAGCCGGAAGGAGGTGTGGCTAGCAGCGGGGGTTGTCTGCGTCCGTCGCGGATACCTTCCCCGACTGTCAGAAATCAGAGTTCCCCGCACAGGTGCCGGAACTCTGATCTCTGACAGCCGGGAAAGGTATCCGCGACGGACGCAGACAACCCCCCGCTGCCAACTCCACCTCCTTCCGGCTGCAGCGGAAGGAGACGTCAACCCGCTGCCCCGGCAATACAGCAGGAATTTGGAAGCACCGGTAAGTGTGTGTGCGTGTGTGTGTTAAATGGGGGACATAGGGCATTTCTGGAATGCCTTATACCCCTATATGCCACTCTGGCACTTAGGGGGTTAAAAGGCATATTATGGGGCAGAGTGGCATATAGGGAGTTATAAGGCATTTCAGGAAGCAGAGTGGCGTTAAGGGGGCATTTAATAGAGCACTCTGCCTCCTGAAATGCCTTATAGAGTGCTCTATACAATGCCTTTTAACTCCCTTAATGCCACTGCCTCCTGGAATGCCTTATACCTCCCTATATGCCACTCTGCCCCATAATATGCATTTTAACCCCCTAAATGCCAGAATGGGATATAGGGGTATAAGGCATTTCTGGAGGCAGAGTGGCACATAGGGGGTCAAAAGGCATACCATGGGGCACAGTGACATATAGAGGGTTAAAAGGCATATCATGGGCCACAGTGCCATATTGGTGTGGCAAGCCTGGGGGCAGATGTGCGTAACTGGGGGACAGGTTGGAAAATACAAGGAAATAAAAACAAAAAAAATATTTTTCTCAATCATAGCTTTTATTTAAAAAAATAGTTTACATGAATTAACATTTACTGGTAAAACTTTTTTCCTTTAGGGTCGTCTTATATTCAGGCTTTTTCTTTTTTTCCTAAGTTAATATTCAGATTTTGGGGGGTCGTCTTATAATCAGGGTCGTCTTATAATCGAGCAAATACGGTAAGTGTTTGCAGGGAACAGAGAAGCATTGAAGTTCCTCACAATTTTGGGGCTGCATTTCTCCTAATAGAGATGGGTATTTGGTCAGAGTTTATGGTCTCCTCAATGTTGCAAACTACAGGCAGATACTTGTCTATTGTGCAATACCATCAGGGAGGCATGTGATTGACTCCAGATTTATTCTGCAGCATGACAATGACCCCAAACATGCAGCCATTAAGTCATTAAGAATCATCTTCAGCATAAAGAACAAGGAGTAGTGGAAGGGATGGTATGACCCCCGCAGAGCCCCAACGTCAACATTATCGAATCTGTCTGTTGTTCTACACATCTTTAAGAAGCACAATCTGTTGAGTTCTTTAACCCCTTCAATCCCCTATAGACGTACCGGGACGTCCAAAAAACGCCCACAAAGAAACCCCTATGGACGTCCCGGTACGTCCAGCCCTTCGTGCAGCGTCAGGGACACATCCCTGCCGCTGCACGGGAGACCAGGCTGTCGTTTGACAGCCTGGACTCCCCACTGACAGCAGAAGCCGGCTTTGCCGGCTTTCTGCTGTCCGATCGCCTTTAACAGCTTCCGGCATGAAAGCCGGTAAGCTGTTACCGGTAAACTGCCCGATCGCGCAGTTTCAAACGCGCGATCGGGCATTCCCTTCCGGGTTGCGTCACTGCCGACGTAACCCGGAAGGTCATCGGAGGACAGGATATCCCCTGCGGGGATATCCTGCCCTCCGATGAGGCACAGAGACGCTGCTTTCTGCATAGAGATCACAGTGTGATCGGTGCAGGGGGATCGCGGGGAGGGGAGTGAGAAAACATCTCTCTCACTCCCCCTCCCGGCCTGTAACAGAAAAGCTGGGGGGAAAAAAAAAACGTTAGGCATTTAAAAATATTAAATAAATCATTAAACAATATAAATACTAAAAAAAAATTGTGAGCTGTGATGTCACTGTGACATCACTGGCATGTTCAGGAGGTCCTTAGGAGGACCTCTAACCATTACTGTGTAAAAAAATATATATATATATAAAATAAAAAAAATGTAAAAAAATTAAAAAAAAAAAAAAATTTTTAAAATATATAAAAAAAAAATTAAAAAAAAAAACCTTACATCCCATTGCCCTAGCATAACATCTAGCCAGTATAACCCTCCTGCCCCCGTTCACAACCCCCAAACCCGTTAAGCCATAGGCATAAAAATTATACAAAATTGTACACCTTATAGTATGCTCCCTGGTGCTGGGAAAGTCTGGGAAATCTATATAAATTAGGTATTTCTGAAATCAGGACACCTGAATTGATAAACTTGGAGGGGATTTTCCATCACTTTACCTAATTTTGTGAGGATTCAGAGGGAAAATGTAAAAAAAAAATTAGTTTTTTTCTAATCTTCGCTAGTTTTTACTAAATTTCTCATTCAAAATTTTCAGCTAATCATCCAACTATGGTATCAAACGAAAGCTCTATCTCTCCTTGAAAAAATATATAGTTTATATGGGTACACTATTCACAGGAAAAGAGAATCATCGCTAAACCGACATACCCCAAAAATGGCAAAATTGCTCTGGGCTTTGAGGTACCAAAAAACCCTGGGATTGAAGGGGTTAAACTGTGTGCAAGTGTACCTAGAATAATTGATGCTACTTTGAAGGCAAGGGGTGGTCGCACAAAATATTGGTGGGATTTAGATTTTTCTTCTGTTTTGCATTTTGTTAAATGTCTAAATTTTTTGAAGCATTTAACACCTACCTAAAACTTTTATACAGTACTGTATGATAGTTTGCGCATTTATTGAAACATTGTGTTTGTATATGTAAGATGACATTCTACTTTTTGACTGTTCTGCTTGCTAGATGGGTAATCATTTGAGTCCTACTGGTCAGAGAACACACTCCTTATAACACAGACCCTTTTTCACCATTGTTTCCTTTCTGCTTCACATTCTGCTTGCCTTCTCTCTGCAGCACAGATTGGATCAGAAACTCTGTTTTCCCTTTCAAGGGGTGTTTGTTTTCCTGGTTGGGAGGGGGAATCCAGGACACCAGGTTCTCAAATATTTGTTGGTTACTGTGACTTTTTTTTTTGTTTTGTTTTTTTTTTTCCCCCTTCAATTGCATCAAACCCTAAATTATATGGTGGTAAGTGAGAGTTCTGCATGCTTTTCAGTTTGTCTAATCTTGCTTCCGTTGTTGGGACTGCTCAATCCCATAATGTGAACACTGAGTTTCCCTCATCCACTTATCACAACTAATTTTCTGTTTGGGGTGTTTATTTTATTTTGATAATTTTGTGTTTCTTAAAACGAAAAGTTTCTCTAACTTCCGCTTCCTCTCTCTTCCCTCCTCATGTCACTCAGAATTTTGTCGTTCTAGCAATGAGCAGCAATACACCAAGGCACTAATACAATCTAAATTTAGGTGATGTCCTCAATGAAACTGAATTGTTTGGGCAGCATTTAATGTTAAAACTGAATACAATTGTATATGTGATATTCAACATAAATAAAGGTCAGGTTAAGAGGATTGGAGCCTTTAGGACAAAACTGTACAAAAAATAGATTCCTCCTAATGCACTTTAATAGAATTCTTTAGCCATAAGGTTGTAACTGGAAGAAGTATATTGTATAACTTAACTATGGAATGCCACTTTAAATGTCTTTACACCATGGTAATAAGTTCTTATATAATCCGTTACTTACTTTGTTATAGATACTGATGTGATGAAAAATGGACCAGTTGACCCTAGTCTTATATTCTTAAACACTTCATTACCCGATTATTTAATATGGATTTATGTACTTCCCAATGCTTTGAATTTTTGTGTTTGCTTGTACTAAAATATATGCCAGGTATCTTAATACCTTGCTCTCATCTCTTTACAATTAAGTGAATCCCTTCATGGTTTGTTGGAAATGCATAGTAATGCTGTGTAGACTTCTAGGAATGTTTTAACCGCATTATACAGCAATTTTAAGTATAGCATGCATGTCTGCCTTTTAATAGGTCATACATTTAACGTTGATAAATTGTTCTGACTTGTGTAGAACATGTATTTTTTTTTGTATGGCAATTTTATAGTAATTCACTCTCACTATTGTGAAAGCATAAATAACAGTTCTTCACAAAACTTTAACAAATGTCCACAGTTTATATAGTTTGTCACACCCCACGAAGCGGACATTTCCAAACTAGTCCTTTAATTACTACCATCAGGACAGATTTTAGCATCATACTGCTGAGGACCGAAGACTCTTCCAACATGGTAGAGTCTAAATTAAGAAGGGACATCATAAGATATATGTCCCATGTGTGAGCGGTTTGGGAATCTATGGTGTAGAAACGCATAAATAAATGTATTGATCCATAGTTAGCGTTCTGTGGGAGCAAAGGTGGCTGGGTGAGGAAGAGGCAAGAAGGGTAGCTTTCACATATGTGGTACTGTACCCATGTCAAATGTGTTGATTTTGCACCTCTTTGTGAGTTAACGCCCTCTCCCCTGAAGTAATACATTTTCTACCAGTGAATGGTTTGGGTCTTTTGCCTGTTTGTGTGTACAGGAATATGGTTGCTGTGTGTTTTCAGGCCCTTTGTGTAAGTGTAGTATTCCTGTGCATCAATACAGCACGTTGTAGCTTTCCCAGTCTGACTTTACTGTCCGTTTTCAAATGCATTTGCCAATTTTGGCAGACATCTGTGGGCAAAGATTTGTTGACTGTTTATGCAGTTGTTGATTTGTTCATAGCTTTTCCTTTTTATATATAAAATTTATCATTTTTGTATTTTGTTTTTCGCCAAGATACTTGTTCTTTTTGGCTACCTGTTGACTCCATGCGTTGCCAATAGGGAGTAATACTGATTTTTGATCATATTACTCCCCTGCTTATGTAGGTGCCAACAGTTTCGGATACTGTAACCTTCATCATTTTGCTTCATGTGCACTGGTCTCCTTGTGGAATCCTGCTGTAAATTTCTTCAAGACTTCAGTGAAAATCCCCTAAATTTTACAGCGGTAGAAATGCTAGCAATCTTTAGGGATTCCAAACTTAAGATGGGAGTGTATGAAGAAAAAAATAGGTTTGAGTATTTGTGGGTCCTTCAACTATAGGAACTCCAAAATAATCGAGACATGCCATAAGCTGTGCAGGTACAAGAGAAGAAGTAGCTGAAGTCTGGCGGGGAAAGAAGTGGGATGGTACATTACATTAAATTATTAATCAACTCTGTACCTTAGACTAAACCCTCCACTCATGTTTAAGTAGGATGCCTAAGTAGTGATGTCTAGTAACCAGAAGTGTTGCGTAGATTGGATTCTCCAAAATAGTGGGTGAACAATTACACCCGCAACCCCACTGCAAGAAAACAACCAGCAGGATTTTACAACTGAAGTATTGGGTTTGTCTTATCATTAATCTTCTGAGTGAACCACTGGAACTAGAGGACAACAATCTGTCCGCTACAGTTGCAGTACTTCATGGTTGATATCTGGCTTAAATTTCATTTTAAATTGCATAACCAGCCATTTATTAAAGTTCAAGTGACTGAAGCCTCCACAAAGCAAGTGTCAGATACTCCTATGTAGATTATTATCTTGTATTGACAACTGTCTCTTTTATTCTTGCATTGCTGTGCTGCAGATGATGAACCAGCTGGACCAATGTGAGTATACCTGCTAATTTACATTGAACTTTTTTTTCAGCTTTGAATACATCCTATTTAAAGAGGATTCACAAATTTCCCCTACTAATATCAGATTATATGGTGACTTTAATAGTCTAGTTCTTGCATAATGGGTTTTAGCTCTTATCTCAGCCCAATCTAGTAGAGAAGCAACCTGACTCTGTATCATACTGCCTGTGGCACACAATGCAGTGACTCAGTTTTCATCGCCCAGACACACTCATGAAAGTCTGAGAAATGGACTTCATTAGCATTGCCATAAACATTCGGCTCAGAGTCACCCGAAATAGAACTCTCAACAGCAGCCTCCAGCCATGCACATTTTTTTCACATGTTTTTTTAGCGATAAGACCACCCCACAATGTAACAGCAGCAAAATAATGCACACATTTAATAAAACAAGTGAGAACACAATTCACAGCAGCAAATTTTTCATGCACTTATCTGAGGGACAGCAGCAAAGAAAACTTAAAAAGCAAATCAACTATTTGCAACTCCTAATAGTCTTAAGGGCTATGAAAGCCTAGATAAGCTACATACTGCCAGTACATGACATATGTACACAACATGAAGGCATTCCATTAGCTGCCCTACATGAAAAAATTAAATTGATATGACAATTTAAGTTCCTTGTTTCCATGCAGCATCCTTTTCCCCCCCAAATAAAGATTTCCTTGGTTGTATATTTTCAGTCTGTTTTTTACTTTGAGTAAACAGGTTTTGTTAGGGAGTTTTTAAACGTGTATGTGCAATGCCCT
Source organism: Sceloporus occidentalis (assembly GCA_023333645.1). Taxonomy (NCBI): domain Eukaryota; kingdom Metazoa; phylum Chordata; class Lepidosauria; order Squamata; family Phrynosomatidae; genus Sceloporus; species Sceloporus occidentalis. The sequence goes on along the minus strand of JALMGF010000037.1, from coordinate 471,594 downwards.
ACCTATCAGAAAACAAATTCTCATGGTTACATTTTAATTGTGCTTCTGCCTGTTGCAGGAAAAGCAATTCTACAAACAACCACAAAGATAAAAATTTGAGGCAACGGAATACAAACTAAACCAGCCCTGTAAGTATTTGCCCTGCCAAATGTATAGTATAGTAATTGTTTTGTAGGCTCCTGTAGAATTGTCCAAACCCCCACCTCCAAACTAGAAAATGGATGGCCTCAGTGGTGAACCTCTAACAGATCTAAATACCATAGTTACTCGGTAAGGCTAGGAGGACCAGGATCCTCCTATTTGGCAGCCAGTAGACGTCTGCACGATGCACGCAGGCAACCTCCGCTGCTGCCGGGGCTTCTATGATGGAGTGCAGGCATGACATGACCTTCTGGTGCTCCACCATAGAAGCCCCTGCAGAAGTACCAGCCTGCGCATACGTTCACTGGCTGCCAGAGAGGAGGATCCCCCGCAGCACTACAGGAGACCTGGATCCTCCTCTGGCAGCCGGTGACCGTCTGCGCGATGCGCGCACACAATCTCCACTGCTACCCGACGCTTTTGAAATCAGAATACTCATTTTGATAATAGGACCTATTCTATCTTGCCATGATGCGTGTTCAGAGATTATAATGTCATATTCCCCAGTGTTTGACAACCTTAAATACAGGATTTCAATTTGGAACCAAAAAAATGCAAACGTTAGCAAGCTGTATTAACCCCTTAAGGACCGGGCACATTTTTCGTTTTGTACCCTGTGGGACCGAGGCTGTTTTGACACTTTTGTGGTGCTTGTGTTCAGCTGTAATTTTCTCCTCACCCATTTAGTGTACCCACATAAGTTATATATTGTTTTTTTCAGGACAAGATGGGCTTTCTTCAGGTACCATTATTTTGATCGTATCATCTTATTTACTATAAAAAAAATTGAAAAAAAACATTATGACTTATTTGAAAAACTTTTACTCACCTAAAAAAGCAAGTAAAAAAAACTAGCTAAATAGATTCTACTACTTGTCCTGAGTTTAGAAATACCCTATGTTCTTGTTTTTTTGCTGTTTTTTGTAAGTTATAGGGCAATAAGTACAAGCAGCGTTTTATGATTTCCAAATCTTTAACAAATCTGGTCAGTCTGCTTCCATCTCCTCTTTGGAATATCTTTGAAGCCGGTTAACTCAATTTAACCCATTCAAACCATATATTTTTGAAAACTAGACACCCCAGGGTATTCCAAATGCTGTTATTTTAACCCTTTCCATGCACCAATTATAGAACTACACTTTGTCAAACTTTGTAATAGTAATTTTTTATTTTTTTTTCACACAAATTGTACTTTAGTTATAGATATACAGGTTCTGGTATATGTCACTGTCAAACACCCCAATGTGAGTTCAGGAACATCTCCTGAGTGCAGTGATGCCTGACATGCATGGGTTTGTCGGGTTGTTTGAGATTTAAAATGCCACATTTGGGAAGTGGCTTTTTTTCTCCATTTTGGTCAGTCTGTACCTATGCCCTATCTTTGAGCTCGGCCACTCCAATTTACCCCATCAGCCATTTTTTATATATATTAGACACCCCTTGGGTATTTGAAGTGCTTTTATTTTAACTCTGTTGTGATTTTTGAGAAATTTTAGCACTTGCTCAAAATAAACTAATACTTTTTTTATATTTTTTTTTTACACATTTTGCTGGTACTGGATGGTTCATCAAGTGACATCACTGCATAATTTTTAAATGTTAGCACTTTTTTTTATTTTTTTTCCCATTTTTATTTATTTTATTTTTTTTGAATATTTTACTAATCACATAGTGATTAGAAAGCTGGGTTCCATTGACTTGCTTGGTTGAATGCAGTACCTGTATTCAACCTGCAAGTGGAGCCAGAGTTCTCTAGAGGGTCTGGAGACCATCTAGCGAACCCTCTTCTTTGGTTTTTTTTTCCCGGGCCGCCGCCATCTTGCTGATGGCGAAGATCACCGGTAGCGGCGGCTGTGACCGCTCTCCGGAGCGGTCACAGCCCATCCAAAGGTAAATGTTTGGTGTCGCTGGATGCCTCCTGATCGAGGCATTCCAGCGACACCATTTAAGTTTAGGAGGCGATCATTTAAAACAATGTATGGCGGCTGTTGACGCCCCGGGGAGGGGCCAGACATGGCCCCCGATGCCGATCTCGGCGTTACTGAATGCCTCGACATCGAGGCATTACAGTAACGCCGTTTAAGCGAAGCTTATTTAATTTTTTGACGGTTCAGGACCGTCAAAGGTCATTTAGTGACCTTCTTGTTATGACGGTCCTGAACCGGCAAAGGTCGCGAAGGGGTTAAAGAAGCTTTTGCTATTTAATGGCATACAGTGCCCATTTCCCTTATGCAACAAGAACAGCAAATAAAACGTCAAAAAATGTATAATACTCTGCTTTGTCACATCAACAAAATGGAAGCATTTTAATTACCGTATTTGCTAGATTATAAAATGACCCCCCCCCAAAAAAAATGGATATTAAGAAAAGAGCCTGAATATAAGACTGCCCTATAGGAAAAATTTACTAGTAAATATTTCACATTCACCCATGCTCCAGGCTCCCTGGTGTCAAGTGGGGGGGGGGGGCAGCTGGTGGATGTCTGGGCAGGCTTCTATGACTGAGCGCAAGTATGACATGACATCCCGCTGAGGCTTTTATACGCGGATTGTGGAGACGTTCATTGGCTCTCAGAGAGGAGGATCCCCCGCAACACTGCAGGAGACCTGGATCCTCTCTAGCAAACGGTGAAAGTGCGCAATGCATGCAGACAACCTCCGCTGCTACCCGACACTCTCGCCGGGGCTTCTATGAGCACCGGCGTGGCATGACCTTCCGTTGCTCAGTCATAGAAGCCCAGCGAAGTCCTGGGTAGCAATAGAGGTTGTCTGCACGCATTGCACAGACATCGACCAGCTGCCCCCACTTGACACCAGGGTGTCTGGAGCACGGGGGACAAGTCTTGGGGATGCATCGGTAAGTCGGGGAGGGGCAAATAAGGTGTATCATAGTTTTTATTAAATGTAAACTTTTTTCATGTGACTTAATATTTACTAGTAACTATTTTCCTATAGGGTAGTTTTATATTCGGGCTTTTTTTCTAAATTAATATTCAAATTTGGGGGAGGTCATTTTATAATCTAGCAAATACGGTAATTTTACACAAAACTGTTATACTTTTTTTTTTATTTGCTGTTCTTGTTGCATAAGGAAAACAGGCATTACATGCCATTAAATATCAAATGCTTCTTTAACCCCTTCGAGACAAAGGCTGATTTTACTTTTTGTACCCTTTGTGACAATGGCCTTTTTAACATTTCTGCGCTGCTTGTGTTTAGCTGTAATTTTCTTCTTTCCCGTTTACTGAACCCACACACATTAGATATTGTTTTTTTCAGGACAAGAAGGGCTTTCTTTAGATGACATTGTTTTGATTGTATCATATTATTTACTATTAAAAAAATTATAAAATATGGTGAAAAATTTAGAAAAAAATGACTGTTTCTAACTTTTAGTTGAAAAATCTTTTACTCATCTATAAAAGGTAATGAAAAAACCTGCTAAATATATTCTACTATTTGTCCTGAGTTTAGAAATACCCAATGTTTTTATGTTTTTTTGCTTTTTTCTACCCATTATGGGGCAATAAGTACAGGTAGCGTTTTGCTATTTCAAAGCCATTTTTTCCAAATCTGGTAATTCTTCCCCCCATGTGCCATTTCGGGTATCTTTGAACCCGGCCAATGCAATTTACCCCATCAAGTCATATATTTTTGAAAACTAGACAGCCCAGGGTATTCCAAATGCTAGTATTTTAACTCTTTCCATGCACCATATCTACCACCAGTCTTTGTCAAACTTTATGGTAGTCATTTTTTTGCATTTGTTTTGTCATACACATTTTACTTCAGGTATGAATTAAAATGTTCTAGTTTATGTCACTATCACAAAACACCCCAATATGTGTTCAGCAACATCTCCTGAGTGCAGTGATACCCCACATGCATGGGTGTGTCATTTTTTGGGGGAACTAAAAGGCCACATTTGGTACGTGTGCATTTTTCTAATTGGAAATTAGATGTGTGGCCATCCTTCCCCCCGTGTTAATTGGGACGTTGTTGAACCTGGCCCATTCAATTTACCCCATCAAATCATACATTTTTTAAAAGTAGACACCCCACGGGCATTTAATATGCCAGTATTTTAACTCTTTCCATGCGAGAATTGTTTTAAGCTAATATGCTAATTTTAGGACTTGCTCACAAAAATATATTTTTTATATATATATATATTTTTTTTTTATTTTTTTTTAAAAAAAATTTAACTTTTTTTCAACTTGGAGGTTCCCCTGATAGTGACATCAGTGGGAAATGATTTTTACATTTTACTGTTTTTTTACTATTTTTTTCTAATTATTATTAATTTTATTTTATTTTTTAATTTATTTTTACTAATCACACTGTGATTAGAAAGCTGGGCTCCATTGACTTGCATGGTGAATGCAGTACCTGTATTCAACCTGCAAGTGGAGCCAAAGTTCTCTAGATGGTCTGGACTATCTAGCGAACTTTTAAAATTTGTGGTTCCTGTTACAGGACGGCGGCCATCTTCCTTGATGGCGAAGATTGCCGGCAGCTGCGGCTGTGACCGCTCTCCGGAGCGGTCACAGCCCATCAAAAGGTTAGTGTTTGGTGTCGCTGGATGCCTCCTGATCGAGGCATTCCAGCGACACCATTTAAGTTTAGGAGGCGATCGTCGATCGCCTCCTAAACGCTTTTAAAACGGGCGTCCGCCGCCATACAAAGTATGGCGGATGTTGACGCCCCGTGGAGGGGCCAGAGATGGCCCCTTCGTGCCGATCGCGGCGTTGCTGAATGCCTCGAGGTCGAGGCATTCAGCAACGCTTTTTGGGTGCAGAAAGCGATAGTAGATCGCTTTCTGCACCCGTTTAAAGACGTGCCGGTCCTGGCACGTCATTTGTCGTAAAGCACATGCTTTTCCGTGCCGTGCCAGGACCGGCAATTGTCATTAAGGGGTTAATACAGCTTGCTAACTTCTGCATTTTTGTGTTTCCAAATTGAAACCTTGTATTTAAGGTTGTCAAACAACTAAACACTGGGGAATATGACGTTATCTCTAAATACGTATAATAGCAAGATAGAATAGGTCCTATTATCAAAATTACGAGTATTCTGATTCATTCTAAAACTTCTCTATACCATTATACCTACTTTGAATAGAGACTGGGGCCTGTCTCCTTTCACGCAGATATTCCATGTCTGGTATGTTGTTCTGACTTCAACTTGTCGTCGTGTGTTCAGTCTTGACTCCAGGCGCACTTCTGCAAAAGGGCGGTGCACCTGCTTCCCCATTGGAGGAACAGGGGAAGCTTTTCCTTGTGACTATTTTTTTGTGGAAGTACCCTCAGAAGCCACTTAGACAGACAGAATTCCAGAGAGACGTGTTTCTGCACCTTTCTCTGCAAATCTTGAAGTAGCTGAGTCACTGGGAGAGCCTAGCCCGTTTCTCCATTTGGGGTAACAAGTGTGACCAGAAGCCCTGACCCTCTGCAGAAGTGCACCGGGAGTCAAAACTGAACACACTGGGACAAGCAGAAGACGGTAGATAACGTAGGGAGATTTTAAGAATGGTCGACACCAAGCTTTAGGTGTCGACTATTGCGGTATCCTCAATATACCGTATTTGCTTGATTATAAGACTAGGTTTTTTTCAGAGCAAATGCTCTGAAAAATACCCCTCATCTTATAATCGAGGTAGTCTTCTAATCAGAACTCAAAATGTCCGCTGAGGCCAGGCGGCTTACCGGTGCTTTGGTCGCGAGCAGCGTCTCTTCTACCAGCAGCCTTCCTCTGGGGGCAGGGCCAGAGCAGTTGCTCGCACAGCCGGGCCCCTGCAGAAGTCTTCGAGTGAGAGATCTGCAGTTCAGGTAAGGGGGTGGGGGAGGGTTTATGAGCAAGTATGTGTGATTAATGGAATGAATGAGTATTTAAATGTTTGTGAATGAGTGTGTGTGTGATAGCATGGATGTGTAAGGGGGGTGGTGGTGGTAGCATGGCATAGGGAGGCTGTACTCACACTCCTATCACCCCCAGGTTCCAGCATGTACTGGCTGCCTTGGCTTGATAGGAGTGCGATTGCTGTTAGTTATATATATCTCTCCAGAAATGCCTTTTAACCCCCTATATGCCACTCTGCCCCACGATATGCCTTTAACCCCCTATATGCCACTCTGGCTTATAGGGGGTTAAAAGGCACATCATGGGGCAGAGTGGCAAATAGGGGGTATAAGGCATTTCTGGGGGCAGAGTGGCAACCCTGGGGGCACATGTGCATAACTGGGGGGGCAGGTTGGCAAATAAAAGGAAACAAAAAAATATATTTCTCATTCATAGCTTTTATCAAATATGAAAATTGTTTACATGAATTAATATTTACTAGTAAACTTTTCCCTATAGGGTAGTCTTATATTCAGGCTTTTTGGTTTTTTCCTAAGTTAATATTTAGATTTTGGGGGGTCGTCTTATAATCGAGCAAATACGGTATATCTTCCAAAGTTTTTCAATTTGTATAAATGGTAAGAGACATATCTTCCAAACTGTGTTTTTAGCCTTCGCAAAGTGAGGTGATGACTCATAGGCATTTGCAATGACTAATATAAATGATAAAATCTTTGTTGCATGTTTTATATACAGTATATATTACCCAGTAACATGTTTCCGTTATTGGGTTTGAATAAAACAGTTGATAACCAGCTCTTAAATCTTCATAGAGCAACTGTGGCTGTTTCATTCATGGGACCACTGGCAGTCTCTTGAGAATCTGGACATTAACCCTTTAAGGACAATGGGCGGTCCCTAAAACCATTGAAAACAATGCATTTTGAGCCCGTACATGTACAGGCTTTGTCATTAAGGGGTTAATAACAGTGTCTGCAGTGAGTGTCAGAAATTGTTGGCCTAGCTGGTGCCAATAGGACATTTGGCATGACCAAGACTGGAAAAACTGCTTAGACCACCATTTCTCCTTAACTGCGTGTTAGCTTAGCTCCAAAAATAGTAGTTTTACAGCTTCGACCTGTAATGCTCTTGGATCACATAGGAATTCTTAAGTTTGTATAAATGTCTACTTTTTCTGCTTTTAAAGCTAACCTAGTCCTGCTCTTATTTTAGGGCTGCTCATGTGTTGGTCTTTTTATGATCTCTCCTTACAGAGCTTGATGAACTTTGTCAGACCACTATCCATACCACCTGAAGAGCTGGAGCTGCTGAAGTTGAACTTCAGATTTCTTCAATATTCCTGTGTGTGTTTTTTTTTCTTTCAGGGGATTGAGGGTACAAAACTTTCTTAAAAGCATGCCTTATAGCCTCCAAGGCAACTGACCAGATGGGGTTTCAAAGAGCTTCAACAATAGAATGCATATGCAGCTTTGTGTGCGGTGGCTGTTTATAAAAAGTTCACTTAGACTATATACTTATTAAAGCCTTCCAAAGGTGATTGGGGATATGGACAGGTCATGCATGCGGTATAAAGTATTTCATTTTAAGTGTTTGATTATTTTTGTTAATGTTCTTGCTGCAGCTATAAAAGCTTTCCCAGACCATTTTCAAAGGCAGCCAAAATTCTTTGATAAATCACAGAAGTGGCTAAAGCATGCAGATATATGCATTCTAAATATTAAGTAATGAAAAGTACCTATACTGGCAGTTGTAGCTTGGGAGATTAATAACAGCTGGGAAGATAGCCCAGATCACAGCAACAGCAGTTTGGTGCAAGGGAAAACCGCCAGTGAGAGAAGAGGGTGGCAAACATGCCATCTGCAGTAATGAGTAGCATAACACTGAAATTCTTCAAATGCGCAAATTACGCGTGCTTTTTTATTGAAATATCACCTCGTGTTTTCTACACAAATAAGAAGTTTGCATGTAATGCCCATAACAAGGACCTTGGATGCTGCTATATGTCACTCCTATCCAAATTTTACATGTGAGATTTAATATTTAGAAGCCATGTAAAGGCTGCCTGACATTCCTGTTACTTCTGATCTCGTATAAGAGTAAGGCATGCTAACTTGATTTATTGGTGCAAATAATGGACTTTCCCAGCTAGGTCAGGTGCATCAGTCTAAATAAAAACATAATAGGTGGGATGCTTTATAACTTAACGTTAGTTCAATTGTGTATATTACTGAATCCTTTTTGCACTGTTATGTCAAAACTGTACATTCATGCAAGCAAAATTTTTATAAGTTATATTTTTGTTTTAAAGGGGGCTGTGTTTAATTTGAGTTTTAAAAGATCATGAATTGTTTTATAGCATGGTTCTATTCTATGCAACTAGATGTAAATGTGTCCATATATCACAACTGTAATATCTTATTGAGAGAAGGGATGGAAGAACCTTCTAGTTGCATGAACCTGTGGATTGTGTATTTGAAGTGTAACCATGTTGATAAATATAAAGTACCTAAAACAAAAAGCTGTGCACGTGTGCTATGCCTTCCTATGTTTCGTCTTTGGTTATTCACTCTCTGTAAGTTTATACAGTTCTTTCTCCACTGCTTCAACAAATGCTGGGAAGTGTTGATCCAGCAGACATGTCCTGAGGAAGACACCCAGTTCCTCTGGGCTTAAGGGAGGCTGTGGGTATGCGGGTCCTATGTTACTGCTGTGGGGCTTCTGCAGAGACTACAAATACAAAGACTTTTTTTTTCTTTTTCCAGAACATCAGTATGAGCTCTAGCCAAAATTCCCCCGCCCTGTCTTGTGTACTCAGCCCTGCCACCTACCCCATTCTGCTGAGACCCTTGATTAAAGAAAAATTGCAGAAACTGAATATTTTTTTCTCCTCCTGTAACTGCCTCCACTAAAATAAATAAGCCACGTAAACATCCTCCATTTAATCCCACTGAAGTCACAGAAACGGCATGTTGGCTGCTGCCCCATTTACTATGGGTTCCTCTGCATATGTAAAAAACGTGGCACTTTTCTGCTTCCAATAGAGACAGCTGAGGACAAGTTAGCCTCATAACTCCTACAAGAGCAACCAATCTGGCCCCTCATCTTACTAATGTAACTATGCAGCATGCAGAGCTAGCCTGGCTCTTGTTGCTGAAGAACCTTTGTAATGCATAGTGAAATGGTTGGGATGAAGGCTTCAATACTCAAGCCACCTCTAAGTAAGTAGACCTGCAGTATTTAAGAAATGTTGATCCTGTGCAGATACATACCTGAGCTAATGCCGTGACAGATATCTTTTGCTCAGCAGCACTACAACTTGTTTCCTCAAGAGGCCCAGTCTGAAACAGAGCATTATAGTCATGATTTGCATCACAGAAATTCACTATTTACATCATAACATGTGAAAGTTTGCAGGCCAGTTAAACATGCAATTCTCCACTTTAACTCTGCATCATTAAGAACCAAGCACCAGTCAGGTTCTCTTGTAAGAAAAGATTAAGTGTCCCAGCCCATCTACTACACATTACACAGGTAACATGAGTTAAAGTCAACACAGAGCTAACTACAAATAAATCTGCTAGAAGGGCTGGGACTGAACATGCTGCAGTCTCAGTGAGCAAACCTATGCACAGCTCACACAGGCATATGGTAATGCTCCAGGAACCAGTGCTGGCATCATACAGGTAGGTATAAATTGTATATACATCTGCTACTTTCCACTGCCGATAACTTATGCAGTAGAGCAACGATGGTTAAGTAAACACACACAGATGCATAACTGAAAAGGTAAGCAATTAACAGCTACTTTTCTTCTAGTGCTAGTTACAAACCTCCACAGGTAAATATGTTTTCAGCTTCTGAGAACATCTCTCACAGCTCTCCACTGCTTCCTGCTTGGACTCGCCACTAAACTGAACTCGGAACATGCGGGAATCTTCCTTTGGGTGGGGGGGGAGAGAGAAAACATTTGTAAAGGAAAAACTTCATGACAACGATATAACTGTTAGCTAGAGCTTTGCCCAAATATATTATGTATCTTGTTAAAGATGCTTGATAAAATGACAACTGAAAAGCCTGAGAGAAAAGCTACTCTTCTTCGCAAAAATGCGACGTTAAACATAGACGTTAAATATGGCTCCCGCCCCCCTCCCAAGATAGGCAATACCATGGCTATAAATTCATACCTGACATACAATTTGTGTCATAATAGTTACTACCACAAACTTTGGCAAAGGCCGGTGGTAGAATAAATGCATGGAAAGGGTTAAAATGCCAGTATTTGAAAAAACTTGGTGTCTAGTTTTCAAAAATATATGGTTTAATCGGGTAAGTTACAGTGGCCAGCTTCAAAGACACCCAAAATAGCACATGGGGGCAGAATGGTTTTGAAATAGCAAAACGCTAGTCGTACTTATTGCCCAATAACTTGCAGAAAAAGCAATTGGGTATGTAAACTCAGGACAAATAGTATATTCTATTTAGCAGGTTTTTTCATTAGCTTTTTTTTATATGAGTAAAAGATTTGAAATAAGCATTTTTTTTTTCTTCAATTTTTCTTTTTTTTGTTTGTTTATAGGAAACATGATCAACAAAATAGTATCTGAAGAAAGCCCTTCTTGTCCTGAAAACAAAAACGGAAATTTTTACTCACCGTAAATTCCTTTTTCCTTAATACAGTGGCAGTACGATGGGTAATGTTCTTTTCTTGGGACAAGCTGATCTAAAGATAAAAACAATTAAGTGCCCCGGAAGCCCCTCCTCCTTACCCATAAAAACCGGGGCCGAACCGGAGGTAGACAGTAAGTAACAAGACAGACACCAAATAGCTTGCAAACATAATTTATTAAACAAGGGAGGGAAACCGGTACTGCCACTGTATTAAGGAAAAAGGAATTTACGGTGAGTAAAAATTTCCGTTTTTCCCAACATACAGTGGCAGTACGATGGGATATAGCAAGATCCCAGAAATGGGGGGGCCATCTTAAGAGACCACTGCCTGGAGCACCTTACGCCCAAAATCCGCCGCAGAGGAGGAAAAGATGTCTAGCCGATAATGGTGCACGAAAGTGGAAAATGAGGACCAGGTAGCAGCCGTACAAATGTCCTCAGGAGAAGCTGCAGCTCTTTCAGCCCAGGAGGCCGCCATAGCCCGAGTAGAATGTGCCCTGATGGGCCATTGCAGAGTGAGACCACTAGAGTGGTAAGCCATGCAGATGTCGTCCACTAGCCAACGAGAAATAGAAGCCTTAGAAACTGCTGACCCGGCCGACCGTCCAAAAAATTTGATAAATAGCTGGTCCGAAGAACGGATGGAGGAGGTACGAGCAATATAAATCTCCAAAGCCCTCTTGACATCTAACGTGTGCCAAAACAATTCCTCAGGAGAAGAAGGACACGGAAAAAAGTAGGAAGAACCAAGGGCTGACTAATAGTGGAACGGGAAATGACCTTGGGGAGAAAAGAAGGTTTAACATGGAGAACCACTTTATCGTCATGAAAAATCGTGAACTCCGGAGAGGACGAAAGCGCCTGGATTTCTCCAACTCTCCTAGCCGATGTAATAGCCACTAAAAAAAACAGAAACTTCATGGATACCTCCTCCAGAGGTTCAAAGGGAGCTGAACATAAGGCTCGAAGTACAACGGCAAGATCCCATGATGGAAACAAGGACCTCCTAGGAGGACGGCGAATAGTAGCGGCCTTAAAAAAAGTCTAATAAGCACGTGAGAGGCCAGATCCGAAAGAAAAAAATGACTAAGGGCCGAGATCTGCCCTTTTAGGGTCGAGACACTCAGGCCCAAAGTCAGACCTTCCCGTAAGAAACAAATGACGGAATTGATGGCAGGAGGGAAAATGGGAAGGTGCCTAGCGGTGCACCATCGGAGGAACTTGGTCCATACCCGAAAATAAATTTTGGAAGTTGAACTCCTGACTGAAGTCAACAGAAAGTCTGCGACGTCCTTGTCCAAACCCTGGTCACTCAAGATCAGCCTTGCAACAGCCAGGCTGTCAAACGGAACATCTGAAGAAGTTCCAGGCGAAGGTCGATGTTCTCGAGAAGATGTGGAGAAATTGGAAGCTCCCAAAAGGTGATAGTCAACTGCCGGAGGAGGACAAACCAACCCCTGTTGGGCCAGTATGGAAGGATGGCCAAGACCCTGGCCTTGTCGTTTCGGATTTTCAGCAGAACTCGAGGAATCAATGCCACTGGCGGGAAGATGTAGGCCAACCGGAAATTCCACACCATGGAAAGACCGTCCAAAAATTGTGGACGATCCCATCGGTTGAGGGATGCGAACACCGGGACCTTGCGGTTCTTGCGAGTCGCCATCAAATCTATTTCCGGAAGACCGAAGAGTGACATCAGAGTGGAGAAGGTTTGAGGGGTCAAAGACCATTCTGTCTGCGACCATCTTGCTCTGCTTAAATCGTCCGCGATTACATTGTAGCGGCCTCTGATGTGTGTCGCCGAAATGTCCGTCAAATGAAGTTGGGCCCACTCCATAATAACTGAGCACAGGATCTGAAGACTCCGGATCCGCGTGCCGCCCTGCTTGTTGATATATGCGACGGCCGCTGCGTTGTCTGATTGGATCTTGACAGCTTGACCCTCTATAAACGATCTGAAGGCCAGGAGAGCCTGAAGAATTGCTTTTAGCTCTAGGAAATTTGAAGAGCGGACAGCATCTACTGGAGCCCAATCTCCTCTTCGAAAAAGGGAGCCCAAATGGGCTCCCCATCCTCGGCCGGAGGCATCCGTGGTAAGAATAATCCAACTTCGGGGACGGAAAGAGAGTCCTCTGGCGAGATGGGACGACTGCTTCCACCAATTCAACTGGGAGAGAACCTGGCCACTTATAGTGAAGGACGTTTCCAGATCTTCTTTTTGCCTGGACCAGTTCGAGAGGATCTGCCATTGCAAGGGACGAAGTTGACACCTTGCCCAAGGAACCGCTGGGATGGCAGCGGTGAGAAGACCCAGAACGCTCATAGCCTTCCTGACAGAGCAAATTGGATCTCTTTGCAGTGACGAGATCTCTTGTTTTATCTTGAGGCGCTTGGAACGCGGAAGATAAACGCAAAGGGACATTGAGTCCACCAAAAACCCCAGAAAAAGAGTCCTGGAAGCGGGAATGAGGCAAGATTTTTTCTTGTTGATTAACCATCCGTGGAGTTCCAGGAACCTCATAGTAGTGGAAAGGTCGGACAAAAGTTTCTCCCGGGAGGCCGCCATGATCAGCCAATCGTCCAGGTAAGGAATTATCGAGATACCCTGTTCTCTGAGATGAGCTGTCAAAGGACAAAGGATTTTCGTAAAAACTCTTGGGGCTGATGCCAGACCGAATGGAAGGGCTTTGAACTGGAAATGATGCACCCTGTGATTGACGCGCAAGGCAAACCTCAGAAACTTCCTGGATGCTTCGGCAATCGGTACATGAAGATAAGCGTCTTTCAGGTCTAAGGTGACCATAAAATCTCCCTCCTTTAGTACCTGAGTGACCGAGGTGATACTCTCCATCCGGAAATGCTGGTAGGGGATACAGCTGTTTACTGACTTCAGGTCCAGAACCGGACGCAAGGAGCCATCCGGCTTTGGTACCAGAAACAACCGGGAATAGACCCCTTGAAATCTTTGGTGAACAGGAACTTTCTCTATCACCGCTTTTCCCAGAAGTTTCATGCTTTCGGAAAAGAGAGTCCAATTTTTCCTTTCCAAAGGGTAGGACGAAATCAGTAACTGGCGGACCGGAGGCCGAAAGAACTCTATCCTGTAACCCTCCGAAATAATCTGACGAACCCACGGATTTTGTGTGGTCTGTTCCCAGGATAGGCCGAAGAGTCGTAGGCGTCCTCCCACTTTGCAGTCAGAATTTTCTTTTATCCTGCTTTTTCGGCCGCTCTTGGAATTTTTTATCTCCAAAAGGCCCACGAAAATTCTGAGATCTGGAGGATTGGAAGACGGGTCTCGGGTTCCTATAAGGATATATGCGGTTCCACCTTGGCCTTCGATCCTGAGGCAAAGCTCTTTTAGTATCCGAGATCTGCTTAATAAGATCCTCCAACGGAGCACCAAACAACTTCTTACTCTCTAAAGGTAATTCACAAAGCGCAGATTTAGAAGCTGAATCCGCCGTCCAGGACCGTAACCAAAGGGCTCTGCGTGACACGGATGACAAGGCCATGTTCTTGGCTGAGAGTTTAAGGGACTCCTGAGCTGCATCCACAAGAAAATCGTTGGAAAGTTTTAAATTTTTCAACAGTTGATTGATCTCAGAATCAGCATCATCCGCAAGACAATCTTGCAAAAGTTGAAGCCACATGTGCTGGGCCCTAGCCACTGCAGCACTCGACACTGCCACCTTACATTGAGCTCCTGCCGCCTGGAACACCCGCCTGCAAGAAGTCTCTGCTCTCCTGTCCATAGAGTCTTTGAGCCCGGACACTTCACCGATGGGGAGAGTAGTCTTTTTGGAGAGCTGGGCCACCTGTATGTCCACTTTGGGGGGATCTTCCCAAGAATATTCCCCCTGAAGCCTGAACAACTGCTTAAAGCGTTTAGAAATGAAGGCTCTTTTCAGGGTGCTTCCATTCCCTGGCGATAAGGTCATCCACTTTAGGGAGTACAGGAAAACCTTTAACCTTCCCCACGTCACCTACTAGGAGCATACGAGTCACCTCCTTGGTGAACCTACGGAGATCCTGGGAGGGGAAAATAATCTCTTCCTCCGAACTATCACTAGAAGAACTAGAGGACCGGGAGACCTCACCCGAGGAAAGGTCTGAATGAGAGGAAGACCTGGATCTCTTGCGCTTGTGCGTGGAAACCAACTTAACTCTCTCCTGAGATTGAGCTGCCGAAAATTGAAAAGCTTCAAAAGTTTGCGCCAAATTTTCCTGGAACCACCCGAGGAAGGATTGAAGGTCTTTGCGCTTCTCAGCAGCAAGCTGGTCAGCAGAGCAGGCGTTGCACACCTTTTTCCTGCAGCCATCCGGCAGTGGAGTAGCACATTCAGCACATGACAAATGCTTAGCTTTGGAAGTGGCCTTTTTGGGAGCGGAAGCAGGTCTTTTATCCTTATCCGGATTCTCAGATGGTAACGGACTAGACATCTGATGAAAAATAAAAAATGTATATTAAAAAGAAAAATATATTTTTTTTTATATTTTTAGGAGGGAAGAGGATAGGAAAGAGTCAAGATAAAGAAAATATCTTACCCTAACCTCCTCTGAACCGTGTGGGGGGGCTGGTGACACGGCTGCACTGTACTGACGAAAGCTCCAGCAGTCAGACAGGCAAAAGCGCTTAAATGCAATTTTAAAATTGCCGCCCTCCGGAAGATCCGATTCGCGCATGCTCAGTAGCGCGATCGGATCTTCAGTGGAACGCAACGCCACCCAGGCGTGCGTTCCACCTACACTGCGCATGCTCCCACTTCCTTGCTCAGAAAAGGAAGAACTCAGTACATCCTCCGTAACGCGGACCGCTACGGAGGGAAGCCTCTCTCTGCTCACCACCCGGGGAGCAATCGGAGGCAACGAAGACCCCCAGGCAGCAACCTGTGCGCCTCACCAGATGCCGAACTCCTGTCCGGCCGACGAAACACCTGTCCGTCCCTGTAAGGGACAAGAAAAGAACTGTCTACCTCCGGTTCGGCCCCGGTTTTTATGGGTGAGGAGGGCTTCCGGGGCACTTAATTGTTTTTATCTTTAGATCAGCTTGTCCCAAGAAAAGAACATTACCCATCGTACTGCCACTGTATGTTGGGAAAAAACTTGTGTGGGTAGACTAAATGGGAGAGTAGAAAATCATAGGTAAACATGAGCACCGCCAAAAAATAAACAGCCTGGTCCTTAAGGGGTTATATATTTTGGATGAGATGGCTTGTATGGAAACAAGTGACATGCTGTGATTACAGTATGCTGTTAACATAAAATGTAATGTATCCATAAATTATAACCATAGGAAGCTATTTTAGAGAATAGATTAGCCTTTTTGTTTGTATGTTTAACCCCTTGACTGCCAACGACAGCATGGTGCTGTCACTAGCAGTCCCAGTCAGGTGCTAACGACGGCACTACCCTACATTGGAGGTCTGTGGACCTCCATCACCATCTGCCCCTCACACTGAAGGGCATCACTGGGGCCACCTGATCCTCGCAATGACGCCACCACGCAACTTTATTAATAACTGACAATTGTCAGTTAAAGAGGTATGGGGCATGCTGCTTAGATGCCTGTATCAGGCATCTAAGCAGCTACAGATTTGATTTTAAGGCACCATTTAAAGCCTTTGTGATGGCTGTACGTGGAACTAAAAGCAAAAAATTGCCTCCGCTATTTCACAATTTCAGATATTTGTGGAATATATATATAGACTTTTTTTTCTCCATTGTGCACAGGCAGAGGGAGCTATTTCTCTACATAGCGCCTTTTATAAATCCAGGCTTGTGTATTTCCACAGGAATACCTAGTCATTTGTTGTAGCTTTTGGTAAAAGGCAATACAGCAATATTTAGATAGTTGGCACATACACTCAGAGACAAGCTAAAGGTAGGCAGCTTGATTGTTTTCTCATTTACTGGAAGCAGAGAGACTAAACAAGAGACCTTACTGTTGGAGCTGGAAGCCACAAGGTCTAGACAAGGAAGAACAAAAACGCAGAGTTTTTACAAGACCTCCAGATTCAAACTATTTGTCTGGAAGTCTTTTGTAACGAGAAAGTCTGCCTGGACGTTGGAAGAGCTTTAAATATATATGGTTCTAAAGGCGGGTAACGTTGGTCTCTACCCAACAGCATATTCTTGCGGTCAAACTATGCAAGTCTTGGCTTCAAGTACTCTCTTCTCTGTTGAGGTATGCCACTACCGATTATCCGAACATTCTTTTGAAAGACAAATTCTCTCCAATGTCAGACTTCCAGACTGCCAAAAGCTCTAGGTAGTTGATGTGTCTGCAGGCTTCTGACATGCTCTATATGCCATGGACTGAGCTACCTAGAAGTGTAGATCCCCAGCTGGTCAGACTTGCATCCATGGAGATGACTACCCAATTCTGCATGTGCCACTGGTGTCCTCTGGAGAGAGAAGATCACCCACGATATCAATGAGGCGCTTACACCAACGAATCCTCTTTTCCAAGGCCACCCCAAGAACTTAGAAGAAAAGCTTGAAGTGGCCTTATCTGGGCTAGAACCCAACTGTTAATTTGTAGTCTGACATAAGTTCTATGTGTAGACCCCAGATCAAATGCTTAATCCGAACTTTGTCTGATGCAAGGGCGGTAGAGCATAGTATAATCATGCTGAGAATAGACGGTCTCTGGCAACATATGACAAATCTTCAGGTTGACCACCCAGGCCAGCTCTCAACGTCTATACTTGCGTAATGTGATCTTATAAAACATGTTCTTTCAAGGCAGACTTTAAGGACTCTATCTGTAATCAGTCAAAAACCTCCTGAGACATTTGGAACCACTGTACTTCCTTTCCAGAAGAGCATTAGGACCCTTGCTAGGATAAAATCTTGAATCAGCCTCCTGTCTGGCGAAAACCACAGGAAGTAATGAAAGATGAAACCCCTGTGGGTGCACCATGTCATGAACTCAGATGCCACCTCCTCCTTGGTCCTGGACCAAGGTGAACAATCGAAACACAAAAAAATCAGGCATTTAGAAGGGTCACCCAGTGTCTTTTTCAGGCAAGCACAGGCAGCATGCTTCTATTTACAGGAGGCCTTTCTGTGTTTATCTTCCCCCAACTCAGGCTCAGATGGCTAATCAGCAGAAATGCTGAAATGGACAAGTAACAGTAAGACTAGGAAAGTCACTATGTTTAATTCCAAATACAAGAAAATCCTACCTAGACCAAGAGGCTGCAGCAGGAAGAAAACAGTGCTGACTGGTGTAGAGGACCACAAAAGGGACTAGCGTGCACAGCTGCAACTTAAAGGCTGTCCTCTACCAGACTGTCTGAGCATTCCAGCCTCCCCCAGTCACGAACGGGAAGGAGGACTGAAGACGTCTGGCATGCGGTCGCCCATGGAACAGAATCTCCCAGAGCCCGTCCTAAGACTCCTAAGGAAGGCTCCTCCAACACTTCCCACCCAACTGACCAAGAGCAGAACAGAGGGAATGGAGTTTGAGGACCCCCCTGGGGTTCAAAGAAATGAAGATTAGTTCCTCAGATAGGGCAAAAACAACATTGACAGGGAGGAGGATATCATCTTGCCTCTTTACAGGTCAACGGTAAGACCTCATGTCACACCAACTGGTGTAGTACGTACATGGACTTGCTAACCGGTAGAGATGGTATGGCCAATTTCAGTATGTGAGGGGTTAATTCGATTGTATAGACATGTGGTGCCAAAAGGTCTTTTAAGATAAATTGCTCTTTTGAAGCTGGTACTCCAAGCAAGGCCCTCTGCAAGGTGTGAAATGTCACAGGGAGGCGGTAAGTCTACTAGCCGAGTCATTCACCATATGCCTGTATCCCCTCAGATACTGGATTCTTTGATATGCCAAGTGACCACTAGCAGTCAGGAAAACCATTTCATATCCAGGTCATATCCTACACATATCAATAATAACTCATTCATTATCATACCTCCTTGCATGCATACCTAGAACGGGGAAAGCGCACCCTACAAAGAGTACAAACATGGCGGCACAATTTAAACGGTTTGGAAGGAATTGTGAAGTCTATGATGTTCAGTCATAAGTAGCAAGTGTGACATATCTATGGACTAAGGATTCTAAGGAATTAATAAATGCATGAATTATTTCTGTGGCGAGCACAGGAGGGACGATAAAATGAAAATTATTTGGACTGATATGTTTCCACCACACAAGGGGGAGGTCACTTATGGTAAACCTTCCCTCCGCTTATACCACCTCTGGGCCGGCTTGGAAACTCGAGATGAACTGGGAAAGAGCATAAAGTTAATGCCCTACAGACAGAAAAACTGTTACTTTACCCTTCAAGTGAATAGTTAGGTTTTCTGTAATTTTCTCCTTTTTATTTTATCTGTTGGTGTAAATAATCTGTTTATCACCTTTTTTGTATGCACTGTGATTTTTTGTTCATAATAAATATTCCTTTATTAAGTTCTCCCTTTGTCTGGTAAAGACTCGCGTTACCTAATGAGACCATTTTATCGGTAATTTGAAATCACAATTATTGTGTTAAAATATATTGTGTGGGTTTTTAATCTGATTCGCTTGGGGGACCAAGGCACCCCATTTATACATTTTCTTGGTGGTGGCAGCCTTATTTTCATATTAGTTATATCATTATAGTTAATTGCGGGTGGTATTAAGGGTGGATATTTGTATTTTGATCACTATTTCCGGTCTAGGGCAGATTTTAACCCTTTTACCACCAGAACCAAGTCACGCGCACGCTTGGAGTAGAGTGCGTTCGTGACACCTCACCTTGAACATGCGGTGCAATTCTGTGCACCGGTCCTTAAAAAGGACATTATGTAACTAGAAATAGTGCAAAGGAGGGCTACACAATTAATAAGGAAATTGGGAGATACTAGTTATAAAGAGAAACTAAAAAAGTGAAAATTATATACATTGGAAAACCGGCATCTTAGAGGGGATATAACATTATATAAATATATGCAGGGCCAATATAAAGAGCTCTTCAGTAACCCGTTCAGAAATGTACAAAGAACAGAAGGTCATCCTCTGAGACTGTAAGAGAATAGAAATCTCTGCTCTTCCAGTCTCAGAGGATGACCTTCTGTTCTTTGATTTCATAAAGTACAGTAAGGACAATAAATGTATGTAATTCACTGCCAAGGGAGGTGGTGTTATCAAATACAAGAGATACCTTCAAAAGGGGTCTGGATATTTTTATTTTTTTTAGAAAGGCTTGACATACAGGGCTATAAATAGAATTATTTTAGAGCTTCTCGATCCAAGGAGAAATCCGATTGACTTTTGGAGTCAAGAAGGAATTTTTTTCCCACCTGATGGCACAGAATTCAAAGTAGCTTAATTAGGGTTTTTTTCTTGCCTTCTTTTAGATCAAGAGTTGGAAGGTTAGGCAGAAGGGTCGAACTTGGACTTTTTTCAACCTTATGTACTATATAGCTACCAGGTATAGCAAGGGGAAGACTGTTACATGTCAACTGACAAAACATAAATAATGTTAGTTAGCATGCATTCACAGACGCATAAAAACGAAAAGCAGGTAAATGGAGATTTTACTCCTCTACAAAAAGCTAATGAGAAACTCTCCTAAATAGATTGTAATATTTGTCTTAAGTTTAGAAATACTAAATGTTTTATTGGGTTTTTTTTTGCAAGTTACAGGGCAATAAGTACAAGAAGCATTTTGGTATTTCAAAACCAAAATCATTCTGCTCCATTGTCCTATTTAGGACCTCTTTGAAGCCATTCAGTTCAAATTGGGTATACCGAACCGTACATTTTTGAAAACTAGACACCCCATGGGTATTTCAAATGCTAGTATTTGAACTGTTTCCATGCACCAATTCTACCACCAATTTTTACTAATCATATTGTAATTAGTGCGCTTGGCTCTATTAACTTGCATTATTGAATGCGGTACTTGTATTCAACCTGCAGGGGAAGGGCAGTTCTCAGGATAGTCAGGAGAGACCCTCTTGAAAACCTGTTTATATCTTGCGAGAGGCAAAACCTCTTGCTATGGCGCTTCCGACATCCTGGAGTGGATTTTCCATGTCGCTGAATGCCTCTATAATCGATCCATTTTAGTAACACTATTTGAGCATAAGAGGCGATCAACGATCACCTTACTAAAGGTCTTTTAAGCAGGTGGCTGGCGCCATATTTAATATGGCGCATGTTGCTATCAAATGGAGCATCCTGCTGCAGTTTTCTGTGTTGACATTGAGGCATTAAAGCTACACCATTTGGGATCTTTGATCGCTTTCTAAATCTATTTAACCTCATGATATGCACGTCAATTGTCGTCAACGAGATGCATTTTTGTGATGTGCCTGGCACATCAATTGTCACAAGTTTGTTTTAATCCCCTGACAAGGATCACGTTATACTGCAATTTTTTCTCCTGAAAGCAGACCAACCAACGTCCTGAGGCCTAGTTCTAGCAAAGCCCCTATACAATAAGTTTTAGAAAAAGATGCGATATTAAAAGGAGGTACATGGCTAATTTTTTCTAAAATTCCTATAGTTTACAATAATCAGGAAACCATCAGTAAACAAAAATGTTAGGGACAGATATATTTACCAAATAAAAATGTCCTCAAAAATTCATTGGGAATACTTTTAGCTGTAGGTAAAATGAAGATATTTCACTTGTTCTGGATATGTAGTAGATTAGAATATGTGTTAACTGCATTCTTAGTACTACGCAGTTGCTATATCAGGTTATTAAGTATTTTGCTTCTTCATAACCTGATATAGAAATAGCAACTACACTGCGTAGTATTTTGCTTCTGGCATTACCAAAAGATCTTGCCATAGTGGCCAAGATCTGGGTGCAAATTGATGTTCATATTATCAGTGGATGTCAGATTATGTACCTAACACATTATCAATCATTCTCACCTAAATCGTGTAATTTTGGAGTCACCACCAAATAAGGAATGGAGCATTTATCTTAACTGAACACATTTACTAGTGACTCCAACGGCTTGTCTAGACAATCACCCCTTCCCAAGCAAGCCAGATTCAGTAAAACCTGCCCCCTGTCAGCACCACTTGTTCCCTCTCCTGCTACAGTGTCACACAAAGGTGATAGAAGCTTTTAAGGCCTGTTAATGACTCTCATAATCTCTTCTGGAATATAAAGAAAGCTTTATAAATGTAGATAACCAGGAAATTATAAAGTATGGTTATCAAAAACAAACTCCACATTAAGCACATCCTGGTACAGTAGTGCTATTGATGGGCCAAACACTAATGTGTACTAGCAGTCTATGGAGAGTGATTCAAAAAGTAAAAGTATGGCTAATGGGTTAAGTTAAAAAACAAAAACAAAAAAAAAAAAAACACAACTTCACTCCATTTGATGATCTGTAATTCTCTGGGTCTGAACCAGAGATGCAGCCAGTGTAAATTGTTGTGTTAATGATTGATTTTCCAGTGATGATGCTACTATTTTATAATCTAATAAAATATGGAGGGGGAATTACGCTGATAACCAAGTAAAAGGTAATAAAGGTATAATTGAAACACAGCGTGTTGCAATTATTGGTCAAATATGAATGTGGTACAAATTAGAATATATGTTTCCCAAAGGATGCTACTAGGCATCATGGAGATATCACTGGTTCCAATGTGAACATTATTCTAACAGAATGCTTCAGGATTTAACCCTGCTGGGCCCTGCCAGTGGCATTCTAGTGTGGTGAGCAGGCCAATATGCCTACAAAAGAAAGAGGATCTGCAAGGTCATACTGTCTGTGAGAAAGGGGATCCCTGCAGTGACTTACAGATCTCAATTAAAATACCTTAGAATGACATTGGATAACCAAGTTACATAAGAGGGCCCGGTTTCTTAAAGGTCTTAGTCATTGTTTTATGCTATTGGGTTTGCATTAGTGCCAGTCTTTGCCTTTTTTAGTGATCAATGAAGCAAATAATATTTGATAAACACTCTAAGTTCTAAAGAATGATTTTGCGAGTCATTACGCTCTGGCAGTTACCTCCTGACATCAAAGACAGACAGACTGAACGAATGGGAACATCAATTAACACTTTAACCACGACCAATGACGTGCCAGGCATGTCACAGAAAAACACGAAGTTAACGACAATTTGATGTGCCTTGTATGTCATGGAGATAAAGGAGCTTAGAAAGTAATCAATGATCGCTTTCTTCGATCGGCCGGTGCAATATCGAGGCATACAGCAAAACCAAATTGAAAGGCAGTATGAGTTTACAGCAGAAGGGTGCCAACATTCTTAAAGAGCATAGGAAGAGAACGATTGTTCCCTTCGCTTAACCAGTGTTGCTGAAATGCCTCGAAATTTTGTCCCTAGCTGTCAAATGGGAGACCAGGCTGTCCTTTGCCAGTGCAAAAGGGTAAGCGTACTTGGTCACGAAGGGGTTAACCTCCACTCTACAAGAGAGAATGGCACTGATGAAATATATAATAGTGCTGTGTAGTGGCCAACCTGTTTCTAAGGATGTTAAAGGGACATGCTAACCATCATATGCACTTTAATGGGATAGATAAAGACCCAAATGCATATCAATGGATTCTGCATAATCCTTCCATGTATTTGCAGGGGAGAACCACATGGAAATTTTAAGTAACTCAGCTAGTGTTACTAGTATACATTCCGTCTAGGTATAATGGTAAACAAATGGCACACATTATCGAACACAGGGAACTGAGAACTTGGGATGTACTTCTCTTGACCCTTTGTGTATTTACTTATGACAAGCGATTTTGGGCATGCTTCCCGGCCTGTTATCAAGTAGTGGCCTGTTTTATATGAATTGCTGATACTGGTTAACAGTTTGCTTCTACCTGTATTATCAGTGCTTTATTAAAGTACATTGGAAAACGGGATACTAGGGTACACTCTTCTTAGAAAGCCAAAACTTTGTTTTGCAGAAAACACATTTCTCATTATCTAACAGACCTAGCAGATTTTAACAAGCTTGCATCCTACCAAAATGTATACCATAACCCAGCAAAGCAGAAACAGACGTGAATGGGGCTCTCCAACAAAATTTTGTGTCCTGAAAAATGCATAATGAAGGTGATTGCTCTGAAGATGCTTGCACAATTAACAAAAGTGGAACAGGTGTGTATGACACCCACTCATGAAATCAAGGAAGAGTAATCTCAATATAGCTGAAGCCATTTTTAGTGAACTTTCCCCAAATGAGTTAGAGCAAATGACCCAAAAAAATTGAAAAAAAGCCACAATATCAACTGCTATTTAGTCCCTGACACCTTCGATCACTGGCAGGTAAGAACTGTGATTTGTAATTATGGATTTACACAATCTGGTTCCAAAGCATTTCAATAACATCACATGGCATGTTTCACAAACCTACCCCAATTTTTGACCCAAACAGAAGGCAGTCAGCCTTTTTTCCAACTTTAAGCCATGTCTGTGCAGAGATGAGGGAGAATCCTTCCTGAAAAAAATAAAAAAAATAGTTAAATCAACCACCCTAAAATTACATTTGAATTAAAGATAATTTTGTCAGACTCTTTTCGCTCTACACACAGCATTTTAAAGTGTCAGTAGCTTAACCTTGTAATGTGTGGTCCTGGAAGCAGGCAACACACACAATGTGTTGTTGTAAACGCTGACTTCATCATACTTCTTTGCTGTTTCTGGGACCGGTGCATAATTTCATATATAGTCATAAAGACAGGGAGTGAGAATTAACAGCCACTGGGATAGTGTGTGTGTGGGGGGGTGTCGTCAAAAACAACATGGTAACGCGGAATAGTGCGCACTACATTGTACGGCATAGGATGTGATGCATCTCCTTCCACTCCATCTATTGGAACAGCTTCCAACTCTATTTGTGCTACACACATTCACCCAAACAACATGATTAACAAGGAGATCATTTTCAGCACACTTCTGTCTGGACTTGTCTGAATTCAGCAGTTGTGAATCTCACTTAATGTTTGAAAAGCAAAGTGAACTATGGTCATCCTAATACTAGGAACACTTATTAACACCCTAGTAGTAGACAAATCTTCCAGTTTTCACAGCTTACCTCAATCCAATCAAATTTCAGCCACAATGGCAATACTTTTTGGGTGCAATAAGGGTTTGCAATGTGAGTCTTAGTTTACAAATGATGTTAAGAAAATTGAGTGGACATATTTTCCATACATTTTGATGTTGCATTACCTAAAGGCAGATGTGAAAGCATGCTGTAATGTAAAGATGCTTTCCAAATATGACATTTTTATAGTTTATTTTTAGTATTTAAATAATGCAAAGAGAGTTAATAGAAGAAAAATCTCTTCTGAGCAAGTATACCTAGAAGAAGTGTGAGCGGTCACAAGCTTCATAGAGTTTGCCTCCCGCAAGATGGCATTGCCCATTCAAAAAAAAGAAATACTCCAGTACTGCATTCAACCATGTGAGTCAATGTCAAGCTTAACATAAAAAAAAAAAAAAGGTTAAACTAGGGTAAAAAAAAAATATGTAAAAACTTCCCCATTGATATTGCCATCAGGTGAACCATCTAGTACAAAATGTATGGTTTGATAGGGTAAATCAGATTGGCCAGGTTCAAAGCTTTCCCACATAGCACATGGGCACAGACTGACCAGAAGTCAAAATTCCTCCCTGAGCAGTGTAATTCTTTTGACCATCAACAGCATTTACATGCAACTCAAATATTATATCTCAAGAGAGAGAGATTAAAAGAAATGTATAAAAATGTTTAAAAAAGAAGAAATACAATATTTAAAAAAAAATTAATTCTGGCTTTTCATAGTTATATAGTGTTTTGGGGTTTTGTGAAGTTTTTGAAATGAGAATAGCACATTTGAAAGTATTACAATTTAGAAAAAAATAAAATTTGTACCTTTTCTTGTTTGTTCTATAAAAAGGCCTACAATGTTAACCCAAAACCCCACCACATAATTATTCCCCGAATGCTTCAATAAAACACGTAGCTCTTTCGGTAAATGGCTACAAGAAAACCTAAAATGTTTCTAGATCATTTTCGTAATTAAGCAGCCGTGTCAGCCTAAATGCTGCTGTAGACACCTAGGCATATTATTAGGGCTGAAACAACTAATTGATAAAATCGATAATTAAAATCGTTGACAACAATTTTCATTATCGATTAGTCGAATCGATTTTTAGCGATTATAAAAAGAGGTCTCCTTATATAATCCGGATTATAACACTAGAATCCAGATCCCCCGCAACGCTGCAGGGCACCTGGATTCCCCTCACTGTCGGCCGGTCTCTCACTTCCGTCTCTCTCCCCCCTCCCATACACCCCTCTGACTCCTCCCCCCTCCCATACACTGCTCTGCCTCTCCCCCGACTCCCTGGTATTTTGTGAACCTCCGTTGCTGACAGGCACTTTCACTGCAGCTTCATAGAAGCCTCAGCGTAAGTGAAGGTGAGTGACAGAGGCTGTCTGCGCGCATCGCGCAGACCCCCACCGGCTGACAGATAATCGAGGTCTCCTGCAGAGGATCATCCTCTCTGTCAACTGGTGGGGGTCTGCATCGCACAGACAGCCTCCGTTACTGCCCTTCACTTACGCTGAGGCTTCTATGAAGCTGCAGTGAAAGTGCCTGTCAGCAACGGAGGTTCACAAAATACCAGGGAATCGGGAGAGAGGCAGAGTGGTGTATGGGAGGGGGAGGAGTCAGGTGTATGGGAGCCACCCTCCCATACACCACTCTGGCTCCTCCCCCTCCCATACGCCACTCTGCCTCTCTACGCGGCTCTCTGGTGTCTTGTGAACCCCCGTTGCTGACAGGAGGCAGAGTGATGTATGGGAGGGGGGAGGCAAAGCGGTGTATGGGAGGGGAGGAGCCAGAGGCATATCTGGGGGAGGCAGAGTGGTGAATCAGGGAGTATAATGAATTTCAGGGTGGTGCAGGGCATTTATGGGGCGGAGTGGCATATCAGGATGCACAGTGGCGTATAGGGAGATATAAGGCATAAATGGGGGCAAGTGGCATATTGGAAGTTATAAGGCATATAGGGAGTATAAGGCAAATTGATATTAGGCATAAGACATATCTGGGGGTAAAAGGTATATCAGGGGGCTCAGTTGCATATCACTGGCATATAAGAAGTATAAGGCATATCGGGGGCACAGTGGAATCTCTGGCATATAGGAGGTATAAGGCATATATGGGGGCAGAGTGGCAAGCTGGGGGTCAGATGTGCATAACTGGGGGCAGTTTGGTAAATAAAAGAAAATATAAACAAGGCTTTTTTCTCATAGTTCTTATTAAATATGAAAAAGTTAACATATGAATTATTATTTACTAATAACTTTGTATTAAAACCTAGTTTGAGAAACACTCTGTTTGGGTTCTTGTAGCTTTTATTATGTCAGTAAAATAAGAAGGTGAATAGAGAGAAAGAGGCCATTACAATAAAGAGATGAAAGTGTAAATTGTACATTTTTTATTATTTTAAATTAAAAAAAATTGCATTTTTTTATCCGATTAATCGAAAAAATAAATCGGCCAACTAATCTATTATTAAAATAATCGTTAGTTGCAGCCCTACATATTATAAGTGAAAACACTTATCTTTGTTATAAAATAAGCAGAATATTGCTGCTTAGCAGTGAAATATGTTCTTTGCTAAGGATCACTTTTTTCAAAATTCTTGGTAAAGCAAAACAAAAAAACCCCCACCATATTCTCTCCATATAAATACTGCTCATATAAACCTGTTTTTTCTAACAAGGCAAAGATGTGACAATCTTTGATCTGTTACAACTAGGGGGAGACAAAGAAGCCAACTGTTGCCATTCTTCCCTTGTATGAACAAAAATCAGTATAATACCTCTTATCTGTAATACAGAAGAGCAATGGCAAAGAATGTGCGCAGCAGTGCAAATTGAAGAATGAAAAGGGATTCTGCCCGAGGAGCTAGTGTAGCAATTTATGTTGCTTGCAACCAATAGAGAAAATGCTAAGAGACAGATAAATGGAGCCCAAATTATACAACTGAACCTAGCAAATAAAAATAAAAAATAAAAAAAAATACAATCAAGCCAAAATAGCATGATCCCGTTCCCGATAAGGCAGGCTAGCATGGAATTCTCTGTGATAATATACATTACAGCTTTCCAACTGGCAGCCCACCCCAAGCTCAACTGCAGCCAGCAGAATAAGCAGTCTTTGTTCAAAGGTATGCCATCACACAGAGCAGTTAGCTTGCGGTGGCATGATGATTGAGGGCCCGATCAGTCTTCACCCTCAGTCTTTCTGTGATAGACACAGGGATGAAATTAAATTGCATGCCTTAAATGAGCGGTAAAGACTGAGGTGTGCAGAGTAGTGAATGAGGAGACAGACACAAGCAGGCTTTAACCATATTGCAGTTGGGGCAATTTACCAGGCAGCACCGGGTTTGTAGCAACTGTAAGTACATTTTAAGCCTTGTTTTGTTGTACAGCAAGAGACTCAGAAACACACAGCAAAACAATCATACACTAACCCCTTCATGTCCGGTGACGTACCAAGTACGTCAAGCCCAAGTGGGCTCATTGGTTCTGTGACGTACCCAATATGCTATGCAGTAAAAATTCTCCTATGTCACCACAATCGTAATTGCGGGCGCACTGCTGCTCCGGTCCGCCCAGGTCTCAGGGCAGACCAGCACATCCACCCCGAGCCCTCCCCATGCCTTTGATCTCTCCTGCAGGAGTGATTCTACAGGCTCAACCACGCAATGGCAGATAAAACGGTGATTGCTTTCCCAGCTGTCACAGGCAGCTTCAGGGAAGGGGGCTATGTTTTGCTTGGATCCCCGCACACTCCATAATACCTAAATACCGGCTATTGTGTTCCAGCTGCCAGAGGCAGCTTCAGGGACAGGGAGTAAGGTTTCTTTGGTCTCCACATGAGTGTGGAGACCAGCCCCAATCCTCCTCTGCTGCCCAATCGCTCCATAAAGAGAGATGGTGCAGCGTTAACCCCTTCAATACTTGTCCACACAAACTTGTGGGGTCTAAATATCAGTCACTGTGCTTCTATGCAGCATAAGCATTAAAAATAAACAAACAGCACTGACATGTAAGTCAAGGTCAGTTCCTGTGAGTTAAGGATCTGCAGCAGTTCAAACTCGTGCGGAACCAATCAAAAGTGGAATGATGTGATCTGATCTTTATGCCAACCCCCTGGATGACCCTGCCCTAGAAAGAGAGAGGGGTCATCTAAGGTATTAATAAAAAGTTGGGGTTTTTTTGTTTTGTTTTTTTAAATACATAATTACCCGACACTTGTCCGTGACATTTTTGGTCACTGATTATTGATCGGCCTCCCTGATGAATATCAGTGGCCTAAACTTGTCACTTACAAGTGATCCGATAGCTATACATAAAAAATAGAATATATATTTAACCTAATAAAATGCTATGTGACCATTGAATCTTTCTGGTCCCTAATCATTGATCCTTCTCACTTCAATAGCCAGGGACCTAATCTGTTCATCATCCCAAACACTATACAGTACTGTAACTTAACATCTAACCGTACCCATAACTATCCACCAACACAATCCTAGTGTTACCACCTAACCCCTATTTTCACAAAACTGAAAGGTAAGGGGGGAGGTCCTTGGCCTTTGTGCTTTCAGAGAATATATATTTTTATGGGGTTAAATCAATATTTGGGACCTATACTGTGTCTGAAATGAGACATAGGCTCAATAAGGTGATCTGTCAAAATTCTAAGTTTGAAAACTGAAATGCGCATGTTCCACTTTTTTAACCACAGTGCCTAAAAGACTTACCCTACCCATGCATATGGGATATTCCTGTACCCAGGGGTAATTTCTGAATACAAATCACAAGTTGTTTAGTACACTTTCAAAGAAATATATATTTTTGTTATTTTTTTATGCTGGCCGCTATTGGGGCACAACTTCCAGCATACATTTAACAAAAATCTTGTTTAGAAACAGTGATGCGCATCATTCATATTTAACCCTGTAAGTGTAAAAACAAATGAAAATACCAGGCATATGAGGTTTTTCCAAAAACAGGGCAAATGCCTAAATACATTTTTGGAGCGTTTTTGTTTGCAGGTGAAAGTGACATAATTAATGTCCAATTATAATAGTTAATTCCTTAACTCACAGGAATTGACCTGTAAGAAGCCCTGACTTACATGTCAGTGCTGTTTGTTTATTTATTGAACTGATTTTGTTCTTTACTTTGTTTAGACATTTTTAGATTTTATTTTTTTACTTTTTATTGATTTTGTGAACATATATTATTTATTATATCAATGTATTTTGTAATTTTGCTTGCACTACTTAGCCCTTTCCTTCATCCTCTTGCTTCAAACCTTGTCCTCTAGTTCAATGTTTTTTTTTATCATTAAAATTCTTTCCTCTTACCCAAATATGTATATTTGTGCTAGTATTTGTGGTTCCGCCCCCTGGCTGTTAGTGTTATTGGTAATTTTCACTCTGTCCTAACACTTACAATATAGAAAATAATATTAACATGTTAAGACATACTGATACAGAAGGAGAAATGGATAAAACAATCATTCTAGTGAGTTTTAATGATTATACTGGCTGCTCTACCCACATGATAGTAAGCACTGATTTCTGAAATGGTTTATGGAAGGTTGTATTCCCAAAATGACCTTGCCTCTAACAGAAAGACTGAAAGGGCAAACTACATCAATCAGGAAACAAGCTTTCAAAACTCTAACCTGCTGTGTTGAGGAATACTAAAGTACAAATAACTTGTACTCAAGCTTGTGTGTAATTACTTGATAGAAAGGAGTTAAAGGAACAGTAATGAGAAGCAAACTATGCTCTCTTCGCAATCCATTTCTGAATCTGAGCAGAGCTTCAGAGAGAAATGTCACTTGGTTACCCACTAGCTGGCTGCCTCCTGATTTCAAGATTGTGTTCTTGGCCAGATTGCTTCCCTTTTAGTTGAGCACCCTGCCCCTGTTATTGGCATGTAAACCCATAAAACAATTTGTAGAGTACCAGAAAGCTTTTGTTAAAGTAGCTTTTAAAATTTAAATCACAATGAAAAAATTAGCTTCAACCCAAACATATAAACTACTCCTATTAACCCCTTCAATCCCCTATAGACGTACCGGGACGTCCAAAAAACGCCTATTAAGAAACCCCTATGGACGTCCCGGTACGTCCAGCCCTTCGTGCAGCGTCAGGGACACATCCCTGCCGCTGCACGGGAGATCAGGCTGTCGTTTGACAGCCTGGACTCCCCACTGACAGCAGAAGCCGGCATTGCCGGCTTTCTGCCGTCCGATCTCCTGTAACAGCTTCCGGCATGAGAGCTGGTAAGCTGTTACATTGCAAACTGCGCGATCGCGCAGTTTCAAATGCGCAATCAGGCATTCCATTCCGGGTTGCGTCACTATAAAAAAATAAAAAAATTTAAAAAAACCTTACTTCCCATTGCCCTAGCATAACATCTAGCCAGTATAACCCTCCTGCCCCCGTTCACAACCCCCAAACCCATTAAGCCATAGGCATAAAAATTATACAAAATTGTACACCTTATAGTATGCTCCCTGGTGCTGGGAAAGTCTGGAAAATCTATATAAGTTAGGTATTTCTGAAATCAGGACACTTGGATTGATAAACTTGGAGGGGATTTTCCATCACTTTACCTAATTTTGTGAGGATTCAGAGGGAAAATGTAAAAAAAAAAATCTTCACTAGTTTTTACTAAATTTCTCATTCTAAATTTTCAGCTAATCATCCAACTATGGTATCAAAAGAAAGCTCTATCTCTCCTTGAAAAAACAATATATAGTTTACATGGGTACACTATTCACAAATTTATTTATTTATTCCGGGCTTTGAGGTACCAAAAACCCCTGGGACTGAAGGAGTTAAAAAAGGTTATGTTTACTAACAATTATATTTTTACCAAAATAATGCCTATAATTAGCTCTCTCACATCTATGCTGTATTGGTCAACTAACTTGGGTTCCCAGATAAAGGGCTTCCAAATCAACAAGTTACTGTAATAAGAAAAAAGGGAAAGCCTTTGTTTTCTATCCTTTACAATTTAAGCTAAGTTTTGTTCTTCCCATGAGGTGACCTGGCAAAAATATAGTACCACTCATGTTTCTTCAATTAACATATTTGCAGGCCAGGATGCTTAAGGGGACATACCAAGACATTTTGTACAATCCTATGCTTCCAACTCTGTGGGAACAGCTTGAGGAAGGCCCTTTTCTACTCCAGCATGACTGTGCCCCAGTGCACAAACCAGGGTCCATAAAGACATGGCTGGATGAGTTGTGTGTGGAAGAACTTGACTGGCCTGCAAAGAGCCCTGACCTCAACGCCACCCAACACCTTTGAGGATAAACTGGAAAGTAGATTGCGAGCCAGGCATTCTCTTCCAGCATCAGTGCCTGGCCTCACAAATGCTCTAACGGAAACAAATCCCACAAACACTCCAAAATCTTGTGAAAAGCCTTCCCAGAAGAGTGGAAGCTGTTATTGTTGCAATGGCAGGACCAACTAAACATTAAGGTCTATGTATTTAGAATACAATGTCATCAAAGTACCTGTTGGTGTAATGGTCAGGTGTCCCAATACTTTTGTCCAAATCGTGTATCTATTCACATATAGGCAAAATGTTTCCCTCACTTCAAAGTACTCTCTCATATTCAGTAAACCTGTATTATTCAAATAACCTTAACAGCAAGAGATGCTTACCCACGTTTCAACAAGTGTGCAGCTGGATCCACTTCTGTTTTGGGTGCCCTAGCTCATGAGCTTTCCAAATATTGTGAACCATCATACGGGGAACATTGGGACTAGGTTGGAGATTGTTTAACCCCAACACGTACCAGGCGGGTCATTGGTCCCTAACTATGTCTTTCCTTGATCTGCCTGGCACGTCACTGGTCATTAAGGAGTTAATTATTCACAATAAAGCTTATGTTTTAGCATATAATACTAAGATTGTCTGTTTTGTTGCAATTGCACTGGCATATTTGCGATGGATTATTAAAGTGTTATAATAATATTTGGAGAGCATCAGTGGAAGTCTATTTAGAATGTTCCTAGGTAAGATTGCTTATCATACAAACACATAATTTATTCCCAATACTTTTGCGGCAGTAATACAATGCAAACTGGGGCAATGCTACACGTTTCCACAATAATGTGTGCATTTACATGGGGATAATATGCACCTTATATTTAGGAACTATGTTTGCTCTAGTTTTATACACTTTGGAAAGATTTCATCTAAAGCTACAGTAGAATATTCTGTAGAAATACTTTCCTTTCCTACCATCGAGAGATGTTTAAATTCCTATGCTTTTATTTGACTCTAGCAGATGGCTAGATGTAAAACTAGACTCTAATGTGACTTTTTTTTTTTTATATATACTGTACCCATTTCAAAGTTCTTCTCCACACTGCAAATAACTAAGGATTAACTCTCCAAATGCACTACCACTAATTCAAAGGGAGGAATTAAATGGAGATAATGGGATACAAGTGTCCCAGAAAAAACTGGGCCACAATGTAGGCTACAACTAGGTATGTCTGATTGTTAAAACAGCAAAACAGATGAATAAAAATCTGACAAATTATAAAAACATCATAAAATCACGTTCTTAAGGCTCCTGCAGGTCTACAGATACCTTGCAATTTTATTATACCAAAATACACAAGTAAAACAGTTCCATGGCATATGGCCAAAAAAAAGATTTAAAATCATGTACTTGTGTTGTCTGTTACAGAAGCATAGAATTTGACAGTAGATAAAAGCCTTTTGGCCAATCTAGTCTGCAAGCTTTACCTAAATCTGTCTTTGGTAGAGGTTAACACAGTTAGGGAATTTAAGCATGGGATTTACCTGCCAAATAACCAGACAAAGCATGCATGGGTGGTATCACGGTACAAAGGGATGTTGAACAGATATTGGGCTGTTTGACAGTGACATGTTTCAGGTGCAGTAAATTCATGCCCGACGTACAATGTGTGTGTGGAAAAACAAACATAAAAAATACCACCACAAATTTTTACAAAGGCTGATGGTAAAATAAGTGCATGCAAAGGGTTAAAATACCAGCATTTGAAATACCCTGGGGTGTATTGTTTTCAAAAATATATACTATGATGGGGTAAAGTGAATTGGCCAGCTTCAAAGATCCCAAAGGTGGCCTTTTGGCACTTTGAGCAAACCAATGCATGGGGTATCTCTGCACTCAGGAGATGTTGCTGAACATATTTTGTGTTTGGCTGTGGCTTATACCAGGGGCTGTAAATGAATACCCAATATATATGCATGTAGAGGGACCCCCCACAAAGAACAATACTGCAAAATATGATGAAGGCTGGTAGTGCCTGGAAATGGTTAACATTCCAGTATTTTGAATACCTTTGGGTGTCTAGTTTTGAAACATATATGATTTGAATTGACTGGCTTCAAAAATGTCCCAAATAGAACTTGGGACAGAATTTTCAACATGTCAAAATTCCAAGTTGAAAAACTGAATTGTGCATGCCCCAAATGTGGGGATATTACCATAAACTTTGACAAATACTGGTGTTAGAATTAGTGCATGGTTAAAATACTAAAAATTTTTCTCAATTTTTCACCATGCTTTATAAATAGTGAACAAGATAAAAAAAAATAATGGTATCTAAAGAAAGCCTTTGTCCTGTAAAAAAAAATATATACATATATCTTGTGTGGCCTCAGTAAATGAGAAAGAAGAAAATTACAGCTAAACACAAGCACCGCAGAAATGTTACAGCCATTGTCACAAAGGGGTTAAATATGCAAAAATTGTGACACAAACTGTTAGATCTTTTTGGTTGGCTTGTGGATCTAAACCAACATTTGTCAACCCCTGCATAAAATGTAAAAAATATTTTTTTGTTGACTTTAATGAACCTGAGTAATGTAATTGCTAGATTTTCCCCCCAGAAGGCACATGACATCGGGGCCAGCCTTAGGGGTGTGTGACCTGTGCGGCCACACAGGGCGCCATGGCAACAGGGGCGCCTGCCCGGGACTTAAATTAAAAGTTGTTGGTTTTTTTTTTAACTTAATTTAACATCCTCCATGTTAAATAAAGTTAAAACAACAAAAAAAACCCCCAATGATTCAGTTTAAGTCCCGGGCAGAGGCGCCGATCGGTCGCTCGTGAAGTTTTCAGCAACCGCTCGGTGCCCCTCACTCTCCGTGACTCTGTCGCAGTGCTGGTGTTTCATGTCATCATATTCCGGCGCTCAGCTGTGAAGTGTGCACCGCGGGAAGACGGACGCCTCCCGCTCCCACCGCAGGACTCATCAAGGTAAGTAAGGATAATGAGAAGTAGGGAGAGGGGGGGGGGCAGTGAGATGGGGCAGAGGTGGTAGATAGTAAGAAGGGGCAGAGGGGGCAGATAGTGAGAAAGGGGAGTTTTGTGACAAGATTTTTTTTCCCTTTCTTTTTTTGGGATGGGGGGGCGCCAGAGAAGTAGTCCACACAGGGCGCCAGAACACCTAAGGGCAGCTCCGCATGACATCACATCACTGATACATTGCCTCAGGCCACACTATTCCAAGTTTTGGTATTATACACAGAGGCAACAGTTTTAAAAGTGTGTGGATATATTTTTTAATTCTTGGCATATTAGGCTTTCCGTGGCAGGGGCGATTACACATTTTATCTATGCTTTAACCAGTGAATGCAATTAAGAGTGTCTTGAGGTCAAACTCATGGCCCCTGGCCTTACCAGTTAAAAATAAAAACATGGAAATCGATTTGAGTGGCTAGTTTGTAATATTTAAAATACCATTTATACAGTATGTACAACCAAGCTAATGATGATGTCGGTATCAAGTGTACCCAATGTATAAACTAACTTCAAATTTAAGATGTGTAATTGTTGCAGTTATTTTTTTTAGCTGGCTATTTAATAGCAAAGTATAAAAAAAAAGGTTTGTATGTTACTGTGCTGTATAGTAACCATAGCCTCGTGTTTGTAAGTACTTTCATAGGCACTGCTACCACAGTTTAAGGGCCAGGGAGTTTTATACCCAAAGGTCTGGAGTGGGTTTTTTTTGTAAATTGTTTAAAATGTTTTATTTTATAACAAACATAAAACAAAGAGAATGCATAAATACATATATATGTTTCTTGTGATTTTTACAATGTTTGCTACACAATGATTCTTTTTTTTTTTAAATATTTAATGAACCCACAAAAATTATACATTGTTTTGTTCGGAAAGGCCTTTTAAAAATCACAGAAATACATAAAATATATTTATTAATGTTCTATAAACAACATACTAAAACAGGAAAATTTTTTTTGCAATTTTGCCTAGAATTTCTACACTGTTGAACGATCCAATTTATGTTCCCTAACATCCACTGATTACAGTAATACCCCATATCCATATTTTATATGTCCAAGAGGGTCACATCCATACTTTTCATATTTCACTAAAGCATTATTTATATTTTTATATATTACCATCATATTCCATAGCACTGTACAATAGGTAGACAGGGGAAGTAGTATATAACATCATAATTTGACTAACAGAAACAGGTGAGAAGGCCCCTGCTCAAAAAAGTCTATTTTTTTTTTATTTATTTTTTTTAAGTTTTCACTTGCAGTGACTGAGGCACTTTATTTTCCATGTTCTCCGTGCAATAAGGATCAAGAGTTTGAGAGGGGGTAGATAGGGCAGAAGAGAGGGAGAGGGGTTTAGACTGGGAGGGAGAAGAATTGATTTGTATGTCTTATTCAGTTGATCAATACCTGGAGTGCTGTTTCCATGTGGTGTTTATTTGATCTATACCTTCAGTGCCGAGTTTACATGTGATTTCCAGTTGATCTATACCTGCAATGCTATGTTTCCATATATTATTTATGTAAACCTGCAAATACAAGGGGTTTTTTTTGTCTTATTCAGTTGCATGTGCTGTTTCCATGTGTTTTTATTTGATCTATACCTGAACTACAGGGAGTAGGTAGAAGAGAGGTGTGGTTTAGTGAATGAGGGGACAAAGGTACTCTGGCGATGATTACAGTCAGAAGGACTGACTCTCACAGTCTTCCCCTGATCTGCAGTCAGTGTGGCAATTTTTTTTTTGGTGTGGTAGCGGAGGGAGTGATTGCATGCTAGTGAGCGTGGATCGGGGCCCAAAGAAATGATTGGGTAGGATCACATTCTTTCACAAAAAAAAAAATAAAAAATATTGGCAACAGGGGCTAATTATATATATATTGACTGCAGGGGCTAATATTTATATATAATTTGTCAGCAGGGACTAATAGTATATATATAGGAGAGAGAGCGGTCACAGCCCCCGCTGCAAGTGATCTTCGCCATCCGCAAGATGGCGGTCGCCCTGTAAAAAAAGTTGAAAAATGGTCTCTAGAGGACTCTGGCTCCACTTGCAGGTTGAATACAGGTACTGCATTCAACCATGCAAGTCAATGGAGCCCAGCTTTCTAATCACAGTGTGATTAGTAAAATAAAATTAGAAAAAATTAACAAAAAAAAAACAAAAAACAGTAAAATGTAAAAATATTTTCCCACTGATGTCACTATCAGGGGAACTTTCAAGTTGAAAAAAAAAATGTAAAAAAAAATATATATATATAAAAAATATATTTTTGTGAGCAAGTCCTAAAATTAGCACATTAGCTTAAAACAATTCTCGCATGGAAAGAGTTAAAATACTAGCATATTAAATGCCCATGGGGTGTCTACTTTTAAAAAAATGTATGATTTGATGGGGTAAATTGAATTGGCTGGGTTCAACAATGTCCCAATTAACACGGGGGGGGGGGGGGGAAGATGGCCACATCTAATTTCCACTGTACTCAGGAGATGTTGCTGAACACATACTGGGGTGTCGTGTGACAGCGGCATATACCAGGAGCTGTAAATTCATACATAAATTAGGTGTGTGGGGGGGAAAAATACACACAAAAAAAATACTACTGCAAACTTTGAAAAAAATGCTGGTGGTAAAATGTGTGCATGCAAAGAGTTAAAATACCAGCATTTAAAATACCCTGGGGTGTCTAGTTTTCAAACATATATGGTTTTATTGGGCACACTGAAATGGCCCGGCTCAAAGATGTACCAAATAGGGCATGGGCAGTGGATCCCCAAATGAGTTCCCCGGCTGTCAGAGATCAGAGTTCCCCATGATCTCTGACAGCCGGGGAAGGTCTGCGCGATGGATGCAGACGACCCCCGCTGCTAACCGCACCTCCTCCCGGCTGCAGCAGAAGTTGTCTACGCGAATCGCATAGAGCTCTACACGCTGCCCGGACTATGCACCTAGGACTCAGAAGCTCCGGTAAGTTTGGAGGAGGGAGGGAGTGTTAAATGGGGGGCATAAGGCATTTCTGGAGGCAGAGTGCTCTGTGAAATGCCTTTTAACCCTCTATATGCCACTCTGCCTCCTGAAACACCTTATACCTCCCTATATGCCACTCTGCCCCATAATATGCCTTTTAACCCCCTAAATGCCAGAGTGGCATATAGGGGTAAAAGGCAATTCTGGAGGCAGAGTGGCACATAGGGGGTCAAAAGGCATATCATGGGGCACAGCGGCATTTAGAGGGTTAAAAGGCATATCATGGGGCACAGTGGGATATAGGGGGTATAAGGCATTTCTGGGGCAGAGTGGAGAGAAAAAAAAAAAAGAAATAAAAACCAAAATTTCTCAATCATAGCTTTTATTTAAAAAAAAAAAAAAAATTGTTCACATCTTTACATGAATTAACATTTACTGGTAAAACTTTTTTCCTATAGGGTTGTCTTATATTCAGACTCTTTTTTTCATAAATATTCAGATTGGGGGGGGGGTCATCATATATATATATATATATATATATATATATATATATATATATATATATATAAATAACTTGTGTGGGTTCAGTAAACGGGAAAGAACAAAATTACAGCTAAACACGAGCAGCGCAGAAATGTTAAAACGGCCATTGTCACGAAGGGTACAAAAAGTAAAATCAGCCTGTCACGAAGGGGTTAAAGGGACCTTATTCTATTGTAAATATTTACAAATATTTTTGATGTCACTAGTAACTGCTGGCATACAGATACAAAATGATAAATATATATAAGCAAATTATGGACAGAACCACACTGATGTATCACAGAAACATCCTCATTTAAGGACAAAATACAAGGTCATATGAAAGTCATATGCTAAGGGATGCTAAAAATAAGGAAGAGAAGGAAATACTGTAATATCTTTGCTTATTTGTTACCAGAAGCGTATGTCGCTGAGAGATGAAAAAATGGCCTGTGCTCAAAATACTAAGGGTGAGGCTACCAGATCCTTCATTGGAGTCGAACACCTAGAAAAAAAACAACACACTTTAGACTAAAATGACTATTGTTACAGTTAAGACAACTTTGACTTCTACAGAAAAGCCAGAAAAGAAACGCAAGTGAAAAATTATTTATTAGCAATTTAACCACAGTAAAAAAAAAAAAATATAGCGAAACATTAAAAAGATACACGAATATCTTAACCCGTTCCGGATCCAGGATATTTGGTATCTTAAGTCCCGGAGCTATTTTGCCATACGTCAGTTCAACCATTATTCCCATGTAAGTTATATATTGTTTTTTCCAGGATCAACTAAATCACTAAATTAGTTAAGTTGACAAAAATATACACTCAAAATATATCAATTCAGGTGTCCAGCTTTAGGAACATACCCGAGTTTTATAGAATTGCCGTACTCTCAATTTATAGGCCACATATTATAAAGTGTACATCACAGTTTAAAACTGTTGCATTTTTACGTTTGGTACGCTGCGTATTGCAATTTGAACAAAGAAACCAAAAAATACCCACAGTATATATTTCTGTAAATCACAGTATTTCTTCAGGCGCATTCGGCCACCGATAACCGTGAAAGTCAGCCGTAGTGTTGCTTTTGATTTTCTTGCACACGTTATGCATTATGGCAGAGATATCCAGCCAGAATTGTTCATTGTTCCATCTCCACATTATGGTAATACCCAACACGCATAGGTATTTTTTTGGTTTTCTGGACATTACCGGACACAAGGTCGAATACGTGCGTTACAAAAAAAACTAATTTTCAGATATTGCTTTACTGACCCTATGTCTCATTTGGGCATCGGGGGAACCTTTCATGCACCCGTTTTGCCACTAATCACTGGTAAAGTCAGCTGTACCAATAATTTCTGATTTATTGGCTGAGAAATCTAGCCAAACTTGTTAAGCTGTGTCTCCTGATTTCGGAAATACCCCACATGCCAATCATATGTTTTTTTGAATTTGCAGGACAAGCTTTATGGATTTGTTTAAATTTAAAATAACCTCTCTTCCCTTGCGGCTCACCCTAATGGAACACACAGAAAATTCTATATATATTATATATATATATATATATATATATATATATATATCGCACCCTGGTATAGTAGACCATTGAAACAATAATCAGGGGAAGGTGTAGGTCTTTCTAAATGCGAATTTCATGTGCCAAGGACTTTTTTCCTCAAGAATATGACTACTTCAAACAAAAAAGGCATATATTTACAGAATCAGATTAATTAATAAACTAGGTCCCATAAGACCTATGAAACGGGAAAGGCGTTATACAGAAAAGGGATTGAAGAAAGTTTCGTAAAGCAGTTCTAACCCTACTGAGACCTACCCTTTAAATAACGGACAAATAAAATTACATTTTCATGGTTGCCTCTCAAACATTGTGTGTGTGTGTGTATTGATATACTGTATCTTTCATATGAAAACAATGTGTTATCTAAAATTTTATACTGTTTCAAAGGCTTCTACCGCCTAGATACATAAAGGTAATAGGAAAAATAATACCAGACGTAACAGCTTTTGCGTGGCAGCATGGGCATGAGTTTCCCGCTCACTCAGAGTGAACCCTGGAGCTGACATCAATTACAGCAGCAGCCAGCAGTGACAGCTTTTATATGCATTATATTGAGTTGGGTCAATTCTAGGCTGAGCCTGGACAAAGTTTTATTTCACTTTTCTTTTGTATACAGTAATGGAGACCATATCTTTAGAAGGATATAGATATGTTGGAGAAAGTTAAGAGAAGGGCTACTAAAATGGTTCAGAATGGCCAGACCTATTGTCCTTGTAACAAAGCCCACTTGACTAAGGGCTGTAACTAACGATTATTTTCATAATCGATTAGTTGGCCGATTATTTTTTAGATTAATTGGATAAAAATGTAAAAAAAAAATGTACATTTTGTTCATTTAAAATAATTGAAAGAACAAACTGGATGTTAAAAACAAACAGAATAAAAAAAAAAAAAAAAAAAAAAAAAAAAAAAAGGGGAAAAATGCATTTCTTGTTTTTATTTCCCAACCTGCCCCCCCAGTTACGCACATTTGAGCCCAGGCCTCCCATACCACCTCCCAGATATGCCTTATACCCCCACATATGCCACTCCACCCTCCCCAGATATGCCTTATACCACCTGATACGCATGTGAACATTCTTTTGAAATAAATTCTCGCCAGTGCCCAAGAGGACGTCCAGACCAGCAGTCTTTTTTGCATCTGTAGAGATGACTACTCAATTGTGCATGTGTCACCAGTGTCCTCTGGACCGAGAAGACAGTATCAGCCACCATCTCAAGGAGAGCCAAATCCTCTTGTCCAAGCCTATGCAAGAGTTGTCCCAAGATGTTAGGAAAAATTTGAAGTGGCCTTATGTGGGCTAGGGCCCAAGGAACTGCTAATTTAAGGAAGGTAGAACATAGAATATGTGAAACTTGTTGAGGTTGACAAGCCAGCTCAATGCTCAATATTTTCAGTACTTGGATATCATGGATCTTGAAAAGCATGTTCTGAACTTGTCCATAGGAGTCCAGGTAGGGGACCACATTGATGTTGAGCCTGAAAAGGAAAGGGGCCACTACTGCCATGATTTTCATGAAAATCAGCAGAGCAAAAGCAAGGCCAAAAGGAAAGTCCAGGGACTCCTAAGGAAGGCTCCCCTGAAGCTTCCCACCCATTCGACCAAGTATGGAACAGCAGGAATTTGAGGACCCCTCCTGGAAACCGATGTAACGAAGATAAGCTCCTGCCTAAAGAATGGCAGAAACACTGAGTAGGTTAGGAGAGGTCTGGTGTAGTTAAGTGTTATTTCTGACCTGCTTAGGAAGAGGAGGAGTGATTTCTCCTTATGTGTATCTGACACCAAGATGTTAGCAGTTGATCCTTTAAGTTGAAAGGAGAGGCCTACATGGAAGCATCCTTGTTCTGTGTGTTCTTCTGGTAAGAAGCACACATGCCCATCCACGTGAGATAAAAGAAAACATGATTTATTAGGACAGGCCACCTTCTTCCATTGCTCCGTGGTCCAATTCTTATGCTCATGTGCCCATTGTAGGCGCTTTGGGCAGCGGTCAGCATTTGCAGCAGCATACGCAGAAGCTATGCAGCTCCATACACAAACTGAGATGCACCGTGTGTTCTGACACCTATTAGAACCAGCACTAATGTTTTCAGCAAATTGGGCTAGAGTAGCTCATATGTTGGATTTTACTACATGGGCCAGCCTTAGCCCCCCCCCCCCGTGCATCAATGAGCATTAGACACCCATGACCCTGCTGGTTCACTGCTTTTCCTTCCTTGGACAACTTTTGGTACTTGCCATTGCAGACCGGGAACACCCCACACAAGCAGTTTTGGAGATGCTCTGACCAAGTTGTCTAGCCATCATAATTTGGACCTTGTCAAAGTCGCTCAGATCCTTACCCATTTTTCCTGCTTCTAACACTAACTTTGAGGACGAAATGTTCACTTGCTGCCTAAAATATCTCACTGAGACAGATTCTACGAAAAAATGATCAGTGTTATTAATTTCACCTATCAGTGGTCATGTTATGGCTGATCACTGTATACCTAGCCTTTGTAACAAAATAGGGTGTAAAAAAATATTAGCCGTGGGTGGGTAACAGATTTTACATGATATCTTCTTATTGCAAACATAAAAAATGCAATTTTACAAGACATACTGATAATGGTAATGTAGCTGTGTTGCATCTGCACACCAGGCAGTGTAACAGTAATATGGGGGGGGGGGGCTGCTTACTGAAATGGCAAACCAGCAGAATCCTGAATATAGCGCAAACTGGAAACATCAGCAAAGTTTAATATTACCTTCAGCAAACTGCTGACAAAATATGTTGGTAGGCAAAGTGACACTTAGACAATATTTCTTAATTATCCAAAAAAAGGTACTGGTCTCGTTTGTATTTCAATCTAACAGTTCCAAATGCAACACTC
Source organism: Sceloporus occidentalis (assembly GCA_023333645.1). NCBI lineage: Eukaryota > Metazoa > Chordata > Lepidosauria > Squamata > Phrynosomatidae > Sceloporus > Sceloporus occidentalis. Next base: position 428,616 of record JALMGF010000037.1, on the reverse strand, counting down.
CCTTCCACACATCGAATCCCACAGAGGCTCTTAGACATGGAAGGGAGATAGCAGACAAGTAACGCTGTCAACTTAAAGTATGCAGGATTAGAGTGAAGCACAGGCCCTTGGTGGAGCAGGTCCGGCTTGCTCTTTAATTTCTTTGGGCACTCTACGGCCAGACTGATTAGCTCTGGGTACCAAATCCTTTCGGGCCAGTCAGAAGCTATCTGGATCACCGGTGATCTCTCTCTCTCGATCTTCCTTAGAACTCTGGTGATGAGAGGTAGAGGGGAAAAATGTAACTTAAGCCAAAGTCCCAAGTCTGAGAAAAGGCATCCAGAGCTAAGGGATGGCCCACTAATGTTGGGGAATAAAACAGAGGCAGCATCTTGTTCCCTGTTGCCATTAGGTAGATCTCTGGAATACCTCAGTCTCACTGGGTCTGCAGGAATGTAGAATTCTTCAGGCTCCATTCTCCTTGAAGAATCAACAACCTGCTGAACACAAATGAACACGGCTGAACAGCATGCAAATTGTTCTCAGCCCATCTCCCTATCTTCTTATCTTCCTATCGTCCTCAATTGGATGCTTCTTGTACCTGATTGTCTGATAAGATCCTCAATGCCTTCCCTCGCAAACTGTGTTGCCAAGAAAGAAGTGCTTTCCAAAACATTGGTATCTAGGAGTTGTTTCTGCGTTGACCAAAAGCCGTGTGTATTCTTTTTCCAGCATGGCCCCCCAGCTGGACAAACTGGTGTCTGTTGAAACACCTGTCCTGCAAGTGAGTCCAAACAAGTCCCGATCTTAATCTTTCTTCCCGAAGCCACTATCTGAGGGAATGGCAAACACTGGGATAGCATATTTTCTTGAGAGCGACAGAATGGATCGATCCCATGCCCCCAGAATGAAATTCTATAGCGGACACATTTGAACAAGAAACATAAAAGGTGTAAGCGCACATGCCCCAATACACAACCTTAGAGTAAATCTGTATATGTGTAAATATATATATATATATATATATATATATATATATATATATATATATATATATATATATATATATATATATATATATATATATATATATACATACATACACACACATACACATATATACATACTTGCATATAATGTGGTTTAGACCTCTCTTTTAGCCCAGTAAATTGAGACACAGAGAGATCATAGTGTAACCCATAAATGCAGTAATGATTTTAATGATCAGCACACACAATTAAAAAGTCCAGAAACAGTCATAAGAACTACTTATACAAGAAATGCTTCTTGCTGCTAGAAGACACTGACCTCAGGCATCCTGTGGCAGCATCGAACCAGAAATACATCACAGGAGGATCCTGCCACAACCGCCAGCAGAGAAAGAAGAGTCTTGGCGTCAGGAAACCGCCTAGCCCACCCAAGGGCTGCTGCAGTGAGTTGACCGCCCCCTCCCCTCCTGAAACTGCAATTCTCCCATGGATTGAACAGGAGCGGGATGACTACAACTCTCCTGCTATGCAAAATGGGACCCAGAACTGACCATACGCATTCTGCCTCAAGCTCAGGAAAGAATAATAAAATGAGGGATGACTGCATCTAACCAGAACCAGAAACCAGGGGTTTTATTCTTTCCTATGCTACTAGGAGTTTAAGGGAAAAAATAAGATACTTAATTATTGGGAAACCAATGTATGCCCAGACCTAGATATTGTTTCTAATATTTATTATGTTTTGTTATATTTTAATGTTCCACCATGCGTTAACACTGCAGTACCCTATATAGTAATTGACATAATATACCGTATATCCATATAGTCCACTTTTTACAGACAGACAATGGATATACCTTCCAATAATGAGTAGGAAAGTTATATCACACTTTAAAGTTTACCAACTGATACGCTCATTTTTTATCTACATTGTAGACTACTTTTTTTTCTCTCTAATGACAACAGAGCCGTGTACTTTAACAATCAGTATTGATTTTCAGTGGTTACCAAGCTGATTCCTAGATTATCAAATAGTTGTCCCATCTGGATGTTATTTGTACTTCACTGTTTCAGTGATTAGAGGCAGCAAGCTGGCAGCCATATAAGCAACACAAAGTGACATTTACTGACCTAGGCCAACAGAACTTCCGCAACTGTTTAAAGGTGCTGTTCCACCTAGGGTACATTATAAACTACCACCAGAGAAGTGCTACTTCATTTAAACAGAGGCAAATGTAACATATCTGCCATTTTTCTGTTTAATTCTCCATGTCACTTAAACACTTTATTACAAGGTTTATTGAGATACTAGAATGAGAGTTCCAAAGCCTTCTCTATGTCTTAAATCACTGCAGTCTGACCTCCTACAACCACTCCCAGTTCCCTTTAAACTAGTAGTGCTTACTGCACGTGTGCACTGGAACTAGGGCCTCAACTAACGATTATTTTCATAATCGATTAGTTGGCCGATTATTTTTTCGATTAATCGATTAAACGGATAAAAAAATGAATGTAAATATTTGATTTATTTAAAATAATTTAACAAACAGGATCTTAAAAACAAACAGCAGAATACATGTTAATAAAATGCATTTCTTGTTTTTATTTCCCAACCTGCCCCCCCAGTTATGCACATTTGAGCCGACATGCCACATACACTGCCTCCCAGATATGCCACGCCACCCTCCCACATATGCCTTATACCTCCTGATACACCACTCTGTCCTCCCCTGATATGCCACTGTGCCCCCTATCATACCACACTGCCCTCCCCACATATGCCTTACACTCCCAGATATGCCACACATATGTCTTATACCCCCTGATATGCCTTATACTCCAGTATGCATTATACCCCCAGATATGTCACTCCGTCCTCCCCAAATATTCCACTGTGCACCTTAACTTTATTAAATTAATTAAGTTAACCCTTAGCCCACAGCATTAAGTTAACCCTAAAGACCCCATTAACCACAACTGCCCCTAAATTAACCCTAAAGACTCCACCAACCACAACTGCCTCTAAATTAACCCTAAAGACTCCACCAACCACAACTGCCTCTAAATTAACCTTAAACACCCCATCAAGCACAACTGCCCCTAAATTAACCCTAAACACCCTATTAACACAACTGTCCCTAAATTAACCCTAAACATCCCATTAACCATAAATGCCCCTAAATTAACCCCCACCTCCCCTAACTTTCAGCAGCCCAAATATTCATTTTATACTTAGATGAGTGTCACAGCCATGTGGACGCTGTAAGAAAAGGGGCGGGCCAATCTGCCCCTGACAGCAGGGAGGGATTGGAACAAGGAAATGGGCGGGGCCAATAGTCAGTGAGTGACTGCAGGGAGGAACTGTAAGTAGGAGCTGCTGCTGTGAGTCACTGAATGAAACGGATTATAAAACGAGGGGTATTTTTCAGAGCATTTGCTCTGAAAAAAACCCTCATTTTATAATCGATAAAAATCGATTCAACTAATAGATAATTAAATTTGTTGGCAACGATTATCACAATTTGTGTGTTAAAAACAAAATTACTACCACAAAGTCTGACAGAGGGTGGTATAATTAGTGCATGGAATGAGTTAAAATACCAGCATGAGAAATACCTTGGGGTGTCTAACTTTAAAAAATATATGGTTTGATGGTAAATTGTATTGTCTGACTTCAAAGATGTCTAAAATAGCACATGGGAGCAAAATGACCAGATTTGGAAAAAATGGTTTTAAAATAGCAAAACGCAACCTGTACTTATTGCCCGATAACTTGCAGAAAGAAGCAACAACAAAAATAAATTGTGTATTTCTAAACTCAGGACAAATAGTAGAATCTATTTAGAAGGTTATTAGTTTTTTTAGATGAGTAATAAACAAGTAGCATGTTGCTATTTCAAGACCATTTTCCCCCCAAATCTGGTCATTCTGCCCCATGTGTAATTTCAGGTATCTTTAAAACCGGCCAATGCATATATTTTTGAAAACTACACACCTTAAGGTATTTCAGATGCTGGTATTTTAACCCTTTCCATGCATGAGATTCTACCACCAGTCTGCCAAAGTTTGTGGTAGTAATTTTTTTCACAAAAATTGTACTTCAGGTATAAGTTTATAGCTCCAGGTATACATCACTATCAAACACCCCAATATGTGTCCAGCAACATCTGCCGAGCAGTGATACCACCCAGTGTACTCCCAAACCCCCCCCCCCCCATTTTGGTCAGTCTGTGCCTATGCCCTATCTTTGAGCCCGGCCACTCCAATTTACCCCATCAAACCATTTTTATTTATTTTTTTTTAATTAGACACCCCTTGGGTGTTTGAAATGCTTTTTATCCTAACTCTTTTCACATCAAGATTTTTGGAAAGATACAGCACTTATTTTAGCACTTGCTCATAATAAACGTTCATTCTTTTTGGACTTTTTTTTTTTTTTTTTACATTTTGTTGGAACTGGATGGTTCCTCTAATGGTGGCTTCACTGCATAATTATTTTTAAATGTTAGCTAATTTTTTCCATTTTTTATTATTTGAAATATTTTACTAATCACATTATGATTAGAAAGCTGGGCTCCATTGATTTGCATGGTTGAATACAGTACCTGTATTCAACCTGGAAGTGGAGCCAGAGTTCCCAGAGGGTCTGGAGACCCTCTAGCGAACGTTCCCAACTTTTTTTTTTGCGTGGCAAAATCTCTTGCATTGGTGGTTGTGACCAGTCTCTGGATCGGTCACAGAACGTCCTGGGGTCAGTGTTCGGTGTCGCTGAATGCCTCGCTATCAAGGCATTTCAGCGACACCATTAAAATTCTTTTAAAACGGGCTTCCGCCGCCATACAGCGTATGGCGGACATTGACGCCCCGGGGAGGGGCCAGATGATGCCGATCTCAGTGTTGCTGAATGGCTTGACATCGCAGCTTTACAGCAACACCGTTTAAGCGAAGAAAGTGATCATTTCTAAGCTTGTTTAATCAAATGAAATGCCAGGCACGTCAGTGGTCGTTACCTGACCGTTTGTGTCTGACATGCCTGGGGCCTTATTGGGCATTAAGGGGTTAAAACCAGCCTTCGTCATGAAGGGTACAAAAACAGTATGGTCCTTAAGGGGTTAGCCTAGAAACGTTGCTTGAACAGTTCTCCAGCATTTACTGCTGCGGACAGATCTAGTACAAATACACTGCCAACACATTTCCCCTCAGTGGCAGGGTTCAGTTTTGAAATGGACAGGGTCCAGCCATCCTATAGAGTGTTTTATCTAGAAGCTCTCTTCAGTGAAGAGAGAGTACTGCACCTATAAAGAGTCTCCAGGATGATCCCTCCTGTGAACATTTCGAAGTGATTGGTCCCCGGGCCTCTTCTCATTCAAATACACATTAACTAGAATGCTCAATTAGATTTCATATTATATAACCGTCGGCAGTATGAGCAGTGTATACGGCTGGGTCATGGAAGGGAGAAGGGGCTTTAAAGCTCCGCCGAATACTTTGTACCCTTTGCACAACAGACATGGTGCAAGGACTACGTTTTCGTTTTTATTGACTAAAAGAACTTAAAAACTGCTGTCACTGGTACTTTAAGCAATTTGATATTTCAGTAAAATAAGGGCAGAAGAAAACGTTTTTACGTTATTACGGATACCTCACCCGAAACGTGACTGAAAAAGTTACCGCCATAAGTAGGCAAAACATGTAGTTTCCTCACCTTCCATTCCGACTGGGATTCACTTGACTCACCAGCTCTCACAAGCCTCCCGTACCTTTTGAGAGGCCACTCCCCTCCATCTTCAATAAACCTTCGCATTCCAGACCCAGAGGCCGCAGACTCCGCCATGACGCTCAGGCAAAGAGCCATCAGATTTGCGCGGGATTAGCGAACAGCCAATAGGAAATTAGAGCGAGTAAGGGCGGGAAATGTGCATGTGGGCGGGGTTTGTAGCCTTGCTCGGCTGAGTTAATGTGTTGCAGCTACTTAATGGTTTTCATGTGTGGGAGATACATACAACGTTTAGTGATTAACTGTAAGCAATATTATTTTTTATCCTTATTCCCGATTTATCTCATGTTAAAGCAGTATGTCATCCTTATGGTATGTTAGCTGGCATAAATGGATTAGGCTGCACTGTAAATTATACATTCTGAGTGAAAATTTGCCTAACACGAGGTCACAGCTTGCCATGTTAAGTCATCTAAAGAAGAGACTTCTGAGTTGCCAAAAGCTTATCTAACCTTACTTTTTTTTTTTCTATAAATGGTGTCAACTAACACTAATTGCTCCATGATGAGACACCAGATCATCTCCTTCTGTTTTGCTCTAAATACATAATATTTTTAATAAAACATTGTTAGTAACACATACTTGTATGTGTACAAGTACTTGTAGTATACAAGTGCTCGCCTGTACATGATAGTCTGGCACCCTTCTAGCTTGCCCTCGCAACCTTGAAGCGTCCAGAAGATTAGGACACAGCAATGCAAAATAATCGTATGTATGCGAATGCCGCAAATGGTGTCTGCTTCTCCCAACACAAACCTACTAAGCACACAATACTAGCTACCCTACTGACTAACCTACCAGCAGCGGGGTAAAAACACTAGGAGTTTACCCATATCGATATTTCAGATCTGGTGTGCAGGTTGAGGATCATGAATCAGCTAGGTTGTAAACGCTGCCTATAATTCTTTTCAGGCATTGGCAGAGTTGGTGAAGGGGCATAGCCCCATCCATTGATGGCACCACATTGTTCTCTTTTTTATTGCAATATCCCCAATGTATTAAGCTGTATAAATCCAATATATACTTTATTACCTGCTTATTAATTCTTTAGTAAAATAAGTCATTAAATATTACGGTTCTGTTATAAATGCTGGTTCAAAAAGGTAAAAGTGGTACAAACTTTGTAAAAGTAAATAGCCTTCTCTTTTTAAATGCCTTTAAATATGAAGTTATTTGACTTATTTAATATGTAAAAACAATTTTGGGGGACAGGCATGCCTTTAACCCCTTAAGGACAATGGGTGGTCCCTAAACCCATTGAAAACAATACATTTTGAGCCCGTACATGTACGGGCTTTGTCATTAAGGGGTTAATATGACTCACATTATGAATTTTAGGCATATTATTGGCATAAAACAGGTAATTATTGGTTTTTTTTTTATAGCGCCCATATTCCACAGCACTGTACAACGGGAGATATCACCATATGAGACAGAACCTTATGTTATGCCATTGTAATGTCCCTATTAAAGATAAATAGATGTGGATATGCATACTATTGAGTGTAATGGTTCATTGACAAAGATAGGACCCTAATGGATGAGAGATGACACCAGCTCTTCAACTGCAATAGCCCCTTTTCCCAGGGTTGAGCCTCTGGGTACAGTGTGGTTGCCAAGACTTGAAAACTAAACAAGGTATGAAAACTATAGGTATAAGTCGGGCAAGCCATTCGTAAGCCAAAGATAAAGCAAAATAAAGCAGAAATCACAAACAAGCATGCCCAAAGCTCAGAAAAATTACTTAATAGGACACATGGCAATATACATGTCAGCATGGAAACACAGCACAAGTGTATCCAAAAAATGTTAAATACATATGTGGCACAATTATTGACACTCTTTTAGTCAATACTTTGTGCTACTCCTTTTGCCAAGATAGCAGCTCTCAGTCTTCTGCTATAATGCCTGATGAGGTTGGAGTATACATGGTAAGGGACCTGAGATTCCTTCATACAGAATCTCTCCAGATCCTTCCAATTTCAAGGTCGATGCTGGTGGATGACGGACCTTGATTTTGTGGTCAGTGAACCATTTTTGTGTTAATTTTGGATGATTGTCTTGCTGGAAGATACAACCAAGGCCCAGTTTTTCTGACAGAGGCAGTCAGATGTTCATTTAATATCTGTTGATATTTGATACATGATGTCATGTACCCTAACAAAATGCCTCATAACTCTGTCATAAGAAAAGCCCCAAAACATTAAAGAGTCACCACCATACTTAAGCGTCAGCATGAAGTTCTTTTCTATATGGCTACCTGTCTGTGTGCCAAACCCACTTCTGGTATTTAATGCCAAAAGGCTATTTTGGTTTCTTCTGCTCAAATAGCCCAATCCCATTTGAAGTCCCAGAAGTGTCTGGCAACCCTCCCAAACAACTTGTGGGGATGTTGGTGATGTCAGATTGTAGTTTTGGAGACTTTCTGACCCCAAGATGCAACTAACTTCTGCAATTCTACAGCTGTGATCCTTAGAAATGCTTTGGCCACTCAAACCATTCTCTTCACCGTGCGTACACGTCCTCTTCCTGTCTGATATGTGACGTTTCCAGTTGTCTTGAATTTCTTAATGATTGTCCTCATGGCAGAAATAGATTATTTTTGTGTGGTTTCTGAGGAACAGATCAAATGATTAAACAATAATTTTATCACAGCCATCTTTGCTCATATTTACCAAGAGTGCCAAAATGTGTATGTAAAAGTGTGTATGAGCATGAATGTCTATATATAAGTGTATGTAAGCATGGATGTCTTATGCATAAGTGTGTGTAAGCATGGATGGGTGTTGGTTGCGTGTTTGTGTTGAGCATGGATATGTAAATGGAGTGTATTAGAATGAGTATGTATGCATGAGTAAGTGTGTGAGTTAGTATCTGTAAATGTGTGTAAAGTATATTTACAAATGTGTGCCAGATTGTTGGAGAAGGGCAAAGAAGGCACAGACAAGCTGTTTGGGGCAATAATAGTAAAGGCCAGTTGTTTTAGGGCACTGACAAGCTGGGGTCAAAGATGGCACAGGCAGGCTGTTTGGAAGCTAGATTTACACTAATGACCTGTTTGGGGGTAAAGGTGGCACTGGAGGACTTGTTGAAGTTGGGGGGCCCGGTTTCTAGTTACACTTTTGCATACATGAACCAATTAGAATAAAGGATTTGTTAAATCAGAAGATGTACTGCTTGCAATGCTTATTTGCAGAGTTTCTGGGACGTCTCAGACACGTTTCAAAAGTGTCACAGTTTTTTTTTTTCCTATCACTTCCTTTGATCCCTTTGGAATCATTTTAATTAGAGACAGCATGTAGAAACTTGACAAGGGAGAAGTGTAATTAGAAAGTTGGCTGGGAAATAGGAGCTGTTTGGGTGCGGGGGATGCAATGCTGATAAATATGCATGTTACTGTCATTCCCTACACACTCAATACACCCGCACAAAGCCTGCAAAGTGCACAGTTATCTTTGAAATGATAGTCTGGTTTCTTTTATTAGATGATGTCGGTTGGTATCAGATGTTTGATCTGTGGGGGACACTGATATTTTAATCAAGTAATTAGGACATTCCTGCATTGCAGTGTGTATTATCTATATATATCATTTTAACCTTTCCAGCTCTATTAAAGGGGCAATCGTTCTCATTTTGTCCAAAGATCACTGAGGTTAATTCCCTTCTTGGCAATTTTTGGGGTTTTTTTCATTGTGGAGCCACTGACCTCGGGCCTTTCTTCCAGTAAAACAGGGAACATTTCACCACTCATTTACTTTCCGGGTGTAATGGTTTGTTGTAATGCTAATGAGGCGTATACACGAATAAAACCAAGGTGCTAGTTGTGGGTAAAATGGTATAGGTTTATTACAGATTTAAAACAGCAGAGATGTGCAAACAACCATTGCTCACATAGAGACTACCAAATTCTAACTGCCTCAACTGAAACTAGATACGGTATATATATTGTCACTGCTATGTGATTGGTTGGAACATACATATGCAAATATTACACTGGGTAACTGCAGTTCTCTGCACAGTGTGCAGTAATATATATTTTAGGCTAGAAATTAAGATTTTCGTAATATTTAAGAACCATTTTGATTATTTGCAGGTGCAAGAAAGTGATCCTTTCTATTGAGAGCAATGCAAAAAAAAACAGGTTAGGCATGAACCATAAAAATTTGAGATACCGGAGTGAATAAGTTCCCAGGTGTGGTATTAAGTAGATGGGGATTTCTATACTGTTCAATGCCTGCTATTTGAATATACATTGTACAATATACAGTATATTCGGATGTATCCTTAATATCTTGTTTTCTATTTTTAGTTTTTTATATACTGGGTTTGATCACACCAATGTGGAGTTTCCATTCAGATGAAAGGTAAAAGTCACCAAGAAATTAGAGAAAGCTGTGTTTCTGAATAGGACACCTTTCATTAAGTATGTTTTGCTTTACTCGTCCATGAGAAAAAAAAATCTGCTGCCCCTTTAAATATCTCACTAAATACATTTATATATAATCCCATGTTCTTCCAGTTCCGTAGCCATTTTAAACATCCTGGTGTTATTAAACTTTTAATGTAGAAGGCCAAATTAATTCAACTGATTTGCCCACGTGGCATATATTTATTGAGTGTTGTAACAGAACATGTGGACTTGTCAGGCTGGTCGGGGGTCATATAAAAAATAACAAAGAAAAAAGTATAATATTACACGCCAATATCACCTTAATGTCAGGAAGCATTAATGAATGTGTTAGGATGCATTTACTAATTTGAATGATCTGTGAGGTGACTAGGACTTGAAAATGCAGGCGCCTGGTTTAACGGTCTGTTGAGGTTTTAGATTTAGATAATGAGATTAAGAGGTCACTGTTCTTCATGGTTATTATGTTTGCTGGCTTTTTCCTTAAAGGGACAGTCACACCTGTTGTGTTTTTTATTAATAGATCAGTGAAGCAGTCTCATTGTCCCTGTATTTCAGTAAGAAGGTAAGCTTTTCACTTAAGAAACAGTGCTGGTTTACACTGCTTTGAGTTGCTAGTCCAACACTATCCTCATCTGTGCTTGTGCAATTTCATGTTATAACACTCAAGATGGGTCATGGAGGGTCGGGGCACTAATAGTGGCGAAAAGTTGGGCATCTTTCTTGTAAGAGAACCTATGTAAATTTAAAAAATGCACAGTTCTTTCAAAAATGTATATTAAAAAGAATTATGTTCAAGCAGATGTACCAGTGTTAAAAAGTATTTTTTTAACTACCGTATTTTCCGGTGTAAAAGACGACTGGGCGTATAAGACGACCCCCAACTTTTCCAGTTAAAATATAGAGTTTAGGCTATACTCGACGTATAAGACTACCCCTCTACCCAGTATACAGCAACCAGCCAATCACGGCAAGCGATGTACCTTAACGCTGATTGGCTGGTTGTTGTATACAAAGTCTGCTTGGATTGGGTGGGTCAGCTCTTCCTAACATATGCCTGTCCACACACACATGTATAGACATACACTGCCTTCCTTTACACACATATACACGTACACACCAGCTTACAAACACACATATACACATACACTGCCCATACACAGACATATACATACATACACTGCCCTTACACACACACATATATATATATATCTACACATACTAACATACGCCTGTCCATACATACACATTTATACACTGCCCTCACCACACACCCTTGTCTTCACACACACATATATATATATATATATACACACACACACCAGCTTACAAACACACAAATACCTACACTGCTCTTATACACACCTGACCATACATATACACTGACCTTACACATATATATATACACATACACTGCACTTACACCCCTTTCTCCCCATCTCTTACCTTTCTCATCTTCTATCTTCGATCCAGTTGTGGGAGGGTGAGGTCTGTCATTTCAGACCTCTGCTTAACTGCTCCCTCATCACTACGCGCGGGCAATTGATGCCGAGCGCGGGGATATGACGTCATCCCCGGGCTCGTCATCAATAGCCGGCGCATAGTGATTAGGGAGCACGGAAACCTTGCAAGGTTTTAACTCTTGACCAAGAGGAAGGTTTTGGGCCAACTCGCCTAGCTATAATATATAAAAAGTAAAACTCTTGGGAAAATTATTTTAATTGGCTTATATGTATAAAGTGTTTTAAAGGACCTGTAATGAAAAAAAATTATAATTTGGTGGATCAGTTAATGAAAACAAAGTCATAGGCAAAATATGGACGGTTTTACATTCAAAGCTTCATGGATGTATATAAGTGACACCACTTAATCTGTTTAGGAGTGACATATCTGCCAGCAACACTATACATAGTTGAAGGTCAATAATTATTGAAGCAAAATTAACTGTACATTTAGCTTTGGTACACTTTATTTGTAATTAGAAGATACAAAATAACTTTTTATAACTGAATATTCTGTTTGTATATAAACCATTAAAAAGCAAAATGATACCATATAGGTATAGGTTAATATAACTGTTCTAATTACTTAGCATTTCTATTTCCAACAGCTGAGAAAAAACACTAACAAAGCCACTTTATCATAAAATGAAACTACACACAAGGAGGTAACCAGCAACTACTGTTTTGCTGTAAAATGTAGGATTTAGGAAAGTGACAGCCTCTGCAAAGTCCGGGGACATGGTTCTATTCTTTTTATTAAAATGTATATAAAAATGGCATCAAAAACTGCAACCGGAGATAGCTATTACTTTTGCAACAGTACGCAGCTATAAGCCTTCATTTCTTCCTTACATCCATTATCTGGACTTTTATATAATTTCTCTAGGGAACTGAAATGTTGGTTCAAGAAACCAAGAATACCATTTTACCTCATCGCATGTGCGCAAGAGTCTGTTTATGATCTTTGCTGATCTCATGAAACTCTGCTCCCAAACTTTTCACATATTAAAGTGAATCCAACTGTGCATCCAACTCATTGCTTATTTATTGGAGCTATATATATATATATATATATGTATATATATATATATATATATATTAATTACAGTATTTGTAGATGGAGAGACACAAGCAAGAATATAAAATTGAAAACCGGAGTCGTGTGATTTTTGTGTACAGTTTTCATCCACCTAATGTTTTCAGTTTTTCTTCATACAAATATATATGTTGTCACATATTCAGGAGGAAAATATGGCTTTAGATACCAACCTGTGGACCACAAGAATAATATTCCCACAGCACTCCAGTGAATTCTATTAAATATTGTATAATTCCTAGAGAGGTCAAAACCTTTTACTTTAAAAGGGTTAACGAGCTGGACACGGGGCTCAAGGAAGCGGAGCTTGTGTGCAGTCTATGCTCCTATGGCAACACAATAGATCAGATAGCTTCATGAATATTGCCAGTAGCAGGGGCTGCATGAGGAATAAGTGATCAGTCTGATGTCAGAAGCCTCTGATGCTGCAGCTTCTATCAGGCTGCTTAGTATGGGCTGCAGCCAGAGTCAAGGAGACAGGGAGGGAGAAAAAGAGGGAGGGAATTCTCTTTTTTTCTCTTTTTATTGTGATTTGTTCCTTTTGTTCTTCTGGGCAGCCCTAGTCCAGTCCCTCCCCTGGCCGGCTGATGACTGAACTGCCCGTCTGTTGCATTTCATTCTCTCCTGCAAAGTCCTTATCTCAGTGCCTGAGAGCTGAGAGGAGACAGACAACATGGACCACAGGCTCCTCCTGGCACCTTCACCGCTGTCAGGATGCTGCTGTGGTTGCTGATGCTTCACAGATCCAGACTTCCCAGTCAGCCTGGGCTTGAGGAAGCAGGAGCTGCTGTCATGCCACACACTGTGGTAAATAGGGGCTGATATCAGCCAAGAACAGAAAACCCCTCAGTGGAGGAGTATTCTGGCAGACAATGGACAGGCTGCACCCCTCTATGAGGAAGCGTTTGTATAGCCTTCCTCAGCACATTGGATCCAAAGCATCTATAATGGACGAAGAAGAAGGTGAAGAGAGGGACACCTGGAGGAAAAGCATTAAGCTCAAACCACTGCCTTCACCTTCTGCCCTCAGGTGCATTGACCCTCGACCTGGATCAAGGGATTCCCATCTAGTTATGGAAACTGACATGGGGAAAGCCCAAAGAACAAGTAGCAATGGAGATTGCAGGAGATTTACTGGCAGTTTGTCCTCCATTGCAAGCTGTGGTCGGCACCTGCATGATTCAGATCCCAGCGAGGGGAGAAGGCTTATATCTGAGGGGGACATCAGCCCTACTGAAGAAAAGTCCCCTACGCTGGATCCAGCTCCAGGGGAATCAGGTATAGGTTGCTCCCGAACCTCTCAGGCAGACTCCCAACCCTGGAGCTCTGACCTGAACAGCAGTTCTGTAAAGGTGGAAGCAAGAGAGCAGACTTTGTGTGGAGGGGATGAGGAGCAGCGCAGTTTCATGCACAGACAGTTTGGGGCACTTCTACAACCTGGGGTGAACAAGTTCTCCTTGCGGATGTTTGGCAGCCAGAAAGCAGTAGAAAAGGAACAAGATAGAGTAAAATCTGCAGGATTTTGGATTATTCATCCATACAGTGACTTCAGGTAATAAAAACAAGAAAATGTAGAGACCAGCTTCAAAAAGTTGCAACTTTTGGTCACGTCAGGGCATACTTATGTTTAGCCTTGGACGCCACCATATTGAGTACACTGGCATTGTGTGTGCTTAGCTTCAGGTAGGGTTGCATCCTTCTAGGGACAGTGTTATTGTATACAATCATCTTATAACCCATGCATTTGTTCTGTTTAACCTTGACAAATTCACTTTACTTAGGGCAAACAAGCATTCTTATACTGTAAGGCAGCCTGTTCAAATCTGTGAACCATTGCATACATTATTTCATTGTTGTTCATTGGCGGTACTTCAATACTCCAGGTGTTTGAAATATTTATTATCGATCAGTTATTGAGGTGAGGCCTTGCGTCTTTTTAATGAGGTGATTTTCTGCTGGGAAAAATGTTCACATGCACCTCTCTTTTGTAAGCCACTGTATGATCTTCATGCAGATAAGAGGTGTTTGTGTTCACCATACATTTTTTCCCAGCTTTCCACAAAAAGTCTTTAACTACATCCCAAACATGTCCAAAAACTGATTTTCTGTCATTTTCCAGGTAAAACTATAAAAGTTAGTTAAAGACAAAGCAGCCAAATGATGAAGAAGGCTTGTAAATGTGACAATCAGTTTAGTAATCAGCTTGGCGTGATTTCATACACAAAGATTTAAGGATATTGCTTTGATGAAATATCTGTGTGGCGATTTTAATCATGTGTACGGTAGAAAATCGAGAGCCTCTGTTCTGTAGTGTTGTTCCTGTCTTACCCTTGGTAGTACCACATCAGTGATCTTTGTAAAGCTGTTGAAATGACGGGCAGCACTGCAACAATTTAATTAATAGGGCCCGCATTGCCAAAATTACATTTCTGCTATCTATTCAATGGATATTTGTGTTTTGTTGAGGGCTTGATCACACAACATTCTCTTTGTATTCTTTGTATATGTGAAGAGTAACAGCCACATTACCATGTACTTCTGAAAGCTCTCTCTAGTCTTAAAGGATGTCTACAGACTGCTCTCCTGCTTGTGGTCACTAGGCCTGGAAGCCCTGATGTTCACTGCAGATTTATCCTGTTTGTACAGGTGTTTTTGCATAGCAGTTGTGAAATGTGACATTAATAATCTTCTCTGTAAGAAAAGCAGGAGATTCAGATCTGCAGTATCCTTAATAATCCAGAAAAGTCAATGCCATTGAATTGAAATCTGCCAAGTTATTCTGTTAATATAGTTTTGCCATAGAATAATACAGCAAAATCATTTCTTTGATCCGCTTACAGCCTTTTCTTTGCCACTCAGAGCGTTTTCAAATGTATTTGGTTTGGAAAGTGACGCTATTTTGTCAGCATTAATGTGGAACTGAAATCACTACAGAATAACAGTGCTTAGGACCAACAAACATTAGCAGTGTATGCAATTACATTAATTATTGTGCTTGCCTCTGTAGCATTGCCAATCTAAAATTACACACATTGTAACACTTGCCAATGTGATTGTAAAGCATATGATTGTTGTGAGGTCAAAAATTCTTTAGTTTGATAAAATAATCTGTTCAATGATTTATATATATATATATATATATATATATATATATCAACAGTTAAACTGTTCTTATTTATAGTGATATGTGCGAGACCAATGTGTGCTCTCCTCTCAAAATAGGAATGGTTTTCTCACTTTTCACAGTATTTTATTGCAGACCCCAATTACTTTACCTTATGCTTAACCATTAAATCCCTCTCTATAATCGGAGTGGGTTTTAGCCTAAGGGAACCTGAAGCAAGGATGTCTGACCAAGTGAGGGCCAGAGCAGAGCTATACAAAATAAAGTGTATTTTAAGTCCTAATTCATTGACATTGTGATGGCTTTAAACACTACTTTGAAGTGAATATTTTCTATGCTTTCCTTGCTACTTTATATCATCTCTAAAACTTGTTACTCTGAGGGTTTAAGGTGCATATGTGGGCCTACTAGTGATGCCTCCAGGATTTTTAGCAACTATGCACTGAAATAGGATTATTGAATTACACACCTGTGACGTTTTGTATGTCTTAAGCATTTTTCTGTGGTTTCAGAACCCATTGAATTCATCTTCAAGTGGACATTGATGTAGTTGCATACATCTATTGAGTTAGTATTTTACTTTATCTAAACAAAAGTAATTTTTTTGTTTGTACTAAAAACACTATAATAACATCATTCATTTTGGTTTGTATAACCAACAAGTGGTAGGTTTGTGGATTTTCTATATTTATCTTGAAACCTTAGAATGATAGTCGTCTCTCACTATATCACCTTCATTTTCTTGTTGCGAAAGAAATCTACTCTCTTGGTCAATAGTCTTTAATGCTATGAAATTAACAAAGTAACACTTTCTCAGTAGTACAGTTTTTAATGTTGTAATATTGACTGTTTATCATAACAAGGTGTTGGCCTGTATACACTTATAATAAAACAGACACCAAGTTGCATTGTTAGTATGAAATAAGCACTGTTACCGTATGCCGGTTGTTTGGCTGGGATCTTATAACAGACACCTAAACACTCAAAACATGTCATTTGGTTATCGCTGAGGAACGTCTACATATAGTAGCAGTGCTACAAGTTGCAAGTTTAACTGTGATACAGAATATTGGGCAAATAACATGTGCTGGGTGCCTAGACTACTGCCTCTTCTTGTTCCCTGTATTATCATTACAAGGGAAGAACCTGGGATGGGTAGACATGGTTTCATAGGAATGAACAAAGCTGCTCAGAAATTGACGAGAAGCAGACAGTATGTATGAACTTATTGTAGCCACCAAATGCGTATCTCTTCTTCTTTTGATTTATATTGTGTGTGTGTGTGTGTATATATATATATATATATATATATATATATATATATATATATATATATATATATATTATATATAGGTTCTGATGCAAAGTTTGGGAGGTGGCCTTAACCATCAAGAATGGTCTTGCTGATTGGACCATAACATGTTAAAACAAATAGGCTCCCTTGAGGTCTCATCAGCTGTCTGTTATGTCCCTGTCATATGATGGCATAGTGCTGCTGAGCTTTGTCACTCATTATAGGATTTGTGTCAGATGAATCTGAAAAAAGGTGTTACACCAGCAGTAATTTGGGAGAGAACTTTAACAGTTTATAATTCTGTTTGTTGAGAACTGTGCTCAAAGCATCTTAGCTTAGATGTGTCTTGCATTTTCTCACTTCTGACAGGCTGACTTGAGGCTACATAACTAGTGAACAAACAGCCAGTTCACTGTTCGCTCTCGTTTTAAGCATCTTGTTTTTACAAACTCAGTAGGTATACTTGGGAACACAGATTTTTCATAGACCCGGAGATGCAGGTGTAAAAACAGTATGGCCTACAGCAAGGGCTGATTTTCAATACTTCACACTGGGTGGGCAACCCTGGTCTGTTTTGGGACAACATGTCATGGAATTGTATAGAAAGACGTGTGAATTTCACTGTAATACAGCTAGAGACTAATGTGTGCCTTCAATATGGATCAGTCTGGGCCTCACTCAGGACCCCCGTAACTAAGGAATCTAAGGCGTATCCACATTTCAGTGACCAGCCTCAAATAATATTAAGTATAATTACCTTGAACAAATGTACAGCTCCCCCTGCATGTAACTGTAATATTAAGTACAGATGCGTTGAATATTTTTTCCTAAAATGTGAAACACTTCCTGCTAGAAGTTCCTTTGATGTGTGCAGCTGCTTCTAAAAGTTGATGCAAACAACAAAATAAGCTTGTCTAGCAGTCATCATTGCAAGTTATTGCAACTGTAGCTTGATGACTTATTGAAGTTGGTAAGAAAATATTTCTGTGTAGCATTTTGTAAACAATTTTAGGTGACATTTATTAAAAAATGTGCTACCCCAGAGGATGTCCTATATGAGTTCTGCTAGGCTTGACTTAGCAGTTAGCACGTTAGACTGATGACCACCTCACCTTTAAAAAATTAAAGGTACTAAGGTAATAAAAGTACACGTTTTTGACAAAAGCTGGCTGAACTTGAACATTAAAAACATTGGGTTATTTTGACAGGTTGGTACAGGACACCATTTTTTTTAACAGGATATTCCCACAAGTGAATCCCTCCTGCTTGAGCTGCTTGGAACATAGGGGGGACACAGATACATGTATGGTGTGAGTGCCAGGTTGTTCACCCTTTTTGGGAAGGCATTCATTGCATTGTCCAGACTCTTACAGACCGCTCTTTCCCCCCTTGCAGTTTACCTACTTCACCGTACTACATACTGCATCTACCTATAAATGATCCTTAGTGCTTCAAGCCAAATACTTGAATGCTCTGAACTGGTGAAAGCAAGCCGCCCACAATTGAAGAGATTATTCTCGTCTGACCAAATGGGGATGTAACAAGCAACATGTTCAACTGGTTAGATCCCTTGGAGTTGGGCGGTTTTGTCAGATTCATGGGTTAGGCTGTATGAGGAGACTTCCTGGGACATGGATAGTGGGTTGGTGTTGGCTACAGTATGGTCTGTGCTTTGAATAATATGTACTGCTTCACTGTGTATATTTATATATTTACTAATCCCCCGCCCTTTTTTCTGTTTCTTGTAACGGGTACTTTATGAAAGACCAAGATTATAGTTTATGCTGTAGGTTCTTTATTTCTTTTCTGTTTTGTTTAGTTTTAAAAAGTAAAATTCAATTATCCGTAACACAAGTTGTTGTTGTGACGCTCCTGTACCAGCTCTGGCAGGTGTAATGATAATTTTGGATTCAATCATGATCTTGTGCCTTACATATTGCTTCCTGTCAGCTTTTTGTATTAGCATTGGACTGTATTCTGTCCGATTGCTTTATTATAATATTCACCCCCTTGGCATTTTTCCTATTTTATTGCATTACAACCTTTGAAGATGCAAAATATTTTTTATTGTGAAACAAAACAAGAAATAAGACAAAAAAACACTTGAGCATGCATAACTAGTCACCCTCTCAAAGACAATACTTTGTAGAGCCAAGTTACTCACATTAAGTTGGAGTATAATGTCACCTACACGGCTGTATAAAGTGTGCAGTCTTCAAAAAATGTATGTTTATCTTATTCCTCCTTCAAGAGTTTTGACTTCATTGCTAAAGAGGGTGTTGCAGGGGAATCTCACTTCAGTTTGGCAGCAGCTTAGTTAATTGACTAATGATCTTCCAGCAAATACAGATTCTAGCTGACTGACCAGTGGCAAATCTCGTCAGGCTGAGCAGAAACGTGCAACATTTGGCATGCCCAGCTACAAAGATCATCGATACGGTCACACAAATAAACTGGACTTTATAAGGATTTATTTTGGAGCAGCTAAGCTTTGTTTCATTCCCTCACTACATAAATGACCGTTATAAATGTACTTCTAGTTGCCCCTTTCTACCCTCATATTTATTCTTAATTCTGCATCTATTGTGATCTGTCTCTCTAAACTCTCATCATCCGCTCTCCCACCATGTGAGACATTTAATGGCTGCTGCTAGCTGCTATACTACTTCACATGATGGGTCCCTGTATTGATAATTTGCTTGGGATACCGTTACACTTTACATTGTTGGACCGATATAAATAATAAATAAGAATGTATTGCTTAAGTGTCAGGGGATCAAGGAGGCATTAGGTTGAGTTGTGTTGGTGCGCCGTGTAATAAGAAGACAAATAAATCCACGCACACAGTGATGTAACATAAGATGAGGATTATAATGAAGCAATCATTTGCTATCGTTCAACCACAACGAGACATGTTAAACAATATAATATATTAGACATGTTAGACATGTTAAACAATATAATATATTTATATTTATATAATATATTTGTTTTTCATGCATAAGAAACCCAGCAGGAATCAGTTTAGGGAGGAGAGGATGGGAGAGAATTACTGCTCATGTGCAGGAGGAAAGCTATGGACAGCTACAAGCAGGCAGCTGTCACTGTTCTGGATATTCCTGCAGATTAAATATTATGTGATAGGAGAAAGACCAGAAGTCATGTCTTCTTATAGACGCTGTTACTGGACATATGTGTGTTACTGATCTGGACCATTATGTGCTGCAAGCAAAGCATTCAAAGGTCCTCTTTGGTTTACGTATTATAATTCCAGTCAATTATTATTATGACGCCAATATATAGTTGTAGTGAAATACATAATAAATGGGCCTTTACCAAATTAGCTTCCTATTATGGAAACAGTAATTTATCAGTAATTTGTAGTTTAAACTAGGGCTGAAACAACGAATCGATAAAATCGATAATAATCGATAATGGAAATCATTGTCGACGATATCCGTTATCGATTAATCGAGTGATCGATTCGTTGTTGGAGCACTCGGCTCCTTTTACTTACCTCCGCGAGCGTTCCCCGCTTCCGCTACACACTCTGCAGTCTCCGCCTTCTTTTAGTTACGTGACGCGTTCCGGAGGTAAGTATTCTTCATGTCTGTGCGAATCGCTCTGTGCGAGTGGCTCCATTCGCACAGAGCGGTTCGCGGGGGTGGGGGTGGGGTTTCAGGGGATGCAGGGCAGAGTGGGGGTGGGGGGGCAGGCCAGGGTAGGAGAATGAGTGCAGGGCAGAGTGGGGGTGGGAGTGCAGGGCAGAGTGGGGGTGGGGATGCAGGGCAGGGTGTGAGTGTGGGGGCAGAGTGGGAGACTGGGTGCAGGGCAGAGTGGGGGTGGGGATGCAGGGCAGGGTGTGAGTGTGGGTCCAGGGCAGAGTGGGTGCAGGGCAGAGTGGGGGCAGGGTGTGAGTGTGGGGGCAGGGCAGAATGTGGGTGCAGGGCAGAGTTGGAGACTGGGTGCAGGGGCACAGTGCAAAGTGCCAGGGCTGGGTGCAAAGTGCTGGATGCAAAGTGCCAGGGCTGGGGCAAAGTGCTGGGTGCAAAGTGCCTGGGCTGGGTACAAAGTGCTGGGTGCAAAGTGCCAGGGCTGGGTGCAAAGTGCCAGGGCTGGGTGCAAAGTGCTGGGTGCAAAGTGCCAGGGCTGGGGCAAAGTGCTGGGTGCAAAGTGCCAGGGCTGGGTGCAAAGTGCTGGGTGCAAAGTGCCAGGGCTGGGGCAAAGTTTCTTGAACAGTAATAGTCCACCTCTTTTCAGAATGTTTGGGGTTATTTTGTTTCATAAATATTGTGTTTGGGTTCTTGTACTTTGAAAATATTGTTTTTTTATTACATCATAACAAAATAAGAATGTTAATGTAAATTTTAAGTTGTTTTTTAACATCCAGTTCATTAAATTATGTTAAATAAAGGAAACATTTGCATATTGGGTTTTTTATCCGATTAATCGATTAATCGAAAAAATAATCGGCCAACTAATCGATTATTAAAATAATCGTTAGTTGCAGCCCTAGTTTAAACCATGAACTTCAATGAGATTTGGTAACCTTTTTTTGTAGTTTTTTTGTTTGTTAGACATTTGTTAGGAAATATTAGCAGGTCTGGTTTCCATTTCCTTTGGGAAAAGAAACAGGAAATGTATGGTCCTAAATTGTATAGCTTTTTGTATTTGTGCATTGTTTCGCTTACATATGCACTTAATTTAATTAAGTAATTAATTCAATATGTATTCTTCCTTAATGATCTCAGCAAAAGTTCATGGCATCGCTATATAATACAAATTATAAGCAAAGTCCTGGTTTGTAAAGCTTAATTTTTTACATTTATGGGAGGCAGTGTAATAACATTGTCCAATCTATAAAAGCCTTTTGGCCTCTGCTGGAGATTATGAGCCAGTGGTAGGGCCACATATACCTAATTTTGGCTATTTAAAAAAATCAATGACTCATTTCTCATATTGGTTGACCTTAGGTTTCCCTTAATTATAGGCTACATCCTCAAAGTAGCAATCATTCCGTTTGCTACAGTTCGCCTCACTGATTTTTTTTAAGCATGACTGCTCCTTTAAATTTTGATCCATTTGGAAATAATATTATTCATAGTAAATTCTTAAGGATTAATTTCATAGAGGATTATGTCTCAGCTATTGGCTGAGCTAAAAAGCTATGTTTATTCAGATTTGGATGTTGACTTGCATGTGATCAGTTAGTTAATCTTTCTAGATAAAGTTGTTAACTTTAAAACTTACCTCCCTTCTTTAAAGGGACAGTTTAATGTCCCCGACTGCCTCACTAAAGAAGAGTGCATGTTAAAGTATTCTGTGAGCACAGTAATATGTGGTTTTCAGAAACAAAATAAAGTTCTGCGGCTGGTCAACCAATTGTTGCCACTGAAAAAAGTCCCTGGGTGGCAGGAAAACGCACCCATTAAAATCACTTTGAGTGCTTTTCCCACAGCATTCGCTAAGCCAAAAGTTGGAGCTGACTGGCAGTAACAATATCATGTGCAAGCAGGTGTGTTTGGCTGAACACATCTCCTTCATGGAAAATACAAGGGCAGCCAAAGAGGCTAAAGCATACGGGGCCATTCTGTGTTAAAGTGCATATAATGGCTGGAGTCATGGCCGTCCGCAGGGACCACACAGCTATCATATTCTTTAGAGTTACATACCGACCCGAGGGTCATACAGTACCTTGTCTGTGTTCCTCTACCATGAGAAGGATAAAATAGAATCTTGTCTCAGGGGAAGAGGGAAGCAGGTGATGTCTCATCTATTTGCTAAGAAAAATAAATGTCTACTCAGACATATTGACTCCAATAAACATTATCCTGAGGCTGTAGGGGACATCCTTCACACAATTATTCTGTTCACCTCTTACTTCTGTATTCCAGTCTAGGGATGGAGAATTTCTGAAGCCAAGTCTTCTAAAATATTCTGATGTGCTACCAGATTCTGCATAGATTTTCCCATCCCTAGTCCATTGCAAGTGAAACTTTGAATCTCAGCCTTCTAGATTGTAAATGTACGAGCGGGGATCTCTTTATCTAATGTATTGGTTGGTCTTTTTCTGTCAACTCCACTTTTGTCATACTACCTTTGAATGTGTGTGTTGTACAGCGCCAAGAATTGTTGGCGCTGTAAAAATAATATTCATAATCTTAAAACAAAGTAATCTGGTTGAATATGCAAGAATGTTTTTGTTAAGTAATTGGACGCGTTCTATTGCTTCATGAAGAGACTGGTACCGTTAGTTTGTTGCAGGAACATGCAACAAGGGAGACAGATGTCTTTAAGCAGGGACTCACGTGCGGCATAGCAGGCGGTACGTGTATTTCCTGTGTGTCCCGGCTGCAGATCTCTGCCTCTGGCTGATAACATTATGCATTGTAAGGCTATTTTTGGTTGTGTTAGTGATTCTGTGCTGTGCTGCATCCTTGTCAGATCATTGCAGGGGATAAGAAACCATCCTCATCAGACGCTGTTAACCCCTTCAGTAAGAGGTGTGTTTGTCATCATTTTGTGAATAAAACATGTGGGTTGGTTATCTTTAAAAGCCTAACAGATGTATTTATCAGAATTTGGTTTTAAAATATACTTTGACAGTTTGTTAGTCCCATGACTAACCTATGTTCAAGTAGAGTTATTCTTAAAACCTATAGTGAATCATCAAGTTGAATTGGGTTATTTCTTGATACGTTTGCCTTTTTACTGAAAACAAAAAAAAAAAATTCTCCATAAGGTCATATTATTGGGCATTAACTAAGCTGTCTGTATGTAATTTTAGATTTTTGTTTCATATGGTCAGAAATAATACATGCTTGTCTCTTCCCAGTTATCAATTCAACAAATGTTTGTATATGATACAAAACATGAGGACATACCTGTTGTTCCTCATTATATTTGACATCTCTCTGGGTGACATCATGCTCATCATGTTTAGATATGGCTACCATAAATCACATTAACATAGACTTTGACAGCAGATAAGGACCATTCAGCCCATCTAGTCCCTGTTGTAAAATGGGGACAGTCATTCTCATTGTATTAACCTCTGTCCCTTCTGCTAGAAGGCTGTTCTTTTGATCTACCACCCACATCAGATAATGAAAACATACATTGCATCCATGTCTCTGACATTTTAGTTTGAGATTATGACCTCTTATCCTAATACTTCCCCTTCTTTTAAATATATTTTCCTCTTGAATTTCTTTATGTATTTTATGGTTTCATGGTAGGATCACTTCCACTCTTGACAATCCTTTAGTTAGGAAAGTATGCTTAGGAAATATTGGGCTTGATTCAGTGCTAGAGAACTGAATTAAATCACTTGAATGCCTATTGTTCCACAGTGTCATGCTCAGCGTACCAGAGGAGACGCTGTTGCTGGGTCTTCCCATACCAGAAAGCCCGATGGTCTCAGAAGAGTTCTTTGTTCTCCCTCGAGTTGCCTTTTGGGTTTGAGCAGTCTTGGGACTTTCTGATGACTCCCCAAGAAGCAGGATAGTCAAAACAAGCTGAAGTCAGAAAGCTGAGGTTCAGGATAATCGATATGTCAGAGCCGAGGTCAGAAAGCTGGCGTTCAGGGTAATTAAGATATCAGAGCCGTAGTCAGGACATGATACACCATGACTTGCATAGGTATGACCATGAAAAGTTAAAGTATACTGAGTTTCTGAGGCTTTTATAGGGCAGGGAAGGAGAAAATTCAAATGATGTCACTCCACCTAGGACTTTGCCATCTTGTGTGTGGTGTGGCCGCAGCAGGCCACTGTAGTATGTGGAAGCCAGACCAAGAGATGAGCAAGCCCGTCGGAGGATGCAGGTGCTAGAGGATGGGTGACACGGTGTGGGACACAGTACAGGGACACAGAAAAGAGCAGACCCTATAGTCCAGTGCTCTTAATCCAGCGTTGGGCCAGCGAGTAGGTAACAATTAGGTATTCATTTTTTTCCTTCTCATTTAGCATTGACTAAAATTTCTTATGGATGAACTCATGGTGTAAAATTTAGACAGTTTCTTTAGGGCTGAATCATATATTTGTCAATAGCAACTACAGTAGTTGTAACGTAAAATATGTGACCGGGAAATACTCAAAATAACTAATCAAAATAGAAGCATACCAACATGTGCCTCTACTGATCATATTACATATTGTCATGTTTCAGTCATTTTCATTAAGGGTTTGTATTGCTCTTACATCGTCAATCAACTCAGCGTGGGTGTGCACCCTTCTTATTAAGACACAGGTAATATACTGCCTAATTAGTTACCACAAATCACTTTAACTATTGTAATGTTGCTTTCTATTTTGGTGAACAGTTACATTTCAGTTCAATTGGACTGATTAACACAGTTTTAACTGGTTATTAGCTCATACAGTATGTTCCAATTCCCTGAGCACCCTTGGAAGTGAAGAAGTATCTAGTCCCTTTCCTGAAGGAAGGCTAAATTGTGGAATTTTAGTTCTTGTCATCAACTAGTTTTGTTCCAGTAAATCTATTATATAGAACATTCCTGCTTATAAATACAAATGAAGATATTTTTGTACACATGTAAAAACAGCTGCTGCTGCTGCCGCTTTCATTGCTCTGTATTCCCATTGTGTGGAGGAGGGAATAAACTAATAGTGAACAAGCTTTAGGACTTTTCCAATATTAATAATGCTCTAAATCCCACTGACAGAGTGAAATCCCCTTATTCTTTCTTTTGCTACAATCAATACTTTTGTAGTTACCAGTGTGTTATTAAGACCATATCTTTTGACTATGCAAAAATTATATGTTTAAATCTGCCAGTTCCTTTCTGCCTTTCATAATCCTTGTCATACAGAAATTGTATTTCATAGGTGAGCTGGCACGCACAAAAAACGTACAAAATTTGCATTCGTCATTACTCTATTTCTTGCTTCAATGCTCTTTTGTTGGCTAATTGCTTAGCTTTAATACAGACTCACAACCTGGTCTCGCTGCTAGCCAGTAGTAGAGTTCTGTTCTCCATTGAGGCTAACATTAAAAACTCAACACAAATATTGATCTTCCCAATAAGATTGGATTGGTTTAGCATAATTTAAACCCCCTTTTATCTCCTAGTCCATGATGTTATTTCTTTCAGATAGAATGAGCTTACATCTGCCAAATAAGACCACAATGAATAAATAAAACCAATGATGCTAAGTGGTTACTTGAGACAACAAAATCCAGCAGACACAATCTCACAAGAGAATTCTCTGCTTTTTCATTTCATTTGATTAAGCATATGCAGAAATCTGCTGATGTGAGGTGCTTAGGTGTTATTTTTACAACATAATCTGTGTGTAATGGAATGCCCTTCCAATCGGCAAGAATACTTGATGGCTACAATAAATGATGATCCCTCATCAATCCCTAGGTCTTATGTGGGCATCAAGTAATATATAACGGTTACTGCTGCAAAGTAGTTCTGTTTTGTGTTGGGAAATTGAAGCTTCTATAAAAGCTTGCATTTCTATAATATAGTTCTGGAGTTCGCTTTTTTTTTTTCTTAACGACCCTGCACTAATATAATGGCAGATACGGGTGTGGTTTGCCAATGATTGTCTGTTTCTCTTCATTCCGCTGGACACCTTATAAAAATAAATTACAAAATAAAGCATCAGTGATGCAACTTTGCATGAATTTAAATGTTATTTATTAAATAATTGTAGCCCATGCAATAGACCACAACCTTAGCAGATGCCTGCGCTATAACCCATTTGACACATGAATCATTATTTTTCCCTAATAATCTGAATGTTATCATTTTTAAGCATCAGTTTTTGTGTTCGTCATTGTGCTCATTGCCACATCATTAATGAAGGTTATTAAGTTTATAGCTTCCTCACTAACCTTTTTTGACTTCTTTAGGAGATACAGACTGACACAATGTTAAGCCATTTTGCATTACATTTAAATACAAAGATTTTTCCTGTTTTGTGCAACATCTATCTTTATTCAACACTGAGTCAAACATCAATGTGGATCATGGATTCTCATTTTACCGCATTTCACGTCAAGCAGTGTATACAATATTTGGTCATTGCTTAGTGCATTCCTTATATATGCAGTATACAATGGCAAGCGAATGTAAGTGAACCCTTTGGAATCACCTGGTTTTCTGCATTAATGATAATCTTTCTTTATTGAACATGAATTTTAGACCATTCATCTTACAGAACTGCTCAAGCTCAGCCATATTCCTAGGATGTCTGGTGTGACCGGCTCCCTTGAGGTCATTCCACAACATTTTTAATGGGTGAAGTCTGGGCTCTGACTGGGACACTCCAAAAGACACAATTCCTTTATTAAGCCATTCTTAGTAGATTTACTTTGATGTTTAGGGTAATTGACCTGCTGCATGACTCAACTTATACTGAGCTGTAGCTGGCAGACAGCCACCCTGACATTATCCTGTATGATACCTTGATAAACTTGGGAATTCATTGTCCCCTTGATGATGGCAAACTGTATAGGCCTTGAAGGAAACAGCCCCAAATCTCCATCGACATTTATAAAAAACTGATGAATATGTAAACTCTTTGAGATTACTTTGTAGCCCTTTCCAGCTTTATGAAAATCAACAATTCAAAGTTGTAGCCTTCTGAGATGTATTTTTTGGGGAAGCATGGTTCACATCAGCAGATGCTTCTTGAGAATAGCAAACCCCTGAATCAAATTAGCTTTTTTAAAGTGAATAGCCTAGAGCAGGGGTGGGCAATTAATTTTCCCATGGGGCCACATGAGAAATTGGAATGGTTTTAGAGGGCCAGACCTCTACAAACTACAAACTCCGAAGCCTTGTCCATTTTGTTAACTTATGTGCTGTTTAATAAAGTTATTCAAGCCTACGTCATTGGTAGAGGTGCTTGAATAAGTAAGGCCTGAATAACTATTAGCACAGCACAGAAGTGAACAAAATGAACAAGGCTTCGGAGTGCATACCGTATTTTTCGCTCTATAAGACGCACCTGCTGATAAGACGCACCTAGATTTTAGAGGAGAAAAAAAAGGAAAAAATATTTTGAGCTAAAAAATGGGCTAAAATATTTATTACAATAACTGAATAAGCTATGAACACAGTAAGACACACGCAGTAAGACACACACAGACACAGTAAGACACACACAGACACAGTGAGACACACACAGACACAGTAAGACACACACAGACACAGTAAGACACACACAGACACAGTAAGACACACACAGACACAGTAAGACACACACAGACACAGTGAGACACACACAGACACAGTAAGACACACACAGACACAGTAAGACACACACAGACACAGTGAGACACACACAGACACAGTAAGACACACACAGACACAGTAAGACACACACAGACACAGTGAGACACACACAGACACAGTAAGATACACACACACACAGTAAGACACACACACACAAACACAGTAAGACACACACACACAGTAAGACCTCCCTCCCTAACCCCCCTTCTCAGTATCTCCCCTCTAACTCCCTAACCCCCCCTTCTCAGTATCTCCCCTCTAACTCCCTAACCCCCCCTTCTCAGGATCTCCCCCCCCGCCCCGGTCACTTACCTTAAACTCCTGTGTTGGAAGCGTGAGGCGTTTGTCTCGGGTGCCGGCGCTTCACTGCTGATCGCCGGCGTCTGACGTCATATGCCGGCGCCCAGCGTAAAGCGCCGGCACCCGAGACAAACGCCTCGCGCTTCCAACACAGGAGTTTAAGGTAAGTGACCGGGGCGGGGGGGGACACCGGACTCATTGGTGAGTCACCAGGACACTCTTTGCGGGCCGGTCCGAGCTATTCAGCGGGCCGGATGTGGCCCGCGGGCCGTGCTTTGCCCAGGTCTGGCCTAGAGGCTACATAGTTTTTCCAACTATGTGAATGTTTGAATGATGTATTCAATATGAACAAGAACAATACAATAATGTGTGTGGTATTAGTTAAATGAAGATCATATGATATTTTAAGACAAATGTATAAATAAATGCTGGTAATTCCAAAGGGTTCACTTACTTTTTTGCCATTGGAAATGTAAATTAAAAGTATGCAGGTTTAGGTTGGTATGGTATATGCTGTTTTACTACATAGGTCTACACTACATGTATTTGATTTGTGAACAAGTTATTATTCAAGACTTTATTTTATTACAGTGTTCACTTGCAGAACATTTCTTCATGTTGGACTGTCTCTCTCTCGATCACAATTGTCAATGCACCACAGCCTTACTGAAAGAAGGTCACTGCATAGTAACTGCGGATGCATGTAACCTTTCATATGCTTTCTTTAGGAATCCTGCTGGTTGCGACACTGCCTTTGTGATGCGTCCCACAATATAGCATCATGTAAGCAGGTGTTGTCACTGTTTTCCTCCACATGTAACCGCTGGGCACAGTAGGGCATAGGTGGAAATCTCCTTACAACTGATACGATTTAAAGCGGTGGCCACACAATGTATCTTAGTAGTCATCAGGACTCTTACTGTGAAAAGATTCATCAGACAGTTTTATCAGTGTATATGTTTTTAAATAAAGATGACCATGCTTAATGTGCTTTAAACTTACGTTTCTATACATTATATTTAGGCCAAGTGGCCTTTCCCTTTATGCTTCAAGTGTTTAAACCAGATGCATATATTTCTTTCCATGCCACATACAATGTATATTGACCAACACTATGTTTCTGGTCTGTGTACAATAGTGCCTTGAGAGAATGTGTGTTTATTACCTCTTCCTGAACACAATAATAGGGTTAATAATAAAGTGATCGTGCACAGGAAATTTAAGCCAAAGACCTATGTGCAAATTGCCTTGTATATGAAAGAGAAGAAAGCGCTTCAGTGCTGTATAAATGTGATTATACAAACATTTGGTTTGTATAATAAACATTACATTGTACATTATGGTGGTACTTGGCAGAGGAATAAAATGGCTAGAGGATTGAAGGCTACCATTTTCTTTATGATATTTGTACATGTATTAAATGGGTTACCAATTCATTCTTAAATGGCCTGGGATGGCCTTCCAACTGCTTAAAGAAGCATTCCATCACTGGACATTACCATGATTACACATGCTTTGCTGAGGGTTTTTGCTCTTAGTGATCTCCTGAATGCACAAGCCATGTTGTTGATGCTCACTGCCAACTGAAGTGTTAGTGGGAGAGCAACAAGCCAGACATGCGAGCTCTGCTTTACTACCACACACAGCGGAGGATCAGCTCTCTGAGATATCAGAATCTGGCAGCAGTACAAAGAATGCAATCAGCACAACACCATTGTGTTATATCTATCGGACACCACAATCCTTATGTCTCTTAAGTGCTAGGGGCCAGACATCTCATCTCTAAACTAAGATGCTTCTTCCATCACAGCTCTCCCTTTTCAACAAAGGCAACAAGTCTTGTGCATTGGCAGTGCTTTTATCCTTCCGTTGCCGAACATAGATGGGCTGAATGAGCTGCTGCATGTTAATGTTTTGTGCAAGGGAGCTGTCCATAGTTCTAACCTGACTGTTCATACATTATTGTCCAGACGCCATGAGATGTACTGCAATGCCATTCACTCTAAACAATATCTAAAACTCCAGCATTTCCTCTTACAAATTACTCTAGTGATCATAATTGAATCAGTCACAGGGAAACATTAATTTATAACGACAATAACAATGAAATAAAGTGAATCCTTTCCTCTCCACTTGCATTTAGTTTTTTTTTTAATTTAACAAATTGTCCTTCCATGCATTGGCAAAAGCCAATCATTATCAGTAACATGCAACTGGGCATATGTACCTGCACATACTCTCCTGTGCAGTGTGAGGGAGCTAAAAATATCAGCCAGCTGTAACCTCCTGTTACACAACGCACCTTCAAAACCCCCTCTCAAAATACTCTGTACTGACAGCTTCAAGCCGGCTTCAGACCCCCCTCCCCCACTGCTCTGTCTTCCACCATTTCCCCTCCCCAGTGACTGGAGGTGCTTCAGAGACTGACTACATCCTAGTGCAGATCAGACTGGTTGTTAACCCATTGCCTCCTGTTAGTGATATGTATAGCATCAGTACATTGACAGTCACTTTACATTGTGCTAAGGCCAGCTGTCCTGCAAAGGTCACTTGATTTTATTCCTGACCCTTTGACCTTTCCTGTGTAAACCGTAACCTAATTACTGTAAAAATGTATAGCTTGAGCTGGCTTGTGAACACGACTATGATGGTTATTATGTTCATGCTGAGTATAAGCCTCAGACAAATGAGTAAACTGAATGAATCAGATGGTAATAATGTGAAGTTACTATACAGATGAATCATGTACCCCAAATGTTATTGCGATATTTTAACACCACCGAACCTACTCTAAGCTGCTGTAGTGTCTTGCGTAGGCACAAGCGATTCCTGAATAGAACAGGTTAAAGACTAAAGTGTGTGCATATGACATGTCTGCTTGGGTCTTAGCTACAATATAAAAAATTGTATGTCGTTTTAGACACAAGCAGACTGAATGCATTCAACCGAGCTGGACTGCCCATATTAGCAAGGGAAAGATGGACCCTGGAGTGCAGAGGTTTAACTTTTTAAGCTCGACAGATATGAGCCTTTTCTGGCTCTTACCAAACCTGTCTCCTGAATTCTACGTGTCTTGGGCTGCTCTAGCTTTGTTATCAAAAAGTGCCCCCCCCCAAAAAAAATATACATATATATATATAAGCATTTGGTAATACCTCTCTGCAGGTACACAAGTCTGTCGAGTTTTTATGTTGACATGGCATTCATTTAGTTAAACAAGCAGGAATATTTATATGAAAGCTGATTGCTGGGAAGGAAAGTCTAAAGCTGCCGGCTTTCATTCTAGGCTGCGATGCACGGTATCCTAGTAATTACAATAATGCCAGAAAACTCCAGTCCCTGCTATCAACAAGGAAAAGCCCTGCTGTTGACAGAAGAGCCTCGTCTAGCGGTTTTCCCTATCCATTCCCTTGTCTGAAGCTATACACTTATGGACCCCCCTGGCATTGTGAGAACCTTCTAGAATTATGGTGTAGCATTCAGTACGTTTACATTATGAATGGAGAATAATGTAAGCTGTTTCACTGTTAATGCTGTAGATTTAAACAGGGTGGTACTTTTTTCATGATTCTTTTAGCACTTTGATCTTCAAACCAGCACCCCCAAGATACAACCTGACTAAGTAGGACTTGATGGACAGAGCTTTATATAAATGAGTAGATGTGATTGCTACATAAAAATGTACTGATAGTGATGCAATTGCTTGTAAAAAAATGTCCTGTACAGCTTTTCATGTCAAAAAGGGAGTGCACTGACATGACTGGGTTACTTATAAAAAATACAAATAGTAATACAAACACTGTTTTTTTAACAGGGCATAGGACATACTGTAAGTGCTTGGGTCTTAATATCATATAGGGGACCTCATTGGAATTGTGTAAGTAATATTGGGTTATTTTCTCAAAGCAAAATAAGTATGAAAACATTAGAAGGTATGGTGGAGCACCTCCTCAATTCACAAAACAATCAATTAAAGTGGCAATTATCTTGTGCTGTAATATGTGTAGTATTGATACACAAATTGGCTTGTGGCTGTGTAAACCTCCAAAAGTAAACAAGGGCAAGAACCCCTTTGGAACTCTCAGCATTTCAGTCATAAACTGATTCTAATATCCTATAACAATATCGGGACCAGGAGCAAACAATTGCTCGATCATACAGTTAAAAGACAATTCAGTGATAGTGCCGTCAGTTTATTCAACACAAGAAATGTTCACCAGAACATCTCATCTTGGTAGAGTATTTATAAATATAATAATATAATTGCATGCATATTTTTTGAGTCACCAAAACTGTATCTAAATATTTGTTACGAGTAATGCAACTGAAATAGCAATTAGTAATATATATCTAAGATTATGCCAACAAAAATCATAGTTAGGCTAAGGAAATGTTACCTAATATGATGTTTTAAGCAAACAGAAAAAGAGTATGTGGGTTTTAAATTATAATGTTTCTTCAATAAGAGTAATATTTCAAGGGAAACTGTCTTTAAAAAGATAACCTCGCTCATTAAATAACATAATACATAGTTTATCTTTAAGTGTCAATACAGGATCAAAAGTATTCTCTTCTTGTATACATGATCTATAGGGAATTCCTCCCACAGTGCTAGATAACTTAAGCTTGCCTTAGAAACATTTCTTAATCTCTATAATTACTGTAAAATCTTACACATAATATAGGGGTTTTAGTCTGTAAGATTGTAGGTGTATATTATACACAAGTACAAAACAACAAAATCTTTATGAGAGTCTCCTTGCAAATGTATCTTTCTAATTGAAGCTTGAGAATAATATTTGACCACATACAGGTATTATATGCAGAATTTAATAAGAACATTTAGAGAGAGAGCTTGGAACATTGAAAGGCACCATTTGGAGATTTATGATGTATTGTGACTACAGGGTGAAAATTGTTTTGTACAATGTTATGATTAAACAGCTCTGAAACAGAAATAAATACAAAATGGTGGGTCTGGGCAGTGGTTCATAAAATATTACTGATGGTACCTAACAACTAACTACCTTTTTCTAACACCTTAGGTTCTACTGGGACCTCACCATGTTATTGCTGATGGTGGGAAACCTCATTATCATCCCAGTGGGCATCACATTCTTCAAGGAGGAGAATACACCTGCCTGGATTGTCTTTAATGTGGTGTCTGATACTTTCTTTCTTGTGGATCTGGTTCTGAACTTCCGCACAGGCATCGTTGTGGAGGATAACACAGAAATCATCCTAGAGCCGCAACGTATCAAAATTCGTTACCTAAAGAGTTGGTTCCTTGTGGACTTTGTGTCCTCCATTCCTGTGGATTATATCTTCTTGATTGTGGAGACACGCATTGACTCAGAAGTCTACAAGACAGCCAGGGCACTGCGAATTGTTCGTTTCACAAAAGTGCTCAGCTTGTTGCGACTTCTGAGGCTTTCCAGGCTCATTCGTTATATTCACCAGTGGGAGGAGGTAGGTGTGTTTGCACTTGTATACGCTATGCTGCAGCTTGTAAAATCAATATCAGACATTGCTTCCACCAAGGGAGGTAACTTATTTTCAGCCTGCTTCTGCACATAGTTGCCATACAAGTTATCCTATGGCTTCTGTTTTTTTTCTTATTTGCTTTTAATGTATACAACTGTGTATTTTGGTCAGCTTCATTTCTATAATGATCATTTGCAGATCTTTCACATGACATATGACCTAGCCAGTGCTGTGGTGCGTATTGTGAATCTGATTGGCATGATGCTACTGCTTTGCCACTGGGATGGTTGTTTGCAGTTCTTGGTACCGATGCTGCAAGATTTTCCTGATGACTGCTGGGTATCCTTAAACCGTATGCAGGTGAGTTACCTTTGTACTTCCCAAGCAAACAGGTTTGGCTTTTAAGCATTAGTATAAATTAATATGCAGTGTTTTTGTCAATACTTGATATTATACTTTCATTAATTCTGCTATATTGGTATACTGCAACTTAGTTTTGGAGGGTGAGGGAGTTGACAACTTGTCTTGTCACTTCTTATCAATTCTACCTGCTGGAGTACCATACATTTTGTATCGTAACATATCATTATGGTTTGCAGACTAAAAAATATCTGAAAAGACTAATGAATCTAAACATGTATAACTTGGGAAAGAGAAGATAGAGCAGGTATATGATTTAAACATTTCAATGGATGGCAAATGTTAGGACAAGAGGAGGCCAGAGGCTCAGACGTAATGTATAGATATGTTACTTAAATGATAGGGTAGTGAATAAGAGCAGCAGAACGTTTAGAGGTTAACACAGGGATGTATGGAATAGGCATCAGGCTATATAGGACATAAAACTACACAAAGCACCAAATATAGTTTGATGGGTTTTTTTTTTTCCAGAATCAAAGTTTATTGAATTTTGTAGAAATTTTATAAGGGAGGTAAGACGGGGAGTGGGATACTGAAGGAAAGAAGGGAAGGGGGAGGTAAGGGTAGGTAAGTCCATATATGTCGTGAACAGAGTAAGGCATAAAACATGCAAAAACCCGCGCAGGGGTTGCAGCAGAAACAGCACCGTCAGCAGCGTGAGAGGACAAAACATGCACCATGACGGGGAACATAAAGATAATCAAAAACACAGCATCAACGAAATCCCCAAAGCGTGAGAGATGCATGGGAGAGAAACACAATTCACAAGTCATGCTTATTTTTGGGCAGCCCTGTCCAATATAAATATATGGAAAAGAAAAAATGTCGGTGCGCTAAGCTAGTCTCAGGCTCAAATAATACAAATGTATAATATAAGGCCTACCAAACAGTGTGAGCATGCTGCAAATACAGTGTGCTGGCTGTACAATGTATACAAAAAACAAAATACTGTCTGCGCTTCTCACCCTAATAAAGTTGGCAACAAATATATAAACATAATATAAATGAGAGGTTTTGGTTATATGAATTGGCCAAAGCATAATTAAGGAATTTTTTCTTTTCCCTGTTTGCACATATTTGAGGTTGTTGGCTCCTCATCAGTCTGGTTGCAGCTTGCTGTCCAGGGGTTAAATGGGAGGAGGTTTAATTGCACCTCCCCCAACACATTAATCTGGTTTTGGTAGCAGTATAAACTGCTTTGTGTGCCCACTATGTAGGAGGTGAGAGTAGGATCTCACCCTATTGAGAGTGTGCCTTGACGTGGCGGGTGAGCTTAATTATGCTTTGGCCAATTCATATAACCAAAACCTCTCATTTATATTATGTTTATATATTTGTTGCCAACTTTATTAGGGTGAGAAGCGCAGACAGTATTTTGTTTTTTGTATACAATATAAATATATCCACCACTGGCAATTAGGCTTGTAGTTTTCAACGTACCAAAGCCACACTATGCCATATTGAAAAGACATTCCTGAACACCTGTGGAAAATAGTTGTTGATGCATATCAGTCTGGTAAGGACATGGAGCAAAATCACCCAAGAAGACACAAAGGACTCTAGAACAACATCCATTAATGCTGGTCAGCTAAGATTCGTATTTGTGAAGCTACCATCAGTAAGAGATTGATGGCAGATTGATGTCTTAGATGGAAACCAATGCTGTCTAAGAGGAACTTGAATGGTCATCTAGCACTAGCAAAAAAAGCAACTGGATGCTTCTCAAGAATTCTGGAAAAAAATAAAAGGGGAACTTTTGAGGAGACACAGGCTCTGTTTATAACAATATTACATCTGAGGTTGCACCTTTGGTCAGGGATGACTTGGGATATACTAAGAGAGGGGGTCTTTTAACTACAACATACACATTCTTCTTCGGGCGAGCATCCAGGCACTGTAACCACCAGGTCTCTCAAGCAAACAGAACATAGGTGCAAACCTAACTCATAGTCAAAGAAAAGGCCAAAGGGTTGGGATGTGGCAGCAAACCAGCAAAGTCAAAAGAAATAGCCAGAGAAGTCCACCCAAAGATCATCAACAAGGCTTACTACAGAAGTAAGGATATGTCGTCGGATCCTGGGCTTAAGAAGCACCCAGGCATAAAATGCCTTTTTCAACCATGGCATCACCATGCCTAACCAAGCCTTGAGCAACACATTGAGATGCCATTTGAGACATAGTTTGGAGATGTTTGCTCAGTCAGCTCCTGTGCAACTTGCTGTTATTGACAGAACCATTCCATTCTGGAGGAGACTATCAGGCTACCCCCCCCCCCCATCAGCTGAAGTGAAACTAAATCGTACATAGAGATAATGATCTGAAACACACAAGAAAGTCTACATCAGAGTGGTGGAAAAACAATAAATGTAAAGATCCCGAATGGTCAAAGACCAAGTATGAACCCAAATGAGTTGTTGGATAACCTGGAAAAACAATAATTAAATTTCAAAGATCCATAAATATCCCTAAGGTAAAGTAGTTGTGCATGGGGTAGTGGGCCAAAGTAAGAGCTGTGTGGGTTTAATCAAGTCCCCTGGCTCTGACGCTCTAGGCCTGGAACTTGTCGGACTAGGCCAGGATATATCACTGCTCTGATGGCAAGGAGAGGCCCTGAGGAAAAATCCCTGACCAAAGTGTGGGCTTACCTGCCTAGACCCATGTGTGGTGTCTAGGGGAAGTTTTCCAGAGCCTGGCTTGGCGGAGTCTGGCACGAGGCTGAAATTAGGCTGGTCAATCTGGGAGCTAGGCATTATTTTTGTGATTTTGTTTTGGAGTGTTTCATGCATAAATAAAAATCACGGTTTGCCAGAAATATAGTGTTACTGAGCCTTATTGCCCTAGAAAACTGTGCTTAAGATCCTGAAAAGTGACTTGCCGCTAACAGGTTTTTGTCACAATATATATATACTGGCTTTAAATTATATTACACTAAGATTAGCTGGATCTCCAGTTAAAGAATGCAAGAACCTTTTGGTTAAACTGTAGTCAGTCATTGGTTTAATCTTAGATTCATGATATCCATGTGGCTATGCAACATGCATGTATAAATTCCCATATCTCCTCTCTCACCTCTCCCCTTTCACTTCTCCTCTCTTCCAAGTTTTGTTCACACCAGGGTAAGTTTAAGCCCCCAAGTTAAATAGAACCTTGTATAGGTGTAATTCAAGAATCCAATAATAAGTTTATTTGGTGTTAAGGAAATGTGCTGGTTTCCAGCCCAGTCACTGGAACCTTGGTTTTATATTCCATTACACATCAATAGTTGCTGCTCCTTAGTAGTTGCAATTAAATATATAGCAAATAAGCATGTGTCTTTTTCTTTTTCTGTTACAGAATGCCTCATGGGGAAAGCAATACTCTTATGCCCTTTTCAAGGCCATGAGTCACATGCTATGCATAGGGTATGGGCAGCAGGCACCAGTGGGCATGTCAGATGTTTGGCTCACCATGCTCAGCATGATTGTTGGTGCCACCTGCTATGCCATGTTCATTGGCCATGCCACCGCTCTCATCCAGTCGCTGGATTCCTCACGACGCCAGTACCAAGAGAAGGTAAGAGAAGAAACGTCCGCATAATGGTCCTTCTTCATACCAACAAACAAAGTTTTGTACAGTAAAATGCTGTACTGGGAAAAAGTTAACTTTTATCATTCTTTATCAATGCAACATCCTTTTAGTTCTGAGGGTTACCCCCTCTGGCACAGTCTACATATATTTGGTAACTTTATGGTAATTAACATAATTTTGTTAGACATGAGTGAGTATATTCAGAAACAAAATAATCAAATGTATAGGATAGGTATTACCTGAATAATATACCTATATAGTCTGAATTTCTTCCAGTTGACCTATAAAAAAAGGTACCCATCATTCTCAGGGTTGGTACACTATATGACCAAAAGTATGTGGGCACCCCTCCCGATTATTGATTTTAGGTGTTTCAGCCACACCCATTGCTAGCAAGTGTATAAGATCAAGCAAATAGACAGCCATCTCCGTAGACAAATACTGACAGTAGAATGGGTTGTATTGAAGAACTCAGTGACTTTATATATGATACCACCTTTGCCACAAATAAGTTCGTGAAATTTCTACCCTTCTAGATTTGGCCGGGTCTATTGGAAGTGCTATTAGTCTGAAGTTGAAGGATTTATGAGTAACAACAGCTCCGCCACTAAGAGGTAGACCACACACATAGAGCAGGTGCAACTGTATGCTACCACCCTTGTGGCATCGATTTTGGAGAACGCTCTTTCCTGTTTCAGCATGGCTGTGCCCATGTGCACAAAGCAAGGTCCATTAGGACATGGTTGGACAAGCCTGGTGTGAAGGAACTTAGGTAGACTGCACACAAACCTGACCTTAATCCCCCATCTTTAGGATACTGTCAGGATTCCACCTTACTAGCCCGGACCATGCAATAATTATTTGTCATGTGTGTCTGCACACACTAGTGGCTGCTCTTCCTTCTCTGGAGCACCAGTTATTGATTGCTTGGGACAGCTGAGTCTGATTACCTGAGTCGACCCGGCCAATATAAACTTACCCTGCCCTTCAGTCAGGGCCTTTTCATTAATATGTTTGGCCCTGTACCTGACCCTGTGTTGATCCTACCGTCTGCCCTGCCAGTGGGCTTCCTGCCGTCCGCCCTGCCAAGAGACGTACCTCCTGTACTTATTGTTCCTGTCACCTTCTTTAATAGATTACAAAGTATTCTGCCTGTGCTGTGTTTCATTGCGCCTGTCTGTATCATCCCTCTAGCTGTCATGCATCGTGGGGTACAGACAGAACCCCTTGTATCCCCTGCGACTGGGCTCCTACCCGACCTGCTTACCAGGTTCATGACAGATAAATTGGAACACCGACTGAGTGCCAGACCTTCTCATCCAACAGCAGTGTCTGACCTCACAAATTCTCTTTTGGCTGAATGGTCACCAATTCCCAACGACACACTGCAGAATCTTGTGGAAATACTTCCCCGGAGATTGGAGGCTGTTATAGACGCAAAAGGGGGGTCAACTCCATATAAATGCCCATAGTTTTTGGAATGGCATGTCCGGCAAGCTCAAATAAATATGATATTCAGGTGTCCACATACTTTTGGTCATGTAGTATAATAAGGATTTCATTTTCCATCTTATATTATAAAAGTGTATGAGAATGGATTAAGTCTCATTCGCTTGCACTCTGTTAACATTAGATATGGATCTACAAGCCTGAGAGATATGAGTCTCTTATATTTACATTACCATTCCATGGAGAGATTAAACGGCATAGCAGGGATTAAACCACTCAAACCTTTTCCACATACCAAAGCTCACATTTAGCACTTTTCTAATTCTTGCTAACAACATCCTCTGTTGTTGCTTCCATCAGCAATTACCCAAAATAACTGCAACTAATTAATATCTAGGTTGCACGCAGCATATGTCCTTTCTCACACTTTGCAGACTCGTTGCTAAACGCAGAGCTCTGCTGCCAGAATATGAATTACTAGATACTTACCACCTTCTTTCCTTTGTCCGCAGTACAAGCAGGTGGAGCAGTACATGTCATTTCACAAACTCCCAGCTGACATGCGTCAGAGAATTCACGACTACTATGAACATCGCTACCAAGGGAAGATGTTTGATGAGGAGAGCATTCTGGGGGAGTTGAGCGAGCCTTTGAGAGAGGTAATATGAAGCCATTTTTTCTCTTATCAATTCTTCTCCTAGTTACATGAGGATATAAGCAATTGATTTATTTATGTTTTGCTCAGTTATTATTATGAAATACCTAACAATAGTCATCATAAGCATTTCATTAGCCTGCCTAATGGTGGCAACCAAATAATGACTACCCTTATGACAATTACTTGTCAACGAGTGAAGCCATATGAAGAAATATATTTCTGACTTGAAAAGAACCCACTGGGATGTGAGCGTAAGAATCAGCCCAGTCACCCTGAGTCCTTAAATCCTGAGACTCTGACCCTGTGGGTTCCCAGGTCTGGTCATGTCCATTTAACACCAGCTCTATATTGTAATAGAATAACTTGAGAGGTTAACACCCGCTATCAATTAAATCATGACTAAAATACAGAAGCTTCACAAAATCAACACACTGGTTGGTAAGAACAAGCAAGCTGATGGCAATGTCTGCCATTGTGCATTAAATTCCGTTCCCATACATTTTGTTATTAAAGTTGGTTGCAAAGGTATAGATGAAATTCAGGCTCTTCCAAAAGCTTTCTTCGTGTACAGTATCTCACAAAAGTGAGTACACCCCTGACATTTTTGTAAATATTTTATTATCTTTTCATGTCACAACACTGAAGAAATGACACTACAATGTAAAGTAGTGAGTGTACAGCCTGTATAACAGTGTAAATGTGCTGTCCCCTCAAAATAACTCAACACACAGCCATTAATGTCTAAACCTTGGCAACAAAAGTGAATACAACCCTAAGTGGAAATGTCCAAATTGGGGCGAAATAGCCACTTTTCCTCCCCGCTGTCATGTGACTCGTTAGTGTTATAAGGTCTCAGGTGTGAATGGGGAGCATGTGTGTTATTTTGGTGTTATTGCTCTCACACTATCTCATACTGGTCACTGGAAGTTCAACATGGCACCTCATGGCAAAGAACTCTCTGAGGGTCTGAAAGAAAGAATTGCTACTCTACATAAAAATGGCCTAGGCTATAAGATGATTGCCAAGACCCTGAAACTGAGCTGCAGCACGGTGGGTAAGACCATACAGCGGTTTCACAGGACAGGTTCCACTAAGAACAGGCCTCGCCATGGTCGACCAAAGAAGTTGAGTGCACATGCTCAGCGTCGTATCCGGAGGTTGTCTTCGGGAAATAGACGTATGAGTGCTGCCAGCATTGCTGCAGAGGTTGAAGGGCGCACACTGCATCAAATTGGTCTGCATGGCTGTTGATCCAGAAGGAATTACTGGAGCCATGTCCTGTGGTCCGATGAGACCAAGGTAAACTTATTTGGTTCAAATGGTGTCTAGTGTGCGTGGTGGCAACCAGGTGAGGAGTACAAAGACAAGCATGGTGGTGGGAGTGTCATGGTCTGGGCCTGCATGAGTGCTGCCGGGACTGGAGAGCTACAGTTCATTAAGGGAACCATGAATGCCAACATGTACAGTGACATACTGTAGCAGAGCATGATCTCCTCCCTTTGGAGACAGGGCAGAATTCCAACATGATAATGACCCCAAACAGACCTCCAAGACGACCACTGCCTTGCTAAAGAAGCTGAGGGTAAAGGTGATGGACTGGCCAAGCATGTCTCCAGACCTAAACCCTATTGAGCATTTGCGGGGCATCCTCAAACGGAAGGTGGGGGAGCGCAAGGTCTCTAACATCCACCAGCTCCGTGATGTGGTCATGGAGGAGTGGAGGAGGACTCCAGTGGTAACCTGTGAAGCTCTGGTGAACTCCATGCCCAAGAGGGTTAAGGCAGTGCTGGAAAATAATGGTGGCCACACAAAATATTGACACTTTGGGCCCAATTTGGACATTTCCACTTAGGGGTGTACTCACTTTTGTTGCCAAGGTGTAGACATTAATGGCTGTGTGTTGAGTTATTTTGAGAGGACAGCAAATTTACACTATATAGGCTGTGCACTCACTACTTTACATTGTAGCAGAGTGTCATTTCTGTAGTGTTGTGACATGAAAAGATATAATAAAATATTTACAACAATGTGAGGGGTAAACTCACTTTTGTGAGATACTGTATTTTGAGATGGCATTTGACTGCTCAATAGCGTGCAAGGTATTTCCCTCGTTCCAACTCCAGCACTGGCTTGGGTGAAATTTCCATAGGGTCTTTTGAGCCCCCTACTTCTCATGTACCTTTTGGGGCCCTGTTGATTTCAGTGAGAACACTTTCCTGCCAGTGATTGGCTACTTCATACAGCCAAAATTTACAGCATTTTTTTATATGTAAACCTGAAAAAATGCATATTAAACTACTTACTAGGTTAAACAAGGTGTTGAAATAACTGATATATGATTAATTTTCTGTGAAATCATTATTATAAGTTATAGTTTTGTGAGAATGAAGAAAGAAGGTCCCAAATCCACTTTAATATTAAATTAAAAAATTTGCACCTTTTCAAGAAATTACTTGTAAACAGCACATACTAGATAGGTGTTAATCTGGGGATTTCTCACGTCACCATATCATTTAAACAGCCAATACCAATGCAAGAATTGTTGAGTTGGCATAGTTTTGCGAGAATCTGCCACATTATCTATGCCTTATGCAGGAGTTTGTCATTTGTAATACTTAGTGTGCTAGTAAATATTCACTTGCCTGCAGGGTTTATTGAATACACTTCTTAAAGAATTTGCAACACACTACTACAGACTTAAACATCATGCGCATCTTACCCCCCTTTTTAAATTAACCAAAAATCTACATTGCCTTATAAAAAGAATTATTAACTGTAACCATTTTATTGAATTATCAAAAGATTTTGCTCTAGTGGTTTTCCTGCTGAGATTGAAAATGAACATGAAAAAAAAAATCACAAAATGCATGATGTTTCCATGTGGGCATGCGCTGCCCTTTTTAATGTCATTCATAGTGCTATGTGTTTTTTCCCCAAACAATTCAACCTTAATTTCATCAGTCCAAAAAACATTTTCCCAGTAGCGCTTTGGCAAACTTAAGGCGAACAGCGATGTTAAATAGGAGAGCCACAGCCAATATTTTGCGTATAGTAGGATCATGAAAAGAGATGTTTACAGGTTCCGATTATTCCTTCAAGCCTTTAGCTATTACTTTAGGATTCTTGTTTACCTCATTGA
Source organism: Sceloporus occidentalis (assembly GCA_023333645.1). Classification (NCBI taxonomy): domain Eukaryota; kingdom Metazoa; phylum Chordata; class Lepidosauria; order Squamata; family Phrynosomatidae; genus Sceloporus; species Sceloporus occidentalis. Next base: position 385,158 of record JALMGF010000037.1, on the reverse strand, counting down.
GCATTCTCCGTTGTGCCTTTGGAGTCATCTTGGCTTGGTGTGCACTCCTAGGGAGAGTAGCCACAGTACTAATTCATCTCCATTTATAAACAATTTGTCTAACTGTTAAAAGTAGCTCTAAAACATCCCGTTTCATTGATTGGACTCCAGGTTTGCCATCTCCTGACTCCAATTAGCTTTTGTTGAAGTGATTAGCCTAGAGGTTCACATAGTTTTTCCAACCAATAATGTGAATTTTTTAATGATGTATTCAATATGGACAAGAACAATACAATAAACAATTACAAATAAAACAGATTGTGTTTGTTCATTAGGGTGACTTAGATGAAGATCATATAATATTTTAAGACAAATGTTAAGCTTTTTCTTGCCACGTACTGTGAAGACAATGTAGCTGCCTAGATTTGCCTATGTCATAATTACATGTATATAAAAATTACTGTTTTGAATAGGACTTAATGTTATTTTCACTACTGAGCGAGTGTGGGCTAAACTATGTAAAGCATTCAAGACTATATTGTGAATATTTGAAAAGCAAGTGTTGAATACATGTGGTCATATACCTAATTACTGTTGAAATTACCATGTTTTGACCTTGTTTTCTTTTCTTGCAGGAGATTATTAACTTTAACTGTCGCAAGCTAGTGGCTTCAATGCCACTTTTTGCCAATGCTGACCCCAACTTTGTGACTTCAATGCTGACAAAGCTTCGCTTTGAGGTGTTCCAACCCGGGGACTATTTAATCCGAGAAGGGACTGTGGGCAAGAAAATGTTCTTCATACAACATGGCGTTGTCAGCATCTTGAGCAAGGGCAGCAAAGAGACGAAGCTTGCAGATGGATCTTACTTTGGAGGTATATAGCAATTACAGTTCCTAATAAGTTAATAGGATATAGGGCTTGAGCCAATAAGAAAATGGTTTGCATCGTAAACATCTTCCACCAGCCCAGAGTAAGACAATAAAAAAAAATCTAACTGAATTTGCATTAATGTATTGTGATTATCCTATGTTAAGAGCCAACATTTTGTGCATCAAAAACTCAAGTCACATATTGACTATGGAACATAATACATATATGAAAGGATAAGACATTTATGACTCACCTTACCAATACATAGTACAGATTGTCACCTGTCACCATCATCTGTTTAATTTAAAGGCACTTAGAAGGATCAGTAGATAAAATAAATCCTTATATCTGAGTACAAACACAACAAAGTAACCCTATGATAAACAGTTTTATGTAACATTTCTGTTTAAGCCATGCAATCACTTAATAAAAACACTTTGTTTGATAGCTATCATCCCACAACTGCCAGGAGTCTTGGAATTCCCTATATGCCATTTAGTAGTCTAAACATTCTGTTTTATCTTTTATTCTCCCCTTAGAGATCTGTCTTTTGACACGAGGCCGGCGTACCGCAAGTGTAAGAGCTGACACGTACTGCCGACTGTACTCTCTTAGTGTTGACCATTTCAATGAAGTTTTGGAGGAATACCCTATGATGAGGCGTGCCTTTGAAAGTGTTGCACTAGATAGGTTGGATAGGATTGGTGAGTATTATGTGCCATCTACCTCTCCCCATGCCTTTTTATCTTTGTCGTCGTAACACAAATTACCTTGACCCAAAATCTCTTTTGGGATGTGTCTCAGTATGTGAATGTATAACCTATTATATTACTATGTTTAGATCTCCATCGTACTCTGTTCTGATAACATTAACGTTCAGAACACCAGTAGACCTCTTGTTTTAATATATACATTCCAGGTCATCCGCCCTAGTATAAAGTCGATTCCAAGGTACTGTGGTCTAGATCTTGTTCAACAATTCTGTGAAATAGACACATGCTTTATAAACATACTTATACCAGTACCCAGGAGGACATTAATAAAGAAAAATAATACTTTAGTTTGATGGCTCAGTCTATTTTAGTTAAGCACTTTCAGGCATTTTAAGTGGAGTAACCTACATTTAGCTTTGTTTATGTTTACCACATGACAGGCTTTCAGCTAACTTTTTATCAATGATCAACAGGTACTCCATTGTCTATATAAGAGTACACATAGTCCGCTGCAACCTCAAGTTACTAGGCCTATAAACTTCTGTGACGGAGACCGGTACTCTGACTGAGTAGCTCCGCCGTACAAAAAGTGACGTGTTACGACGTCGGGACCCTGAGCGTCAGCGTCGGAAATTTCCCCGGGAACAGTCTGTGCAGTAGCAGAGCCAGAGTTCCATAGCCGCGGCTGGGTAAACCCCGGTCCTAAAGATTGATAATAAAACCAGGGTTCCCAAATGAGCTCCTTCTCTGTAAACGAGACAGGGTTTCCCGGTCACCCTGTGCCCTCCTGTAAGCACAGGGTTACTTAGACAAAAGAACATATCCGCTGCTGGAGAGCAGTGCCGACTGCCACTTCTTCCTGGAGTGCACTCAGCCACTGGGGAGTGATGCCGCCTGCATCCCCTCCCTGATCCTCCTGCTGCCGCTTATTTTTTCCTGTATCATCACCAGGAATCTTAATCTCTATAGGGGTACATTTTATTATTATGATCAAATTTATGTATTTTGCTGTAGCTGTAAGAATCTCCATATGCTGATTTTGTTTTTCTGTATGCAGGCAAAAAGAACTCTCTACTCTTGCATAAAGTACAGCATGACCTCCGATCAGGAGTGCTCAACTACCATGAAAATGAAATAATACAACAGATTGTACAACATGATCGTGAGATGGCTCAGGGACCCCGTTGCTCTCAAACAGAAGATGATACTTCAGCAACTCCTCCAACTCCAGTCATCTGGACTCCTCTTGTACAGGCACCTCTACAAGCTGCAGCTGCTACCACATCAGTGGCCATCCCTCTCACTCACCAGCGCCTGCCAGCTACCATTTTCAGACCTCCCACATCTGGCCTAGGAGCAACAGCTCGTGGATTCCGTCAGCTTCAACGAACCCCTTTCCCCTCTCACACACAAGGTGCTGAACTGCCAGTATCCCAGCCATCTTCGTTCCATGTGCACCAACTGGCGGGCTTTTCTGCAGTGGGCTGTGTGAGTCCTAGGCCCCCACATTCAATGTCTTTGGTGGAGAGGTGCACTTCTCAACAGCCTATGTCTCCACCAACTGCAATAGAGTCTATAAAGTGGGAGACTAGGGCAGACACCTCTCCCAGTTTCCTTAAACATGACCTACCACAGTCAGACCAGCAGCTCCCTCCTCCCTCTTCTGGACAGTGTCAGGTTCTGAATACCCATTCACAGAGTCCCCCTTTTCTGGGAGGAAAAGATCCTCCATGGGTGTTACCCCCTCCACTGCAAAAATCTGACTCCCCTGGGAGCTCTCCCTCAGCTCTCAGTCCTGGCCTTGCCCGGACCATTCAGGTGTGCGGTTCTTCGCGATCTCTTCTCCTTCCTCATACTGTTTCCATGTCCCCTCAAACAAGCAGCTGTGTCTCACTCCCCCTCAACAGGCTCAGGCAAGATGGTCGGCCAATCTCTGTGTCTCAACCTTCCTTGCCCCAACCAATTCCGAGCTCTCCGCACCTTCCGCAGCAATTCAACCCCGATTTCACCCTGCTACCCAGAATTGGTAGCCCAGAATTATCAGGCCATGTGACGTTGCCACGAAAAGGTCCTTCAGAAGTAGGATTTAGTGTAAGAGGTTCTGGTGTAGAGGACCTACCCGTGCCCTCCAAACTTCCTAGTAATCTATGACCACTTTTATTGTTAGAGGTCTGCAGAATGTTAACCATTTCCTAGGCAGAGATCTGCACATAATTTCTTTATTTATGTCCACCCTTCTGAATACCAGCAGAGGCCTGCTCCATTGTTCTAGTGCTGAAGGGTAGCAGACTCAGGGGAAATGTGAGCAAATAGTTTACAGTAATACTGTAAGATTTATGAATTATAAGAGTTATTTTGAATCAACACATCATAACTGCTTTAAAAGTCAGTAAGGGTGGTATATTTCAATGGTTCTCAAAGCCAGTCCAAATGCAGGTTTATAGAAGCTCCTAACGGGAGTACTAGTGTATATTGAATGTCTTAGGCACCCTGAAGGACCGGCAGTGGTATGCTTGTCCTTTTATGAGGTGCTTCTAGGACTGCCTTTGAAAAACATCGATTTTACGTTTAAAAGCTGTCTACCTTCAGCTTCAAGCTTTCCAAACGTGTGCATCTTATTCTCACTCTTTAAACTGAAAAGCAGAGGCATTGTCTCTTATTTCTGTTAAATCCCATATCAACTGTGGGCACAATTGAATAAAACCGAAGTGCTAGTTAGGTGGCCACCTTTAAAGAAGGTTGCAAGGTACACAATTCCAAGTGTCTGATGGTATGTAACAGCCAAAATTAAGGGAATGAGATTATTAATCATAATGTGGAGCTCCTGCAAGAATTGATACAATCAAAATGACAAAATCCTTCTACATCTGAATGACAATTCACGTGGTGTTCATGTCCTAAGATTAAACAAAATAGCCTAGGAGACAAATTAACTTGAAAGACAAATTATGGCTACAGAACATTATATATATATATATATATACATTCTAGAGAATTATTTAAATGTTGTGATATACCAGAGTTTCAAATAATTAGGTAAAATTTAAATTGACCCAGGCTTCCCATAGCCTAATCTCAACTCATCCTAAACTCCAGCTCTGTGCCAGAGTCAATTCAGTGAAACAAAGATTAGTACATTAATGGACACCATACCTACTTAAAAAAAGATTCCTACTGCTCCATTAAAAATACCCCTGCTAGTTAAGTGAACATGGTTTAATCTACTTATAATGGGTAGTAAGGTGAGTTGTGTCTTCTTGGGCAGAACACATATAACATCATCTGTGGGGGATGCATATAGCATTGCTCGTGTTGCCCTATTGACAACGTTCAGTTACAGTCTTGGGCACCCTTCGCTGCTCGAATAGATTGTATTCACAAGCTTGTAAGGTTGGTGAACTAGATGACACCAGAATCAACTCGGGTAGATCCTATGGATTGCTTGAGAGGTTGTTCCTGGATAATTATAGCAAAACAGAGCTTCCATATTAAATTAATGTGAGAATATGTCTATTCTGTAGACTTTGAAATCTATTACTTTTGAAATTCTCCCATTAACACTAGTGTGTGTGGGGAGTACTGAGAATGGGCTTGATCTGAGGAATGAATATGTTATTCGGTCCTTGGTCTTGTTTTATATTCAGGATAGCCATATGCACCTTGACATCCAATATATGATGTCTGACATTTAATAAGAAGTAGTGAACAGCAAGATAAACAGGTTAAAGGTGGCCTATCATTCATTACTGAGCATTAGAAGTAAACTTTAGTAGTCCTCAAGTGCCCCCTGGTGAGGTTTTATAAATATAAAGCCTAATTGCAAATATTATCTTGATGCTAGATTTATGTTTATACACACGCTATTTAGTTCAACTATCTTTTACATTATGAGTCTAAAAGTTTATACGGAGAGGAATATATACTTATATTCCACCTATATACTATATACCAGATATCCATCGTGTCTTCAAGTAACAAATATCTCCATGTTTTTTTTTCTTTCTTCATTTGCTGTGTAGGTGTCCACTGGTTTGGATAGTAAAAATGTTCACTTCAAAAAGCTTTAGCAAGAATGCATTCAGAACTCCTCTTTTTTCTGAATATTGGTTATACTTTATACTTTTAAATAATATTTGAGCTCATTTCTGGTGCCTAAGGATTGTACCCTGGGCTGTCAGACTTTTGCGGACTTGAATTGCTAGCCACAAGCTTAAACATATTAATTTACTACATAAGTTTATCATCTTTCTAATTCTGTATGAGACAGTCAGAAAAAAGCAACCCTAAAACATTGTTTAGACATTAACAGTTTGACAATCACCAGATGGACATTCAAATTGCCATTTAGCTAGAGGCTTCTAATCAATAACGAGAAATGACTTCTACCCTGCATATTTGCAGATCTTTTAGCAACAAGTGTGTATAATTTGGTGCAGAAGTTATGGTTTGGCTCACATTGGTAGACACTAAAACATAAGCCAAGTGTCCTCTCCCAACAAGACAGGAACCTCCTGAACTATTGCAATAAGGACTCCCTTGTTGGGCCAGTGTTCTACATCTCACGTATTAGCCATGGATTAGACAATCCATTAGGGTCTGGAAAGATGAATTCCTTTTATATTGCAGGAACTAGAATTAAGCAGCACAGACATCTGGGGTTTATATTTGCTTTCTTCTCATACCTGTCACTTCATTTTGAAAGCACATTATGAAACACCATCCATTAGAACCAAGTTTGTATGGTGAGTTAGAGGGACAACCACCATGTGGCTTGCCTACATAAGCAATATTACATAACACGTACACTGCTACAGCTGCAACCTTAGTCTCATGCTGATCCCAAATATACACTGTTTTCAAACATTGCAATAAGGCACTGCCTCGTAATGAGCTATGCAATGCAGACACTCAGTTTAGAGAGTGCCTTATTGCTGCTGAAATACCAACCAGAGGTGTAACACAAAGTTTTGCTGTATCACCACGTGCAATGGCATCCATATGTCACCATGAGCAATACTCCCTGTGCAGGGCTGTCTCCCAGGGGGGAAAAAAATCCCATGCTGCACTCTTTTTCTATCATAGAGATCAGAAATGCCATGTACTTCAGCCATTGTCTGGCAGGAATCCATGGGTAAAAAACATACAGGGTATATTATAAAGTTGTTGGCTGTAAGTAACCAACTACATGATGAACACATTTTGTTTTTTTTAAATATCACAGAAAGATGCCAGATGCGCAATAACTGAAGCAGTGTATTTCAGATAAATGTAAAGCTCTTCATGCAAACCTTGGAGATGTTTTCTAGCGAATCCATGCATTTGCAAAATTGTAAAGTGCCGCGAAAAAAACCAAGAACATTGAAAGCTGACTTAAGCAAAGGCCTATTAACCTTCTTAGTCTACTTGAGTCTCAAGGGAACAGAGGGTACGGTTCGAGTGAGAGGCAGCACTGCGAACCCTGAGCCCTGCAATAACAGAACACTGTAGATTAGAATATGTAATAAAGCGGAGACACGTGCAAATTATATTTATTCAGAAACTGGGTTCTTGTACTAACCGAAAGTGGCTGTTGTGTGTATAATGATACCTACTGAACGATAGCAGCAACTCAGTGCTATATGTAGTTGACCTCTTGAAGATCAATGAGTTGAAGAACCCCAGGGCAGTTCAGGGGTTCAGTTTGGATTTTGCATAAGACAACTATACCTGACAGCAGCTAGCGCTTTGCACAGAGGAAAAAAAAAAACACCTTCATGATCACAGCTCACCAATTTGCCAACAACCTCTTTGTTTTAAAGAGGTATCCTTTTTTGTTTTGTTATATTGATTTTTGTAATAAAATCTTAAAAATAAAAATTAATATATATCTATACTAAATTTCTGGGTTTCAATAAATTTTAAAATATTTAATGTGTCGATAATGTTTGACTCGAGAGACAAGAAGAGAGGCTTGATTATTGTCCAACCAGAAAAAGGTCTAACAACGTTCTGAAACAAAAGTGCTTGAGCAAATGCAAATGAAAAGAAAACAAGTTTGCACCAAAAAAAATCCCATTAAAGAAATAGTTTTGTAAAATGTCTTAATTTGTAATGGAAGCTAACCGATGCGTATCAATGATATCAAGTAACCATCGTGGTTAGTGGTAATATGCTATTACAATATAAGGAGGGCGACTGTGTTTTACAGGTGTGTTATGTCACTGGCGTTCCACCGTGAGCTTCTTAATACAGATATATTTCCATACTGGGATGGAGGAGATTGGGACAGCCATGATCCATGAAGACCATATGGAATCAGTGAACTGAGAACATCGGGAGCTGGCACAATTTTAACATTTCAAAGTTAAAAAAAAAAAAATTAATTCAAAATTTCTTATATTTCAACTGTAAAGCAAGATCTGATGCTACCCATGCATTTTTCAGGCAATGTATTCAATGTCAGATGTCACTATTTAACTTTTTGCTTACAAATACTACAGAGCCAGGAAAGGTGATAGCTGAAGGTTAACATTGGGCATGCACTTCAACACATAGCTGGGGTTGTGGAAATCGCAGGGCTTCCCTGCCAACATGTTTTTAATTTCTTCAACTCATTATGCATAGGTTTGGGAGAGCCCACACTTTATCTCCTTGAGCGCCAATGTGCCCAGGAGCATTTTGTTTGGACCTCCAAGGCATTAGCTAAAGCCCATCTAAGTAAAATGTGGTTACTAATACACAGCTTGCTTGGGTTCACGAATCGATGGATGAATTGATGGATCTATTGGTCATTCATGCAGAAGGCAATTCTGTGTAGCTCTTAACACCCATGACAATGGCTCTCATCATACCTTGGGAAGCCCTTGCACACCTTTGATTGAAGACATCTTAAAAAACCCAAAAAAACACAGGTAGGGTTCTTCCAACATCTATAGAAGACGGCATGCTGCATTGATATGTGCTTTAAGTAAAAGTATCAACTTCTGTAAAAGCTTTTACACAGACAATTTGCTTATCCCTGGTGATAGGTTATGTACAGTCACGTGATTTAAGTCACTCCAATTACCAAAAAGGTTGCATCTATTAACCAAGTGCCAAGGTATCAGGCAAACACAGAAAGGCAACATATTTATCTTTCTAACCAATGATCATATAATGTATTACTTAAGACATGTAGCATGGATAACAAAGGGAATATTATGAAATTAAATATGTGAACTGCAGGACAAAGGCTATCAGAGAGTAGGAATAAAAGAATGCAGCACTGTGCATAAAGATGCAATAAAAAAGTATGACCACATAGTTATGCAATACATTACTACTGAAGACCACATGATATGGTGCTTATTCCTGCATCTCAGAGAATTTGTGCCCCATCTCATTCATGGGAAAATGACAGTGGACACAACATACTGTCCTCTCCAGCTACCTCGATGGACCATATTTTCAGCAAGATGACTAACCAATTTTTGTCAAGAGGACAAGTTGTTGAATATGTGGTAAGCACGCTTAAGTGGTAATGCAAATTATAGTCTGAATATACCGATATTGAAGAAAACAAAGTGTACATTTTAAATCACTGAAGAATCGGGCCTGAGATAACTCTGGATCTCTGAGATAATAACTATGTACACCGAACATTAAAAGAAAAAAGTTGTTACTTTTTACCCTTTCTTAAATAGAGCCACTAACATTCTGCAATGTCCTCACTTATTAAAAGCGTATTTTAAAGCAGGTCAATTCACTGGGAGCCTGGAGACAATCACCCTACCCGCTCTCTTGATTTACCATCTGTTCTGATTGTATTACACAACGAGAGCGAAAACCCATCAGCTTATCTCTATTTCCTTTATCGACCGAGTGGTGGAAGCGCTAAACAGAGCTTCAGTGCATTGGGGGTCTGTTAAGAGATAGTTATTTGAACTGTGCCTGCCATGTTTGGGGAATATAACAACTGTACCTGAAGCTTTAGAAAGGTGGTGCATTTATTCTAATATTTTAAGTAAAATTCTCTTGCTTTTTTTTCCTTTTCAATTCAGTCACAAAAACACGTGTCTTTTTACAGATATAAACTTTAGACAGAAACAGGGAAAAAATTTCTATTTGTGGTATAATCACTATATACTGCTATAACAAGTTTCAGCGCACATACACCAGGGAGGAGTTATGAATGTAATCATAAGATTACAATTAGATTAAATAATTAGGGTGTCAATTCCTCTACAGTAATGTTTGCTTTTATTTACACCGATCAGCCATAACATTATGACCATCTGCCTAATATTGTGTAGGTCCCCCTTTTGCCACCCAAACAGCCCTGACTTGTCAAGGCATGGGCTCCACTAGACCTCTGAAGTTGTGCCGTGGTATCTGGCACCAAGACGTCAGCAGCAGATCCTTTAAGTTGCGAGGTGGGGCCTCCCTCCATGGATGCATTCTGGTGCCATATGTTCTCCAGGTAAGCGGCACACACGCACCTAGCCATCCTCGTGATGTAAAAGAAAACGTGATTCATCAGACCAGGCCACCTTCTTCCATTGCTCCATGGTCCAGTTCTTATGCTCATGTGCCCATAGAGGCACTTTGGCCACCGGACATGGGTCAGCATGGGCACCCTGACTGGTCTGTGGCTACTAAAGCCTCATACAAAACAAACTGACGCACTGTGTGCTCTGACACCTTTCTATCAGAACAGCTTTAACTTTTTCAACAATTTGAGCTACAGTATCTCATCTGTTGGATTTGACCAAATGGGCCAGCCTTTGCCCCCCCCCCCCTGTGCATTAATGAGCCTTTCTTCCTTGGACCACTTTTGATAGGTACCGACCACTGCAGACAGGGAACACCACACAAGAGCTGCAGTTTTGGAGATGCTAAAACCCAGTCATCTAGCCGTTACACTTTGTCTTCTCTCAGATCTTGCCCATTATTCCTAACATCTCAACTTTGAGGACGAAATGTTCACTTGCTGCCTAAAATATCCCACCCGCTGACAGGTGCCGTAATAACAGGATTATTAGTGTTATTCACTGCATCATCTATTTACCTGTCAGTGGTCGTAATGTTATTGCTGATATGTATATATATATAACTATTGCTACATTCTTTAAAGTAATACACTTTAAAAAAAAAAAGTAATAATCCCTGATATAATGAATATTAAAATTAAACAATTGCTGAACGAACAAGGAGATATTTTTCCCAAATCGAACTAAATAAATCCATGTGTATACTATGGGAGCGACCAATTTAACTTCCTGACCCTTAGGATCTGCACAATTATTGCTGCCCAATAAAGTAAAACTGGGTGAGGGTAGATAATTTGTTGAAATGTAACATGAGAAAAAAAAATGCAGGCTCAGTAGGGCAGGGATGAAAGTATAACAGTAACCAATTCAATATGATGTTCATTCTGCACCCACTTTGGATGGAAAGTGTCTAATTTCTACGAAATTATTAATAAACTGGTGCAGACTTGCAAAAATATGGTTTTGCTCGTTTTATTGAAAGAAAAGGCATTTATAGGATATACATCACTATATGCTGCTCCTAGCTCTTACGCACTGATGGGTTTAATGTATTTATATATACACAAAAAAAAAACGGGGAAAAAATCATTAATTTCTATGGAACAATCTTTATGCTCTCTGGTATAATGACTTGATGGAAATAGGACAGAGATTATATTTCTGTAATCCTTCTACTTAATTCAGCCATTGTCTGCTTACATTATAAAGGTGTCTTTGGCCCTGTAGATTTTACAGTGCCTGTGTCTCTATAGTCCCTTCTATATAGTCAATGTATTAACCTAAATGCACTTCTGTGCTGTAAGGTCACTTGTAAATATATATAGTTTCCGGTGTGAGTAAGGCAAATGCGCAACAAATTAGGTAAGCACACAAACATACACTTAGAGTACAATTTGATTGAATAAAAAAGTGTATTGAAATCCAATACCAAATAATAGTCATGATGTTATAAAATAACAAAATAAAAAACGGGCTCACAATAAAAGGATACATTCTAAACACTACAGAAAAGCATTAAAAAAAATAGAACACATTTTCTGTACAGAAAGGAGTGGAAGAGAAATGGAGGGATGAAAGGACAATGTACAGGAGGATGTGTAAGGGTAAGGTGATGGATTCCATTTATACATCTACAAGGAAGGTACACGAGATGGAGGATGCCTTAATTATATGAAAGTGCTGGAGACCAGCTTGCTTAAAGAGAGACCCATCCAGCTACTGCATGAAGCCACAGATTGCTTGCCCTTGGAAGGCTTCCCCAAATCAAATGAAATGTAGACTTGTATGTTTTCAGCACACACAGTGCTATCTCATGTAATGGGCAGGACTGCAAATGGAATTTACATCTGCCCCAGGAGTCAATTTTGTCATGCCTTGTATAAGTCCAGAGCACGGTTTGTGGACGGAAACGTGGAGAGAAGGTTTAGATCAAAGTTTGGTGTGGGAGTAACACTGTTTAAAGTCTCACAGAGGCTGGAGAAAGACTTGCTGCTGACGGATGCCGTGTCACAGCCTGAGAACACTGCACAAAAAGCAACAATGGCTGGAACAGGAAAGTTCTTGTCAGATGCCTTGAAGCCCATGTGATGGAGCGTACAAACTGAACCACAGCTGTAAGCTGAAAGCCCGATAGCGGAAGAAAAGTATATATATTATAATAAAAACAAAATAAAAAAAACGGTGATACACAATATTCCTCCACTGATTACACAAAAATCCTCTTCTGTTTGATATAAACCCCCAAAAACTCTTACAAATCAGAGGACATTATAGCAATATACAGAATACCAGGGCCAAGGCCTTGGCAGTTGCTTCAGTGAACAGTCTGGTCTCCCAACACCCTCATCGGTTACGGTGTTTGGGGCACAGAGACCTGTGTTGGGAGTGTTTGTGCTGCCTCTGTTCATACAGTGTCAAGTTCGCCTCTGGGGGTGGGGGCATGTTCTCTCATGCGGTGGTAATGGCATTCAGATCCTTCATTAGCCCTTCAAGGTGAGCCATTTCCTTGCTTAGTTCATCTGGCTCATAACTCTGTAAGAAAACAATAAAACAAGTGAGGGGAAAGGGTAGAGACTAAATGTATTTGAAAGCCAGTCATCTACAGATAAAAAGGGAAAAACGCATAACTCAGTGACATAATACAACATCAAGAATGTGTGCACACAAATATTGGTTTTAGTGCCCAGGAAAATCATGGAGTCTTTGGTTAAATTTTATATCTTTTAAAGGTCTGCATAGATTAAGATGTAAAGCTTTCGGCACTTTAGAGGTATCTCCTTTAAATGACAAAATCATTATCCATCTGAAGTGACTTCTTTGGAAAGGTTAAGTGACTTAAGACATCTTTCTCTATGTTCAGCCAATAAAAATCAGCTTTGACTAAAGACTTTTGTGCTAATAAAGCTATCCATTGTTCTAATTTCTAAAAAATCATGTGATCATTTGGCCACAATCCTGCAGTTCCGTGCTGTAAATAAGGTGGATGAGCTGGCGGGGGCTGGAGTTCAACATCTGCAGCAGGCATATTTTTAACTTTGAAAATCTGCAGTTCAGATATTTGTTAAAGATGCACGACAAACATTTCTAAACATAAATAGGGAAGCGGAACACTTACGCTCTCTGAGCCGTCCAGCATCCTGCTGGTCTCTAGTGGTTCAGGGGCATTGGGCACAGTGACTTGCAGAGGGGGACGTACTCGACCCAGAGTCCCCAGAGAAGCAGTCTTCACTGAGAGCGCTGTTGGGGCTGAAATAAACACAAGAGTTTTGACTTGTACACGAAAAAACATCACTCACATCTGCTGAGATGAAATCGGATAGCACTCACCTTGTTGTGCCAGGAGAGGGGAACTGGGTAGTACAGGCTCATAGCCCGTTGAAGGGGCTGGAGCTGGAACAGCTGGCACGGCAAAGCTTTTAAGGGGGTGAGAAGGACGAATGTGTGCAGTGGGGACACTGGCAACTGAATCTTCATCCATTGACCCAGGCAAAAAACTTCCTCCCGGGGGATCTGGTTCCTCAGGTCCAGTCTGAGATGACGACGATGCTGCCACTACAGTGTCGCAACTGGGGGCGTGACGGACTGATTCTGCCGAGAGGATAATAAGATTGACTTAAAAGGCATTCTGGGTTGTGGTATACCCATCCCAGTGATATCTACATACATTAACAAGCCTCGGAATCAATTTACTCTTAAAGGTTGTGCAATGCCTCAAAAATCTAAGGCAGTGTACACGGTAAGGAACCTACTGCCTTGAACAAGAGCACCCCTCTCACCTGCAGCCTGCGGGGGGCCACCCAGCACGTGCAGCATGAACCCAGGCACTGAGCGAAAATGATGAGAGTTATCGAGGGAATGGATGGGATGAGCACTGACAACCGCTGAAACACAGAGACAGCAGGATAAGAGGACACAATGGGGAATGTAGAAAAGATCAAAGGGAGAAATAGGAAGGCAGAAGAAAAAAGGAGGAGGAGAGAACAGTGACAGGTGTAGTGTAAGGTTGCGATGGTAAAGCTGCTGAAGTGCAGTGAGAAATCAGTAAGTAGAAGGGAAGTAACACTGAATAAAGAATGAGGGGTAAGATGGACAGTGAAGGATGAAAGGGAGCATGGGACATTCAAAATAAGACACAAAATTGATGAAAATGGCAACTAAGCATGTATACAGTTACTCAGTTATCCGCCTCGTGGCAGAGAGATTTCTACTGACAATAAACACAACCCCCCCAACTCCTTTTAGATTTCTCCTTAGAATCACTGCTCTACTGCCCTGATGTAGCATCACACAATCACACCACCGCCAAATTCTGCAACACAGTAAAAGTTTGACATAATCCACTGCGCATGCTTATTAAAACCCTTTATTCTCAGTGCTCACGTTGTGGGGGTTGAGAGTCAAAAGGCATCATTATTTTCGGCCTCATTGCACGGCGTCCAACAAGCGAGGAAACAGAGTCCTCAGATTCCAGACCTGGAAACAGGAGATTTTTTTTTTTTATATCAATACAGAGACTTGATTGACACTATCTTCAAACACTGTTTTGTTTAAAAGAGGCATCATACACACTACAGGTGGTTAACAAACAACCAGCACCCCTACTCACTTCACAATATGCTTTCTATCATGTACTCACCACGGTACGAGTTGCTGTGCTGGTGGATGCTTCCTTCTGTAGTACTATCACCAGGGGTTATATCCTGAGGAGAACGAGGAAGGGGTGTATCTGTTAAAATTGGGTTGGTTTCCGGGGATTTATCAACTGGCTTCAGCTTTAGCCGCTCATGATGAATCCAAAGGTCTGGTGGTTTCACATCTTTTGAATTGCCTTTGTATTTATGAGATCCGTTTGCCGACTTACAAGCTGCTCTCTTCCTATTGACACAAAAAAACAAAAACAAATTATAAATATTAAACTGAATGACCAATGAGTTTGACAGGATTTTTTTTCTCACTTGGCTGGTCAGATACAGACCTCACCCGGCTCATCCCTGGGTGCCCTAATAACCTATTGCCAAACTAGGCAACCAAACAACATCTCACCAACCGAACAGGACATTTCTTCTACCACGTCCTTTAGTGAAGGAAAACCAAGATAATTGGAGGCCACACACGTATCTGGCATTCTGCCTACTATTTAAGGAAACCAAAATGAAATGTTTTGTGTTTAGATTGCTGAGAACTTTGAAATATGATTGAATTATTCTATGAATAAACAAAGCCTGAAATTAAGTTGCTAGGGTTTAATTTAGTTTACCAGGAGGGTGGTAGATTAAGTGGAACAAGCTCCCAGCAGAAATGGTAGAGGCTAATACAGTTAGGGAATTTAAACATGTATGGGATAGGCATATGGGTATCCTGAATCTAAGACAAAACCAACGACTGATTAAGGTCGGAATCTTACATCAGGAAAATCAGGCAGACTAGATGGACTGAATGGGTTCTTACCTGCCATCAAGTTCTAAGTTTCTAAGAAGATGAATTGAAATGTTAAAATCATTTTTCAATGGTAAAGATTAACAATGATCACAAGGTCACTGTAAAGAAAAATACCCATTAAGAAATTCCATTATAAAACACCACACCTACTTTTTGTTATGGGAACTGGAGCGGCGAGAACAGATAGCGGCAATGACCACAGCAACCAGGACGGTGATGACTCCAAGTGACACAATGATAGTTAGCAGCATGTTCTGATCCAGTGAGGTGGGACTGCCGTGGTGGCTGTTATTGCCTGTTGGTTGAGAACAGGAAGGTAGTTGGTTAATATAACAACCCTGTATCTATTATTTTAATGCAAAAAAAAAAAAAATGTTCCCTAGCACCCAAACCATTCCAAGACTTGCATATCCCAAGTTTACTTTAAAAGCGACAACTTGTACGATTTTTTTTTTTTTACCTCCAAGAGATGAGCCAGTGTTGGATCCAGAGTCTGAAGTGCGGACGCCTTTACCAGATGCTGAAAGAGACGGTAAAGTTATAAAACGTTCACAGATAATGAATGTGTGACCATAGAACAGTACACAATAATTCTAGTACCAAGTATGGCGTATGTTCAAAGTAAATATAACGCCCCCACCCAAAAAAATATTTTCCCCGAGAAAGATGGTGTCATTACCTTGGTTATTAGGCATGTAAGGTGACGACTCTGCAGGCATAAAAGCATATGAAATATATGGAGGTGGTGGTGAAAGGAGCAAAGTGTGGGGGGTGTTAGAGGGGTGTGAGCCATAGAAATAAGAGGGAAATGGAGGGGAGATAAGTTGGAGTAATGAAACGTGTAGGGAAGGAGATGTCAACACAAGACAAATAAAAGGAGAAAGCAGAATGTTTGTTAGAGAACAAGTATCAACCCCTAGTGCAACAAGATACATGTAGCAGGTACTGTTAAGAGTCTAATTACAACACTTTTTTTAAATGTGGGTTTAATATTTGCAAATTCACATAGCAAAGGAGCATAATTTGCTACTACAAACTGAAATGTTATCCAGACAATTTCACACGCTTGCCCTTGAGACAAATACCGAGTTGTTATAATAACATGGAAAGCATCACAAGTAAATGCCTCTAAATTATTTGTACTTTTTTTTTTGCTCACCTTTTGGGGTACGAAAGAGTACAGCTTCTGACATGGGGCCCATCCCTTTGGAGTTCCGTGCCTGGATCTTGAAATAGTATGGAGTGTCCAAGGTCAACTCTTGAATCTGATGAGTCAGACGGTTTCCTACCACAGGCTCTATTACCCAGTCATGGAGCTCTGCCTGGACATCGGTACTGTAGTATATAATGTAACCTGGAGGGCACATAAAGTGAGATCACAAACAAATGTACCTTGGGGATGAAAATTGACAATTAAGGAATTAAACAGATTATGGAAGTTACCCAACAGGCTACCCAATAAAACAAACGCAAATAGCGAGGGAAGATCAGGTAAGGTCCTAGTTCCCATCTCACCAGTTATTTTGCCGTTGGCCTCAGACGGAGGCTGCCAGTTCACAATTATGGTTCTTGGTTTTCCTTCTTTACTTACAACTGTTACATCCTTGGGAGGAGAGGAGGGAACTAAGGTGGCAATGAAAACAATTAGAATTTGCAATATCCTGACAGAAGAATATACTGATGAAAATATAGACAAAGTACTATGGGATTTTGGTATACCTGACTCAAGGGTGGTTCCATGGGCAGTCATGCTCCATGTGCTTGATCTGCGACCCTTGGTGACCATGACTGAGAACTCATACAGCGTGTTTGGTTTGAGGCCAGTAACCAGGTAACTCAACGTGGTGCTGTTTGCAAACTAGAAGAAGAGAATAAAAACCTATGTAACGTGAAGATTGTACCCTCATCGATAATTTCTTCACTAACTGTGCCTACTAGAATTCTCCCAGGTCACTGGATAAGTTTAACCATATAGCAATCGCAAACAAAGCACACTTTTGGAAAGAAAAACAATATATACTTCTTGTACCCAAATCTCCTTTGTAATCCTCTTCCTACGTCCACTCTATAGCCATTACACACCTTATACTTGGTGTTTGCAGGAATGTTGGTCTTCCACCGTGCAGTGTAGTATCTGGCATCTGTGATCTTCTGATTCTTGGGAAGGGAGTTATCCGCCCAGGTAAGACGCACCGTGTCACTGCTCAGAATAGATGCTTGGACCCCCACAGGGGGCAACATAGGACTGGGTTCTGGAACTGGGGTGTACGGGGCATGAACAATAACAACATCAACCTCGGAAGGGTCTATGTCACAATGTATGAAGGGGCAGGGGGAGCAGGAGTTATAAATAACGGGGACGTAATAAAAAAAGAAAAACACAGATTTGTCCAAAAGAAAGATGGCATAGAAACAGAAAATATGGTGAAAACCAAAAATAATGGGATACAAACAAGGAATGTTTGTATGCAAAATGATAAAAAGAAATGTAGTAAACCATTATAAATAGGTGTAGAAACAAGTTGAAATTTAAACCATAACAATTTGAAATAAAAATTGTGAAGATGGTTAATAATACAAGAAAAAGAGAAAGAGAAAAATATATTGTTAGTATCCACACTGACATCAGCAAAGACAGCGAAAGAAATTCAGCGTTTATAATAAAACACACGTATATCTCCCTTCCTGACCGTTTAATGCTATAAATCGTTGCCCTTCCACTGTATGGGAAATATTCTGGTATCGATTTACCTGTGTGCTGGCGAGTCACTGCACTCTCATACAGGGGTATTCCTTCCCCCACATTATTGAATGCTTTTAGGGAGATGACATAGTGCGAGCTGGGATCTGCAAAGAAAACACATGCTAAAGTTCTACATAGGAAAGAGATACAAAGAGTAACATTTTCGTTGAGTAGTAACCAAGCTATTCTGTTCCCTAGGGATGCCGCAACACAGCACTACATTTTACGTTTCAACAGCAGTGCCACCCCGTGGACACCAAGGTAATCCATACAAGTTTATTTATTTATTTTAAAGTGATTCTTAAGCAAATTTCAGAAATGTTATATAAGCACAGCAACAAAACAGACCAACCAGCACAAGAAAAACATTACATTTTAAGTAGTATACAGTGGATATAAAAACTCTACACACCCCTGTTTAAAACCACAAGAACCTGGCATTTTAAGAATGATGGCAGGTGTGTAATGACTTCTATTTAACATGAGCTTGGATGCGATTGGTTAATTCTGAACACAGCCCCAGTTATAAGAGGGTGTGCACACCAGGTTATTGTGCCCCCCCCCCTCAAAGATTTCTTCCATTCTAAACTACACTACTGTATTTAGCATTGTAATGTTCAAGAAAACATTTTTGCATGGGATCACCCCATTAAGGGAAGAGTCCATCCAAAAATAGAGAATCCAAAGCCCAATTTGGATTTAGCTTTTCATGTAATAAATGTCTTCAGTTGGGCATTTGGGTGGCATTACCTCTGAAGTCAAGAGCTTACACTAAACTACTTTGTGTATAATTTTTTTGAAGTTATAGCCACACTCCTACCACTGATTGGCTTGCTTAAGAAATCAGTTACTAAATTCAGCTGCCTTCATCAGGAAGCAAATGATACTTAAACCCATATTATGTCCATTCATGTGTACATATTTCATTATCTTTATCCTATCATGAAGTTTATTTGAGATGATCACGATACATGGATTAACACACTGTTAGAATACAAATTGTTTACCGAGATTTTCAATTGTGTAATAACGCTGTTTGTGGTCTACTCGCACAGTCTGAGCGTGAGGGCTGCCCAAGCCATAGCCAATTGAATAGCCACGGACCACTACTTGATGCATATTTTCTGGTGGTGTCCAGCTCACCACAATGCTTGTTACAAGTGGACGCACATGAAGAGAGCTTGGAACATCTGGAACACGAGACTCTGCAAATATAGGAATCCAAAAAGAAGGTTAGAAATACCAATAAAATGCCTCGAGTTCTGCAGGAAAATAAAAAACTCCCAATGCAACTAGTCAAAAGCATTAAAGAAATTGAAAACATCAGTAGGAATATGTTAACCAAATGAGTTAGCAAGGGAAATAGGTAAATCGGAAAAAGAAAATGAATACACATAAATTGTTTTTCACATACACATACATTTTAGCCTGCCATAACCACAATACAATCATTCACCAAATCACTGACATTTTAAGCAAGACTTCATATAAGCCTTACCATCTAAGTCATTCTCAAAAGTCTCTGCAGACATCCATTCAGTGGCAGGTCCACTCCCATTAACAGTCATGGCCGCCACTCGAAAGCTATATTCTGTGTCACGTTCCAGACCTGCGGATAACAATGGCACGAGAAAAGAGTCAGATGCATCCCACAGAGAAAAGAAAAAACAAAGGCAACACCACTTACCTGCGACAAGCTGTGACAGTTGAGTTTCAACCAGAATCTCACTGGTTTCACTCTTCCTGGTGGTCTTCCGGTAACGCACCTTGTATCCCACGATCTGTCCATTCTGAGTGCCTGGTGGAGGAGGTTGCCACTGCACCAAGATGCTCTGTGAATCAGTATATACATTAGTGACTAATTTGATTATCTATTAAAATGGTCCAATGTTCATCTACTGAGAGACAGGTGCTAGTGTGTTTAAGTCTAACGTGCATGTGAAAGACTGATGCATTGTATAAAGTACCTAATTCTGTATCGTGTTAGCAGATCTTTTAAGAACATTTGCTTTGCAACTTTTAAGTGATAACTGTTCGTAAAAAAACATCTGTCCAATGTTTTAAAAGAAATCAGATACTGGCATCTTAATGTAAACTGAAAAGTGCTTCTGTTGACTAGTCAATTGTGAAGATAAGTGAAAAATATGACCCATAGAAAATTTCCGGTACGTGGCTATCGCAAGGTTAAAAGAAACGTTAGATTTGATAGTTTAAACCTTTCCGGCCAGATATCAGTTATCAGATATCAACACAGCTTCGACCACTATATACCGAGATCTTACCTGAGAACTGCGCACCTCAAGTGTTAGGTTTTGAGGAGGAGCACTAGGCGCTGCCAAACACAAAGGAAATCATGGTTAGCTAATGTGTCAAGCAGTCAGTTAGGAGTAGACAACAAAGAGTGAAACACACCATCTGACAGGGTCCTGACTAAGATGTCCTGTGTCGATACTCCAGGCCCGTGCTTGTTATATGCCACAATGCGAAATGTATACTCTGTGTACTTTTTAAGTCCGCTCACGGTATACGAGTGGCCCCCCACATCAATATCCTGTAGAAGAGAACAAAGTGTACACCTGTTTACCAATCCCATCTGGGATCACATAACTGATTAAGTGTATTTGTAAATGGAAATATGCTATATATACAAAAGTATGTGGACACCTGACCACACCTATTTCAGCTTGTTGGACAACCCATTCCAAAACAATGGGCATCAACATGGAGTGGGCCCCACTTTGCAGCTATGACAGCCTCCACTTTTCTGAAGGCTTTCCAAACAATTTAGGAGTGTGTCTGTGGGAATTTTTGCCCATTCAGCCAAATGAGCATTTGTGATGTCAGGCACTGATGTTGGATGAGAAGCCTGGCTTGCCATCGGCGTTCCAATCCATCCAATGGGGTGAAGGTCACGGCTCCACACCAAATTCATCCATGTCTTTATAGACAGTGTGTTGCGCACACGGGTACAGTCATGTTGTAACAGGAAAAGGACCCAAACTGGTGCCACAAAAGTTGGAAGCATAAAGTTGTGTAAAATCTTTGTATAATGTAGCAGATCCATTACCCTTGACTGGAAGTTAAGAAGCCTAGCTCAAACCCTGACCATTAATCCACCTAACTATATAGCAGGCACTATACATTCCCTTAGGCAGCATCATCTTGGCATCCTCCAACTCAGATTTGTCCATCACACATTTTGATCACATGTTGATTCCAGAGGCAGTTTTAAACTCTGCCGTGAATTATGCTCTAGAAGACACTTTTTTTTTTTTTTTGCTCTTCACGTTTCAGCACTGGGCAACCCTGCTCTGTGAGTGTGCGTGGTTTACCACTTTCTGACTGACCTGTTACTTCTAGATGCCTCCATGTCTCACAAATAGCACTCACAGTGGACTGGGGCAGATATAGAAGGATAATTTCAAGATTTTTGTCAAAATCAATGAGTTCTTCAGTACAATTCAATCCACTGCCAATGTTTGTTTATGGTGATTGCTGCCTATGTGCTCAATTTTATACACCTGTTAGCTATGGATGTGATTGAAACACTTAAACTCAATAATTAAGAGGGGTGTCCACATACCTTTGCTTATATAGTGTACAATTGCAAACAGTTGACATTTTAACTACAGATGCCCAATTCAATTCATAACCATTTTATGGGGGATTATTACTTACTTGCTCGTCCCCTGCGCCTCTCTCCATGTAATATAGCTTGTAGTTCTGAATTTCTCCATTGCCAGATAAAGGTGTTTCCCAACTGACATCAACAGATGTGGGGGAGACTGATGTGGCACGGAGATTAGGGGCTGGGCCAGGAACTTGAACTAAAAGAAAAGAATATTGAAGAACCCATTATTAAGATGAAGTAGTAACACTCAAAAATTGTCATGAGGTTTGTAGAAGTCTGAACCGAAATAGAATTGAATATAAGGCATGGGCGTGAGAGTGGGTGAGGTGAGAAAGGGCTTATATACAGCAAGAGTTCTGTTTAAACATGATGAAAGAAGGGTCAGTACCACTTTTGCATTGACAGATTTAGTGGATGTGTCATTTGCGGATTGCTAACATAACCACCAAGAAAACCTAACATTTTTACACATCCCACAACTGTGGTCAATATGTGAATTCAAATACATAATGGGATATGGCAACCACCACTATTTTACTGCTCACCTTCGGGCTGTGTCTCCACCTTCAGAGGAGAGGAGCTTTCTCCAGGACCGTACTGATTTTGTGCCACCACCCGGAAGTAATATACGGTTTCAGGCAGTAGATTTTGGATGGTAACTTGCATCTCACCTGGATGGCTGGCATTCTCCACTCGCTCCCTAGGGGTGTGGAGGTTAAAATAGTAACGTAAATAAAGGGAATACAATCAGGAATGAAAGTGAACATCTCTTGTTGCACTGTAGTAACCTAGCAGAGGAAATATACCATGGGCATGCTAAGGATCCCAGGCACCCAAGCAGTTTCACATAACATGCACTACATGACTCTGCGGTAGTAGGGAGGAAACAGCAGGGCAGCTAGCACGGTGAGTGCAAGCTGCAGTCAAAATATAGGTCTCTCAGGTAAGAGGGAGGAAGGGACAACAGTATGGGCTGCATCTGTGACGTGTGTGTGTGTGTGTGTGTTAGTGTTATATACACACACTACACATACACCCAAACTATTGTGTTAGCGTGTGTTGGCTGTGTGACTTTATGGGGTTGAGTGTGTTACTGAAAAGTGTTGGTGTCTGCTACTGTATAGCATTAGAGCATGTGCGTATGTGTGTGTGTGTGTGTCTGTCAGTGTGTGTGTCTGTCAGTGTGTGTGTCTGTCAGTGTGTGTGTGTCTGTCAGTGTGTGTGTGTGTGTCTGTCAGTGTGTGTGTGTGTGTCTGTCAGTGTGTGTGTGTGTGTCTGTCAGTGTGTGTGTGTGTGTGTCTGTCAGTGTGTGTGTGTGTGTCTGTCAGTGTGTGTGTGTGTGTGTCTGTCAGTGTGTGTGTGTATGTCAGTGTGTGTGTGTCAGCTTATGGTGTTGGACTGTCCAGTATCAGCCTAGGGTTAGTATGTATGCATGTTACTGCACCCAAGTGTATGTTCATAAATGGCGTTAACATGAGTGTGTGTGGGCTGGTGTCAGTGTCAGCATGAGTGTGTGTCATCTTATGGTGTTGGACTGTTTGGCAGGAGCCTAGGGTTAGGGTGCGCGTGTGTTACTGCACTCAGGTGTATGTTCGTATATGGTGTTAGCATGAGCGTGTGTGGGGGTTGGTGTAATTACATGGTGTTGGACTGTCAGGCATCAGCCTAGGGGTTAGTATGTAGGCTCACTTGTGTGTTGTCTTGAACGTGATGATATTGCCTTTGACTAAGTATATGAGAAGTGGAATTTGTCATCTTTGATGAAGGTCTTACAGTATCACAGCTTCTAAACCAATTGATTTGTTTTATTTTCTAGAACCAAGAAGGGCCTTATGCTCCAAGTCAAAATCTAAATATAAAATGCCATAGAAGACGCCAAATTGCATCAAGGCAAACCCCCATGGACAAGATGAATGGACATGTCAGACAAAATGTTGTTGGCTAAGTAAACTTGCATGACACTTGTGGTAGTGTTTATAAACATCTACACACAGTGAAGAAAATATGATTTGTCAGACTTTCTGCTACCTGCTTACTAAAAACCTACCGAGAAGCATGTAACCTACCCTCCTAAGTACCCTCAACCAAATCCTAAAGACACCATTTTGTCTCCCTACCTTCAAGATCTCCACACCATCCTTACTGCAATAAGTTAACTCACCTCGCCAACGTGTTGATCTTATTGTCAAATTGTATATTGTTGATGTAATTCTAATTGGTCATTTTCACTCTCTGTTGTAATAGGGCTATTTATTGAATCTGCTGCTGCTTTATAAATAAATGTAATGCATGTAGAGAAGCAGTAACAGGTGATGGTGTCCTACAACCAAACCCAGGGCATAACATTTGAGTAGATTCTCCCACATAGTACTTTACATTCTACAGATTTAACCATAGCAGTTATATTGGACCAAACTGACAAGTCTCACCTGTTCATACCCTCTCTGCTGTAGTAGACATGGTAGGTGAGGTTCTCTCCATAAGCATCAGCCGGTACACGCCAAGTCAGCTTGATGAAACGCGTCGACACCAGAGAGGCCACTACATCCCGTGGGGATGATGGCCGTGGGCCTCCCGGTGTGGCAGCTACATGGTGAGCAGTAGCATGGGTCAGTGAGGAGACAGGAGAGGATGGGGTGGTAATACCTTGTCGAAGGTAGGTGGAGGAAGGAGGAGGAAGAAAAGCACGAGCACGTACAAACACAGAGCGAAAAACAAGAACAGAAAATAAACAAAACAAGCTGGGCACAGATGCCATGCAGAGGCAGCCTGTCCCTGAGATGAACACTACATGAGATCCATACCCAGGATACCTAAATTTAAGGCTAGAGAGGTGTGAAAAGTAGTATTTCTCATCATATAGTCCCATCTCAGACAGGTCTGGTTTGCCCACAAACATGCAAACATTTTCCCCCGTTTACCGCCAGAGGATGTACAGTGCATGACAACCGCTGGTCAGGAAACAAGTGAACTCCTTTCGTAAAGGATATAGCTATAATGGCACAGTCCATCCCTATGGGCCTTTGGCCTGCTAATGCAAAGTAACTGGTTTCTGGTAATTTATTCTGGAGAAATGCTTTACTGTGTTAATGGGTAGAGGCAGTGGGTGAGCAAGGCCAGATTCACCCGCAATACAAACAATTACTAAATGACTGGAAGTGGCTTGTATGTCTCCACTGGTTCACTCAGATATTGCTGGATCTAGAAAATTTAATGAAATACTCAGTTACTGTCAACAAGTGCCATTATTTACACTTCTTCTTTGCTGTGGAAGTTTGCACATTCTCAGAAAAACGAAATATGCCAACGTCCTTTAAAACTGTGGAAGCCTGAGATGTGCTCAAGTAGTCTAGAAGTTTTATGTTTATGTTTTCACAGGTTTGTGGAAATGCCTTAACACTATTATCTATAATATCCATAAAAGGTAAATAACTATAAAAATAAAGAAAAAAGTGGGGTTTCCATATTATTATTTTGGAGGGGGTTGAAAGACGCCCATATGGTGAGGGAGAACTGTGCCATTGCATTGTGTGTGTAAATACATGCAAAACAATAAATCACGGACTTGCACAGTAAATTAACACATCACGATGTAGGTGAGGGTGAGAGCTGCAAGATATGCATAGTGATATTTGCAAATCAAACTATTCCCTTAAATTATGGTGTGAAAAAATATTAGCCATTATCACACCTAGAACACGTTAATTCAGGATACCAACAATGCAAGTTAATTGTCATTTTAACAAATTACATGCATCCTACAGATTACTTTTAATTGGTCTAGACTATGACAGTGCTACAGGGCAGTATGGTATCCATTAAGTTGGTTTTCTTCTTTATTAAATAGGCTGCATTTATCGCTGTTAGGAAGCAACCAAGCAGAGAGAACTATGGGGCTTTGTTGACGCACATAGAAGAAAAGAAGGAAAGGGCTGGGAAGGAAAACACTTGGAACAAGTAAAGATCAATACACCGATAGCTGGAGTGATACTGTGCACTTAAAATTGAAGGGCAACTTTATCTGTCTACACAGGTTGGTGTAGAAAGAGCTAAATCAGTTCTCTGAGAACTAGCAACTAGTTTTTTCTAGTTTTAAAACAGGTCAGAGTATTTACACTTTGTGAACCTACAGAAAATCTCTGCTGCTGTGCGTGTTTCCAGGTTTAATAGATTGGTGCATGGGTAAGGCATGGGGATAGGTCTTTGCAGCTCTCTAGCATGGAGTTGTTAATGAATGAATATTCTGCAAGTAACACTTACCATGCTCTAAAATAATCAGTTGTGCTGCTGCTTGTACATTCCCCACCTCATTCTCAGCAATACATTGGTAGAATCCCTCATCTGAGCGCACCAAACCTAGAACTTGCAGGTTATGATCTCCCTGAGAAGAGAAAAAAAAAAGTTGACAGAGGAAGGAGACAGGAACACGAGAAGCAGTAACGCTGGTGGCATAGACCAAGTCATGGAAATCATATTGATCACATCCCATTGCACATTCTATTCCTCCTACAGTCAGTATAAAAACATTTCGCTGGATATCACTGTACCCGTTCTTACGGTGACTCTTTCCTCCCTCACTTGAACATGTACTGCTTCTTATCTCAGTCCACCTACCACACTGACCTTCTACGCCTAATCTGCTATGCTCAATCATGGTGTATTTGATACACTACTTTGGCTAAAATATACTCACTGAACTTGAATAAGACACCTTCCAGTATTTACTACTCAGCTCTGCACAGCTCTTACCACAATCTTGAAGTAATCACTAGGGATCACCATGTCTCCATTCTTCACCCATTTGATGGTGGGAGTGGGCTTCCCGCTTACTTCACATGTAAACACAATGTCCATAGACTCATAAGCATGAGTGTTTGAAGGCTTAACAAGGAAAACTGGAGGCACTGTAGGTAAGAAAAAGCTAATATCAGAATTTGAGATTATGAGCATATAACATGTATTACTAAACAAAGCTTGTTGCTTAGACTACACACATTACACTACAGAACTGATTAATGCATAGTACCATCTCCCATCTTCTGTAGCTACATTTATCCTTCCAACCTAGCGGCTTTGCTTTTTTGTCAACTTGTTTTTCATGTAACAAGGCAAAGAAGCCATTTGACAACACCTTGGGGACTGGACCTCTGTGCAGATGTCCAGGACCTCCCTGCATGCACACAGATGGTTCCCCACCACAGGCTGATCTTTCCAAACAGCTGTGCTCATGTGAACACATCCAGAGCACTGTGCAGGTGGGAATCATTTCTGTAAACGGGAATCGTCCCATTGTTTCCTTAAAAAAAAAAGTTTAAGGCTCAAATAGCTAACAGTTGCTGTTTTCTCTCCGTTGCGAAAAGCCGTTTATACACATCAAATTAATATTTTAAACATATTTCAAGTAGCTTCTATAAAAGATATACAGAAAAACCGATTCATTTTTTTTTTCACCACAAACATTCCAAAGAGTTTCAGCACCTCTAAATATAGTGAATCATTATGCTTTCATTGCAACATGAGACCAGCACCTTAGTGACTTTAAGAAATGAGAAATAGGCAGGGTAAGGGTGATACTGAAGTAGTCTATGTATATAAAAAGTGTGTTAAAATGTACTAAACATGAATTAAAATAACCAGAGAAAAGCAATGGCAAATCCCAATTAGCCTTAGTTAATTCGGAATTTTTTTTTTGTTTAAATCTTTGATTGGCGACAAGCAAAACACAGTAGGGCAGCGTACACAACGCAACAACAGCGTAACAAGTTCGCAATGAAAGTAACATACAGTGTTATGACACGCAGTACAGAGCCCTTCAGAAGACACACAGAGGATAAGCAAAGGAAGTCGACCGAGAGCGAAGCACCCGGTAACATAAGGCGAATAACCTCTGTGAAATGCAACAGTGAAGACGCGGAACCTTTTTGATTTTCAATACATGCCACAAGGGAATAGGAAGAGGGGAGGGGAGGAAAGGGCGAAGAGAAGAAAAGGAAAAAGGGGGCAGGGAGGGACAAGAGAATAAAGGAATAAAGAAAAAGAAAAAAGAAAGAAAAAAGAAAGAAAAAAAAAAAAAAGGGAGACCGGGTTGCCGCAGCCTGTGAGCCAAAGGTAGCGATCATAAACGAAGTAAAGGGGCGGACGGCCTGGTATCCGAGAAGGCGGAGAGCCACGGGTCCCAGATGCTGTCGAACTTATGGAGTTCATCCCTGGGTTTGGCCGTCATGAGCTCCATGGTGACAAGGTGCCAGATGTATGCCGTGATCTCGCCCTGAACCGGTGGTGGGCCCTTCCATCGCCTCGCCAGAGCGCGCTTAACCGCTGCACAGATACGGTGAATAAGACGCTGGGCAGCGGGAGTAAGCTGCGGGACAGGGGCGTCCATGGCGAGCAGCGCGATCTCAGGCGAGGGGACAATCGTGGCGGCCAGAGCCGTGGACAGCATGGTAAAATAGGTCGACCAGAGTGGGCGCACCAGGTCGCACGACCACCAGGCGTGAATATAGGAGCCTCTCTCTCCGCAACCTCGGAAACAGCTGGCCTCGCGGCTCCGGAGCATCTGTGACAGCTTCACCAGTGACATGTACCAGTGTGCGAGTACTTTATATGCTCGTTCTTTGGTGTCTGAGTTGATCGTGAGCTTGTGGATATTAGCAATTGCCGCGTCCCAGGAATCTTCCGGGAGCTCCCTCTGAAGTTCAGCATGCCACAGCGCGCAGTACGAAGGAGGGTGAGGGAAGGTGATGTCAATGAAGTGTGCATAGTGCGTCGAAATAGAGCCCTTGATCCTCCTGCCAGTGAGAAAACGTCTCTCAAAGACAGTGAGCGCAGAGACAGGACGCCCCTCGAGTAGCGAGCAAACAAAGTGGCGGACTTGTAGATAGCGAAACAGTTCGGCAGGCGGGATGCGCTTGGAATCCCGAAGCTCCTGGAAAGTTAGCATCTTGGTAGTCCTCACCACCGAGCCCAGCCTGCTGAGGCCCGCGGACCGCCACCATTGAAATCGGGAAACGTCGTTACCATCTGGAAATAGGGGATGGAGAAGCAGTGGGGTGAGCTGCGAGACAGAGCCCCTAAGGCGGAGTTTAAAGCGCCAGGTGCGCCACGTAGCCAGAGCTGCAGTGATAGTGGGCAAAGCAGGTGAACGTAGAGGCATGGGGGGATCCAACCAGAGAAGGAGCGGCAACCGGTGGCGTAAGACATAGCTATGCTCGATATCGACCCAGGGCAGAGTGTGAGCAGGGAAGGACCAAGCCTCCAATTGAGAGATCCTCGCCGCCACATAGTACAGGTAGAGGCGAGGCACAGCAAGGCCCCCTGCCAATTTGGATTTGTACATCGTGGCCCTGTTGATCCTGGCTCTTTTGTTGCTCCAAATGAAACGAAAGATACAAGACTGGAAATTCACAATATCGCCCTTGGCGACCGGAGTAGGAAGCGCCCGGAAAAGGTATAAAATGCGAGGGAGAATGTTCATTTTAACTGCATATATACGACCCAGCAATGAGATGTGGTAGCGGGACCATTGCGTCAATTCTCCGCGCAGAGCAGAAAGAAGCGGAGGAAAGTTTGACTGGTACAACGAGGCAAAGTCTCTAGGGAGGCGGATGCCTAGATACTTCAAATGCTTGAGATGCCAGGTAAACTTGAAGTTAGATGACAACAAACTCTTTAAAGGGTCATCCAAGTTGAGGTCCAGAGCCTCGCATTTGGCGTCGTTAACTTTGTACCCTGAGAGACGAGAGAACGTGCGGAGGGTATCGTAGAGATTCGGGAGCGAAACGAGGGGGTTGGTGAGGATGAGGAGAATGTCGTCTGCAAAGAGGCTCAGTTTGTATTGGGTGTCGAGGACGGCGATGCCCGTGATGTCGGGATGTTGCCTGATAGATGCGGCTAGGGGCTCGATGCACAAGGCAAACAGGAGCGGCGAGAGAGGACACCCCTGCCTCGTTCCGTTGCGAATGGCGATGGTCGTCGACTCACAACCCATCAAGGCGACAGTAGCAGACGGGTGACAGTAGAGAGCTCGGGTCCCCTGGATGAACCCTTCCCCAAGGCCAAATCGCCTCAAGACTGCCCACATGTAGGTCCAGTCGACCCTATCGAAGGCCTTCTCCACATCCAACGCCAACAACATGGAATCCTGTCGAGAGAGCCCAGCTGTTTCAATGAGGTCAACTGTGCGTCGGATATTCTCCGGGGCCTCCCTGCCCGGGATGAAACCCACTTGATCTGGGTGAATCAGCATAGGAATGATCGACCCCAGTCTGGTCGCCAGCAGCTTGGCATAGAGCTTGATGTCGGCATTGATGAGGGAGATGGGGCGATAACTGCTACAATTGGCTGGGTCTTTACCCTCCTTATGGATGACGATGATCTTGGCCCGCAACATCTCACCAGACGGGGGGGCCCCCCGACAGAAAACCATTGAAGAGCGGGAGCAGACTAGGTACAAGAAGCTACTGGAACTTTTTATAGTAGGACCCCGGAAGGCCATCTGGGCCCGGCGCTTTAGAGGGCTTTATAGAAGACAGGGCGGCCCGGACCTCCTCTTCGGTGAAAGGGCTACACAGCGAGTTGACATGCTGCTGAGGTAGAGATGGCAAAGGAAGAGAGTCGAGAAAGTGGAGCAGGTGATCGGGAGAGCGAGCATTCTCTGGGGCTTTGGTGCCATCATACAGGTCTTGATAGAATGAAGCAAATTGGTTGGCTATGTCCGTCGGATGAACCCAGGAGTGCTGTTTGGAGTCAACGATCCTGGAAATGTTCTGCGCTTTCCTCTGCGCCCTGAGACGCCTGGCTAGCATCGCGTCTGGTTTATTGGCCTTCTCGAAAAATGTGTGCTTGGTGGCATTGAGAGAGTGCAGGACCTGTTTGCTGAGGAGCAGGTTAATCTCACCCTTCAGTTGTATCATATCGTGGAAGACCTTGGCATCCAGCGTGCTCTTGTGGAGGGTTTCCAACACGGAGAGACGAGAGGTGAGAGAGTCCAAGGCTTCCCGATAAGAGTTTCTTGCACCGGGCCGCGATGCGCAGAAAGGAGCCCCTAATGAACGCCTTATGAGTTTGCCATACGAGCAGCGGGTCAGCCTCAGGTGTCTCATTGAAATGAAAGAACTCCTCTAGGTCTCTATCAATCTCACCCACCACCTGGGGATCAGTAAGAAGGAACTCATCGAGGCGCCACTGCCCCCGACCAGCTGGAGTATCCGTGAGGCGAAGGGTGCATTCCACCGCTCCATGGTCGGACCAGGTAATGGGGTGCAATGTTGCAGACCCCGCCGAGTTGGCCAAGGATTGGCCCAGAAAAACGTAATCTATCCTGGAGTAGGACTGGTGGGGATGGGAGTAGAAGGTGTAGTCCAGGGTTTTCGGATGGAGGAGCCTCCAGATGTCCACTAGGGCAGCGGTCTTCGCGAAGTCTTTAAGGTGCTTAGAGTTAGGTGAAGGGTGCAGCAAAGGCGAGGGGCCTCTGATGTCCAAAAGTGAGTCCCATAAGGTGTTGAAGTCAGTTAATTCGGAATTTTAACAAAGCAGTGATGAGGAATGTTAGCCTTCCACTTCAAATGCTATAGGTGCACTTATATTTTACAAAGCTCATGAATCCTCTCTGTAGCCTCTAAGGGATGCACAACTCCAGTCCTTGAAGGCCAAAATTTTAGGATACCCCAGCTTGAGTGAGGACATCTCAATGAAAAATTAATGGAACTACTTATTTTCAACCAAGGACACATGGAATTCATGGACTCTCTGCAGCCCAAGATCTGGAGTGGTGCAGCCACTCTTTGACACAACAGTTTGCATACTGCTAAAAATCTCACTGAAGGATTTGATTTCATTAAAATTTGAACAAAGGGCATTCAAAGAATATTTGTAACTATGTAAATAAACAGAAGCCATAGACTGGGAGAACCGGATGGAAGTTCTACAGAACTAGACACACGTGTTTCACAACACTGTTTATGGAATTTCCACCAATATATCACATAATCTGCGACCCTTCTGTACTGATTAAACAAGCGTGCAATGGCATTATGGCTTATTAGCCACAGGAGTATTTTCCTCACATCATGGAAACTTGGGCAAAACAAAAAAAGTTATGATAAAAATAAGAGTTGACGTGTTTGCATTAAAAAGGGATGTGGAAAATATAGAGTAGTGTGATAAGCAATTCTTTGTAGTTGCATTATAGGAAAGGTTTGTCAGGAAGTGATTGTATTTATATCTGTGATGAGCCACACGGGAAGTAGCCCATGTAAGTGCTACCGGATGGTATATTAGGTCAGAACAGCTTCACACCCTCGTGGTTGATGAGATACCCATTTAATGATTTACAGGTGAATCTAACACACCACAGGACAACATCCGCACGGAAGAGCCAAACAAAGGGAGTGACCAGAACACTTTGAATTTCCTTTTATCACCTAAAAGGAAATAAGTATTTTATGTGCAGCTTTTACGTATTTAATGTACAGCTCATTAAAGATAAACGTCTCCTCAAAAACAATGACTGAAATATCTGAAAAAGGGAACTGTCTGTACATGGAATATAGAATGTGAAAATAATCTCTGTAGTTTACACAAAATATGCTATTGTGGCCTTATTAATGTTTCTAAACTCTTTGGTGGAAAAACACAAGCATCAAATGTGTGCCACACACTGAATTCCATACTACATTTCTTTGCTACTTGTCCCTTGCCTGTGAGGTTACAGTAGTTCCTATTGGCATGGGCAACACTAATTCTCTGCTAACATGGAGTCAGCATAATTTTCCATTACTGAGAGAGTAGTCATTGGGCCTTGCTCTGGTTATTTCTTCCGGGATCAGAATAAAGTGCTATTATTGATTTATATGTTTATGCCTTGTTTAGTTACACATTTCCCATTAACAATGCCCTTAGAATGGCTTTCCCAGTCTTCATTCAGATAAGATACCTTGTAAGCTAAGTTCAGTGTGAGTCTGGATGGTTTGGTTCCCATTGTCGGCTGTACACGTGTAAATCCCAGCATCCTCCTCTGTGACATTGCTGATCTGCAAACTTCCCCCAGCAAGCAAGGCAAACCTATCAGAGCTTTAAAGGAAAGGCAATGTTAGCGACAAACAAGGGAAAAAGATGCCATATAACCATTACATGTGAAGAAGCAGCAAAGAGTTGTGAATGTATGTGAATGTGAATATGTGGTCACACCAAAATACCTAGCAAAGCTTGGATAGCCCATCTACAGGGTCCTATCAAGCCTTTATAACTATGGAGAGTCTGCTGAAGGCACATTAATGTAAGAACTATGGCTGATAATGAATCACAGATGCAGTTACAGGCTGCACCGATCAGGACACGCCGTCTTAAGTGGCTCAAAGGTCCAGCATACATGATACTGAGGGAAATGACAATATTGGCAGATATAGCCTCAGAAAACAGATGTCGCATATCAATCGTTATACCAGGAAGATGTGTTATAGAGCACAGCAATAGGTCATATGTTCCTCCATGCACTGCTTTCCAAACAGCAATATAAGAACTCCCCCTACCTGTTGCATTAGATGACTTGAGATTGGTTTCGCTTTAATGGTAGCACATACTGAAAGTTGGATCCACCACATACTCATCAGATAAAACCTAAATGAAATGACTCACTTCTCCAGAATTAGCTCCTCTTGGTTGTGGCTCCAATAAACAACAGGAGTGGGATATCCGGATACCACACAAGTTAGAAGTGCTGTTTGCCCGACAACTCTAGTCAGAGGTGATGGCTGCCTGAGAAACACCAACGGTCTATCTTCACCAGGGTCTGGAAATAGGAGGCAGATTACAGTTAATGACAGTTCTAGAAAAGGGCAGGCACATATTACCGAGAACGAAACCATTTGGAGTCACTGGTCACTACAGCAGTGAAATGTCTACAAAGTTCCTTGGTTAATAATGTCTCTTTTGTGTCATTCTTGCTCTACATCACTGTGCCTTCATGTGATATTTGGATTCAAAATGCTCATCCATTACACTGTTTATGTCTTACTGCAATGTTGCCGATATCTTCACAGAAGGGTAAAAAGCCTTGGAGTAGCTAACAATCTAGATACAGAAGAACAAAGTTGCAGTGAAAATCATTGTTTCATGAAAACCATTACTGTCTGAACAAAAAACGGAACTCTATGCTGAAAAAAAAAGGAATGGTAAGATAAAAAAAAATCCAAACACGAGTCTCATTTAGAAGTAGTCCTGGCAACTTTACATACAGATCAATATGTGTGTATATGTAACAGTCCAAGACCCAAAATACAGAGGAGTAGAAGTGGGTGAGGATGATCTTGTGTGGGCAGCAGTATAATAGAAGCAGGGAGGGGTGTAACATGGATTATGCTGTGACCACAATGTCTGCAGGAAAGATTGCACTCCCTGTACAAGATATAGAAAGTGGAATGCAATATACTTTTAGAGATAAAAGCCAGGGGGAGCTACAGGATTAAACTACCTTCAATCCAAGTAAGTAGAACTGCAAGAAGTTAAAGCAAAATGTGTTTTAATTCTTGCTAGAGGCCAGATATGACCACATCACTGAATGCTGGGCAACCACCTCTATCTCAAGCTTGCCATTCTCCTGCAGCAGCCATCCTGACTCCAGTCCCTGCACTAGCTGCTCTCAATCTCTCCCTGATGTTTTTCTTTATTCTGCATCCACCAGCATCATTTCACAATTACATTTATTTGCACCAAAACCCTGTGAAATATCCCAGTCTTTTGCACCAGACATCTTGGTATGTCTTTGTTCGGTTTCAGTCTAGGCAAAATCGTCATTATTTCAGCAATGTATTGTTGAATTTAGATTATAGCAGACAACTGGAAAGAAGCATTTACCAGATCACATCAATAATTAAAAATAGTTTTTGGAGCGACAGAATATGTAGATTTAAATACACACTTGACGCACATTACCTGAAAGAACTTTGAGCTCTGCCTCATCACTGTACTTCAGGGGGGCTCCGCTCCCAACAGCACAACGATATAACCCGGCATCACTCTCACTGGCATTGCTGATGACCAAACTGCCATTGAATAGGATTGCCACCCTGTTGTCCAACTCTCGCACCAATCGGTTCTGTTCCCACTGTACAAATGGTACCAACTCCGCACTCACATCGCAGCTCAGAGCAAGGCTATCCCCAACATACATGGAAGAGGCTTCCGGCTGGCTAGCGAACCTGGGAAGGCCTAGAAACCAGGAATAATGAGTAAGAGAACTGGCAATTAGTAACAGTATACAGTAACAAAGGTACACTCCTGGAATACTGTTGATAGAACACACTTGCTTTACGCATGTTTGAAATTGTTGGATTGAAAATCCCTTCATGCACTTGCATTACTGTTTTACCATGTGAAAATTAGTAAATTAGTTTTCACAGCAGCTACTTTTTACTAGTTATATGGACTGCAAAACCTTGATGAGGTGTTATAAGAGGCGACAGGATGGGAGAGAGTGATGGGGGTGGGAAAGGAGACGTACTGAGCTAGGATAAAGGATAAGCATGAGATTGGAGTTCCAATTTCATTTCACTAGACACTAGGAAGCTCCAACCCAGAGAGTGTCTGCTTAAAGTCTCTGGCACTGTTGAAATGCTTAATTAAATAACCTAACCATTTGAGCTTTGCAATATGCAGAGGCCAGCTAAGCCCTTGCTGCAGAAATAAATAGTGGCCTTTAATAATGCATAAGGGAACTTGGTGAGTTAGAACCATAGCTTCAAAGCAGGAGTTGCCTGGGGAGCTTGTTGAGATGAATAAATCCCAATGAGACACTCAACACCACCATAATAAGCCAAGCTCACTCAACTACAAACAGAAGGAGAAAGGTCTGATGACAAGCTTATGAACCAGCAATCTGAAAGCTGTAGCTGGCAAGGACTGACTAACTGGCCCCTAAAAACAAAGTGAAACAGTATGGCTACAAAAGAAAAGTATAGTGGGATGGAGTAATAGCGGTCAATGAAAAAATGTGAGAAAAACAGTGAGAAAAGCTGAGAATCTGTGTCAGACCAAAAGTCTATACAGCGTGGCAACAATTAGTCCATAAAGTCACACATTGCTGTGACGCTTCATTCACAAGGTCCTTATAGAACAATTAGTGACAGCGTTTTGTTAGAGATCAATACTTTGCTCATTAGGAGTCTAGTCAGCAATGCCAACTACATCCCTTTTGCTTCAAAAGAATCAATGACAATGCCACACTCTCCTAAACAGCTCAATTTAACTTGCTCACCCAGCTCTTCTTGTCAGGGCTGGTGAAAGTCTGGCTTGCTCCGCTAATCTTTCCGTGCCTGAAAACCATTTTGCTGCTGCACACTGTCGACCATCACCATAGGACAACGTGTATATACCATCATTATTAATGCTGCATGATACAGTAGCCACCAAAGTACACAGAGCTTTGCACTTCTCGTGGAATGAACTGGAAGTAAAATCAGGCAGGACCCTAAACACCTTGTCCCTAAATATGTCAGAAACTCAAACTCCTTCCCCATGTACGTCTTATATAATTTCTGGATGTCTCACCTGCAACCGAGAGTCGGGCTGTGCGGCTGACTATGCTACCCAGGCTGTCCACAGTGGCCACACACTGGTAGATGCCTTCATCTGGCTTGTTGTGCTTAGAATGCACCACACTTGTGATGAACAGGGATCCATCTGGGAGCAGACGGCGTCTGTCATCGGACACAAGGTTGAGAAATGTACCGTCCTTCTTCCACTCAATCTTCGGTGTTGGCTCTGCATGAACAGAGCAGTTCAGTATGGCAGGAGCCCCACGCAACGTTACAACGTCTGCTGGCTCTGTTAGGAAGTAGAATGGGGTGAAGGTTCTGAACCCTGAACCTGGAAGAGATTAGGGAAAAATGCAGTTAGTGCCAAAATCCATTGT
This sequence comes from Sceloporus occidentalis, assembly GCA_023333645.1. Lineage (NCBI taxonomy): Eukaryota > Metazoa > Chordata > Lepidosauria > Squamata > Phrynosomatidae > Sceloporus > Sceloporus occidentalis. Next base: position 348,365 of record JALMGF010000037.1, on the reverse strand, counting down.
ATACGCTGACAAGATTCTACCGTCCATTCCAACAGGGTAGGCAGGAACATCTGGCTTTCATATAAATAACTTGTTTCCCGTACTAAAGTGAAACATTTCTAGAATAAATATAATACAAATATTTACTTTGTAAAATAAAGAGAATCCGCCAAGTCATTTTTGTGAGCTTAAGTAAAGCATACACTTAACAAATGGAACGAAGAAAAAAAATGAACAGTTTCAAGGAATGAGCTTTTGACTTAATACCAGTTTATGAATACCATATATATTTTGTGATATATAGAGGGGATCACAGAACACATGGCACTTTGAGATTTCCTGCTTGATTACCTACCTTATTTAAAATGAAACATTGGTTTCATGTTCTACGTAATCAAACATGAAGTCTCCAGGTGTGAAAACGTTATTGCCCTGGTCTCCAGTAAACCCAAAGTAAAAGGTATGATTAGGGTCTTGTATTTGAAGACCTTGGTAAACAATCATGGCTGACTTAAGCCATCTGACAAGTGATACATTGAAGTTGTCAACACAAAGCGTTGCGAAAAACAGAATACATAAAACACCAACGTTCTATGGACAGAGAGTCAAAAGTGTAACTTCTTGGTCAAGACATTTATAACGTACCAAACATTGTCCAAAAACCTGCCAATAGATTCATAATCTAGTATAGTTTCAAAGTCACTGAATATGCAGTGTTCGAAAACAGGCTGATGTTGCTCATGGCACAATAAACATCTGTTCAACAAAGCAGGAACGGACAGATAACACTTAGCAGGCAGTGCAAACAACAGCACAGAGAAAGGATGGCAAGATGGCACAGCGCCAACGTATGCCTCACCATCACAAAGATCAGCTAATTCAGCAGTTCTCTTCTAACAAGTCTCCATAAGGGAAGACAGACTGTGTCCGTGTTCCCCGTTACACCCCAGCCCTACCTGCACCGCATTAAACATCGTGACAGCGGTTTGGGATGTCACACTGCCGTATGTCACATAAACAATTCTTATTAAATAGGACAAGCACAGGCAAAGTTTTCTTAAGCAACTAGCATTTGAGCAGGAAACAATCACCCAACAGGAAGAGCAGGGGATTAACCGATCTATCGCTAGAGAGATGCTCCCTTAAACCATACCAGTGACATACACAGATTGTAAAGAAGAGCAATCAATGAGCGCATCAAAACATTCATCTATATTCCTTTCCATGTGCGGAGTGGTAAGTTTCATAAACAGCACACAATGAGTTTATTATATTGTTTTTAAATATACAGTGGGGAAAGGGGGTTATTCATTGTGCCTACATGGTGTAACGCACCCCATGGGATTTTCTTTTATTACCCCGATGTTGTGCTGTTATTTGAATATCTTCTTTTGACACAGGAGTAGACTAAATATCTGCTCCGAACACAGACTGCACCAAGGCATTCACGCACACAATTATATCTACTATAGTGGTTTAGTGGGGCCATGCTGGCATTCTGTAAATCCACTGCGCACGTTAATACAAGAAAAGGTACTCGGAGATTCTGTGGTCACCAAGCTACTCATATTTATCCCATTGGCAAAAAATAATAATGAGTTTGCACTCAATAATCACAATAGACATCAGAGGCTGTTATATAGGGAATAATACATATCATCTGTAACGGTACGTGGGATTTGCACAGCAGAATTCATTCATGAGGTGACAAGAAGCAGCATCTTTCACGCTTCTGCGATGTTGCACAAAGCCACATGATAGACAGCCTGTAATTTAGTTGAGGAGCGCTTGGTTTCTACATTTGAAAAGATTCTTGTCCTGCAATGGCCGGTGAAAGTGTTGGCCTGCGCAGCGTATTTACTCAATTTAATAGTTTCTAAGACCAGTGGTGAAGATTTCCACTCCGTGGCCATGGCCGATGTCCACCATTTCTCTCACCACGATGAAAGCACATACTGCTTGATGCAGCTCAGTAAAGTTTAGTAACACTGGCTGGTTTGACTTTTCCATTAGCAGTATATAATTTGTATAAAGCGGGAAAGACAAAATGTTTGTATAACTATTAAGACAATCCTTTATGGTGTTCTAAAACGATACTGGTGCCTGATATTTTTCCAAAGTAAGATATTTTACTGTGGATCGTGGAATGAATAAAGATCCGCTGCATGTGGAAAGTATACAGGTTAAAATTGCCGAGAACAAATTCAAGGATTCCATTAGCACCTATATCCAAATCATCTTTGACCAAAGATTGCCCAAAGTCGCCGGAGATCCTAAGAGTTCCACCTGACATCTGGGAATTTTATACACAACGGTAGTTCGTCATCACCTTGTAGTTTTACACACGTGCAGATCACGTCTTAGCATCGTAGCAACTTGCCATAGTTTTTGACAGACATTCAGAGAACGGGATATTATCTATCAGAGGCTTCCTCAAGCAGCTACACACACCGTAGGTCTACATCTATTCTCACTATAGTGTCACACTCAAGGTTATTCTTACAGGGATCCCCAGACATGCAAGAATATGAACGTAGGTAGGCCAGTTAATGTATGGGCAGATCATTGGGAAAAGGAAACATCAGCATATTATATAAGGGTAAATGTATTAGTGGGGCCTGGCTGGACCGATTCCCTATGATAAACCATGCTGCCTCCCCATGTACAATGTGTCAGCACTGCCCACCATCCATCAGAGAGCTGTTGCATACCACCCCCCAGCACAACAACAGCACCCTTGCTACCAGCTACACACCACAAATCACACGCCCCCTGCTCAGACATGTGTCTAATAGAGGGGGGAGGGCAGTCAGGAGTCCCATGCCACATGTTTCCATGGATACCCAGAGCTCAGCAAGTTGCATTTCTAAGAAGCTGCAGGCAGAGTGTGGGTATGTGCTCTGGAGAAGAACGGGGGAGGGGATACAGCATCCAATGCAATAACTCTGTGCGAGGACGGGCACAGCTCTCGGCCATAGCGTCTGCATACAGAATAGCTCAGTGGATTAGAATTCACTACGCGCAGACCAGCAAAGCTTAACCTGATATAACCCAATGCGTATGCGATACATCACAAAACAATTGTACAGGGCTGCAGCCTATGTTGGTGCTTTATAAATGAAATAATAATGATGTATTCAACACTGGGACAAACCCCTATATAAATACCAAGTCCTGTGAAGACAGTGCCTGGTGGGATGACGTGACATTTGCATCTGTGGCTGGCAGGATCTATAATGGTGAGCTGGACAGAGGTCATCTCTTATACAACAGGTGTTATACCACGTCCACCAGGGCACTAGCAAACCTCAGTAAACGGTCACCAGGGCACCCAGGAAGCCTGTTCTGTAAGTGTACACGTAACACAGATACATGTGACATTCACGGCTGGGTATAAAACAGCACAACCTGCCAGGTCAAACATGGCGTGAACAAACCGGCATGGTATGCAAAATCACAGACACATTTGGAAAAGCGACACTTTGTTCTTGATTCCCAGTGGCAAACTATGAATCAATCGTGGCATCTGGGCACTTGTAGGGTTAAACCCCACTCTGCATGGAGTAGCGTAAGATACGAGCAACTGCTACGGCAGCAGCGAGTGTGATAAAAGAATCCTGCAGCATATGTGCAGCACCGGGGTGTTATATACTCGAGGGGCGAGTGCGTGTTTGGACATATGTAGATTCATATGCGCTAGAAAAAAAAAAAAAAAAAAAAAAAGACAGCAGCAAGAGTGCATTCTCTTATTCGTGTTCAAACTGTCATTCTGGTGAAAGAAAGCACCCTTCTAAAAATACAGGCTTCTTATTCTAAAGGTTCATTAGAAGCACAACCAGCAAGCCATCTAGTACTATACCCGGGTCTTCTCCTTCCGTACCATTATGGCTTATCATGTTAATCGTTTCGTCAAATTGTATACATGTTATTCTTTTTTACTGCCCCCGGTTTGTAATAGCGATACAGAACCTGCTTGTGTTCTAGAAATAAAGTGCGATGTAAAACTAGATTCACAGAACAGCACAGATGTGATTCTCCTGGCTGCTTAGCATTCGCTCGCACATCACACTCATCGCATGCAAGAAACGCATTCATCGGGTAAAGATGAGCATGTCGCCACTAGACAGCGGATACACACCAAACCGCACAATGACAAATATATATATATATATATATATATATATATATATATATATATATATATATAACCTATACACATACATACATACACACACATACATATACACACACACACGTTAGATCAAACCGTACATTGCGCTGCAGTAAGGTATTGGATAGCGTTAATTGTTCTTTCACAGATACATTGAGATGCCGATAATAGTTTGCAGACGTTTACGGCGCAGACTCATTTGGAAACTGAACAGCCCAGAGTATCTCTGACCTTTTACTGCAAAGTACGTAAGAAGGTCCACGGCTTCATGCTCCTGAGACAGGTCACTAATAGTGACGAGGTGAAAAATACTTGGTCAATCTGCCATATTGATTCCACCTAAGAGTCAAAGGATACAGGGGAAACGCAGACAAGATTGAATGGTTTTCTCAGCATCACATCGCAAACGGAAAATGAATGGTTTGTCGGCATTGCAGCGTGGGAGACTAAAGATCGCTGCAAAGAAAAAAGTGGCTAAAGCTGCTCCAGGCAAGCAAAAAAAAAACCAAAAAATTCAAGGGTAGCATCAGTCCGACATGCTCATTTTACTTGTGACAGTACAAGCGAGCTGAAACATATTTGACGTGCACCCTAGATGATGCCATAAGCAAACAATTACGATTTGTCTGTTCTCTACAGAGCTTGAAAAACACTTCAGAAAAGAATGTCAGTCGCATTTATAAGTAAACAGGATATATATAATTATATATATATATATATATATATATATATATCCTCCTTAACACTAACCAAAGTTTGCACCAGAGCTGGAGGAGCAAGTTTCATTTTTAATGAAGGTTCTTTTAAAGAAAATCTGAACTCAAATAACTGACATTCAGCATTATTTAGAGCTCTACAGTTTACGGTTACAACCAAAAGCAGAGACTCACTCAAGGCAGTGTTTGTGATTCACATATTGGGGGCGCTTTTTCATTCAGTTCTGATCTAATAGCGGAACAAAAACAAACCAATTGGCGCAAGAGATATTTCCATTTAATGATACCGTTTACTGCCATTCGGCTAACTAGACCTGAGCCGACGTTCAATAAATACATTATAGCCCAGCAAAGAAATTGCTTATAAAATGTAAATCTGGATTTCAGCCTTAAATTAACCTCTACTGTACCAGAAAGGGGAACATAAAATAAGCTTTGAAAAAGGGTAATTTTGGGCCTCTAGCTATTGGCATTGAAAGCGTTAACCGGCATGGCAGGAGGAAATCCATATGAAAACCTTCTGTACAAAACACAGAAAAGCCAGGGGGCTGGGCACATCGAAGAGGATACAAGATGATGAAGATGCTGTTTGTTTAAAGAACCGTTTTCCTTCTCTGCCTTTTCCATGGCAACCGTGCCATTAAAGAAATAGGACATTACTCAAACTGATGAACGAGATTCCACCCTGCCACAGAACAAACAGTATGGGCAGCGGAGGCTTTTAATTCACCAAGACTTCTATGTACATTGCCGGAGATATCGTGAAGTCCTTGGCTCCCCAAGAAACGCACGGTTGTTTGGCCAACAGCTATGGTGGGACACGGCCAGCCGGCAGGGAAGAACAGTCCAAACAAGTATTATTTTTAAGAAATATAACACTTTAAGTAAACTTATCTTAAAACTGATTTACTTAAAATAAGCAACTCACTTTTGAGTGCATTCTTCTATTGCTAAGAACAAAGTATAATAAAGCACAAGAGGAAAGTATACATCAAAAGAGAAAAAAATAAGACAAGATGCCATATTCCAAAACTAGAGGGTAAGGGGGTGGAAGATAAGTGGAACAGCCTTCCAGCAGAAGTGGTAGAGGTTAATAAAAGCCGTCACCAGCATCACACGTTTATTAAACGTCCGTGGACAACAAAATCAAGGAGGGCAACAGAACAAAAACACAAACTACAGAACATATAAAAACATGCATTTCACGTGAAATTCTACTTATCCCCAAGAATGTTGCCATCTCTTCGAGAAATGACCTTATTGTATTTCCTGGAATATCAGACTGACTTTTCAGAGGGGAAACACATATTTAATAGCATAAAAACCAGGATACAGAGGTTAGATCTCCCAAAGTCTCAAAGATATCAGTAAACAAAAATAAATTCTAACGCTCAATTTCACCCACAAAAGTTAAAGCTGAGTTTCCCTAGAGAAAATTACCCCTGGAACAATATGTGTATTAAGTATTAGGTAGTATTAGGTTTCAGTTTGCTTGATAGGATTCTTAGGCAAATGTATATCGATGTATAAATGTATATTGATGAGGCTTGTTAGAGATCCTGCTGCACTGCAGTACCAAATCGCCATTGTATTACGTAATTAAACAAAACAAAAAAAAACAGACTCATCAACACATTCCTCGGGGCTGCTAATTACACACATGAACTCTATGACTCTATGAAGTCATAAACGATTAATAAAACCAACAAACGACGGCTTGTTACGAGGCCCCCTTACAGTATCTTAGACAGTCGGCAATCAAGGAGTTAAGTGATTTTCCAATTCCTTTGCGACCTTTCCAGCCTACATTAAAAGGACGGAGGTCTCGTCTTTTTTTTTTTTTTTTAAAGCTGCTAACATTTGAAAAAGTAAAACATCCACATTGTTCCAGACGCTGGATTTACAGAGAGTACTTGTCTTGCACTTTAAAACATTAAATAAGCCTTAGCAACAGTGTACAGAATTTAAAAGCAATATGCACACCTCTGCAACACATGTGTTCAGGGGCTTCTGATTATTATTCATTCCCATTAAATATTTCTCTACGTTTGTTAATTTATTGTTTGGTGTTTTTTCTGGGTTGCTATAGTGAACTGAGTGGGAAAGAGGTAACAGAGAAAGGGATGCTCCCATTTCATAACTTTAAAAGGGATATTCTAGCCTTCACATGACAGTGAGTGGTCTAAGTTTAAATGTACACAGTGCCCCCTTTGCAAGTGCATGGGGGGGGGGGATTCTGCAGAGTCCACCCATATGCATTTACCATTTTCTGCCACTGATTGGCTGCTTCAAGCTTCCAATCAGTGTTGAGGATTGTCAAACAGAGAAGAAGGGATCTATCCTTCATTTTCCACCATTGCTTTTTTTAAAGAATACATATTGAAGTACTCCTAAAAGTACCTTAATATGGATTCTTCTTTGTGAGGCTCTTAGAGTCACTATATATTCCATTTAAACTGCATATCTCCAAACCGATTAAATTGATTTTAATTAAAAAAGCACAGGCTATACCTGGGTTCTGACAAACTAATTTATTTATGCCGTATATATGTTATGGTGACTGGTCTGCTTTAAATATATTGCTATATGCAGCACTACACTTGTTTATGCTCTGCTATGAAATCAGCACTTTATGGACAGCACAGACAAACAATAGACTATAATGGGTTAGCAATAAACAAACCCGGTGGGGATTTTACATGGTATTGTGCGTGGGCAACTGAAATACACAGCCTGTGAATGAGTATTGCCAGTCACGCAGACAGAACACATTATCAAGGTATGACCTGCTCTGACCCGGCGCAGTTCAAATAACACACAGCTCAGAAATAGGAATCCTATCCAAGCATCGTCACTCCACAGGGTCACAGGCATCCATCTGTCCCCCCTTCTACTTTTCAAAGGAACATCTCCAGAATGGGAAACAGATTGTATCGGATATATAAACCAGCTGACCCGGACAGAATACAAACATATAGGTTAAAAAAAAGTAATCCAAGTATTTAAATACTGCACATACAACTCAAGAGTTTCTAAAATATTTATCGTGAACATGCACCAAGGGTTAGAAGTGTAAGGAATACATCATGACACGCAAGCACCTTTATGTATATGGAAGTGTAATGTCATCAACTGTCACTGAAAACAAACCGGCCAACTTCAATACTTAAGTTACTCTGATCTAAATTCTGCATGTATATCGATCCCTTTTACACAAGGTTAATGATATGCTTTTGTTGCTTAAGCTTGTACCCCCCCAGATTTAAACTGCTGCTTTGGGAGAAGGAATTATTATTTGTTTTTCAATTGAGTTAGGCGCCAGTAGGCCAAGCAGCGTGTCAATGGAAGGACAACAGCCAGATCTGATTGGCTGATATCCCAGAGACTACTGTGTTAAAGCACAACATAAGATAATTGTAGGTTTTAGATTTTACTTACAACTGCAAAAGTTGATGTTACGCTCACAAATTTGTTGTGTGGGCAGCAGGGAGTTAGACTGGCTCCGTAAAACACAACTGGCGAGTATGGACTCTGAAGTTCTTTCACAGAGACGGAAAGGTCTATGTAGCACCAGCTTAAGGCACGACTTCATTCATTTATTAAAAACACCTATAGTCTGCGCTTTTGGTTTTGGAGACATTCCTAAATAACTAGCATTCATTGGAGAGCGCTACTAGATACCGTCTAGATACCGTCTAGAAAGCTGGGACGGTTCTTTAAAATATGGTTAACATTTAACAGATCCCAATTTTTCCAAGCATTCTATATGGGATATTTAATTTTAATTAAAAGGGGATTATATAATCCACAGATTTGGAGAAGACAAAATCAAGGTTGACTATACAAATTTGATCCATACAGTGTCACTGTGAAATCACCTGTGTGTATATTTTAAATATATATATATATACACATATATACATATACATATATATACCAGGGCTCGACAAATCCCAGGCGCCAGATCGCCATGGCGACTTAGAATTTTGTCCTGGCGCCTAGGAGTTTGTCAGCCTCTTACATCCACAGGAGTCTGGGCAGACAGCACAGCCACTCAGAGCCCGCCCCCGAGCCTGAGATCACTCCCACGGAGTGATCCCGTAGGCTGAAACTGCGATTGCAGGAAAACCTGCAATAGTGTTTTCAGCTGCCACAGGCAGCTTCAGGAAAGGGGGTTCAGTGTTGATTGACACAACATCCCCCTGCTGCCTGATCGCTCCATGAGAGCGATAGGGCAGCGTTAACCCCTTCAATTCCACGATTGTGTATAACACATTCGTGGCATTGCAGGGATTAACATTTAAACATTATTAAAAAATAATAAAACAAAAAAACAGCACTGACCTGAAAGTCCAGGGTGCTTCCAGGTCAAATGCTGTGAGTTTAGTAAGTGGGCTGATGATGATCAGATCACTCCTAACCAACTGTTAGTTTAAAAAAAAATCCTGGCTCCTAACTTTTTTAGCTGGCGCCTAGATTCACAACAAATTTGTCAAGCCCTGATATATACACACACATATACACACACACATACATATGTATATACCTTTACTCAATGCCAGCACATGGTCTAATATGAGCATTTTGTAACTTCTCACATATCCATTCAGCAATCACACCAGTGGGTTACATATGTATGCAAACACAAAACAGTCGTATTGGCTGTTTAAATCAACCAAAGCACTGCATCTATACATCTGCTACAAAATTGGCCATCAATAGGAGACAATTTAAAAGACAGATTTACTCATGGCACATTATTTCATATATTAGAAAACACAGATTACACACGCATCAATGTAAAGAAAACATGTGTTTTTTCTCTTCTATGTCTTCCCCATAAAGAGAGTGACAGAACTCTTATACATCTAAAAGGCTGCGCTGAAACGGTAAAAGCGGAAGCCCAGAATCCATCCTTGCTGTGGGCAATGATTTATATAAAAGGGCATGAAATCTCAACTGTTTGTCCTGTAATTAGACACTAAACATTGGGAGATTTCGGCAATCCTAAGAGGCCAGCATATATCCTGAAGGCTCACAAAACGTAAGGAAAGTTTCCTGAAGGCCTCTTAATGCTGCTCTTGATTGCTCTTAATTAACGGCACGGCGCTCCTCAGCCTCCCCAATCCCCAGGAGGAATCACAACGCACCGCAAAATCTAGCGGAAGATACAGCGTTAGGCTTATTCTTTTCTGCAATTATTTATGTTCCAACAGGCAACATTTATTTTATGTCTTCGTTATAAATTACAAAAAAATCTAACATACTCCCGTGTTCTTATCTTTTTAACGACCCATTCATCTGTACGCAAATTACTTTTCCTGTAGAAACACGGAAATTGAGAGCAGACAAGAACCATTGTCCATCTCATCTATTATTCCTCCTGTAAACAATCAACCCTTAATAATTTCTTCCTCTTATGCTCAGGATAGCAGTGTGCCTGTCTCATGAACCTTTAAAATCTTTTAATGTATTAATACCAGACAGGAGGCTGTTCCACTTGATCCTCTACTTTTATACTATGGCCTCTTGTCCTAACATTGGTCCTCTGAAATATACCCCCCCCCCCCCCCCCCGGGTCTCAAGTTTCCAAGACACTTCATGGTTCCTCAAGTGAGGTCAAGAAAAGAAATCAGCATTGTTCCTTACAATCTGTTACCCCCCCCCCACCCCCATAGAGTATTTATAGGATACTTTCCCAAGTCATAACCAAAACCTGAAACATGTCGCAGCCAAATACTACCCCCTCAGATTCCTACTTTTCATATAAACTGAGATTATTCTTCATTGCCATACGGGGTAGTCATGTAGGGGGCAAAACGGTTTTGTTTGTGCAATTAAATGCTGTACTGTTTGAGCACATTAACTCAGTGATGAAAAAAAGAATAGGACATATACTTAAGAATATAATCACACATGGTTCCCCTATTATAAAGACCACTACCTGGTCACAGTACAGTTTGGCCTCTGTGTGACAGCTCTGCTAAAGAAAAAAAACAAATAATAAAACTATAGACAAGAATACATTAGACAAGGGAACTTTTCAAGATTAGATCCTATTATCTCGGAAAAGATGTATGCAGGGAGGGGAAATATTGTTTATTTCTGGCACCAGAAAAAATAACCTTCTGCTACAGGAAGGGGCATAGACATTTATTCTGAGAGCAGAAGAGAGTGCCAACGAAAGAACAGGATGGAGAGTAGGAGGAGGAGGAGAGGAGCAGACGCAGAGGATTAATAATTCATGACAGCTATGTGCTCCATGTCCGAGGCCATGCTTGTGGAAGTGATATTTATGAAGTCCCTGTGGATGTTTCTCGAGAAGTTAAAGGATGGCAGAGTGCAGCAAGAGCAGGCGGTGAGAACACGCAGTCGAGGTACATGGCTCATGTGTGCCACAAAGCGAAGAGAAAAGCAAGTAGATCACGCATAATAAAAGCACCAATATGAAGACGACGGATTATCCCTACAAAACTCCCAGCAATCACCAGAGGAAATGTCTATACACACACAGATACAAATTATAGATTCAAACCTTTTGTGACCTTACTGAACCGTTTCTTCCTTGTGCAGAAGAAACGTAACAGAAGCACCGGCAGCAGATGCCAGCACTATTTAAAGTACCGCTACTAGTGCATGTGTCATAAAGACAGACAGCAGAATTGGCCTAATCCATGTAGTACGGCAACGCTTTCCATTCCCCGTCCTTAAGGGCTTCTAACAAGCCAGGTTTTCAGGCTATTTCTCTTTTAGAACAGATGGCTTCATCAGTATCTCTGTCATAATGACTAACTCATATGTTTCCAGAAGTGCGATTTTTAAAGAGCAAGTCCTACCATAAAAATATTCCATATATTGCTTTCCATACAGACAGGGATCTGTAAATCCCATTTTACTTTGGGTGCTTAAAGAATTGCATGACGCAGTCAAATAAACGGCTACCTTCTGGAATCCCTAAATAAAATGAGCCATCTAAATCAAACAAAGAGTCTGGTCAGTTTAGTGTTCTCACTCCATTGCCGACAGTGACCGGATTTCTGATGGCGATCGTTTCCAAAGATTGTGATTTCTGTTTTTCCTATCAGTGTAATTGTCGAGATCTGCGGCAAAAGGTGTCCGATCGTACATAACACTTTTACAGAAGTTAACTTTTTTTTCTCACCCCACCACTCCAAAGAACACCAGTGTCAAGGTGTTGCCAGCAGGAACGGACTGGGGATAAAACTGGCCCTAGTTCTTTCAAGTCAGTGGCCAAATAATACCATGCATGCAGCTGCCCACGGTATACACATCACCCAACTAGACTATTACGGCAACAGGTTGCATGTATCCATTGGGCACATTTGTTTTATAGACCCACCTTACCAATATTACTAATAAAGCTGGATTTCCTGGGCGATATTTACTTTTACAGGGTATTAATATATTTAAGCAGAGCTGAGCTTGGTGGGAAACGGATTAAAACTTGCATAAACTAACTGGCTGAGAAGTATTACCAGGGTGACTTCAAAACAGCAGAAAACATTTAAAGCACAACATGAGCTCTTATATTAGACATGGTTACAGAGAACATATGGAGCCTTTTAGGATGGTTTTGGCAGACAAGTAAGTTTGTTCTGTAGCAATCCTGTATCCAGCCGTGTAACGTCTACTTCTGGTATCTCAGGACCCGCTCTGACCTCCTGGACATCACTAACCACAGCACACTTCATTTCCCAGAGAACGACTGCTACGTTCCAGCAAGGATGGGATGTCGGCTGAACGGAGAGAGGTCAGTACCCTACTTAGGATTCATTAAATGCCATTTATAACGGTTTCATGAGAAGATAATTAAGAGAAAGGAAGTGACTTTTCCAAACATGACACAGCTGTAATAAAGAGTCATAATTTGTGTTACAGGAGGACAAATTAATTGATATTGCAGTGTCAGGGAAATGTTTGTATACACGACGCACAGCATGCTTTTCCCCTGCAAACTGTTTGTTTTTGTTTTTGATGAAAACACAATTAACAAAACATTACAATGCAGGAGAAAAGACTAACTGTGCTGATGTTGCTAGACTGACCTTCGTGCAGCCTACAAAATTAGAGAGCGTGCCATGGAAAGCCATTGCCCATACCTGATGTAATTCACAAATACATTACGTTTCACATATGTCCTGTGTGATCCAAAACATATGAAGACATCAAAGAATAAAGGTCTAAAGTACAGAACTTGTTAGACTGTAATAAAAAAGTTAGTGAGATGAACCCAGAAACTGAAAACTTAGTTACATATGATAGAAATAATAGCAAGGTTATTTAAAAAAGATTTTCGCAGCTTAATGCTATGCTTTCAGCACAATCAAATTAGTGACATCACAACCACCCACTGCTTGAAACACTTCACAATATGAAAAAAAATGATTCCAAGAAAAAAAAGCAGCTACAGACATAATTTTATGCAAATTGCTTCTTGTACGAAACAGAACACTAAATTACTCTAATTAAGGCTGCTTCTGAAGGTAAAAATTATTCTTACTCTTATGATGACATATTCCGTTTAAGTGGCAGGCTAAACGGGAGTATTGTTTCGCAGTCTTTTTTACTTCTATAAACTGCCCTTTACAGAAATCAAAGTTTGTTAATTGGCACAGATCTGCTTAATGCTTGCAATTTTCTATTATGAAATTCTGCTACTTGCCGCACCATGGTAAACAATCGATGGGTCAAAAGTTTTCTACAGCTGCATAGAATAAAATATCATCTAACTCTTCTTGGCAAGTGTGATTTTTGTTTGATTTAAAATAAGTCAGTCCATGTATGTGATGGAACGTAAAGCAATACATCACACAAAGGGGTAATGATATTGAAGTTACTCCATTTAATTTACCTGAAACACAACAAAAAAAATGAACTAAAAACTAATTCATAGAGACGTCACAAGTGCACGACAAGATTTGTCAGGAATTCGCTTTTGAGCTAAACTGAATACCTAAGATTTATGGACGTCTCTCTTGGATGCCAGTCACTTTTGTGTCGTGTTTAAAAAGCTGTCTGGGTTTCGTGCCAAATAAAGCGAGACAAAACTATATAAGAAGCGTGTCACTTTCCGTTCACAGATCTCCGTACGCATGACTGCGCGGTTAAGGAAAATTGTTGCAATACGAAATACATCAACATCATTTCTACTCTACATATATGATCCTTGATGGAAGAAGTGACCGGTAGCAAGAAGGAGATCCCTGCAAAGGATTTCAAAAACTTTCACTCAGATGTGTAGTAACACAAACGAGAACACTGGATTGTACACTATGTTATATACGTAAGTAGACGCTACCACCATATACCACTCCGTTCACATGGGTTTATGTGCCGCGCTTCCAGGAACAATAACAACATTTATACAAATGCTGGCCTGAAGCACTTAAGATCAATCACCTCTGCAATTTACTCATTAATGAATCAACAGTTTGTAATAAGTTCAACATCTGTCACAGTCGGGATATATTGACAAGAGCGGGTTTCTGTGAAAATAAAAAATCATCGTCCTTTAATCTTGCTTGGATGGGCATATGCAATTTAAAATAAAGCCCCACTCTTTGCGTTTGAAGGAGGAATGGTAATTTCAACCTTTACACCAAGTCAAGGAGATAATGATGATGAACAGCGCAAGCACAGGGAGTCTACCAGGAGCCTGCGCCTTTAAGCTATCACACTCATCCTGAACTTTGAAATACATGGAGCTTAACTGTGGCTAAAATGTCTTTTTTGAAACAAGACCTTCAACAATATAGGAAAGCGTTCTCTAAATATTCAGATGCTTTCCATTGATCAGATTGCCACGTGGAACCCTTGTAAACGAATAAAAACCGTAACCAAATAATATGTCACAACCACGGAGACAATATCGGCTGGCGAAACCTTAAGTGAATCTCACTAAGCCCTTTTCGATCATGGCCATGTACGAACAATTAACACTATGAATAACATTTAAATTATAATATCCTCTATACTGGAATAAATCTACCGTCCAAATTGAAATCACTGTGTTTGATGAGCACATCTTCAGTACATATTTTGATTACCACTATTATAATCCCATTCATTCAGTCTGCCCAGGCTTAGCTAGAATTATTGAAGGGTGATTTTAAAAACAAATTATTAATTAGGTCACAGATGACTCGTACATGACTTGGGAGGCTAATCATACGGAGCTGGAACACTGGTATAGAAAGCTAGTACTGGCCCCAGAGGACCAGCGTCCCAAAACTTTGGGGCTATGCTGATCAGAAAACGAGACCCCGTCTAATTGAGTGTGTCTATCTTTTAAGTAAAGAATTTATCTGTAACTGAATTTGGTTAGTGTCTTGTGGGAACAATAGTAGTAATAATAATAATTTATAATGTATTATTATACAATATGCCTGCAGAGATCACCCCAAAGTCTTATTAATCTGCACATTACTTACAATGAGCTAAAATCATACTGAAACAGCAGGTGTTTGACTATACCCTTGGCAAATGGTTACTAGGGGTTGGACCAGAAAGAGAACTTCTGGAGCCTGAATAATAATAATAAAAAGCCATGTGCAAAATTCTGGCCCAAGCTCCCCACAACCAGCATACTCAACCAGACGCTCGGCTCTGACTTTCACTGACCCTTAAATCTTCCTCGCTCTGCATGTGCAGCATAATTCATTTGATACAGATTGGAGAGACACAGGACACTACTTATATATTATATATTGTATTATATGCTTCACGTTGCTAAGCCGATTTAAATTCGGACCTGAAATGAGATAAATTAATCCCGTCTCCAACAATGAGGAATAAAAATGAGATTTATGTTCCACCGGGACATTGCCATATACCCGGACAAAATAAGTGCTGGTTTGTAATCACTGTAATGATTCCAGACTGAGTGTCTTATTAGACCTTGTTCTTACAGCCCTGGCAGAACATGAGGGGAAAAAAAAGATAATCTGGTTATTCTGCTGCGGTTTTACAAACCATGAAAAACTTAATGAACTAAAAAAGCTGATTTGGGTATCTAATTTGAATACCTTTCAATATAAGGAAAGAAATCCTCCGGTATACAAATAAATGTGATTTAGGTTACAATAATGTTAATTCAGGCCTTTAGGCAGAACGTATCTTTTCTAATAAGAGAGAGATGTGCCGCCGCAGTTATAAAACATTATTAGGATAAAACGCAACAATGTAGTGCAGATCATTTTGAATCAATGAAAACACAAGATTTATTGTGCCAGTTAAATCACAAGAGCATTGTGCCTAACACTTTAACGCAACCCTTAACATCTTCCGCAGACACACAATAGAAAAACACCACATTCCATGTTTTACGTTATAATCCCCATTGCCTGTAGAGTAAGACTGGCATTAGTTCAAAATGGCGCACACAACTTGTAAACACTTAAAAGGCAGAAAAACCGTCATACAGGAAATATTTGCAAATATGTTGGTATATATATTTGAGATATACAGAGTTGCAACTATTTAAGAAAATAAGCATAAGATTGCACATTAAGTAATGCGAGGAAGAGGTGATCAGACATTGACGTTGATCAGTAGTTCCGGCTTGGTAAGGTAAGGAAAGCCCGACTTGTAAGCTTACAATTGATGTAATAATCTTAAAGTAATAACGCGACACTTCCAACTTAGTATGTATATTCCTGTTTGCATTAGCACAGACAATTATCTCGTTTGTCATCAGCCGCAGTAAAGCAGTATTCCCTTGCGCACAACTTCAGAAAAGAAGGAAGAGGGTGTAGGTGCAAGTGAACGGGTGTCCCACCCCAGGTGGATCTTTGGATTTATGAGGGTGTAATTCCGCTCCAAAGCACTGCAGACCATATGATGACAGATTTATTAGCAGGCGATCACGCCCTTGGGTGGATGAGTTGCATACAGAATAATAATATCATTAAAAGAGCATGTTTACGGTTTGACAGCCCCACTAAATAAGGAAGCACATTTAAAGTACTCTGCATTCTACAAAAAGAAAAGAGTAAATGTCTACCTCACTTGAGGTAGACATTTCCCATTGAAATCACAGATAGACTGAGTAGATCACCGAGCTGGCACTGGAGCTTCCTAGCAATGAGTACATTACATGCAAGGAGATCTGTAAAGCCAAACATCACCTGCATGGCAAATAGCCGGGGTTTAAAGGGGCAAATTCATAAGGGGGGGGGGGATTCTTCACACACAATGGAAATTTAAATGGACCACTCGCCTATCAGATGCATTTAAGTGAACGGGGAAAGGGCTTTCCTGTATTCTGCTTTAGGATTGCACCATGCTACGTGCGCCATCATGAGAAGACCACATAGCCAAAGCTTGGTGCTACAACATTTACTGGACTTTTACAAAGATTCCATCGATCAGATAAGAGCCTTTTGCCGCTTTGGTATTTAGCCAGAACCATCTATGTTATCATGGCCAAGCTGCTAAGAACGCTCAGTCCTAAATTGCCATTTAAAGCCATTGTTTCTCCTCTGGTTTCTTGCATCCAAATAAAGACCCAGCACATTAAAGTCTTAATAATCTGAACTTCAAATAAACGATTTGCATAGTTTGTGGATAAGGAAAGCTGGGGATTTTATACAAAGAATATGTTTAATTACTTGCTGATTAAGTGAGTGCGTAAGTGAATGGGAAGCTTAGAAAACCCGCTATTAAATAAGCCCCCTTTGGCACAGCAACCAGTCCTTGTTTAATGAGATCTAATGAGATAGGTATAACTAATAAGACTCATTATCAGGTGCTCCCTCCTGATCAGAGCCTTGTTCACACTTCAACATGAATGGCAGAAGAAGAACAGAAGAAACACTCCTTGAAAGCATTAAGCTTAAATTCTAAATTGACTTTAATCAGGAGACTGAACTCTGGTACATGATACACGGTTTTATTATTGTTTAAGTAACTCCATGCCCCTGAAGGTCGATATATATCACAAAATTCAACAATACATTTTTTAACTGTTGGAAACTAGCTCAAGTGCGGCCACAAGGTACAGACAGAGACGGCCACTGCAAAAACAGTCTGTTAAGAACTCTCTGTACAGTGTATGGGTGTGAGAATGTGCGTGCGTGCGCGCGTATGACTGTTTAAGTATGTGTTCATTTAAATGTTATGAACAAGGCCAATATTTAAAAAAAAAACAAAACAAAAAAAAAAAAACTTAAGATGCATTGTTGAAGCACAAGACAGTGATTTTCAATCAAATAGATGACCGCTGCAAGAGCTTTATAACATACTGTACATCAAGCGGGCAATTTTTATCCAAGAAATGCATTTTTTCTGCCTGTGCTTTTCAAAAATATATTAAAAAACATACACAAATATCAATTTATCTGTCTAGCAAATCTAATAAATTGCCAGCGTGTTATAGGAAACCGTAGATATAAAATAAATTTTACTCAAACCTAAAATAGTGAAACTATTTGCTCTCTGCGCCGTTTCTCACAATTATCTTGAGATATGCTCAGTCAGTTTCAGGTTTAATTTCTCGCTTCGTCACATAATTTAAAACCTTATTAATAAGCATCCTCTCTGGAGGACACAAACACACATTTTAAGAACTGTAGGCTTGATGTGATGTCCATTCAGATTAAACACAGGCCTGCTAGGTAGACAGATGTATTAACCGAACCCCATAACACTGGGTGAATAACAAACTATTGGGAAAATAAGAATATTTTTTTTTTATAATTCTTTTTTAATTTTATTTTATCCCCTAGAGTTCCATATATTTGAGACACACAAATAATAATATATAATCTATATTTATTTATATATTTATTTCTGGCTCATTTGTGGGTAATCTTCACTAGCAGAACATTATTATTGCAAGTAAATGTAGAATAAAAAAAGGCACTTAAATAGATGCAGAAAAAAATGAGTGGCGCAAACAAAAGGTACGCAAACTAATGGAGGTTTAGAAGGTTTTCATCCAGTAACCACTTCATTCTTATCTTTTCTCACATATAAACCACTTCTCACACACGGTAACCAAATATTTTTCAATGATTTCCTGCTCATTTCACTATTGTTTCCGCACAGGA
Organism: Sceloporus occidentalis; assembly: GCA_023333645.1. Lineage (NCBI taxonomy): Eukaryota > Metazoa > Chordata > Lepidosauria > Squamata > Phrynosomatidae > Sceloporus > Sceloporus occidentalis. Next base: position 329,430 of record JALMGF010000037.1, on the reverse strand, counting down.
AAACCACTCAGCCTGTGAAGTGGGTGGAGGGTGCACAGAGCACAGTCTATCAGAACAAGCGTTGGATTCAGTGTAACACACACACGGTGTACACCACCAAGGATTGCAAAGTCTAACAGCCTATTGAACACAACTGCTCTCAGATGAATGGGTTTTGGAGGAACGCCTTACGGAGGGAGCAGATTATTAAAAGATATCGAAAACACTAAAAAGCTGGTGGGGATAATTCAGTCTAGAAGATTTGTGCAGTTGAACCAAATATTGGCACTAACCAAGGAAGCTAAAATCTGTGAAAGATGGAATAGAAAATGGACCGAAAACCATTTTGTGATGGAAAGTGAACAAAGCAAACAGTCAGTGTCCCAGTTAAGGTCTGTTTCATGGGCTTTCAAGCTATGACATGACAAGTTAACATGCAGCATAGTTCTCACACATACACAACATGAACATGTACAAATCTAGCTTATGCTGGAACATTGCTTGGTTTTCATCTTTGCAAGCTCGTTTCCAGCTTTGAGAAGATATGGTCGTAGCACATACTGTTGTCCTGTTATTTTACGAGTACTAACCACAACTGTGTGATATGCGTCCTGAACTCCACAACTCACAAAAGTCCTGTTCTATGAAGGATCTCCTAATGTAGGCACAGCTGGGTCACCAAAATGACTTGGCAATCCATTATCAGCTTCGTACTAATTCAGAAAACCCCTAGGAACTTGTCTTTTTGCACAGCTGGAAACAGAAAATTAAATGAGTTAGAGGATAAAAATCAAATTGCTGGATTGCAATCGCCAAAAACCTCAAGTTGCCCAAGTTTACTCCTGCTGTGTAGATTGTTGATTTTAAGGTTCAGCAACACAACACACAACAGGCGCATTAGAAATGGAATCTCATACATTCAGGCAGCAGAAAATACTTCCAAAAAGGATACCCTGTGCTCCAATGATAGCACAATTATATAAAATATTTGTGGAAGGAACGTGAGCAGGTAGGTTGATCCTACCCTTCACTAATCTTATTACACTTGTAGCACTGGAAAATTCTGGGCACTTCCCCTCTCAATTCCATCTACTGCTGGAGGTCATGGAGGTTGTATAAGCTACTCATACAGTAATTAAGGCAACGTATCCTCTTAAAACAGGTAAAAAGAGCTCTCCAGCAAGATTATTACGGTGTTTAAAGGATCAGGGTATGCGTGTACGGTCAGAGAGCGCATCCGCAGGATACCCTGCCAATGCAAAGAGTGACTTTACTATCATACAGGGGATTTCACATCAGAACCTCTTCATGGCACAATGACAACGGATCGACTGCATCATCTACATTAATCCACACAAGTATTCCTCGAAAAAAGAAAAGCAGAACCAGCAAAAGATGTATGAGAATATTTGTGGGAGTAGAGGAGTGGAAGACTGATTGTGTCCAATCCATGCAGCCCCATCATAATAGTTTATTACTTGGCCTCTAATCTTTCTGACTCATCCCAAATCAGTGGAATACCTAACTGTACATTTGCTGTTGGATAAAGGGTGCATTAAGGACCTTGGTGGCAAGTCTTAAAAAGAAAATGTGCTTATCAAATCTCTAGGAGACCAATCACTGCATGCGGATATGTACACTTCAATATCTAATAAACAAATCTAAATACAGACTGCAAGCTTCACAGATTACATCTCATTTGCAACTCGCACCCTTGCAATGACCTTCCATTGTGTGGCTCAATCAATGATTCTATAATTTCATACAGTGCTTCGCATATATGTTTACTAAAGCAGAAGGTATGGGTCAAAAAGAAAGGCTTCAATGTTAGGTAGTAAAAAGAAAACATTCTTTCTTAAAAAAAAATATGTTTCTACCACCAGGATTAAAATTTCCACACAGCAGTCCATAGGTTAATTCAATGCACCTATGTAAGAATAAAACTCATTACCTTGAGATGAGCTGCCGACAGGGAGGAAGAGCCTTAATTTACCAAAGGTTTATTTAAGGGCCCCGGGAACAACACACCATCCCTGTCATTTCATTCAGCCTTTGGAGAAATCCAATTTGGCCTCTTTTATTATGCATTCATAGTACCCATTGGTTTTTTTTATTGCATTTGCAGGAAGAAAAGACTATGCTGCTTTTGAGGTCTGCAAGCAAGCAAGCAAGCAAGCAGGACCAGCTGCCAGGAAGGCAATTTAGTCTTTAATGCAAGGTCCACAAGAAAATTGTTCACATACTATGTCCGGTTGGTAACAGATTTGATTTCTGAAGAATACCTTAATAAAGCAAAATATCTATAGATGTGATTGACACAAGCGACAGCATGCAATGCCTGACCTGACCCAGAACATACACATACACACATTCGAGAAAGATAACTTTCTTCTGACAGCTGGCTATTATGTAAGAGGAATTCACTCATTTGTAATTGGAACTGTCTTCTCCCCCCTTAAAATGGATGTGCAGTTCAGGGCCGACTTGATATCCCTTGTTTGATTAAGCCTCTAGACACAGAGGCTTACAGTGATGGTAGATATCGATATATATAAATGAAAAAACAAACTACCAAGTGTTTCTTAACATTATTGTTATTAGGGTTAAGCTACCCTAAAGAAAACATTAAATGTTAAAGTGGGTTCATTTCTGAACAGAACACTGGCTGTCTTTTGAAGGAGGTGCTGTGCCGTACAAGTCACAAAGCTCCATTTCTTCTAGGTTTCGGTAATTCCAGACCTCAGCCGATACGGCTGGAGAGACGTTGAAATATATGTCGGCACTATTCTGTTCCAAACTGAATACTTATTACCATGTTCAAATATGAAACGTGCCTTGAGAGTTTATAACCTCGCTTATAAATATGTAGAGGCATCTTGCGTCAGCAAAATGGTAACTAAATCATACATTGAAAACTCATATGACAATTTCATTTAGAGCAAATTCAATTGGGACATAATCATAAGTCCTTAACAAATAACGGCAAAGCTTGAGAAACGTTTGTCCAATTCATGGCTATATTCGCCTGATAAAGTATCATTAGCTGTGCGAGGATGACGTTGATGACGTCTGCCAGCAACTGATCATCGAAGGTATTCCAGTGAATGGAAATACATGCGTGAGTGATTACGTCGCCAGTCACCATATGCCCAGAGGCCATCCCGTTCACTCAGCAACAAAGTAGCAACAATCGAAAAATTGATTGATTGATTTTTAAGCAAAACTTATTAAGGCCACTTTTCCCCCAAATGTGGTTTACCTTCAAGTTCGGACAACTTCCATTTCAGGACCAAATTTAAAAACTGACCCTACAGCATACCAATGCAGCTGTAAGCATTGAAAAAGTTAAATCTGTAGCACCAAAGTCATAGCAACGTCTTTCCCTTCACACACCTTCAAGTCTATCCCTGTTGCACAATAGCCAGGCCCTCTGCTTTGTGTGGCCACCTAAATGATACCATATGGGGCCTCTGGTCTGTGGGAGTTTTCTTTGGAAACCTAAATGAAGATATTTGTGTTCCCGTCCCCTTCCCCCTCCCAGCGCTCTCAGCTAAAGTACACAAATCTCACACAAGCTTCCTTGTGCTCTCCCCCTTGTGTTTACGCCTTCCTCGGGCTTTGAAATGGTCCTTTATGTCCCTGCAGTGGAAAAACACTCTGGGCCGCAGCTTCTTTCACAATGTACGCAGCCAATTAAATAGGAAAGCAATACCTGGTTCAAAGTTTGGCTCCCAAAGTGGCACATTCCAGCAGACGGGACAGGGGCCAGAAAAAAGATCAGCTTACACTGGGGTTGCAAGAAGCTGAATTTTACTCTGACTCCTTCCTTTAGTTGCCTTCTTTTATTACAATAAAAGGGGGCTTCAGATGAACATATCTAAATGTTATATTGTACAGCATTACAAAAATATAGGTATGGATGCAAGATTACAATCACAATCAAGAAATAGTGAATAATGCTGGAATGTGGCAAGTGAGAGGCCAACAATGGGGTGGAAAAACAAGAAGGGTTCTCTGCCATTCTGGCAATGAGCAGGCTTAAGAAAACATGAGATAAAGTAAGGAATGGGCACAGATGAAGTGATTTATTTCACTTAGAAGGCAATTCCAGGAAGTGGAAAATTTGGGACTTATCCAGTACAAATTCTAAACGTATAAGAGAAGCCCAAAACTGTAATAGGGTCTGAGATATTCCATCTGGAAGCAGGGCAGACAGAACAGCCATTAATTAAGTGCATGCTTTTCTATGATAAAATCCCTTTTCATCATTTTGAGAAATGACGCAGCCAGTTCAGTCCTCTCTGGTTCATTGTGAAAAGGGCACAAAGCATTATTCTGACTGCTGACATTAGTCTTAAATGAACCCTTGGAGGGGAATCTTGCAGCATCAAACACTGCCACTATGGATAAGAGTTCTATGGCCCTGCTCCGTACTCCAGTACCAAGGAGGTAGAACAGGCTGCCATATTTAACCTTTGGTAGTGAATGTTGAGTTGTATATTAGAGACAGGTGACTAATGTAAAACATCTTTACACATGGAAGATACATTGGCGCGCAGGATTTCCTCCCCATTTAGTGAAATCTTGTGTGTGTTTATTCAGGCATCCATGTTTAGCATTTGAAAGGAGAAGAGCTACATGGTCAGACTGGGTATAATGCATGGATGGTAACAGTATCTAGAGTCAATGGCAGGAGACAATCATATTTTACGCACCTAGCACACAACGTGGATGTCCTCCCACTGGATGGACATTGTTTACAATCGTAAACTGTTGGCGCTATATAAATAAAGGATAATAATAATAATAATAATAATGTACAAAACCAAAACAAGCTATTAGAAGGATAATCACCCAAGAAAGGACACAGAAACATGAAATGAAAGCACAGCAGCCATTCATAAGAGCGACATCACAGTCTAATATTTAAAAGATATAACCAATACGAACAAAATATACATATATATTCAAACCATACACTTCTACTTTAATATCAAAAATATCCTTTATTGTTGTCTTAGTTCTGGAATATTTTGCAGTGTTTAGGGGTTCTGGTAACTCAGACAGTGCGTGGGAAATATATTAGAGTGACAGCACACAGAGAAGATTCCATGTGCCTTAACAAGATCCTTACATGATGCCTCCTTACTGCTTCAATACACAACACACTGGTTTGGATAGACAGGTCTATCAGCACCAAACCCAAGCAAGTCAAAGGCTCTAAAGAAAAGTGAAGGAACAACCCAATGGCTGCCACCAAGACAAAAACAGACACTTTTTGGACACCTCAAGGCAAACTTCTACAAAAATCTGCTGTCAAACTATATACATTGCACCTGGGCTTGTAGGAGTTACTTGGAGTGGCATCCCCAAACACTGCCTTACGCCCACCATGCAGAAGACTTGTTTTTCCCATAGATATCCAGTAGCCCATTCTGGGTATGTATATGCAAATCAGATTAACAACGATCAAGAAATACATTAAATGACATCTACAGGATGGTGACTAACTGCAGACGCAGGAAGATGCATATAGCTGTAAACTAAAAACTGCCCGGTAAACTGTCCCAAGCATGGCTGCGTTTGCTTAAGTTTGCTGTGACCTGCTCCTCTAGGTTGTAAGCAGGGCCTTCCTTTACCTAATGTATCAGTTTGTCTTTGTCAGTTCTAATTATGTCATACCCTTGGAGTGTATTTATTGTAGTAAGAGCTGTGTAAAAAATGTTGGCGCTGAATCAATAAATAATAATTGTGGGACACCAAGTGTTAAAGGTGCTGTAAATTCAAAAGCTTGTGTCATTGAAAGACCTTAAGGGTGCTAATCAAGACAAATTAAGATCTTAAGCAAGAGAAATAACTACATGCTGTTTCCCCCATTTGCATGAAAGGCAGCAGTCACAATTGAAATTTGTGCGAAAGTCACCTGCGGGCGACTACGAAGGGTCCCAGTAAGAGACGCAAGCTCTAGAAGCACTCGGTAAAAGGAGGGAGTTGGGGGACTAAGGCAAAAAAAAAAAACACCAGCTCAGCACAAAAAGGATGAGGAAAGCGCTGCGTGACAGAAGGCCTGAGGCATGCACGCTACTCCATGCACACATAAAACACAACCGACTACAAGTCTCATGTTAAGGAACGGTAGGAGAGGTGACCGCATGAAAACCAAAACACAAGTCCTCCTCAAGAGAGGAAGTGATCAAAGGGCTGGATATTACTTTCAAACAAACTCGTACAGCATGGGCCGTGTGTGTATAATAAAAGCTAAACCTATATGTATGACTTTGAAGTTTAACCTCCATTTGTTGTAACGGGGGTATTTTTACCCCTGAACTCTCCTTTCTGTCTTGCTTTTTTAAAGTAAACTGCAAAGCAGTCCCGGCAGGAAATCCGTGCTCCGATGTCCATACGTGTCTTTTTAATCCATACCATATTTATTTTCCCAAATACAAAAACAGTAATGTTGATAGACGACTTCAGTTTCCTTTCTAGAAGGAATAAACGAGCTTTAATAAAATGCAGAGAGCAGTGTTTACACAGGACGGTATCCTTTCTTTCCAATCAGTAGATTGGCATCCTGCTTCTGTACCAATATATCTTAACATGTGTTCATTTTATTCTCAAACTGTATACAGTCAGAACGTGCTGGTCCTCTATAAATTGATGTCGTCTAAAAAAAAAATAAAAAAAAACCCGCAAACATTACGTATACATTTCCAATATTTGCGTCCAATCTGTGTGGGAAAATATAGGATTTTTCACAAACCTAGAGAATATGTACCTTTATGGATTTTTTTATAACATGTAGCAGAACTTGTTTCAGCGGTGTCATTTCTGATGGACATATGTCCCAAAGTCTGGCTGTACAAACATGAATGATCTATACATGCTGCTTTATAATCAGATTATGCTGTCACAAGACTGACATTACTCGCACTAAAAGAGAAAGGTGTAAATTGCTTAACGTCTGGATGTGGTTCCCCTTAAAAGCAATGTCTGACACTGCTGGTGTGAATTAATTGTATAAACATATGCTTACTATTCCATCAGACAACACTGTGTGAAACTTATTTTTTCAAAAGAGAGACTGGTAGGGTTACCTCACTCAAACAACAAGAAAAAAAAGAATCGAATGTGAAGGGGTTAAAGTGACTTTCCTTCAACCAAGGACATGTACTTCCATATGTTTGTTTATTGCAGGGCTGTCTTGCATTTTAAGCTGTCTCCCTGTGTCCCCAGGTAAAGGAGTCAACTAGCCGCTTCAGGAAAAGGTGACCTATATAATACTGGAAAATGAATGCTCTTAATGCAGTTTACGTTACGTAGACATCTCAGCGGCTTCATAAAAATTATTAGAAACCTATATAAAAGAAGCACAGAAGCAGGGTGGAGGTGGCCAGATGGGTGGGTTGAGCTGCCGTTTCCTATGCTTTCTTAATGTAAACTCATACCTAATTCTGCTCCAAAGAGATTAAGAGAAAGACATCAAGTTTAAGAATCATCCAAACATGTAAGGTTCTATTCTGAACTACATAAAGAAACAGTACGATGAAAGCAGGCCGCGGCGTCACAGGAGGCCAATGATTGAGAGCTCTGTGTTGTTTGACCCGCGCATGGCGTGCATTGCTGGTTCCCTGCCTGTGCTGTCACCCCTGTGTTGTTGTGGCTTCATGCAATAAATAGTCATTCTCAGGAGCCTCGTTCTAGGTCTTTGTGATTTTCTGGACCCCTTTTGTTTGCTGCGACGCCGCTGCCTGCCTTCGTCTGACGGTTTCTTTATGAAGTTATATAGCCGAGACGCCAATTGCTGCCATCGCCAGGACAGCGGTAAGCACTCATTACCTATCAGTGTATTAAGTAGATACTAGCTGGCACGGAAGGGATTATATATGTTAATTTATTCTAAAAGTACCCTGGCAAACAATGTACAGCAACCTTTAAACCCTACTAAAAACACTCAAGGTTGCGAGTCTTATGGGAAAGGCAGAAGAAATCCCAGCAGTCCAGGGGTTGTTAAGCCGGTCTAAATTGTCAAGTTGTTTATACTAACAAGATACAAGAATGGTCTTAACATATGGACCTTTGTTTCTGAAAATGTTAAATTCCTTAAGATGCCAAACTCCTATGTCAGGGGTGTAAAAAAATGAAAGAATAAATAAAAAATAGTTGGATAGTCACTATAGTTTGGGATCGAGTGAAAGAAAGCATAGTCTGATTCTGATGTTAAGACTCAGGAAAATTTTACAGCAAACAGTAAATAACTCAGTGTTGTTATAAAATTATTCTCGGCACCAGAAAGTCTAACTAGTTGGACCTTCATGTTTCACAGACATTTCTGTAAAATAACAGGAGCAGACACACAAATACACATGCAATAGTACAACATAAAAACGCGATTAGAAGTAAACCCAAAAGAGCACTGTAGACATCATCAGAATGCCAATAATGCTGCCAAGGAGGTTAAGAAGTGTATGATAAAGATAAAAGTACAACTTTCAATACCAAAAAAGAAAATGGTAGAAAGTTCCCATACATCCGTTTGTGTTTGGAAATCGCAGGGAAGACAGCAAATAACTACACATTACATATAGAAACAGCAATTACAAACGTAAACTCAACATTAAAGCACATCTGTCACACAATGGCGATCTGTTGCATGGCGCCATCTTGTAGCTTGGTCTGCAGTTTCACTTGCCAATACTTGCACAAACCACAAGGATGAAAGGGATCCATAACAGTAACGCAAAACTTTCCTCAACGCATGCCAAGAACAGGGGAGGACTTCTGGAACGAAGCTACTTCAGGTAACTATGGTTTCACTACCAGGGACCTCCAAAAGGCAAAGTAGTCCTTTCTTATTTCAATTTTTTTAAGCCAACACACTACAGAATTAAATCAGTGGAGCACCAGCATCACCAAACATGTATTGGTGAATCAATGGTTTTAGGACACAATACCCCTTTTTCAATGTTGAGTCCTCGCGCTCCAAGCATTTGCGTGGATGCTAATTTTAGGGACAAGACAGGATAGATGTACAACGAGTGTGCCCTCTCCTCCTCTACGGCTAACAGACATATCTGTTATTATTCTTTTAAGGCAAACAAATACATTAGGTAAAGAGGGCCCTGCTCACAAGTCCAGTAAAGTGAATATTTTATTTAATGCTAAGACAATAGATATACAGCACTAAGATGCGGGATGCGTCTATCCCCATGCATCGGAATGTCAGTGTGACCCATACACAGCAGGACACCGGGAAGGAGGGAAATGTCTGGGTAATTAAAGTCCTTTGCAAGCCTCCAGTGTAGCTGATCTGCCTTTTTCTTCCCCTCACCGTTCCAGACCCCCAGCAGCATATCACATTCCTGTGTTCCTAGGGGAGGCAAGCAGAGAGGGGGAGGGTACTGGGAACGCCAATACTAAACCGATGTGACAAGCAGCTGAATGTGAAAGGTTGCACCTTCAAAAATGACACCACAGGACGGGGTCACCAGAAGCAGACAGGAATCCTGCAAAGACTCCCCTACCAAGGAGACCAGAGACACTCTGCACAGCAGGGCCCTTGGGCTGTGCTCATATTTTACAAACAAAATGTAAATATCTACGACATCCCCCACCTCCAAAAAAAAGGGGGGCAAGGATCAACTTTCCACCAAGCAATATTTTATTGGGGATTCTGAATTTGATTTATTTTAGAATCCAGAGAAACGAGAATTCAGAATTATCTGCAGAAATAGTTAAGGATATGCAATCACTAAGAAGATTACTGCCTACAGATCAAGAATATTGAAACTAGATTAAAAAGGCATGGAATAAAGATATGCAAAGACACATGTAGGTTGAAAGATATAAACATCTGATTGAGGAAGGCTCCGTGTGATATTTACAAAGCGTTGCGTGGAGCAAAAAAAAACAAACAAGACTAGCATTGTAAGATATAGTGTATTTACCCATCCCATAGAATTGTTACAGACCAAAAGTCAGAGTCCATGACACAGAGTGATGTCATGCCTGTATGGGTATTTCCTTTTGGTAATATTGTTATGAAGTGATGACAAGCAGAATCCACAGCAGTATTTCCTTCACGTTTAGATGAAACGGCACACAGGACAAAGACCATGCAAGCAGCCCAGAGCCGCGATTCAGAAAATCCAATGCAAGACACTGAACCAAATCAAACAGAGTGAAATTGTTCTGTAACTATATCTATTATAGATTTAACATTTCAAGCGCCTAATTAAAGACACAGATTGTAAAATATGGTCCACCGGAGGACATAGCAATTAAATCACTATTATCAAAACAAATCTAGCATTTTTCCTTTATATTATTATTATTATTATTATTATTATTATTATTATCTTTTATTTATATAGCGCCAACAGTTTACGCAGCGCTTAATACAATACATAAATTCAAGGGGTATGACAAGACAAGAATTGACAGACTAAGACAAACCGATACATTTGGTGGAGAGAGCCCTGCTCGCAAGCTTACAATCTAGAGGGAAAATGGGGTGATAAACATAAGGCATAGAGAAAGGGTGAGAGGTATTGTGGGGGTATCAATGACAAGGATGTTCTAGCAGCTAAGATGGTATGCTTCTCTGAAGAAGTGGGTTTTTAGATGTTTCTTGAATGTCGGGAGGGAGGGTGAATTCTGAAGGTTCCTTGGGAGCAGATTCCAGAGATATGGGGCAGCTCGAGTGAAATCTTGTAGACGGGAAAAGGAAGAGGTGATGAGTGAGGAGGAGAGCCTTAGCCCATGGGAGGAACGTAGGGATCGAGTAGGAGAGTATTTGCTAATGAGGTCAGAAATGTACGGAGGAGCGGTATTGTGGATGGCCTTATATGTCAGTACCAGGATCTTAAATTTAATTCTAAAGGTAATCGGAAGCCAGTGGAGGGTTTCACAGAGGGGGGAAGCAGAAGAGGAGCGACGTCCAAAGAAGATGAGCCTAGCAGCGGCATTAAGGATAGACTGTAGTGGAGAGAGTCGAGACAGTGGAATGCCAACCAGAAGAGTGTTGCAGTAGTCAAGACGGGAAATGATAAGTGAATGAACCAGAGTTTTTGTGGATTCTTGGGTGAGGAATGGGCGGATACGAGAGATGTTTTTTAGGTGCAGGCGGCAGGATCTGGCGAGGGACTGAATGTGAGGGATGAAGGAGAGGTTTGAGTCAAGGATGACCCCAAGGCATCGGGCCTGGTTAGTAGGAGAGATTGTTGTGTTGTTAATGGTGATAGAGAATTCAGGTAGTGGAGTGGAGATGGAGGGAGGGAAGATAATGAGTTCCGTTTTAGAAAGATTAAGTTTCAGGTAGTGTTGTGACATCCATGAAGAAATAGTAGACAAGCAGCTGGTGATCCGGGACATGAGAGATGGAGAGAGATCAGGAGAAGACAGGTAGATTTGGGTATCATCTGCATATAGATGATACTGGAGGCCAAATGAGTTGATTAGTTTGCCAAGAGAGGAAGTATAAAGAGAGAACAGCAGAGGGCCAAGGACTGAACCTTGGGGGACACCAACCGAAAGTGGAAGGGGCGAAGATGTGTTGCCTGAGAAGTTGACAGAGAAGGAACGGTTAGACAGATATGAGGAGATCCAGGAGAGAGCTGTATCTCGAATGCCCATAGAAGCAAGTGAGTCAAGAAGAAGGTGGTGATCAACAGTATCGAAAGCAGCAGAGAGATCCAGTAGAATTAGAATAGAGTAGTGACCTTTAGCTTTGGCAGAGAGCAAGTCATTGGAGACTTTTGTTAGAGCTGTTTCAGTAGAGTGAAGAGGTTTGAAACCAGACTGAAGAGGGTCAAGGAGGGAATTAGAGGAGAGGAAGTTAGTGAGGCGATTGTACACAATCCGTTCAAGCAGCTTAGAGGTAAAAGGAAGCAGAGAGATAGGGCGGTAGTTAGTCAAACAGACGGGGTCTGAGGAAGGATTCTTTAGAATTGGTGTGATTAGCGCATGCTTGAAGGCAGATGGTACAGATCCAGATGATAGAGAAAGATTGAATAGGTGGGTAAGTGATGGACCAAGGGATGGACATAGAGACTTTGTGAGGTGTGAAGGGATGGGGTCAAGGGGACAGGTTGTTGGGTGAGAGGAAGAAAGAAGAGTGGCTATCTCTTCTTTGGTTGTAGGGGAATATACCATGGACTGAGCGGATTTGGGATGGTAAACTAGGTGGCCCACTCCACAAATGAAGGCGCAGCCTGCTATAATAACTAGGTGGAGGATCAGATCTTTATACATACACAAGCCAGTCCAGACAGTATTTTTTTGGTTACGTCCTTGATACTGCGCCAGGTTTGGCATTTCTTCCCACACATTAATATCTCTTACACTGGGCAATTTGCCTAAAAGTAATTTAAAACCGAAAGTTTTTTTTTTTGTTTTTTTTTTTTTAAACGATAGAAGGTATAACGTGTTAAACCCCAGAGGATGTTTTCACAGAGCAAACCTAAAAACAGCTAGCTTCTCCATGAGGGCTTCTGTTTTTTTAGTCCAATAATAGCAATTAAAAATAAAAATGATTAATTTTGATCAGTAAATGACCGGACGTATCAATATTTCCAATAGCATCAGCGTCTAGCATGACGAGCACTTACTGAGGTTAATATTTGGAAGTTCATGTACAGAAGAGCCAAGAATCACGGAGGTTAATTATTTCAGTGTTTTATTTTTGGATTTAAGGTTGGGGGAGGGTAGTTTATTTTGGATGGATCCATCCACAGTGCAATTATCAGGTTCCAGACTGTTACTGGAACATATTCCGCTTGCGCAAGACATGGCAAAACTGCAACCAGATCTGCTCGTAATTAAAAAGGTGTAACGGCGTTTTTTTTATACATATATACAGAAGATAACGAACAGCTGTTATTCTCTCTTTTTTTATCATTCTTTATTAAATTTTTATAAAAAGATCAAAGAACAAATAGACTTACAACATACATACAATACCTCACATTCATAAATTACAGATATGCATTGAAAATGCACATACACATTTATACAAGTATTTTTAATGTATTCCGTTAATACTCATAACATAATATATTACAAAATAATAATTTTAAATATTCATACACCCAGTGGTTCCTTGGGGAGGGATCGTGAAATGACGGGGCCAAAATAGGTCTAGCACATAGGCCACCGGAGCAGTGCTGCGGGTAGGTCAATGCACAGGGAATTTTTAATCAGTTAAATACAGTCACTTCCTCTCTCTTTTTTTATCTTTACTTTAAAGGTAGATTTTTTTTTTTTGCCATAATCTATTGAGTCTATTTAGGAGTCTTCCTAGGTTTGGGTTAAATATATTTTCTCTGCAATTCAGAGGTGGCTGAAAGTGGCAAAAATATCAATGAGATGTTAGAGACAGAAAGGTTAACATTTCAGTATCAAAAATTGGTTTCCATAATAGAACCCTGTGGTTCAGTAAATCTAATGAGCTTGACTGTTGACCGTTTCAATGAATGGACTCATCTTACTCGAAACTAAAAAGGTTAGAACGGGATAACAGCATTTAAGTAAAGCCCAGTGGGTAGACATGGGAATAGGAGATTCTTATCAGGACCAGGAGCAACAGACAAATACAGCACATACATCACTAAATGTGAACATTCAAGTATAATAATAGTTTCAGGGGCACACTTCGCTATATGGGGGCTACACGAATCCAGGAGCCAGCAAGCCATGCTATTTAGGTCTGGCATCTATTGGTTAAACCCATGACTAAAGAAGACCATCTAACCTCGTAGATGTGGCTGATTATTTGTAGAAAATGACAGACACCCCCCTCCCCCCAAAAAAAAGACACTACTGGGTGTTTTTTTGTCTTAAATATTTAATAAACAAAGAACAGAAAAAGGTCCTCCTCTCCAACCACACCACAAGCCGAGAGACCGATTCCAGCTAACACTCACACAATCATCACTGTGAGAAAGCTGCCGGTTTGGTACGCCGTCCAACCGTTTGGTGCGCACAGCAGTGATCATCTTATATTAAGCATTTCTGAAAGACGCTTCCGGAGCTTCATGGCCGAGGAGCCAAAAGCTAGCGAAAGGCAATTTGAAATACTGCTTATTGCACGGCCACTTGAAACAAGTAGCAATCGGAGGGTGTGATCGCTCACTGGGGTCAGGCTGGTGCCCGTCTCTAACAATACAATTTCACGGGCTCTACACTCATTGTGTCACTCGCAAAAGAGCGCTAGCCACACTGGAGTCTGCCGTACTCCTTAAATCAAGGCGACATTTTTCTCCTATTCATTTGTAAAGCGCTATATAAAAATGGTGAAGCACGGAAATAAATAAGCGGGAAGAAAGCAGATTTAATTACCCACAATGGAATGCACCCAATCAGCAAACGCTTTAACAGAATTAAAATGTGCAGTACGTTTATCAGGAGGTTACTGCATATCTTAATTGTATTTGTTAAAGTGTATACAGATTGGAGATCTTTATCTTGCACACGGCAATGAGACAAATGCTTTAAGGACCACAAGTAAATACATGCGATCCTGGTCTTAGCCACTAAGGCATAACGCACACTATGGATTCCTATGCATATGTGAAAAATGCATACATTATTCATTCTACTGAAACACACCGACAATAAAAATATCTGCCTGGGTTGATTTATATAAAGTGTGTTTACTAATGGATACAAAAAGTAGTTTTTTGTGTGGCATTAAAGTAATGTTAAAGGGGAACTGTCACCATACTTTTATACTATTTTGATATTGTTCTATGGTCAGAAGGAATACGTAAAACTTATTGTTGCAAAAAAGCAAAATGCATCTTTATTCACGACAATACTCTAGATCAGTGGTTCTCAACCTTCCTGATGCCACGACCCTTTAATACAGTTCCTCATGTTGTGGTGACCCCCAACCATAAAATTATGTAATTATATATTGTGAAATATGTGTTTTCCAATGGTCTTAAGCGACCCCTGCGAAAGGGGTCGTGACCTACAGGTTGAGAACCGCTGCTCTAGATCCTTATACGGAGCTCCTAGCGTCACCTCAAGCTACTTCCGCCACTTACTATACCAAGTCCGGGTAAGAAAGGTGACACTCAACCATGGCAAACACTGGGTATATTGCCTGTAACTAACACAAAGAATAAAAAGCAACCACATTCTGCTAAGTATCCTAAGGATGACATAGATACACAGGGGGATATGGTGTGTGTTCCGCTTTAAACACTCATACATTAGTAGCTAATTCAAGTTAATACATATGGGTAGGCATGGTTTTATTTATCTACACAGATCAGCACCTTTAGGTGATGACGTAAGAGGAGGAGATGGCTTGTAGCTACTTATTAAAAATAAATAAAACACACACATAATGGCTTAGTCTTTAGATATGCCTGGCAGGCCACAGAGTATATAATCCCATACATAAGCAGAGCGAAATAAACATGAAGGCCCCAGACACCCACTCACATCCCGAGGGTTTCCTGAAAACCAGTTTGAAAAATAGAATTCTAAAGAGTCGCCGCACAGAGCTTTGATGGAAGGTTTGGCAGCACAATAATTAAGCTCATAACCAAACTGGAAATCTCATTCAGAGTTTCGCAGCCACCTCCCTTGCCTTTATATTTTATTTACAGACTAAAGAAAATGTTCCATTGCCTTTGCTTGAAAGGAATGCATTTTCCTTCAGCAGCCTTTACAGCAGACTATAAATCACCTTTACTGCACGGCTGCTTAGTGGCAGAAAGTTCCAAGGATCATTTAATGCTTTACGTATGTGACATGGAGATTTATTTTTAAACGTAGTTATCAGTTTCAAAGCTCTGCAATCACGAGCAAAGCAAAATACAGAAAACAAGCAAAAACCTCCCAAATACAACATTATCACAACTCCCTTGCATTACAAATCTCAGTCGGCGACTAAGGCGTTAAAACAACTACATGGGCACAATTTCGGCCCTTTTCACACCCATGCAATACACTACATTGGGGAAAACAGATAGAGCTCCCTTCCTTTGGAGGACAAAAAGATGGTAGGTTAATGAAAACAACGTTTAAAAGGGACATTATAGCCTCCAATGTCCCACCTTCTTTTAAAACATAACAAATGCTATTATACAGATCTTAGTTGGGACTAGGCATCGATATAGAGACCAAGAGAAGAAGGCAGTTTGAGATTCCGCTATGATACTAAATAATAGGGAATTACAGGAGCTCTCGATGGATAGTTACACATGTAACTATATTGTCACCTTTAGTTCCCTACTTTGTATAAGTTTGATGTGTCCACTGAGAGACATTTCAGAGAATAAACAATGCACAAATATATTCACAAATGTGTTACAGGGATGTCAAATGGGCTTATTCACTAAAGGGAGAGCTGGCAGCAGAAGCGTGGTTCCAACTCCCTCAATTCACTTCCAATAAAAAGAGCCAAGACTGGCAAATTACTCTCGTAGAGATTGAACTCACCATGAATAATGGCAATTTTTGAAGATACCTGAGAAACCTCACTCAATTCGCAGTATGTCCTACAATAGACAGACCCTCAATATTCCATCCATTTGCAATATTTCTTCTCATGCGCTCCAACTCCCCATAGGCCTCTCAAGAAGTGATTTTTGAAGCTCTTCATCTGGCAATATTATTCAAAAGAAAATATGCTCATTATAGTTGAAGACGCATTTATGTGACGGAAACACCTCCATGTTTAATGATTTTCTGTCACAACGCAGCATTCCGGAGATGTTTGTTAAAAATCACTTTACGCAAAAGTAGACAAAGAGGTATAAAATATATATTTAGGATTTCTTCACCCATTTCATTCACAAAAGTACTATTTTTGGTACTTAATTGTTTTCCTTGTGTTTTTTATTTATTTTTTTCCTGGAAAATTATTTTGTATACTCATTGACTGGTAAAGTAATAATTTTAAAAAATTCCAGGTTGCAGTGATGTAGGATACGTTGTCACACATGTTTCAGATAGCAAACAAGCAACAACTGTTTTACAATTAAATGCATGACTGACAAACCTGTGCATACAAAATCTTTAACTTCAGTAACATACCGTGTCCTACAAGCTTCTTTTAACAGAAGTCTTTATTAGTCTGTAGGCGCCGTGTCCGTGTTAGCGTGCGGTCACAAATCAGTGAACAGGTACACCATACAGTGGGAAATACTGGCAAACTGCCCCCAATAAAACAAAAACATAAAATATAATTAAACTTGTATGAACTTATTTACTAAACTGGTGCGAGCGTGTATGTATATATATACACATTAGCTACATACGCGAACATTATTTAATGCATACACTTTAGTCATTTATGCATTCAAATGACTGTTGTAAGAGATTACCTTTACAGAAGTTGGATCAAATGGCCATCTGGACATAGTTGTAGCAGATCATGGTGTCAAAGGTGACATAAACAACATTTTAAAAAGTTAACAAATAGAATTTCTTTGCTTAAAATTCATTCCCAGGCTTAGTTGTAAAATAAAGACCAGAGCAACAAGCAATCTAGACACCGAACTGACAAAATACTGAGCGAGATTCCTCAAATCCCTCAGCATAAAGCAATATACACACACATACACATACATATACATATACAGACACACACATGCTCGGAACACACTCTGACCAGTGATGACCAAACCAGTCCTAAAGGTTCTTACCAAGCCAAGTGACTCGGGTTTGCACAGTTAATAACCAATTCCATTTAGTACCAAAATGCCACAAATGGTCTAGATGCTCCCCAGCAGCACAAGGTAAGATTAAATGTATAGTAACACAAGGCGCAGAGACCCGTCATGATTTAAAAAGGTCATATGAAAAATCATTAGGCGTTTCATGTAGCCACAAGATAAACAGCCTTCCATGCGCATACAGAAAACAGTAATGGCAGGAAGCAAAAGCGTCCACCTCCCGAAGTCACATTAAGCACTGAGACTTAATGAGCCAGACACACAGCATTACTGCGACCGCTGAACACTCACTTACACAACGAGAGGGTAGGAGTGTTTACAGCCGTTTATGAACGCAATCATATGTCAACTAATTGCACATAAACTACTGCACAGGAGCAAACAGGCAGGCGCTCCTGCCTTCACGCACAACGCAGGATAATATCTCTACAGACAGCGTCCTGACCAACGCATCCAAACGGAAAAGCTTCTACCAAAGATACCTTTACAAAAAGGTGAACACTAACTAACCTGCCTTGATTCTCCTAAGACTAGAGACAGATAAAGTAAAGCGTATATTTTTTTTTTTCATGAATAAAACGTTACGCGGCCGACGGGCTTGTTTTAACTTGATCGGAAGCCCAAGAGCTGGTATGAACTTTTGTCTGCCGATTATTTCCATAATAGATTCATTTTAGACTATGTTACAGTACAGTTAAAAAGGTAGGAAAGGGTTAATAACACAGAACCAGTAAAGTGCATATAGAGCATTTCTTGGGGGGGCACAAAACAAAAACAGACCTTATGGGCAAACAGCTTATTCTAATGAAGCACACATGCAGAGAATGAAGGAATGAATGAGCTCTTCTTCATTTTACTTTAGAGTAAATCACACGAGAAGAGATTATCCGTGGCCAAAGTGCCAAACACACACATTACTCCTACATCCTTAAGAAACTCAAGAGAAAATGTTAAGCGCATGCATGGTCTCCATAGTAACACTTCATATCTCTAACACTGAAAACTGGACGAAGGTGGAGAGTGCCGAGATGCTAGAAGCAGTCCCTATAAGCCATACATACTGAGGTGAATTAGATCATCACTGATCCAGCTAAAGAAAGCAGGGCAGTACTAGTGTTATTTGTTCGCATGCGATCTATCCGCTTCTCTGCGTGAGAGCACCCAGGGAAGTACACCACATACCTACAGAGTGACGTCATGCCAAAACGCCACATACCTACAGAGTGACGTCATGCCAAAACGCCACATACCTACAGAGTGACGTCATGCCAAAACGCCACATACCTACAGAGTGACGTCATGCCATAATGCCCTACAAGAATACAAATGCAGACACTGGCTGCCACTACTTATACCTATGATGTAACCTGTCCTGATTTAACACTTATAAAAAACAAACACACACTTTATGGCACAGAAGCAAATACATCAATCCTAAATGCCTTGTGTGGGGAGTACAATACCAGCCCTAACACAAATAAGACAACAAGTGAGTCTCATGGATTAACATCAATTACACACTGAATAGGTCATCGGAATAAGAAATTAATGCCTACGGTAAACACTACAGTCCTCCATAGCGCGCTTTGACTGATATCCCCGTCGGATTACGGGCCATTCAGTCAGAACGACACACAACTATTTGGTTAATATGGGATTGCTTAGGAATATCCTTATAACACGCACAATTCTGGGACCCCTGTCCTTAAGCATACGGATCATGAAGGCTATTACGTCCTCTGAGTGAACAAAGGAGCTGTGGTTCATGAGGACTGCAGGACTTCTACCTCACACGTATGCCCATGGGGGCCTTTCAATATTCTACCAAAAAGGCACTAATAAGAAACTTGCCTCCTCTGTTTGAGGCATCTACAATGCCTTCTTCTCTGAACCCTGCTTACAACATTTCTTAAAGTACCAGGCAGCTAGGCATCTGCTGTCAAATTAAAAATATGTGTGTGTGTGTGTGTGTGTGTGTGTGTGTGTGTGTGTATAAGTGATTTGAGATAAGTGGAAGACTGTCTGCTTGCGCGGGTTCAGCCACACTCATCGGTATTTATGAACAGTTATGTAGCAAACAGGGAGACTGGCAGCATTAACATGTGCATTTTACATTAAATATTAAATATGTACTTTAGTAATTTTACACATCAGCACTTTATATAAAAAAAAAATCATTTCCAATCAGTACCAGACTAATATTTTAAAATTAATTTTATTCCTGTATTTAATATATGTATACAGAAGGATAGTCACTTAAAAAACATACATATAAAAATATTTTAAATCTGCAGTTACTACTCTCTTGCACATAACATTAAACTTTCTAACATACAGATTAGTGAGGTAAGGAATGAACTTGGATGGCGACAGTCCAATCCATCAGAGAGTGATATAGTATAACTATCATACACAGGGATGCGGGCAGGAGGCGTACATTAACTTATATGACATGCCATCCAGAAGCTGAAGCATGTCACGGGAGTCCTGGCCAGCGATTACCAGTTCTCTAAACGGATCTCTGAATTGCGAGTTATTTATTGACTAAAGGCAGTCTTTAAGTATGAACATACAATGATCTCAAACTGTATACATTGTACTGTGGAATTTGTATACAGTTTTGAGTAACAATACATGGGAATGGAGGAGAGGAGTTAAAGAAATCCAGACACTAAAACCCACACTGGGTATCTACATGGAATATGCCCACCCTGCGCCATGGACAAATACTAAGTAACCAGCGCCAGCTATCACAGAAAATCAACAACCACCCTAAGGACACAATTCTCAAGACATTGGTGCGGAAGGGCCATCAAAATGCCAAATGCAAAAGGCCCATCACCCCACCAGACAGTATCTGTCAAACAGCACAGTCCACTTGGCTAATCATGAGGAAATTAAGCAGGCACCGGTTGACCTGTGTGCCCATTTGTCATGGAGAACAAGGCCCAAGCCAGGCACAGGTGGGCAAACATATCACTGCCTATGCTAGAGCCCATAGATAAAGATCACCAAGCTTCCAAAATCTGATGTAATGTCCCAAAGCACAGAACCGCTAATGAGCACAGCACTGTACAGAAAATACTAGCACAGCACTGTACAGAAAATACTAGCACATCCCTTAATCTTTTTGCATTGGTTTCCCAACCCGGTGTCCGTGCCCAGATGCCCCCAACTCCATCTTATTGAATCACAGCAAGTCCTAGTCCCGGTCTGATAGCCCCTGCATCCCCGGCTACTTTACAACTCTCTGCCCAATCTTGTCTCCTCCATCCCAATCACTGCCTCCTACCCACCCCCACAATTCTAAATTCATTTAATAACCCGTCCCGCTTGTACCCCACGCCCGCCGCCTTCCTGCGTGACCGGTTCCTCACCTGCAGCTTTATTTGCGGCTCCAACTGGCTCCTTCCCGACAATTAAAAGGATGGCAACCGCAAGTAGCCCCCGGACAACCGACCCCGGGGGGCCCCGAGCCGACATCCCGTGCCTTCTCACCGACTCCCGCTTCTCACCATCCCGCAGCGGAGACCGACACACCCCGGGACTTCTCGCTTCTGGCACACCGACTGCGCTGAAAAACGAGCGCAATCAGCAGAGCACCAAAAACCAAGTGGACTGCGCGCTCCCCCGCTCAGCGCGCCGCCGCGGCTGCATCACGCTAGACGACCGCGCGCAGTAAGGACCGCCCACTCCCGCCTAACGTGCGCGCGCACCTGTGCGATTCCTTTTTTTTTTCCCTTCTTCTCCCTTCACATCGCGCGTACTACGGGCATGTACTGGAGAGTCACGTGCTGAGAAAGTACAAAGCGCCGGCTCCACCTCATCGGCAATGATCCTTTAACGCAGCACAACCACCCTGCCCCCATGTAGCGTGTCTTGGGGTTCTTTTAGGGTGAGCCTTGCCATACATTAAAGCGGTTTTTCTCTGTGTATAACTCTTTACCTACGTGAGTATACCCCCAGGTACAGCCGTCCTTCTGCTTAAAGGCCAGTATTTAAGCCACGCAGAGAAATGCCCGGAAATACCATTGTTTTTCGCGGAGATATTAATCACCCTGTATCCATGAGTTTGGCTGTTCGGTTGTTTCTCATGGTTGTATTCCCAAGAGTTGACAAATGTATGGATGCTTCGCCGCGGGGTGATTGTGTTCATCACACGGCGGGGCGTCTAAAACACAATGTACGTCCCCACAGCCACGATTCTGAGGTGGAAGGGGCGAAATAGCTGTTAGGAATGGCAAGGGGAACACGGAAAATCTGGGAACAAAGCCTTTTTAAAGTGAACGCACTGTGTGCGCCCTTTACACAATAATACCTACAAAGCCAATTCAGGCAAAGTCACAAAGAGGGGGGATTCTATATAAATCTTGAGGAGGCCACTAAAGAAAAAAACCCACCATCCTCCCGTCACTACCCGTGCAGATACTGCATGCACCGCTTGCCAAACACGTCTAATACGCGCCAAGGAAGGTATGAATGTGGCTGCCCGGTGTCAGTATGGCAGCACCTCCTCGGATCATGTCTTTGCCACCCGCCCCTGTCACATTTTTGTTAGGCTTCTTGGGCAACCAACACCTGTTGAGCATGATGGGAGTGGTAATTTTGCAGCGCTCGGAATGCCGGAGATCTACTGTCATGTCAGCTGTCGTGCAGTGCAATTCCCATCCACCCCAGGCAGACACTGGTTAATGGATGATTAGAGTTGCAATCGACAGCAGCTGGAGTGGCAGGGGTCGTATGGCCAGGGAAATGAGGGGCTTTATGATGTAATCAAGGGGCGCCCCTGTGCGACGCAGAAAGATACCGGCACTGGTTACAAAGAATACCCAGATGATAAGTAACCGGAGCACAAAGAAGTGATCGCGCCAATGCTGATCAGCAGTTTTTCAGTTAAAAAGACCCATCCTCCACAACAACCCAGACTCCCCAGCGCGATCAGTGGACACGCGTGCCAAGTCTGGGGCATTCGGCCAAGAGCATACATTGTACAGTCCGGGCACTGGAAGGGTAAAGAAGCACACAGACCGACAAGAGAAGCCGCTGTAACTTATCCCAGAGGCCTCCAGTGGCCGCATATGGAAGCGCAGGTTAGCAAACAAAAGGAACAAGTTTGTGCTTCTCCTAATTCCTCGAATCAGAACAGATCAGCAGCCCGTCTGTGTAATGCACACAAAAAATCTGGTGCCAAGGAGCAACCAACAGAATGTTTCCATTTGTACCCATGGTGATTAAACCACAATTTAAACTGTTGACACAGAACAGTTCTTTGGAATGGTCTTCAGAATCTTAAATAAAGAGTGTCCATTTGGTAGCTTGACCTAAAGAAGCACAAAGTGTGTGGTCTACAGGGTCACTTACACTTAAAATAATCGTCAGTGTACTTGGTGACATTGGACAGTAGGGTTCCCCAGTGGTCTGCCGTTTAGTGGGCCAATTGAGAAGACCTGATCTAGTCTGTAATGTCCACTTACACTGCAGAGGCACATATCAAGCAGTATCTCTTCTCCCACTCCACCAGACCTTCTCAGGAGCAGTGCTCTGCAGAGGACATGCAGAGCCAGGAAGTGCTTTAGCGCTTGGTGGTCCTGGGTAATATCTCCCAATCCCACACAAACACAGTATTGCAAAATAATATATATTTCACTGGTTGCATTATGCCCTTTATGAAAGCTAAAGGGACTCTTCAACCATCATATACACTTTAACGCACAGGGGTTGACTGGACTAGGGGCCAGTTTGAAACTCAATTCATACTGGCAAGGTTGCATGCATCCAGAGAAAAAGAGTGTCAGTTTGAGAGCTGGCCAGAACATAGGATCAGGCTCCATGCGAGGTAGCAGTCTGTGTGCTAGATGGAGTAAGGGAGTTAGTAAGTGTAATTGTGTGTTTATGTGTTAGTATGTGTGTCACTTATGGGGGAACAACAATGGGGCCACTTTTCCTTACATGCCCCTGGGCCAGAAGATGCCAGCCCTCCTCTGTCAATCGATAGCTGAGCGCCTCCTTTAAATTATTTTCTGCTCCTTGCAAGTGCGTTTAGGGATTAAGTACAACCCCCCCCCATGCATTTACCACTTTCCCAACCCCGCCGTTCCTAGGTTTACAAGATATGTGTTTCAGAGAGAGTGTTTCCCTGTTATTTTCACAAAAACTCCCAAACTTACATGCCTTTTTCTTTTCCTTAAACATGTTAAGATATGTGCAATAAAGAACTTACAAAGTATTTTAATATGTATTCTCTATTGGTGAGGCTGTATGGGAACTGCATTGTCCCCTTAGGTTCCAGCCTCTTGTTGAACCATTGTCTAAGTTTTCCATTCCCTTTTGAATCCAAGTCTTTCATGCTGCTCATGCCCAACTTCACACGAATAGGAACCAGGGAGGTGATAGAATCCAGATTAGTCAAGAGAAAGAACTCAAAAGCATCACTACTAGCATATTTTATCTGGATCAAAAACACTTTTTAGACTGTAGTTACCAGAGTGACCAATGATTTCATAAAAGAGAAAATTCTATATATATTTTTTCTAGACCTTTCCACAGATTTAGACTTTTAACACAAGGCTTTGTGGCACACGGTTTATATCAGAGATCCCTTAAAAAACATGCGCGTGATTCATTCTATCTTGTGTGTAACAGTGTCTGGCTCACACATTATGTGATGCTTAAATTGTTACTTCTTTCTGCTCTTTGCCATTGATAACTGCAAGGTTCTCTCTCTCTCTCTCTATATATATATATAAATTATTTGTATAATTGAATCTTTCTTGGCTCATCTAGCTATAGTTACCAAGTAGATTGATTATGGAGGGCCAATACAGGCAAGTTTCTATAGCACAAAGGTCTGCGAAGGTCTGAGATGGCTCTGTTTAATTCAATCGATGAGGAGATTTTGAAGAAATCTTTAGAGCCTATTAAGCTTTTGCAGGACAAAATGTAGTACTACTAGCATAAGAAATAAGGAAAGTATATCATGGGGTTGTGATACAGAGACAAATGCGTGTTTATTGTTTCTGTTTTAGAAAGGTGAATAAATCATAAAAATAAAGCCGTTGCTTACAGATGAGCAACAAATAATTAAAATGGTAGGCAATCATTACATTGTAATACAACTAGTTGTCTTGTAAAGACAGAAGAGACAATCACTATTCTGTGAACCTTCTAACATATTGAATTCTGTAACATAAAGGTAGGGTAGGTAATAGTTTTTATTGACTCAATAGCATGTTTCATTTGGTTCATGTGCTGCTATAAATTAAGAATAGGCAGCTGCCTAGGCTCTCTAGTGTTAGATGTTTTTTGTAGGGTAACATAAAATTTGACTGCACATAAGAGCCATTTGGCCCATCTTGTCTGCCCATTATTCTTGACGTAACTACTTGAACCTTATACAGTCCTTTATCTTCGAAGTTCACGATAGCCATATGCCTTTCCCATGAAATTTTAAATCCCCTCAATCTATTAACCTTTACCACCTTTGCCAGTAGTGTTCCACTTATCTACCCTCTGAGCAAAGTAAAACATCCTTACTTTACATCTAAGCCTCTGACCCTAGTTTAAAAAAAATCGATAACAGTAATTATTTTTTAAATGATTAAATCCTTTATTGTTTAGGGCTCTCATTATGTTGACAAACAGTACAGAAGTGCAAGCTTTATGTGTACTGTGTTGTGTTTAGAGAGTACATTTGGGTAGCTGTCTCCATTACTACACAAATCCTCTTATGCTTTGGAGAAACAATAGACCAGCAATATTGTTACTTGTACACCTAGTTATAAATCATTCTTTCAAGAAAAACGGTTAGTTATCTTTCTTGATTTTCCCAATTGAAAGCGAGCTGTGGCCAGTCGCAATTATCTCATTCCCCTGGGTAACACTGGGATAGGTTTGTCCCTCTCAGCTTTTCGTTTTAGGAATTGACTTGTTGTCATCGTGTTATTAATTACATTTCAATAACATGGGCTTCTCAATTCTGGAATTGTAGCTTCCTATAGCCCACAACGTCAATGCTTCCTGCCCTCGAGAAAGCTCTGTCAGAGTAGGCAATAGATCATGCTCAGAAAATAAAGTGGCGATCATTCCTATGGTTATCTTTTTATATTCATCCGTTTAAAAAATGGATCATCCTTAAAATGAATGACTATATACCCCATGCTTAACGTAGACTCTGGTGGTGTGCATGTGGTAAAATAAAGTCAAAGCATGTAGTATGTCCGTTTGAATTAGGCATGTCCACATTTTTTTATGTATAAATAAATAGATTTTTCAAGTGATGCTGGTCTCCAAGTGTTTTGGATTAGCTCCTGGGAGTGTTGATGGTGAGTATTGCCGGTATTCACCCTTATTATTTTTGCTATAGTTAGTGGGGTTCCCAGGACTCAAGTATAGGCACCAGAGTTAAGTGTACAGTGATCGTACCGAGCTTTGTGGTCTTCTGCTCATCTTGCTGTCGGATGTTCTTCACGAGACTACTTTCTCCCAGGGAGCGCAGCTTCTGCGCTTTCCGATGATTTAATATGTGAGCTTCCAATCACTAGAGGCCATGCTTAGATGGATGTGAAGAATTGTAAAAACCTCACAGATTGAGGTTGGAACAGGCAAAGTGGATTTGTGCTGGATAACATAGGCTGGCAGACCAACGTCATAAGAAAAACCTGACTAATCCATACACACTCATCAAATTACAAGATCAAGCATATCAAGGAGCCTTTTGGTATACTTGTCAGGCATTTGCATTGTACCGATGAATTTACTAGACTTGGGCGCTGGCGGAAAAGTCCTTTTCTTTTTTGGGGGGAAAAATATTTTTTCGGATTCAACGAAATTCGGCCAAAGTTTTCATTTTCGGAAATCCCATCCATCCACCCAGTTGCCATGGAAACAAGAACAACAACAAGTATTTATATAGCGCTTTTCTCCCGGTGGGACTCGAAGCACTTTACAGGTATATGCATACAAGAGAAAAAGAATGAATTATCTGAAGGATTGGGAGAAAAGATGGGACTTTTTTTAAAAGTCTCTAAAGATGGGGCCTCTCTGATTGACAGTGGTAGAGAGTTCCAGAATATGGGAGCAGCATGACAGAATGCGTTGGAGCCTGATTTTGTGCGCACTGAGAGAAGAGACATATGTGTGGATCGAAGGGGGCGAGCAGGGATGTAGGGTGTTAATAGCTCTTTCAGGTAACAGGGTCCCTGGTCCGTTAGGGCTTTAAATGACAACACGCCTATCTTAAAGTGAATTCTCCATTTGATAGTAAGCCAATGGAGATACTGTAAAATAGGTGTAATATGGCATGAGCGGGGTTGATTTGTTAATAGTCTGGCTGCTGCGTTCTGAGCCAACTGCAGTTTGTGAAGTTCTTTTTCTGGGAGGCCTACATACAGTGCACGGCAATAGTCCAGACGAGATGTCACAAATATAGAATTTGAATTAAAATACTCCTCTTAGTGTAGTTAAAATGGCAGCGACAAAGGAATGAAGGAAGATTTTCGTATTGCGCACATTTATTTTTTGTTTCTTTCGAAAACGAATGTGCAAGAATAGAATTTATGGAGAAAGTATTGGTGCTTTGCATGCAGCAGATGAGGGTAGATTGACCTTGTGGAATACCACCTGGTGGACTTGTTGCAGATGGCAACTTTTTTCCAAAGGTAAGAAATTAAAACATGATTACATAAAAATTAAGGGAAACCAGATGTAAACATGATCCAAATATGATCCTTGCTTGGTGGAATACCTTGATATTAAATTGATTAAACAATGAACAAATGGAACTGTATTACACATGTATTTACCGTCTATTTTACCGTATCTGGAAAAAAACCATAAAGCATCGGTAAACCTTCAGCATCGCAATTCGGAAACACACATTTTGAACCGGAAAATATGCATTTTTCTAGCATTTTCCTAGTAGCAGGCAGTGTTTTTTATTTGAAACTTTCTGTTCTACAGGGGTAGATGTCCTATACAATAGAACCTTTTCCGTTGGAAATATTATGTTCTATAGGCCACGTTCCCTGCAATTTTACTTATAGCGCACATTAGCCTGTTTAGTATGGCTATACTGCTTGAAAGGAAGGCATTGGGAGTTTGGGAATTTGTGCACCCACACCCAGGTGCCAGGCCCTAGGTGAGTAAACTGATTTCACTCTGACACACAGAGCTTTATTCACAAAGGGGAGAGTTAGCAAGTTGTGGTTTTTAACCGGCACTTTTCACCGTTTTGAGAAAATCTCCGATTAAACTATACATTCTACGGGGCCAATCAAGCTCCTCCTGCCGCAGCTCACTTGGGTTGGCTCTTCATAATGTATACGGTGAGGTAAAATATTTGAAGCCACAACTGTCCTAACGACCCTCATATCAGCTCTCCAGTTAGTAACCAGACCCCAGCCACTTATCACTTATCCATGAAGGGCGATCACTGTACAGGGCGGTATTAGTAAAAAAAATACGCAGATACACCGCCATGCTTTTCAGATTGCTCTACATTGGGAACGTTGTCCGTCGGCTGCTTTTCATACAAAGCATTCGTTACACATTTAACTGTAATGTTGTGAACTATGAGAGCGCTTTGTAGGAAAATATACATCTAAATATGATTGCACGGACTTCTGCTTCTCAACGGACAACAAACTGCCGCGTACACAACGGCGATTACTTTGCGTCTTTACGACAGTGCGTCTAACGCAAATGGTGACGTGGAGTTCGCTGCGTGTCACGCCTCGCTTTCCTTCTGTACCCTTAGCCAATTGTATGATGCGCCGGTTGGTGTCCGATTAGAGCTCCGCCTCTCATTTCCTCAGTACGTTTGTGCTTATTCACATAACTAAGTTACGCCAAAACGGTGGGCAGAATCTACGGGTCTACGCTGGTTGGGCTTGTCACCGGGGGAGCGGAATCGACTGATAAACGGATGTCCATTCATTCATTGAGGGGATGTCTGCGAAGTAAAATCGTGATTGGTGGACTGGTGCTTTAACGGTCGTTTTGTGTGATGAGGAGCTGAACAGATCAAGGACTTGGTTATTGAGCTACACAATGACTAATCACTAATTACACAGACAGGATTATCATTTGGGAAGCTGACCTGCCATTACATTTTTGTGTGTCTTTTAACTGGTTCTAAAGTTAACTATAGAATATTTATCTTGGTTATTGTTACACTTCTGTGATGTAAATACGTGGCTAGCTGTATGTGGGTAGATTGGCTATTTATTGTTTATTGTAACTAGTTAATTGATTAGGGCCATTGATCTAGCAGGGCAATGTACAGCTGACTGTCAAACCAAAGGCCGACTGACACCGACTGCAGCTTCAGGCTTTCTTTGGTTAGTCTGTTGACTTGGGACCATCTCATATCTCTCTCCTCATCATTAAGAATAATGTGGGTCAAGGCGCTCAGCGTATGCCTGTTGGCCTTTGCAGTGGGTCTTATCCATCACCTGAATCCCAACATCCCTGAAACAGCCTTGAGCTACCTCTCTTCTACCCTACAAAGCATTTCGCGCAGGGAGCTGTCTTCGCCATCCTTTGAAGAAGCCTTCTCTGCTTCATGGGACAATCTCATAGTGGCACCCAGCAAACACTGGGGAAGAGTGGCTGTGGGGTGAGTATGCCCTGTGTGAAATCACAAGTTTGTTTTTAAGTTGTCACTAGCGCATTGGCGTTCTACTTTACGCGTGTTAATTCTGTTTTCTACCTCTTTGTCACCTCTAATTAATTTACACGTAAGTCTCTTTTGTAAAGAAGCATGGTGGATGGCAGAGGGGTCATATGTTGCCTTAAATTTAAGGGCTTAGTATTGTGAAGTACAAGGCTCATGAAGTGGAAGGTGACCTACTCTGTCCGTGTGGCAGGGGTTTCAGGGAATAGACTTTCAGTGTTCTAAGAAGGTGATCTAGTACACCAAGTATTTATTTCATTCTAGGCAAATGGAGTCATACGACACAGCTGCTTTCAGTTTTTTTATAACACTTTGCTACCCAAATTGTTTTCTTGTGAGTTCTAGTTCTAGTGTATAGTTCCAGCATGAACAAGAGTGATGAATGGTGCCTACTGTTTTCAGTAATATGTTCTTCTCTGGTTCCTTGGCAGAGTAAATGCATGTGTGGATGTTGTGCTCTCCGGGGTGAGCTTGTTGCAGGCATTAGGCTTAAATCCACGGTCTGCAAGAGATCATGCCGTTCTAAACACGCAGGAAGAGCTGGCGGGTACCTTCCTGCACTACATGCAGCAAGGGGCAGCTGCTGAACGGTTCTACAGCGATGCAGTCAGCTTCCAGCGCATTTCCAGCGTTGCCTCAAAGGACCCTGGTGCCCAGGTAACACCATGTACTATGTGTATGGAAAGGAGATCACTACCTCTCCATTGTTCCTCTAACTGGAACTTAAGCCTGCTTACTGGAACGCTACCCTAGAGACCCTATGTATTTTTAGCAAGAAACCTCTGTAAAGGGTAGCTTAGATTTGAATATTTTTTGGGCCACTTTAAAGGTTCTATTTTCTTTCTTTTCACGTTAGTGTCCAGTTCCATATACACCAGAGTGTGTTGCACAAAGGACTTTTTGCACCATTTACAGCGTAACTAGGCCCTGTAATTATGTTTCCAAAGTAATCCCTTTTGTTAAATGTGTGTGTTAGATGGCACTTTGAGTGTCTACCAACTTTGCAAATACCAACAGCCTAGCAAAGCCTTATCGGTTTAATATTCTGAGTTGTGTCAGTAGAGCATTCCTGTAACGGTCGTGTGTCTCCTTAGCACTTTCTTGGTGGAAATGCTGCTCTCATCGCTCAGAGACTGGCGACCCATCCTGACTTGGAGGTAAAAGTGATGCCTCTTCTTTCTCCATTGGCACCTCATACTCTCTTCAGTCTGTTCAAAAGTTTTTAACTCTTAATAAAATTCTTTAGGTCCTTCTTTGTGGTCCCATTGGCCCCAAACTTCATGAGCTACTGGATGAGCGCATATTGGTGCCTCCCGCATCTCTACAAGAGCATGACGAGTATCACTTAATATTGGAGTACAAAGCTGGTAATTTCATTGTCTTTAACAATAATTGTAAACTAAAACTGCTACTACACAAGACTTACGCTTTCAGTCTTGCATATGAAATTGGAGCATGTCATACACTATGGGGGTAGTTTTCTACTAATATAACAATATAGTCATGATATTGTCTGCAATATAGCCATGGCTTTTTTTTATTTTATTTGTAGGAGAACGCTGGGGATCAGGTCGTGCACCTGCAGCCAGCAGGTTTATCTTCTCCCATGACCTATCCAATGGTGCTATGACAACACTGGAGGTCTTACTGTCTAGTCTGGAAGAGTTCCAGCCCAGATTGTTGGTGTTGTCTGGGCTCCACATGATGGAAGGCCTAAGCCAGGAGGCAAAGGAGGTCAGGCTGAGAGAAGTAAGTCTAGAGAGAGACTTAACACCCTTAAAGATATACTCACAGGAAGAAATTGTTGGCAATATTTTTAAATGTAGACAAATTTCATATTTGGGTTGCAAAAAAACCAGAACCAAGATCTTAATTTATGCTATTCTTATGGAATCCGATTTTAAAATGAAAAGGATGTACATTGTGAATGTAGAGCATAGAAAACAATACATACTATCCCCAGTTTATGAGATCATTGTAACACAGAATGCCAGTTAAATTTGTAGAATCTCATTTGCATGCAGTGCCAGGAGATGCATCACCAAATGCAAAACAGTTTGTTTCACAACTTGATCTATACACTTGCTTACACACAGACTAGTACAAAACAACATCTTTTGTTTTGCTCTGTAGACACAGTAAAACACTCTTTATATAACACGTGTGTGTGTGTGTGTGTGTGTGTGTGTATGTATGATATATATAGAAACAGGGATGCAAAATCACCAGAACTAAATAAAGGAAATGCAATGCAAGAGAAAACTCTTTGTTTACTAAACCCAGCCTTTTGATAATAATCCATTCTGTATTAACGGAATCCAACAGAACTCCACGAGCAGCAAATATGTATTAAACCAAAGGCAGCTTTTCTGAATTTTTTACAATAATCTGCTGATTTGCTGTACAGAACAACATTACACAATATCTCAACAGGTATACAAAATTCTAAACCCGCTGTCCTTGAATTCCTTCGTTATATTTTTCTGTGTACTTATGCTTGTGCGGAGAGCATATAATAATGTGCTAAGATGTAGCTATCCTGTGGCAAAATGCTTTAATGAAGCAGCAGCCTGTCTGTATTGTTGTCTTGTTTTGCAGGCCGCAGCTTCAATGTCTGAAGTCCCTTCTGATGTGCTCATTCACCTGGAATTGGCTAGTATGACAGATGGCGACCTGATGAGAGGAATCATCTACCAGGTAACAGAAAGAAGGAAGCACACAAGACAGAAACTGAGCAGTAAATACATGTACTTGTTTGTAGGCATGTTTAATAGTTGATTGGTTTCCTTTTTTTTTTTTGCTAATATTGTTTCAATACCTTATGTTGGGGGTATTTTTCTTTTCACTTTTGCTATTTTCTGGGCCTGGCTTGCATAATGATCAAGTCCAGTGATAATTACATAATTTAGTTTCTGTTGCCATAAACAACACAGGAGGAGAACCAGTAGAGAAGTGTAAGCCTACGGCTTGGCAAGGTTTGACTTTGTGATTTAACAGTGATAAAAGGAAAGCATCACGATGCTGTGTTATTATTAAACAATTAGTAAAAGCCAGCTGGAGAGTAGCATTTTGACAGGTTATATGGAATCAAATGCACTTTGGCAGTGATATCTTAGTTGTACATGGAGGCATCACATGGTTGAAACAAGCATGATCCTTAAGCTTTTTAAGTTGGTGCTGGGGCTGTCATAATCAAACAGAACACATCAGCATGTCTGTTCCTTTCCCAGTTGGCAGATCCCTGTACCATCTCTTGTTTTGTTTCTTGTTTTTTGTCTTGGTCAGCAGGTATTCCCTCTGATAAGTTCTTTGGGACTCAATGAGCAAGAGCTTCTGTTTCTCAGCCAGTCTGCCTCAGGCCCACACTCCAACCTTCAAGCTTGGTCAGGTATCCCAGATGTTGGAATGGTCAGTGACATAATATTCTGGATCCTTCAGGGTTCTCGCAATGGATCATCCGCTCTGACACGTGTTCACTTTCATACTCTGGCCTATCATATCCTGGCCACTATCGATGGGTTCTGGAACAATCAAGTATCAGCGGTTGCTGCAGGTGCTAGAATTGCTGGTGCCCAGGCTTGTGCCAGTAACAAAATAGATCCAGCCCGGGTCATGCTTAAGAGCCCTTTGGAGTTCTCTACATCTCATGCGGAGGTGGGCAGTACTATAAAGGTGAGCGTAGAGAAACCTGTGGCAGTTTGGAAAAAAGGAGACGTGACTTTTCACTTCACACCAGTTCTGATCTGCAAAGAGCCCAGTAGGACAGTGGGATTAGGGGACGCAATATCCGCAGAGGGACTTTTGTTTTCTGAAGCAATGTTTCAGTGATACACATTCCAAGTGCTTCTGCAGCACAGCTGCTATCACAAGCCTGTCCAATAGGTGTAAAAAGAAGGATTTTCAGGTAGTAGACTGCACACATGTGATATATTTGTAATCTGTATAAGATCATGTGTAGTTGGCATCTTTGGCAGCAGTGGTGTTAATGTGATTTTGCATCACTTGAGTTTGTACAAATATCTCTATTCAAACTCAAGCTTGGGGCTGAGGTAGATCCTTATCCTTAACAAAAACAGTACTGTTGTAGTCTGTCATGCGGTGAGGGGTGTTACCTGCCAGTGTCAGGCTTGTTAAAATAAACAATTAACCAACTAACTCTCTATATTGCTAAGCAATATATTATTAATCCAGAATCCAGGAAAGCCTGCTGACCTGTACAGCACACCATTCTTTTTTTAGAGGGAAAATGTCAAATGATCTATAGTACATTGTGTTTGGTTTATCATTTTATACGCTTTAATCCCAGATAGTAAGCTATATGTTACATTGCATTGCCAACACAAGAAAGAGGTAAATCAGTTTGTGTTCCACCAACCCTCTTTCCTGTTTTATACGTTGCCTCTGCTGGGTGCTGATTTCAACCCTAAGGGTGTTGCACTGAATCCACTCCTTAATTTTAATTTTTATTTTTTTAGCAGTTGGGTTTGTTTACTGGGGTTGCATAGGCAGTAATCAAAACTAGTGTTTTACGGTAAGAGCTGATTTAAGTCTTCTATGGGTGATGTTAAAAAAAAAAACAACCCAGCTTTCTTAACACAGTTTTCCCCGTTTCATATGCCCGTGCATTCCATTCTGCTTTGTATGCATTATAGATTCCCAATGTTTCCTCTCTCAAATTGTACATCACACACATCTTCAGTTTTGTTTCCAGGGCAATAGAGCGTGTATGAGCGTTCGTATGCAAGGACCAAAAAATATGTTTTTTGTTTAAAAAAACTTTCATTTTATGTTTTGTCCAGCTACCCTAATATGTTCCACTGGAAAAATAAAGCTTTTTTTATTCTTTGCACTTCTGTCTGAAAAAAGAGGTCATTCATCCACAGTGATTTTGGTGTTGATTGCAGTACTTTACCAAAAATGTTTTGTGGATTATTTGTATTTATTATTAGACAAGGTGTTAAGTAGTTGACCGCTTCCAAACTTTTCTGGTATAAACTGCCCAGCTTTTCTATATGTTAACTCCTTGTTACTCTCATGCCCTGTCAATTGTTCCAAATTTGATCACTGGAGAAAACTTTTTTTTGTAATGTATGTTTGTGAACAATGCTTTGTAACATTTTTTGTATTTTAAATACATTTTTCTTTGTTACCACATCTCCCGTTTTGTTTATTGTTTTTTTGACCTTCCACAGTTCAACTGGCATTTGCGATGTGCAAGGATATCAAAAGTATCAATTCCACTCCTGTGTAGATAACATATAAAATCTTGTATACAATTTTCATGACATCTTTCTGTACTGTGAAGTATCCCAAAAATGATGTCATAAGCAGTTAATGAAATTAAAGGGAAAAAATAGGGTTGTGTTACCATAGGTCACGTAGCTACTTCAGTTTAACCTAATTTTGTCAAAATCAGTTCCTACTTTCTACATTCACCAATGGCCTATTTCAAGATATCACTGCCAAATACTACTTAAGAAACAAAGCAGGAATAAATAAATTGACGCTCAAATTATATAGCAAAGCCGTTTGCGTTTACTAATCTAACAGTGGTAGAGGCCCTTAACCAATTAGAGGGACAGTTTAATGTTTCTGACAACCCCAGTAATGAAGAATATTATGTTAAAGTACTTTGAAATGAATGGGAGTGTTTCCATGCATGTGCACGGAGGTCTGACCCAATGCTGGAGCAGATTGACGGTATACCACGTGCATGAAGATGTCTTCAGTATGGCCACTAGCTGGGGCTGGGAAAGAGACAAATGCATGAAGCCGATTCTGCAGAATGGAGTAAACGTTGTCTAATGGACAAAAAAAGCTGCCTGTCTATTGTGTTCCCATACAGCATTTTAATTCATCCTACGACAGTTTTTTTTAATGTATTTTCAGTTACAGATTTTGGCCTACCTACTGTGAAATTAAATTTCGTATTGGTCACGGCTTGGGAGTTTTACATAATTCCCTATTTTCTGCACCAGTTCTAAAGCATGTTACCAGAGTGTTCAATGAGCTGCGTGCTGGGATACATCAGCTTTTGAGCTTAAAATTTAACTTCTATGTCTTTTGAAATATCTGAAAGTACCGCATGTTATTTATATTTGGTGATAGAGTGCTTTTAAGTCTGATTTCAATGACCTACAATGCACTGGCTCCAGCAATGGCAATTAATTATACATCTGATGAGCAGCTATAGGAAGTCTGTTCACATACATCCTGTATAAATACAAATGTAAATTGGTTGGACAAGGGTTAAAGAACACTGCTGGTAAGTAGAACTCAATTTCCTTATTTTTTTTTTGGCAAATCATTGTCATCGCTATTACTTTAAAAGAGAAAAAAATAGAGATGGATAATATATCACGAAAAAGCCAGCAAGTCTGGAGAAAAATGTTGAATTTTCAGATTTTGACACTGGGCTGCTAGATCATCTAATGCAAAATAAGCATCTGCAGAGCTCTGTAAACAGCTGACTGTCAGGACTTTTATGGCATCCTATGCCTAGTTAATGTTTCAAGTAGTTGGAGAATCAAGTGGCATGTCTGAGTACTGGGAACCAGGATATTTGCTTATTCACTGTAATACGAGCCTTGGGCGTTTCTCATCTGCTGTTTTCTTCTTAAATATGTACTTTAGATCCGGTAGCGATGTTTAGTATTCCGTTATTCTGATTTAGTTTACAATTTTACTTTAGGGACAACAGATACTGCCATATTTACTTTTTTTTTTTTCCTTTTACAAATGCTTATCTGTTTTTGCCTGTCATGTCTTTTTTTTTTTTTGCGTGTGTGTGTACATATATCTCCATCTGCAAAATTAAAAAAAAAAAAAAAAAAGGCGAAAGGTGTTCAGTGGCGTTGAGGTCAGGGCCCTGTGTGGGCCAGTCAAGTTCTTCCACACCATGCTCATCCAATCATGTCTTTATGGACCTTGCTTTGTGCACTGGGGCATAGTCATGCTGGAGTATAAAGGGGCCTTCTCCAAACTGTTCCCACAGTTGGAAGCATACAATTGTCTAAACTATCTATATGCTGCAGCATTACCATAACCCTTTACTGGAACTTAGGGGCCTAGCCCAACCCTGAAAAACAGCTCCATTATCCTTCATCCACCATAGTTCACAGTAGGCACTATGTATTCCAGTAGGTGACGTTCTCCTGGCATTCGCCAAACCCAGATTCATCCATTAGACTTCCAGATGGTGAAGCTAGAGTCTACAGAACACATTTCCACTGCTGCAGTAGATATGTGCTTTATACCACTCCAGATGACGGTTGGACTTGTACATTGTGATCTTCAACTTGTCTGCAGCTGGTCAGCCATGGAAACCCATTTCATGAAGCTCTTGCTTGTGCTGATGTTGCTTCCAGAGGCAGTTTGGAACTCTGTAGTGAGCGATGCTATAGAGGACAGATCATTTTACTCACTACGCTCTTCAGCACTGGGCAACCCTGCTTTGTGGCTGAGCTGTTGCTACTACTAGACACTTCTGCTTCACAATAACAGCCACTGTCAAGGCAGTTCCACCAGACATTTTATGAACTGACTTGGGTCAAAGGAGGCATTCTATGTCGCTATCATGTTAAAAGTCACTGAACTCTTCTTTTCTTCATCCCATTCTGCTACCAATGTTTGTCTATATGCTTGAGTTTATATACCTTTTAGCTATGGGTGTGGCCGAAACACCTTAATTCACTAATTAGAAAGGGTGTCCCAATACTTTTGTCCATATAGTGTGTGTGTGTGCGTGTATCTATATACATATACACACAGACACACACACACTATAACAAAATCGATTCACTAGATACTGCAACCTTGCTCACAATGATTTAAGAATCCCGATTTAAATAAAACCATTTGTGTATATTTCATATTCTTTGGTCAATTCAACAAATTGACATTTATAATGATGGGAATGAACATTTTGGTGTAAAAAAAAGGGAGAGAAATTCACTCTGTTTAACATTTGGCATCATAATGTAAGAGCCTTAAATAAACATGGAAACCCTCAGGCTGCCCAGAGTAAATTTACTGGAGAAATAAAATTAAATTCATGGTGAACAGATAATGTTATGCCACTTAGGTTGAGCAACCCATTTGGCAAACAACTTGTGTGTATATATATATGTATATACATATATATATATATATATATATATATATAAAAAGTCCAAAATTAACAATTGCACTCCAATCACTCCAATTGCCCGGTGCCAAGTAGCTGCAACAGCAAATCATATAACATCCCAAAATAGTTACCGGCACTCCAGGGACTTCTTTAAATAATCACTTGAGAAACTCCAGTTTTCCAATCAACGTTTCAGTCTGTTTATTAGACTTTCATCAGGACATGTCAGAAAAGCAGTGTGAGTCATATTTATAGCAAAAAAGATCATTAACAACACCTACCACACCTGTAGTGCTCGAGGTATTCAGACCCGGCGTGTACCATTCCCGAATACGCATGTGCATAATATCAGCAATGCTTCCGGGTCTCAGACGCACGGTCTGAGATCCCGATCGTCATGGCAACATTTACATTTAATCTGCATAATACGTGTCTCCTATGCCGGTCAGTAAACCTCTTATTTGTGCCTTTATGTTTGTGTATATAATGCTGTACTCCTGTATACAGGATAAGCAGTGATTAATTTGTACACAAATATAAATATCAAAGCAAAAAACTAAATATATATAATATTTTATTATATATATTTAGTTTTTTGCTTTGATATTCTTGATCCTCTAATATATACATTACAGGTGATTCTGTACACACACATGAAGCACTATATATATATATATATATATATATATATATATATATATGTGTAAAGGTATAAATAAGAGGTTCACAGATCAGCACAGGAGACACGTATCATGCAGATTCACTGCAGTTTAAATGTATGCGTTGCCATGATGACCCGCAGATCAGAGAGCGGGTCTAAAATGATATCTGTTTTTTCTTCTTGATATTCTTTATTCCTTAAGTTTATAGTAGATTTTGTACACACGAACGAAGCACTCTACATACACACACAAAGGTATAAATAAGGGATCCACAGATCGGCACAGGAGATACATAGTATGCAGATTATCTGCAGTTCAAATGCACGAGTTAGTAACATAGTTCATAAGGTTGAAAAAAGACCAAAGCCCATCAAGTTCAACCTATATACATATTGTGTCCCTACTGTGTTGATCCAGAGGAAGGCAAAAAACCCTTATGAAGCAGATGCCGATTGCCCCATACCAGGGGGAAAATTCCTTCCTGACTCCAAATATGGCAATCAGAATAAATCCCTGGATCAACGTTCTGTCCCTATTAATCTAATATCCATAACTTGTAATATTATTGCTTTCAAGAAACACGTCCAGGCTCCTTTTGAACTCTTTTATTGAGTTTACCATTACCACTTCCTCTGGCAGAGAGTTCCATAATCTCACCGCTCTTACTGTAAAGAACCCCCGTCTGTGCTGGTGTAGAAACCTTCTTTCCTCCAGCCGTAGAGGATGTCCCCTTGTTATAGATACAGTCCTGGGTATAAATAGATCCTGGGAGTGATCTCTGTACTGTCCCCTTATATATTTATACATAGTTATTAAGTCCCCCCTAAGCCGTCTTTTTTCCAAACTAAATAACCCTAATTCTGATAATCTTTCTGGGTACTGTAGTCCTCCCATTCCCCTTATTACTCTGGTTGCCCGTCTTTGAACCCTCTCCAGCTCCACTATATCTTTCTTGTACACTGGTGCCCAGTACTATACACAGTATTCCATGTGTGGTCTAACTAGTGACTTGTACAGTGGTAGAATTATTTCCTTGTCGTGGGCATCTATGCCCCTTTTGATGCACCCCATGATTTTATTTGCCTTAGCAGCAGCTGCCTGACACTGGTCGCTACAGGTAAATTTACTGTTAACTAAAACTCCTAAATCCTTTTCCATGTCAGTCGTCCCCAGTGTTTTCCCATTTAATACATATTCCCAGCCTGGATTTTTCTTCCCCATGTGCATAACCTTACATTTATCTGTGTTGAACCTCATCTGCCACATCCCAGCCCAAGCCTCCAACCTATGCAGATCCATTTGTAATTGTGCACTGTCCTCTATTGTGTTAACCACGTTACAGAGCTTAGTATCGTCTGCAAAGATTAATACTTTACTATACAATCCCTCTACAAGGTCATTAATAAATATATTAAAAAGAATAGGACCTAAAACTGACCCCTGTGGTACCCCACTAGCAACAGTCACCCACTCAGAGTATGTACCATTAATAAAAACCCTCTGTTTCCTATCACTGAGCCAGTTACTTAGTTATAAATAAATACGTTTTTATATCATATTTCATAGCGCTGTACAATGGGTGAACAGGACATAACAAGTAGCATTCAACATAACAATTTGACCTACCGGGGGCCATACTCAAACAAGCTTACAATCTAGAGGGAGTTAGGGTATATTACACAAGACCTACACGAGTATAAGTTTTGCAGGGGAGGGGCTAGGAAAGGTGAGCTAAAGAATATGGGAGTAAAGGGCGTCAATGCATACCTGGTATGTTAAAGGGTCCGGTCTTATTTATTGTTTAACCCCTTAAGGACCGGGCTCATTTTTCGTTTTGTACCCTGTGGGACCGAGGCTGTTTTAATACTTTTGTGGTGCTTGTGTTCAGCTGTAATTTTCTCCTCACCCATTTAGTGTACCCACATAAGTTATATATTGTTTTTTTCAGGACAAGATGATCGTATCATCTTATTTACTATAAAAAAAATAAAAAAAACATGGTGAAAAATTGAAAAAAAAACACATTTTATGACTTTTATTTGAAAAATCTTTTGCTCACCTAAAAAAGCAAGTAAAAAAACTAGCTAAATAGATTGTACTACTTGTCCTGAGTTTAGAAATACCCAATGTTTTTATGTTTTTTTGCTGTTTTTTGTAAG
This sequence comes from Sceloporus occidentalis, assembly GCA_023333645.1. Taxonomy (NCBI): domain Eukaryota; kingdom Metazoa; phylum Chordata; class Lepidosauria; order Squamata; family Phrynosomatidae; genus Sceloporus; species Sceloporus occidentalis. The sequence continues at coordinate 289,144 of JALMGF010000037.1, read as the reverse complement.
TTATAGGGCAATAAGTACAAGCAGCGTTTTATGATTTCCAAATCTTTTTTAACAAATCTGGTCAGTCTGCCTCCATCTCCTCTTTGGAACATCTTTGAAGCCGGTTAACTCAATTTAACCAATTCAAACCATATATTTTTGAAAACTAGACACCCCAGGGTATTCCAAATGCTGTTATTTTAACCCTTTCCATGCACCAATTATACAACTACACTTTGTCAAACTTTGTAATAGTAATTTTTTTTTATTTTTTTCCACACAAATTGTACTTTAGTTATAGATATACAGGTTCTGGTATATGTCACTGTTAAACAACACCCCAATGTGTGTTCAGGAACATCTCCTGAGTGCAGTGATACCCGACATGCATGGATTTGTCGTGTTGTTTGAGATTTAAAATGTCACATTTGGGAAGTGCGCTTTTTTTGTCCATTTTGGAAAGTCTGTACCTATGCCCTATCTTTGAGCTCAGCCACTCCAATTTACCCCATCAGCCATTTTTTTTTATATTAGACACCCCTTGGGTATTTGAAGTGCTTTTATTTTAACTCTTTGTTGAGATTTTTGAGAAATTTGAGCACTTTTTTTTTACACATTTTGCTGGTACTGGATGGTTCATCTAGTGACATCACTGCATAATTATTTTTAAATGTTATCACTTTTAATTTTTTCCATATTTTTTTTTTTTTTTAATATTTTACTAATCACATTGTGATTAGAAAGCTGGGCTCCATTGACTTGCATGGTTGAATGCAGTACCTGTATTCAACCTGCAAGTGGAGCCAGAGTTCTCTAGACCATCTAGCGAACTTTAAAAACTTGTTTGTTTCTTTTACAGGGCGGCCGCCATCTTGCTGATGGCGAAGAACACCGACAGCTCCGGCTGTGACCGCTCTCCGGAGCGGTCACAGCCCACCCAGAGGTAAGTGTTTGGTGTCGCTGGATGCCTCCTGATCGAGGCATTCCAGCGACACCATTTAAGTTTAGGAGGCGATCGTTGATCGCCTCCTAAACGCTTTTAAAACGGGCGTCCGCCGCCATACAATGTATGGCGGCTGTTGACGCCTCGGGGAGGGGCCAGACATGGCCCCTGATGCCGATCTCGGCCTTGCTGAATGCCTCGACATCGAGGCATTACAGTAACGCCGTCTAAGCTTATTTTACTTTTTGACGCCTCGGGGAGGGGCCAGACATGGCCCCTGATGCCGATCTCGGCCTTGCTGAATGCCTCGACATCGAGGCATTACAGTAACGCCGTCTAAGCTTATTTTACTTTTTGACGGTTCAGGACCGTCAAAGGTCATTTAGTGACCTTCATGTCATGACGGTCCTGAACCGGCAAAGGTCGCGAAGGGGTTAATAACCGAAAGCACATTAGTTTTTTTATTATTCCTACCTCTTTGATCATTATTGGGTAAAAAAAATACACATCCCCACTTGCCTTTTATAGTATAGTATAGATGAGGCATGGGTTTCCAGCAGCAGTAAAAGTAAGTGTCCATTTGTCTTCCATTTGTTTTCCAGGTGGCCAGTCCGGGCTCTTTACAAGGGCTGTTTGTAAGAAATGAAGGGTGCCTTTAAAATGTGATACTACATTTATTGCATAATGTTATGGGGACGATTTGGGTTTCTATAGGGTGAGATATCTGGTTTTACAATGTAAGGTAATTTGCATAGTAATGCATTACAAAGGGTTTGGAACAAAGGCTCCAATAGAGGTGGGATACCCCACAGGGGGTCAGACAACTGAAGCCGATGTGTATTAACATAACTGTGTGCATGTTTGCATAGACTACCTGTCTCCTCCATAATTGGGTCATACAGGAAATCTCTGGAAAGAGGGGTTGGGTGAACCACTTTCTGGGAGGTACAAGGAATTCTGGGATGACTAGTTAGGGGTTGCAATAGTCAGGAGAGTGAGAGAAAGAAAAGTCTGAGTAAGAGAGAAAGAAGAGTCTGAGCAAGAGAGAAAGGAGAGTCGGAGAAAGAAGATTCGGAGAAAGGAGAGCGCAGTGAACAGAAGTGTCCTGGGTCAGGAGACTCAGAACGAAGCTGCGCCTGTGAGCTGAGAGAGGTTTCCCAAGAATGTGCTTAAGTATCCCTTTTGTTTTGTATTATTATCAAATTTATTCTGTATGTTATATGTTTTATCACCTGTAACAGTGACCTAATTCAATATCAATATACATTTTTCTATACGCTTGTATTTGTGCTTTATTCGTCACACATTCCCTAAAAGAATAACCCTGTAAGAGGGTCATAATTTCTTACATGTTGTATAAACACCACAGACTCTTTTGGCCAACTATGTCAGAAATCTAATTTAACAACTTGTTATACAACTTATTTAGAAATAAGGATGTTGTCTTACGTATCCCTACATTACAATTATCCATTTAAATGACTTCAACTGTTTTCCAATACAGGTGATTAATCCTGCAGTGTAGGCAGCTACAGAAAATGTTCTCCCAAGACTGATCAATATCAGCACATTTCCTGCTGTAGCTGTATTATGACCCAAATGTTAACCAGAAAGGTCAGACACTCTCTGCTCAGACAAAACCTATAGCAATGTTATTGGAGCCAGGACAGCTTGGGGTAAGGGGATCAAACTCTGCAGTCCGTTTCTACGCTGCTTTTGCATTAACATAGCAGCGTCATATGTTAGTTATGTCACAGTCCCACTGGTACTTTAAGGTTTATATACCATGTGTGTCTGCAGTGGTATGTAGTGCTATAAGTGTTCATTGCCACAGAGGGACTATAAAAATGTAGGTGTGAGCTGGGATTGGAGCGCTTTTTTAACTGAAAAAGTGAACTACAGGAATTTGCTGGAGTGCTGTTTTTTGTTAAAAGTAAATAAATACAATTTCCATTCACATTATTGTAATTAGGTCATTATGTAGCTTTAAGTAACTCAAGTGAACATTTTAAACAGGCTGTATACTACATATCACTATAACACTTCTTAAAATGTCTCTTTAAATATTCAGATACAGACAATCTCAGCAGAGTTGACCACTTACCATGTCCCCAACATGTCACTTGACCAATAATTTAATGTACATCTAACTGACCCAAAGAAACAGGCCTGGTTCAGCAGTACCGATTATATTATATATATATAAGGGTAAGTGGCAGTACAACATTTATGAAGAGTTAATTTTTAACCCCTTCAGTACTGAGGGGTTTTAGTACAGCTACTGTATTTTTTGCCATTTTGTTTTTACTATATGTTGGTTTAATCAAGATTTCTCTTCTCCGTGTTTGATGTACCCACACAACTTGGACACCCTTGTATTCAGAACAAGTAAGGCTGTTTTAAAACTATTCAACACACACAAACACATAATTATGAGTACTAATATATAAGAAACCTGTACTAAAATAAAAATTTGGAATTTCACTCAGAATTTCTTCTACACAGTAGGTTTCACTGCTGATCAATAACCAAAAGTTATGTTCTGCACCATCCTCTGATTACAGCAATACCCCACATGCATTTAAGTTCTGGAGGGCCACATGCAACCCGTATGTATTACCCTATTAGCCTTGCATTTCAGATCACAATGTGTGCAATTAGCCAGCAGGGAATCCTAGCAGGCTCTAGACACTGCTGGGTCTCTCTCCTCCTCAAGTCACCTTTCAGCGGGTGTCAGCATTGTGATCGGGCATTCCTTATATAACAGTGTAACTGTGCTCACACCAAGCGCCATTATACTCGATCTGTCAGCAGGAAGCCAGTGATATTTACTTCTGGTGACAAGGGCACTACTAGCTGTGAATAGACAGCTTGATCCCCACGCAGTGTTACAGGGTCACCGTACCCAAGGCTGGGTCCCCTGTTTGAGGGCTGAGGAATCACCAGTCAGTCCCTCATACGGATCGCACTCAGCTATCCACGGATCATCCAGACCACCATTCGTAGTAAACCAAGAAGAACTCTCTTTATTACAAACACACAGAACTTTATACAATCTCAATGCAATGTGTACCGAACCCAACCCCCAATCCCATCAGCCACATCCCATCACAAATCCCATCAGTATACAGGGGATGTATCAGGTGAGGGGATTACGGAATACAATGGGTTCCCCCACCTGTGTTATCCCCCCTGTAGTGCGGGTGCCGTCTGGGCAGACAGGGCTGTGCTGGCTGATTAAGAGCCCCAGCCAGATTATAGGATCGTCTCTTTGAAGGCTGGGGCTGAATCCACATCAGTCTCTGGGCCGGTTACACAATAAACACAATATAATATATTACCGGGTCACGGTATACAGAACCGGACACAAAAGTGCTCCGTGACCCGGCTAAACTTCATATGACATATGAGCCAGCTAGCCTGGCCCTGTCACAGATCTCCCCCTTGACCAACGGTCCGGCAGACCAGGCAGATCCACACGGGTCTGCTGCAGGCTGTCCGAGTGGACAAAGTTCAAAGGTGCAGGCCTTAGTTCATGGCCCCCTTTGTCAGAATCATCCATTGAAGGTGGGCCAGGGCCCTGGTTGCCCAAAAGGATAGTCAGTAGTCCTCTTTGAATTGGAGGACGGTCCCAGCTCAGCCGGGGGCACATGGCTATCCCCCTCACCGGGGTAACAGGGGCACGTGGGGACTCTTGCTCCCTAGTCTTGGGAACTGAGTCTGGGGCAGCTGCCAGGCCAGGGCGGTTGCATGGAAGGAAAGCCCTGCTGATCGGGCCGGGGGCACTCGGGGAACCAGGGAAACACGTAGAGGTAGTAAGAGGGGCCTCTACCGGGACACTGGAGTGACCTAGGGGACACTCTGGGACAGGAACAGGTGCCCTTACAGGGTTATTGGGCGAGCTAAGCAGCTCTGCGGGGTACTCAGGGGACCCAGGGGAATACTCCGGGGCAGGGACAGGTGCCAATACTGGACCACCGGGAGGGTTAAGCAGACCCTCGATCTTCCTCTCTGGGACAGGTGCCTCTGCCTGGGCACGGGGAGAGTCAGAGGAACACTCTGGGACAGTGACCTGGACTTCTACCAGGACACTTGGGGAACCAGGGATCGGAACCAGGGCCTGCGCCAGGCTACTGAAAGGACCCAGGGAACTCGGCAGCCCCTCTGGTGCCCTCGCTAGGTCGGGGAACGGTGCCTCTACCGGGTCGCCGGGGACTTCATAGGGAACCTCTGGGGCAGTGACCCGGGCTTCTTCCCGGACACTCGGGAAATCAGGGGGACAGTCTGGGGCACTGGCTTCTACGGGCATAGCTAGGGGTTTGGTGAGGGGGATTGTGCCACTTACTCAGGCGGTGGGGACAGTCATCTCTTCTGCCGGGGTAGAGCAGCCAGGGTTGTTGGTGGGGACATGGGTCGGAGCTTTTGGCTTCCTCCTCCGCTTCTTTTTGCTGGCGAGGACCTCGGTTCTTCTCACCAGGGCAGGGGCCGAGGAGTAGATGAAGAGGACCTCGGTCCCACTCCCGCAAGTTGTAGTATCATGCTCCCAGTCTCCTTGTAACTCCTGGAGCTCCACTCTCCGCAGCAATTCTTTATAGTCCCTCTCGAGCTGCCATTCCTCTTGGACCAGGCAATCCATAACAGCCTCCAGCTCGGGGGGAATAGCATAAACCAGGACTTCTGCACGGTTGTCCCAGATTGTATCCCTGCGGTACTGGCAGGGGCTTCCGAAGGACGAGTCAAATTGGAAGGCATCATATATCAGTCCTGGGTCGACGGGGCTATACAGCATCAGAGGGTCGCTGTGGTCTTCACCTGCTAACTGCTGGGAGAATCCCTGGTAGCGGCTCTGGAGGTCGAGCTCTGCATATATGAGACCCCTCAATTCGTCTTCCCACTCCGGCAACGGGTTGTCCCCCAGGAGCGGAACTCGTATATCCCACATTGTCCAGTACTGTGCCCAGTACGTTTCAAAGTGGGGATGGGAGAAATCATCCCTCCAGTCTGCAGGCGCAGACTCTAACTGCCATTGCTGGTGTTCCAGCTCACGCACCTCGGCTGTAACCCGGTCTGTCTCATCCTCGGGTTCTCGGAAGGGTTGGATATCCTTGTATGATATTTTGGGGGTCTGTTCCCCTAGTCTGGGAGATACAGACCCACTCTGGCTCAGTTCCCGGTGACACATTTTAATCACCGCCGTCACTTGCTCCGATGTAGCCCCTCCTGGGTACAGGGATAAGTGCCATAGAATGTTCTTTTGTAGAGCACTCAGTCCGAGGCTCTCCTCTGGGGCATCCTGGTGCCGGTCCATCTCTGCAGTCTGCAATCAGAGTAGCCTTTCCTTTGCTACAAACCTCCAGGAGCTCTCTTGGTGTCTCTCGTCTGCAATCCCAGTTGGTGGTTTGGATTTCACCCAAGTCGTGGGATTCATCCCACCGCTGCCACCAATGTTACAGGGTCACCGTACCCAAGGCTGGGTCCCCTGTTTGAGGGCTGAGGAATCACCAGTCAGTCCCTCATACGGATCGCACTCAGCTATCCACGGATCATCCAGACCACCATTCGTAGTAAACCAAGAAGAACTCTCTTTATTACAAACACACAGAACTTTATACAATCTCAATGCAATGTGTACCGAACCCAACCCCCAATCCCATCAGCCACATCCCATCACAAATCCCATCAGTATACAGGGGATGTATCAGGTGAGGGGATTACGGAATACAATGGGTTCCCCCACCTGTGTTATCCCCCCTGTAGTGCGGGTGCGGTCTGGGCAGACAGGGCTTTGCTGGCTGATTAAGAGCCCCAGCCAGATTATAGGATCGTCTCTTTGAAGGCTGGGGCTGAATCCACATCAGTCTCTGGGCCGGTTACACAATAAACACAATATAATATATTACCGGGTCACGGTATACAGAACCGGACACAAAAGTGCTCCGTGACCCGGCTAAACTTCATATGACATATGAGCCAGCTAGCCTGGCCCTGTCACACGCAGCATCTGGGAGATGTCCCTGATGCCAGGAAAACATGACATAGAGGTACATGTTAAGAAGCATATTCCCTAACCTTTTATGGACATACCTGTACATCTACAGCGTAGCGAACAGGATAAAGGGGAACTACCATCAAAAAAATTGTGTGGTTTTCTTCTTAAAACAGTTCAAGTTTTTGCAAATATATAAGTCTACTTGTCAGCCAGCTGCATATTAGCCATTTGTATGTCCTACTTATTGTTATCTTAGCCCCATCTACTAGACATATATAGACTTATATTGCCTCGGCTGAACAATAGAATAGCTCACTCTTGATCTGAAGAACAGACTTCATTTGCAATGCCATAAAGAATCTGTTTATTTCAGTGTCTATGCAGGGTTTCCAAAATATCTATACAACAATGGCAGCCTTCAGATCTGCAGATAAAAGGAGGCTTAATGGATTGAATTTAGATAAAACCAGGTTTTTATCAAATCTAACCCACATTACTGTATACAGCAGTATATTTTATGCTCAAGGTAACATAATAATGTAATTTGTCATGGAATTTTTTTTAACACTTGTAATGCTCTTGACACGATATATACGATGCACGCTGAGTAGAAAGTTAACTTGGGATAAGACCCCAAATAAAGCATTACGGAGGGTCAACTCAGTGCTTCTTGTAGAGGAAATTACCCATTACTGGCCCTTCATATTACATATTGAGGGCATTAGTTTGTGCCACTGAAAACCACTACAGAAAAAGCACTTTTGGAAGATAAACTCATTAATTAAGATGTTGCAAAAAAAAAATGCCTTTATTGAATTGTAGCATGCAGACACTGTTGTAGGTAGGAGCCTGGTGCTGGAGCTATTCAAATCACATAATTTGCTAAATAAGGTACATGAATATCTAGATCACGTTATGAAAGGTAATTAGCAAGAATAAATATGGCCTAGTTACAATAATGCATTTAGGATGTTTTGTTGAGGCTCAGCAATTATACTACATAAGTGCTACATCGATAGTTTCCCTGTGGTGAGGACAGGCTGCCATGTTCTTTCAAGCTTCCTGTTTTAGTCATTCCAGGCACAGGAGATACAGGATCTTAACTGTTATAATTATTCATTTCTGCCTAGAATGTGCACCATGTTCTGGTGCCTTGCTAACCAGTCATTTAAACACATGTAAGCTGGAAGCATCAGTCTCCCATTCTTAGAAGGGGATAAGAAAACAGAACCAATGTTTATCAAATAGAAGAAAAAACTACCTTTGAAGGCAGATAACAGCATTAGAGAAGAGAATGACAATACGTATACTGTGTGAAATTAAAATATAAATAATGATATATTCAGTACTAGTATTCCTCACAGCACACTGCACTTGCTGTGATAGTTATACAAATATTTATGTAAATCGATATGTCTTTCAGACCCATCACAGTGAGGTATATGTCTAAAGATGGGTCTCCCTGAGGGTCTGCCTCTATACAAAGCTTAGATGTTCAGTGTTACAGTCTATTCCAGCTATGTAGTCTATTTGAATGATGTATACATCACCATGTTGGCTTATACATCATGCCGAGTATCACTTTCTGAACATTTCTCCTTCTAGATCTCTGGCGTTCTATCTATACATATTAATGTACGCCTTACTGGGTCTCTGTCTATAGGTCCTGCTGGTGTTCTTTTCAAGGTGAGGGTTTGGGAAATTTAGCTGGGCCCCCTCCTATAGTCTGCAGGAACAGAACCAGAATTTGTGGTATCTTCAGGTTCCAGTGGCAGAGAGGGAGGTTTGGAGACTGGAGGAGTAGGGTTTCCTAAAGAAAACAACCAAGAGTTATTTCCTTATCTGTGGTAAATAGATGGTGTTTGTGACAAAATTGCAGAGGATAACAAGAGAGCACTGTTGGGTAGATGGAAGGTCTCACTTCCTCTCACCTGTCGTTATGCCTGGGGCTTTACTATATCCTGCAGCTGATGACATTGCTCGTCCCAATGCCTGGTTAGACCCCAGTGGTGTCTGTTCTGTCCCAGGACCTCTTGTCCCTCGTTGCTTTCCTTTTTGGTCTTTTGTCTGCTTGGTCCAAACCAGACTCTCTCCCACCTGCAGAGCTGCCCCCAACTTCTGTGCCATATCTACCATCTATAAAGAGACAAATCCATGAAAAACACTGCTAAAATAATGATACTACCCACATAACAAAGACTGTAATTATAAACTGAAATACAGTTCAATAGCACAATCTTATTTTCTTTGACATATTTAGATGCACTTTTTCCTGACCTCAGGGTCAAACTCTGTAGAAGTCTCCCTGAGCGCACCGACTTTATGCTCTAGCTCTTGGTACTGGTTCATTGCTCCCTTCTTATCTCCTTGGTTGTAGAGCAGCACAGCAAAATTCAAATTCACCAAAGGGTCTGTCCTGAGAGATACAGATGTCAGCATACAACACAAAGTCTAGCACATAATACGAGTACATGGTTATATGGTTAAGAACAAAAATCAGGGGAGAAAAAAATAAAGGGACCCTAGGCATCAGAAGAAAAGTAGATAACACAAAGGGTACTGTACAATAAAGGCATTAAGCCAGTGTTGGTATTCTGATATAACTTACTGGTCTAAACTTGCTGCCTGCTGATAGGAGCTCTTGGCATTCTCTATATCATCCAAATATGTGAGAGCCACTTGGAAAGAAAGCAATGTTGAAAAAGTTAGGTGAGCCAAATCCATATATCCCAGATACCAAGAACCATATGGTCATATGCCTATATACACCCATAAAATACACAGGAGTTCCATTTAACCTCAGTTTGTGCACATGTACCATCTCTTGGCTGGGCTTGTATAAATGTATAGATAGATGTATGTAAGGCTTCTGTTTCTTTCAAATCCAGGAGCCAATTAACCATTATGTACAGCCTCTTCCCTTCAAGTCTTCGCCCCTCACTCCGATTAGCAGTACATTTCACAATAGGCAATTCCGAACCAACCAGAGAAAAGAACATGTGTCACCCTTGATGTGGAATCTACCATGACATAGGACCACTTCAGACATCTGCACAAAATGTTTTAGTGGACCCCAACATACAACAAAGAGACAACTCTGAATTTTGAAATGTGGTCTTCATACCTTTCTCTGTGGCGTGCAATGGAATTGTTTAACTCTTTGAGTGACGGGAATCTGGTATCTCTGTAGCTTTTTGCCAACCATATCTGGTTGCCACTCAAAGAGTTAAAGAAAAAGTTGATGTTACATATAGGGCTGAAACAACTAATCGATAAAATCGATAATAATCGATAATGAAAATCGTTGTCAACGATTTTCATTATCGATTAGTCGAATCGATTTTTATCGATTTTATCCTTATATAATCCGACTTCAAACAGAGATCGGATTATAACACTAGAATCCAGATCCCCCGCAACACTGCAGGGGACCTGGATTCCCCTCACTGTCGGCCGGTCTCTTACTTCCGTCTCTCTCCCCCCTCCCATACACCCCTCTGACTCCTCCCCCTCCCATACACTGCTCTGCCTCTCTCCCGACTCCCTGGTGTTTTGTGAACCTCCGTTGCTGACAGGCAGGCTGTCTGTGCGCATCGTGCAGACCCCCACCGGCTGACAGAGAATCGAGGTCATCTGCAGAGGATCATCCTCTCTGTCAGCTGGTGGGGGTCTGCATCGAACAGACAGCCTCCGTTACTGCCCTTCACTTACGCTGAGGCTTCTATGAAGCTGCAGTGTAAGTGCCTGTCAGCAACGGAGGTTCACAAAATACCAGGGAGTCGGGAGAGAGGCAGAGGGGTGTATGGGAGCCACCCTCCCATACACCACTCTGGCTCCTCCCCCTCCCATACACCACTCTGCCTCTCTACCCGGCTCCCTTGTGTCTTGTGAACCTCTGTTGCTGACAGGAGGCAGAGTGGAGTATGGGAGGGGGGAGGAGCCAGAGTGGTGTATGGGAGGGGGGAGGAGCCAGAGTGGTGTATGGGAGGAGCCAGAGTGGTGTATGGGAGGGGGGAGGAGGCAGAGTGGTGTATGGGAGGAGGGAGGAGACAGAGTGGTGTATGGGAGGGGGGAGGAGGCAGAGTGGTTTATGGGGGTATAATGAATTTCAGTGAGGCAGAATGGCATATCTGGGGGAGTTAGAGTGGTGTATAGGGGAGGTAGAGTGGTGTATGGGGGGTATAATGAATTTCAGAGTGGCATATCTGGGGGAGGTAGAGTGGTGAATCAGGGAGAATTTCAGGGTGGTGCAGGGCATGTATGGGGAGCGGAGTGGCATATCAGGGTGCACAGTGGCATATAGGGAGGTATAAGGCATAAATGGGGGCGAGTGGCATATTGGAAGTTATAAGGCATATCAGGGGGGCATAAGACATATCTGGGGGTAAAAAGTATATCAGGGGGCTCAGTTGGATATCACTGGCATATAAGGAGTATAAGGCATATCGGGGGCACAGTGGCATATCAGGGGCACAGTGGAATCTCTGGCATATAAGAGCATATATGGGGCAGAGTGGCAAGCTGGGGGTCAGATGTGCATAACTGGGGGCAGTTTGGTAAATAAAAGAAAATATAAACAAGGCTTTTTTCTCAGTTTTTATTAAATATGAAAAATAGTTAACATATGAATTAATATTTACTAATAACTTTGTACACTGTGTTTGGGTTCTTGTAGCTTTTATTATTATGTCAGTAAAATAAGAAGTTGAATAGCGAGAGGCCATTGCAATAAAGAGATGAAAGTGTAAATTGTACGTTTTTTATTAAATTATTTAAAATAAAAAAAATTGCATTTTTTATCCGATTAATCGATTAATCGAAAAAATAAATCGGCCAACTAATCGATTATTAAAATAATCGTTAGTTGCAGCTCTAGTTATATACAGTAACGGAGTTTAACGTTGAAGAAAAGTTGGTTTTATTTAATTTTGTTTTACTAAACGTCCCTTACCTGTAGGTCACGATTGCAGGTGCTTATGTGATATTTTAGGAGACTTTCCCATGTAAAATACCACGCTGAGCTGACTGATTATGGAAATGCTACAGAAGTCCTGTTTATCAAATAAAACCCATGGATGGTCTTGTACAAGCTGTTGTCACACATTACTCAAACCCACCGGTGCAGAGTTACTCTCCAAACCACTGTACTAAGGTCCACAACAGACTGACTTGTTGTACGATGTATTGTATTTCTGAATTTAAGGTAATTAATTTGAGAATTATGAGATTGATGCAGCCTCCTATATCTTGGCTCCTGGATTATGGAAGCATTACTTATTATTTCACTCATTTGTTTTATTCTTAATATAAAACAAACCCATTTTTTAGAAATAAAACTAGTTACACTTTGTTGCTCACCTGCCAGCAGCATATATAGAGTTGCGTTGCCATGATGAAGAGATATGGCTGCACTCAGGAAATGAAAAGCCGAGGCGTACTGTTGCATGCTAAGATGAACTAGACCCAGATTATAAAGCACACGCCAGTCAAATGGGGAAAGGTAGAGTGCACGCTTCAGACAGCTTATCGCCTGCAAATGAGTGGTCATCAGTTAAGGGAGGTTTGAGGACAGGGACTAGCAATCAATGCAATAATTGGCAGCTAGACCTACCTATGAACTCGGGTTACAAACAAGCCATAGATGTTTTGTCTCTTAGGCATACACCAGTACCCACATCTGTAATATGTAGGAAAAGTTCAACAATTCTGAACCTGTGGGATGTGTTCCCCTTGAACGAGTTCTGAAGAGGCACTTCAGAGCCTTTCTAACCTCAAATGTTAATGGCATTTGACAATAGTTTTTACTAGAGGCACTTAAGTAAAATGTTACCGGTACTGGCAGAATTTGATTGACAATCTGTAATTAGTTAAACACAGCTAAATATTGAGAAACGCTGATCTAGACCAGAAATGTGAAACATATGGGCACAGGGCGGTTTTGTGCACAGCACAAACGTTAAATGTATCTCAACAGGACAATATGACTAGATTTACAAAGTCAACTGCAACAATGTGCTAGTTTTAAAGTTGGCACTATGCAAATAAATTATTTTGTTTAGCAATCTCGTAACATTACAATGAAAATATTCCTTAATGGTTTTTATAAGTGTCTATTTAATCTTGAGCAGTCAAGCCAGCAAAGGGTAATCATATTTCCCTTATTCTGATGAGACGCACACACTCACACTCACCGCCACATATTTCTTCTTGCCAAAGAAACACATGCCAATATTATTCCACAGAGGAGAGCTTTCTGGGACAGTGGAGGCAGCAACTCTATACTTGCTGAGGGCCACGTCATAATCACCATGAGACTGCATCATACAGCCGGCTGCCAATATAGCCTAGGAAAGACACAAGAAAATAATAGTATCCTGTGACCCAAATTCCCAAACAAGTGGAAAAACTGTTTGATGCTTACAGTTTTACAGCTCAATTCTTTTTTTGAAGCAGAGATGTAAACCTGATTTCTTCAAGCTCTCTCTTACGTTCTGGTTTACATTTTTAACACAAGACTTTCATCTTAAGTGCAAGAAAATAATAGTACTGTGCATCTAGAAGCAATTTGTGTATTTACTTACCTTATAATTACCGGGATCATAAGTAAGAGCATTTCCTAGATATTCAAAAGCTTTTTGGTATAATCCATTCTGTGTTGAGGAGAAAAGAAATGGTAAGGGCGACCATATACAAAAAGGCCAAACAAACTGAACGGGAATACATGCCGTATTACTAGCTTACTGAAGCACACAACAACCAAGTGGTCTTGTTTTATATCTTATTTATGTTTGTCGTATGCGTGTTAGATTTCACCAGCTTTTTTTGGTGCAAATGATGAAGAAAAAAAACACAGGACAGACAAAAGCATAAGACTTAAGAGCATTAAGACTAATTAAGACTAATGTGCTTTTTTTTTCTAGACTCATTAGGCCCTATTATATTCTGGAGGGAAGCCACATCAGACGGCCATGCTTTGTCTTTTCTTTGGGATCAGATCCAATCCAGGTAGCATTTAACTAGAAATTTTCTCTAACTTTCCATTGACCTTTAATAAAAAAATATGCATGTACATTTTTCTCTGTAAATTAGCATTTAACCACATGGCCTTGTAACGGATGGTTGCTCAATCTAGTTTCTGTTCATGAAAACTTTGGAAATGGTAGGGAGGATGGTACTTGTCAATAGCACATAGATGTGGTGGATTTCTAGCGTGTACGCACAGATTAATTTGACCAGTAAACAATTTCATTTTTGAGTATAGGATCTGGGCATGTGGCATTTCCACGAGTACATTCACCATGGTCCCTGACCTGAAGATATAGAAGTCCTAATGTTGTTAACAGTTCCGTGCTTTCAGGCGATAATCTGTTTAAAAAAAAAAAAAGAGAGAGACACACTTACTAGGCAAGACAGCAACATGTTTTCTGTGCAATGAGCTGTAATCCCATTACACCTTTTGTACACAATATCTACTACACACTCCAATTTCACAATATCTCTGCACTTAATGTGATATATACGCTATAGTCGCACAACCTGAGACCCGCTGAGTATCTTTCTCATTAACGTGACAGAATGCCATCTAAAGTGAATCGAAAGGCACTTAATTTATGGGATTAAATTGTTTCAATTAATGTGGAACACGCATCATAGTTTTCTTCCTTTCTTTTAATACTAGCAACACTTACACAGTATTTTTAATGACAAGATATGTTTCTGTTTCAATAAAATGTTTTCACAAGATACAATGTTTGTAAAAGCTGTGTAATGTCTCCTTGTATGTGCTTAGGCCCTAACTTGGCGCAATATATCGGATGAACACACCGACCTCTTAGGAATAGAGCGTAACACGCGTAGGATTCTCTGATTAAGTAAGGCATTTGGTGAAATACATTCCAGTAGTATAAGCAAGACTTCATTATTGCCATAAATAATCAGTGGGATGACACAAAAATATTGCATTAAATGAGATAATGTGTATTGGACCAGTGTAATCAAAACTTAGTTTTCTTCAGTACTTTACTATATGACAGTATGCGACACTATTTAAAACGCAAAGAAAAATATTTTTTCCATAAGACTTCTCATTTAAAACACTAGCAGTTTTTACATATGTCATTGAAAGATTACATAGAACTGTACTTCTTTATCAAATCTGATGTTTCCGTACCTAGGCATGGATAATGGAAGGATATGGAATGTAATGTAATGGATGTCTCTATTTGTAATGTTGCAAAACATGCTCCAGTAACCCTAAATGCCTACTGCCACAATGATAATTAAAACTCGTAAACTTGTAATCTGCCTTTAGGACAGGGATAACGGAACACTCGTTCATTTAAAACCTATTTTATAGGGGTTTGAGCATATAACTAAAGGCTGTAGAAGAACGATATACCACGGTGATAGATCTCAGGGCATGCTGCTACAAGACATGTTGCTAATTGAACACCAGTGGTGAAAATATATCAGTATATGATTACACATTCTCTCCACTGGGAAATAGGAGTGACTGTTCATTCTGTTCTAGTGCTATGTGAACAACTACCATTTAAACTCTACCTCAATTTACTGCTATCAGTAAATCAGTAGCTTTAGTATTGTAATAACTTTGCTACACGGTAATATAAAAGAAATGGATCAAGGCAGACTTGTCCCCTACAGATAGCAGGTTTGCACTGAAAAAAAATAAGGCAGGTGATTTATAGCACAAATTGCAGAGGGGAGATGGAGCACTTCAAGTTATAATGCCAATTCTAGAGCAATTAGCAGAACCTTAAAAAAATCTACTGTGATTACTTCTATTTTCCCATCAATAATGAATCCAATAACCAAGAGGCCTGTCTTACATGTACACACACACACACACATTGCACACAGTCGTCATGGGCACTGTTATATTAAGCAGGTTACTGCCAATAGGGTGACAGAACTAAAATTCCCCCCAATGCCATAAGCTTAAATTAGGACCGGAGATGGTCAATAGACAAAATCCAGCATTTCGGCCACTAGCTGCTTTGATCAGGAAGGTTACAAAAACACAGCAGTAGCAACCACCAATAACTTCTGGTTTAAAATATAACTGCTGCATTGTCTTCTGCAAATTAATCTCAGGACTTAGAGAATAAATAAGCAACATGTTGATATAGTCCAACATTTGATCTACACCCAACCTTCCCTTCTGGTCACACACACTATACATGCTGTTGGGATCTCCACCCTCAGAACTTTTTTGACCCAGTATAGCCCTAGAATAATATAAAAATGTTACAACGTAGAAATGCACACTTACTGTAGAGCCTGTAGGTAGGTTTGGATAGCACCATCTGTATCTCCCTCCATGAGCTGAACCTTGCCCAGTACCATGGAGCTGAGATCTTGTCTGTGCAGCTGTAGAGCTAGAGACAACTGCTGCTTGCTCTGTAGAGGGAAGATGTAGATATAGCCCTGCTTAAGTTGCAAAAATAATGACAATATGTATTAACAAAAAAAGACAGGTGTATCTTAATTACGGTTAGCATGTAAAATGTCTGCAAAAAGAGTAATACAATCCTTTATGTTCCTCATAGACAAGACAAACTGTAGATCAGTCCTCAACCTCCATGCTCACCTTGGCAAGGTCTTTCAGATATAAGTAACACACTCCAAGATTATGACATATTTCCTACAGAATGAGAGAACTTAGTGAAGATGCAGAAATAGGAGTCACAGATAATGTGTGATAAATGATAGCAGTATCTATTGGATGAACAGAAAGCCTGAAAACATACGTGTGTGATATGCTGAGCATGGTCTTTCAATTAAGTTGATCAATGGTATATGACATTTATTGGCATATTATCAATTATTTTTCACATAAAAAATTAACTTTTGCTGTGCGCTAGCTTTAAAATATTGAAAAACACTTATGTTAACATGCTTATTATTTATAATCAATGTGCTTGTTATATTTGGTTCTACATAGAGGGGCAGGATTTTCAGAAAGAAACACTTTTATCATACCCAGTCCCTCTGGTTGAGTCTGGATGCCTCATTGTACACCTCAATGGCTGCTTTATGTTTTCCAAGTAAGAATCTATGATAGACACATTTAATGTATGTCACTAAAGAGAGAAGAATCATAAACATCAAATAACAGTAAGGGGCAGACTATATAAAATGAAGGCTATGACAGAAAGTAAAGAACTGAGTTGCAAAAGAAGATGAACGAGAAGGTGATTAAGGATAACTGATGGCATTGGTGCATTCTGGCTGAGTGCTGGCCTAGGCTGAGCCTCTTAAAAATGTGCAGTGGCAAGTAAGGTTCCTATGGAGCATAACTAGGGCAGTTACCTGCCAACATGGAGCAGCGGTGGACGGGGGAGCCTGATCTACACATGCTTAAGCAGCAGAGGGTCTGCTGCCCCTGGACCTGCCACCGAGAATATGCTACTGCAATAAATGGCTTGGTTGGACAATGTTACTCAATAAATTACCCTTACAATAACTTGTAAAGATAACTCAAATACACACAGGTGGATTTATCATTTTTATTGCGTTAGTTCAAATTAGGAGAGAGGAAGAATGACCAAATAACTCAGATGAAGAGATGCTGAAGAACATCTTAAAAGGGACAATAATAGGTAGAATAACTAATATGTACAAACAAAAGAGTGAATAGAAGGACCTAAAATCAATGTTACAGAGAAGATAAAATAGATAGATTCCATGGGAAACTCACAGAGAGCGTGCAACTTGTTTGAGGTTATCAGGGCTGGTGGGATTCAGGATTGCACAAGTCTGGAACAGCTCAAGAGACTCTTGGATTTTCCCTTCCAATCTCAGAATTAATGCTGAAAGAAAATGTATTTTAACATTTTAAATTATTGCTGCTTTTTGTTTTAGTCACCCAGTCAATGCACAATGCAGCTACACTGTCACAATCTGACAGCAGCTGTAAACATTTTTTTTTTTTGCATTAATCCTCCACCAAATATACTTTTATACTGCCTCTTTCAACTTCTAAATTGGTTTTATGTAAAAACAGAAACAGGTTGATGTTTCCACCATCATCTACTTAAACTTGTTTCTTTTTGCTGTGCTTAGAATGGTCCAGATCATATGTCTGCTATACCAAATCTGGCTCCAGCATTGGCTTGCAAGAGAGTCCCAGGAAGTGTAACAAGATCCCACCTATTTGCACAGAAATCCCCCCCTACTGATTTCCAGGTAAAAAGGGGCAATGATGCTGACAAACGTACAGTTGAGAGGACTGGTAAGATTAGGGTGACCACACCGGCCATGTTTTCCAGGATACATATAATCTTTACACATTGCTAACCAGCCCAGATAAAATGCTGCCCTGCAGTAAGGGGGACGTATGACTGACCAATTGGTTCCCTTCCAAAAGTCTATACATCCCACATACTGCATGGCAAAAACATGGCGAATTAACCTATAGCCTAAAGAACAAGTACTCCATAATGACTCTACAGAGCAACTGCCACCCAGAATGGGCTGGTTCAGTGTGAAATTTAATGCCTGAAGAATAATCCAGAAGAAGGGAGAGTATCAATGAATCTTAATGAGATATACTAGAGTCACTCACCTTGCACATATATAGCGTACTCACATACTCCTTCTGTTGCCTGTAGCTGCTCTTTAATCACAGCCTGGAAAGAGTGAGTGATTTTATATTCCACAAGCTCATACATTGTCACTTACAACAATGTGAGTTCAACAATGGAACACCTATGCACACTACTTTTAATGGGGAACACAGCACAATACTTAAGAAGACTTATTTTTATGAGGGATAAACAATTTGGTGGGAACCCCCCTTTAAGATGTTTTTCAAACAGCTATAAGTCATGTACAAGTATGATTTAAGGTGTGCTACTTCACCAGTGGAACATCCTTCCTGAAGTGGTGGCGGTTAATGCAGTGAGGACATTTAAACATGCATGGGATCATTAATAGGCAATCCTCAATATACAACAAGACCAATGATCAAATAAGGTTCAATGGTTTACAGTAGGAAAAAACTAGGCCAGATCAGCTAACCTGCTGTGAAGTTATATGTTGCTATGTTTTTTTACCTTGCAGGTCTCATAATCCTTCCTCATGTAGTGCAAATGAATAAGCCAATTGCGCCTCTCCAGGATAGGAAGCTCTGGAGCTGCCAGCAAGTAGATGATTAATGTTTCATACGCAACAAATCACTTGTGATTAATATTAAAAATGACCTAATTGACACTCATACATTAAAACTTCACAGCTCCACCATGACAAAAACACAAACAGTGGTTATTGATAAAAGTAACCAAAGCAACCAACTGAATGGCCCAATTAAGCAGGGGCATTAACTTGAACACTGTTTAGCACGAGAATCACTTTTTATAATCATAATCTCCAATAGTGCATTAATAAGAGTAGAAGTGTTACTTTATTGTGAGCACTTTATATAGAAGGTAATAATATTTCTACATGACTGCTACGTTTTAGTGTTTGCTTATTACTGGTTTGGTTTTGTTTCTTGTAATTTAGAACCTTCTAATCATACATGTCTTTTGGTATGTGTTTGACACATGAATCCCTTATATCTAGATGTCCTATGAGTAACTACTTTTAATGCATACTGATCACGCTATGTGACATATGGAGAATGGTAAACAGGCATCGTATAGATGGTGGAATGTCTCTGCCCACCTTTCTTTAAACGTGACTTTTTCAAGGCAGAAGATTCTGGAGGGACCTGTGAATAAGAAATTGTGACCTCAAAATGAAGACAATGAAATAAAGACAGTACTAAACAAAAAATAGATGGTTGATATTACGCAACAATTACAAGTCTTAGCAATTCATGTGAAAACAAACATTAAATTCCAAACTACTAGCATCCAAACGTGCTAATATTACAGCTATTATGAGCCATAATCACGTCTCTCGTGACCACTTGTCGATCTCTGTTGCCATAGTAACAAGAGAAGCTTGTCGACATTTAAGTCTGTACTTGGGACGACTAGCTCTGCTTTCAGCTTGCCGACCTCTATGACAACGAACGGAATAGCGTAGCTTTTCACTTCTTCATCTACCGTTTTGCGAGCAGCGAGCCATAAGAAGGTTGCACATTAATCCGTCGTTTAAAAGACGCAGCGGATTATAAAACAGACATCTGAGGTTACCAGATGCTTTCACCGCTACCGGTCGGCTACGTTTACCCTGACAGGCATTTACTTTTAAGAGCGCTGCCTTATAAAACCCATCCTGCCTTTTCTGCAACGGGTTACCGTTTTCTCTTGCTCCTCCGCCATCTCCTTGTTTATTTGATGGGCGGAAGTAGAGTCTTATTCACCAAGGCAACCATACTGATATCACTTCCTCTCCGTACATCAGAAAATTATGTTCTTCGGGACACGTTACGTTGTCATTAGTTCCTATTTCGAGCGCTTCTGGGTGACTCACTGTCAGATAAGTCTCGTGACCCTAAAAAGTAGCCCTGGTGACGCGTTGCCATTGCGTACCGTTGAGCTGTATGTTTTATGTTCAGTGAGGTCTCTAAAGGGAGACTTTGCAGGAGTTCTGTGGTTTAAGAGCCTTGACACCGTACATTATGAACTTCTGCTATAGGAAGAGCTTATGCCTGTATAATGTATGCTTAAATCGGTGAGATCTCTTCAGTTTCCACACAGTATTGACCATTTCTACTTGAGGGCAATTCTTCTGCCTGCTCTGTTTTTAGTGAATAAACCACTACATTATGTGGAAACCAGGTTGTCTGTTTCAAATTATATGTACTTGTTTAATGTGTGGGAGCATTATCTTCATTTATAAAATGGTGCCAGTCAGGATCGCAGAGAACACAAGACCCTTTCAGGATGTACTAGATATTTTGATGAAGGGCCAACTCACGCAGGTTTCTCCAGCCAGAAGGGTTTAGCTGGTCATAGTTTGCTCAAGTGAGGTGACTTTCATAAATATCACACATGCAGCTATATTCGGCCCACAAAGCTCTTCTTGTAGTAGAATGTTATTAGAGCTAGTCCTTCATAAAGATGTGAGGCTTGCAAAATTTCCCGCTTTTTTAGTGACCACGTTCGCTTTGGCCATGTAGCTAGAGTCATGGATGGGCTCTACCAAGACTCTTTGTAACTTCGTTAAACATTGACCGCTATTTATGTGCCTGAGAAAAATAACCATAAATGTGTTTTATGCACTTTAATTTCTGAACAAATTCTCTATTTGTTTATATGCACATTACTGTGACGTTTGTGTGTTACAGCCAGACCCAGCAAACATTGTGAGCTCCTACAAAAAGAGCAAATGGTGGGAGGAAGGATTTGGGTGCCAAAGACTCTGTCTCTGAAGGGGGAATTGGCAGGTATGGTCTGAAGTTGAAAATGTAACTTTTGGCTTTACAGAATAAACCCTTACCAACCCCTAAGCATAATTTAATATAATAAACACATATAATATAAATGTGTATATTGAATGCTCTAGAGAAATGCATTAAATAACTAACCATTTATATAGGATGCTGCCTTTTGCACATTTGACTATTGATTGTCGCAAACATAATAAAAGCACATCATCTTAATATCTGGAATTTAATTTTGATAGATCACACTTAGCCAACTCCCTCTCATCAAGGCCAAATAATATACCTTATTTCTAAGAATAACTCTCCTGGGAGTTGTAAACAAAATAATCACCAGTTACCTTTATGTACACCTTTCTAATTAATTTGTGAAAAAGCAAAAAACATAATATATTTTGTAGACAGACACATTGACTTGTGAAACAACATGTACACATCAATACTGTCCAATCCCCATCAGAGAAAATACACAGAACTGCGGTAAATTACTCTGCTGATACTCATCCCACACACATCATCAGGAACTCATTTATCATCTCTCTTCTTTCATCTACAGGTATTCAACTTTTTTGCCTTTACCCTGTTTGTAATCTGCATCATTGCTGGCAACCCTACTTAATTAATTGTCCAGCTATTCAATTTCTTTGCCTTTACCGCGTCTGTAATCTGCGTAATTGCGGCTGTCCTGCTTAATTAATTGTCTAGGTATTCCAGTTTTTGCATGTAGCTATCTGCCCCTCTCCCCCTTATGTCTGTGATTTTATTGCAGGTTAATTAATCAGTTAGTAGATACCTAACAAGCAGCCATCCCTAAATCAGAGCTGACATTCAAGGCACAGGACAATTTTCAAAGTGCCACTTTACAGGAGTTTACAACAAATTTAACAAGGAAGGACAAAAAGGAACTTGGAACTTCAAGAGCTGCCTACTGCTTATTGTGTGCGCCACCAACATTCTATTCCCATGTTCACAATCCCCTTGTTCCTCTTTTCACATTTCTGGCTGGGTTGAAAAAATCCTTAAACCCTTAGTAAAGGGATTGCCCAGTTACCTCCGAGACCCCACTGATCTCCTAAACAAACTTACCAACGTTGGCACAGTCCTGATGGCCCCATTCTTGCTACCATGGATGTAGAATCCCTCTACACCAACATTCCCCATTGTGATGGTATAGCAGCTTGCCTCAAATACCTAGAACACAAGAACCTAGGAATGGAACTCATAACACAACTAATACAGTTTATCCTCAACCACAACTACTTCAAATTTGGACAGGACTTTTATCTCCAGAAAATGAGGACCGTAATGGGCACATAAATGACTCCACAATATGCCAATCTGTTCATGGCCAAACTGGAGGAGAACTACATCTCCACCTGCCACACCAAACCACTGGTATATCTCCGCTACATAGATGATATACTAATCATCTGGACATCCAATTCCTAGACACTACCATCTACATTAAGAAGAAGTGCATTCAGACTTCACTCTACCGCAAACCAACAGATAGACCAACCTATCTGAAACACCGCTGACGTCCGTGGGCGTTCCCCTGTTAGCGGGAACTCCCCCATTTAAAGGGAAAATGGGTGGGGAGCGGGACGTGTCAAGACCCCGCGACCCGGGGATTCGGGTCTTGACCCGGAGAGTTCCCAGGTATGAATTCATCAACCATGGGTACAGCGTTAGAATCACAGACTCCCAAATACAGAAAGCTATCAATATCCCCAGAGAAAACCTCCTGAGATACCAGCAGCCACAAAAAGGAGATCGAGTACCATAAGTGGTAACCTACAATCCACAATGTAAGCCCTGCGCAAGATCTCAAAGGAATTACAAGAAATCTTGCACACTCATGAAAGACTTCGGACAATATTCCCACATCCCCCACTGCTTTCATTCAAACAGCCTCCCAATATCAAACAATGGATAGTGAAGAGCACCCTTCACAGGCGAACAGCAAATGGTACCTCCCTCTGCCAACAAAAGAGATGCGAGACCTGTGCACACATCCTTCTCACAGATGAAATACAGATATCAAGCTCACACTTACACCACAAAATCAATGGCTGCTTTACATGCAAAATCATCTAATGTGGTGTACCTCATCATGTGTGCTAAATGCCCAACAACGATGTATATGGGGGAAACAGGCCAAGCATTACACAAACGATTTAATTCCCACAGACATACCATCAACCAGAAAAAAATAGATACACCTGTTGGAGAGCATTTCTGTCAGCCTGGACACAACATTCGAGATTTGAAGCTGTTAGTACTGATGGGATGGTTCCGCACCCAGCGGGAGAGAGAAATATGGGAGGTCAAACTAATCTGCCGGTTTAATACCCTACTCACTGGCCTTAATAGAGACAGAGAATTCATCTCCCATTATAACATTACAAACCATTAACACCTTCAATCCCCTATGGACGTACCGGTACGTCCGAAAAACGCATTCCAAGAATCCCCTATGGACGTACCGGTACGTCCAGCCCTTGCAGCGTCAGGGACACATCCCTGCCGCTGCACTGGAGCTAAGTGATGTCATTGTGACATCACTGGCCTTAATAACATGTTCAGGAGGTCCCTATGAGGCCCTCTAACCATTTTTTTAAAAAACATAAAAAATTAAAAATAAAAAAATATATAAAAAAATTAAAAAACCTTACATCCCATTGACCTAGCATAATATCTACCCAGTATAACCCTCCTGTCCCCGTTCACAACCCCCAAACCCGTTAAGCCATAAGCATAAAAATTCTACAAAAAATTTACACCTTATAGTATGCTCCCTGGTGGTGGGAAAGTATGGAAAATCTATATAAATTAGGTATTTCTGAAATCAGGACACCTGAATTGATAAACTTGGAGAGGATTTTCTATCACTTTACCTAATTTTGTGAGGATTCAGAGGGAAAATGTTTAAAAAAAAATAGGTGTTTTTTTCAAATTTTCGTTAATTTTTACTAAATTTCTCATTCTAAATTTTCAGATAATCATCCAACTATGGTATCAAAAGAAAGCTCTATCTCTCCTTGAAAAAAACAATATATAGTTTACATGGGTACACTATTCACAGGAAAAGAGAATAATCGTTAAACTGACATAGCGCAAAAATAGCAAAATTGCTCTGGTACTTGAGGTACCAAAAACCCCTGGGATTGGAGGGGTTAATCCTCTCACCAACATCAAATTATTTACAAACAATTTGTTCCTGTAAACATTTGTATTTAGAAAATTCTGTTTTAGCTTCAATAACGTCTGAGTAAGGGACCTAACAAGTTGGTCTCGAAAGTTCGCAATTAATCTCGCAATTATTGTTAGCCAGTAAATCGTATAATTTTAACTATACTTGCCTCTATTATTGGTAGAACAGTTATTTCTCTTCAGCCACCAGCACCTCCACACTATGTCTATATTGCTCCTTTGTTACTTTATTCTCCCCTTCTCTCATCCCAAGCACTTTTCAACTTCACCTCCTTTCTTTCCCCCACGTCCCAGCAATCTCTCCCCTCACACAAGTCCTATTCCCACCTTCTCTCACTCTCTCTTCTTGTTTTTAGCAGCTGGGGATATTTCTCCAAATTCTGACCCTCTTTTGTTGCTCTCTTCCCTATCCTCTCCCAGTCAACATTCCAGAAATGTCAACAATCTTGTCCACATACCCTGCTACTCCTCCTACCCCCTATTACCTTTGCACCCTGGGACGCACATTATGTGTGTAACAAACAGCCTTACAAGACCACTTTGCCTTTAGTTCACTGCACCTTCTCTGAACTGAAACCTGTCTAACCTCTTGTAACACTGCTTCTCCCGCTCCACCTCACTCACACTCAGAGACCTGATGAAGGGAAGGGTGGTGGGGTAGGCTTCCTACTCTCCCCTATTTATACTTTACAACCTATTCCCTCTGCTCCATCACCCTCTTTCTCATTTGAAGTCCATGCTATCAGACTATTTAATCCCATCTCCTTAGGCATTGCTGTTATATACCTTCCCCCTGGCCCGGCTAACATCGTTCTTGACCACTTCTCATGGCTTCTTCTCCTGTGATGTTCCTTCTGTCATCATTGGGGACTTCAACATCCCAGTTGACATGCCTTTGAGTCCCATAGCTTGGAAATTTCTTTCCTCCTCTTTTGATCTCACACAACATATTAATTCCTCTACTCTAGATGATGGCCACACCCTGGACCTCATTTTTTTTTTGTGCTCTCTCACTAACTTCTCTAATTCCCCTTTGCCCCTCTCTGACCACAACTTCCTATTCTGTATCTCTAACCTTACCTCCTACTCGCTTCCTTGCACCCCATAGACCTTAGCTCTATGAATTTTGGGAAATTCTCAACCGATTTACTCCCTCTCTTATCTCTAACATGTTGTGCCCTAACACCGCTACCTTTCTCTATAACTCCACCCTCACATCTGCTCTTAAGGATGTAGACCCAGTTACTACTCGCTTTTCAGATATGAAATATGTGCACAGTCCCCCCCTGCCCTCACCCCCCCTTTGTCTATGCACCCTCCTACCCACTGACCTCTTCTTCCTTCACTACATTTAAGCAATTCTCTGCGCTCACTGAAAAGGAGGTACATGCTCTTCTTCTTTTCTCTTGTCCAACCACATGTCCCCTTGACCCAATCCCTTCTCATCTTACCCAGTCTTCTATATATTCTTGTCCCTACTTTAGCTCACATCTTCAATCTGCTCCATCTACTGCATCTCTACTGGATCTGTCCCATCCTCCTTCAAGCATGCTACCATTACTTCAATCTTGAAAAAGCCCTGCCTGGATCCGCCCAATCTTTCCAATTACCGTCCCATATCTCTGCTTCCTCCCGCCTCCTAGCTTCTTGAAAGAATTGTTTATATCCATTAACTAAGTTTATTCCAAAGTCCTTACTTGACCCTCTTCAATCTAGTTTTTGCCCTCGACACTCTACTGAGACCGCCCTTACTAAAGTTACTAATTACTTACTGACTGCTAAAGGGCCACTACTCCATGCTAATCCTACTAGACCTTTCTGCTACTTTCAACACTGTGGACCACCCTATTCTCCTTCAAATTCTTAACGCTGTTGGTCTCTGCGACACTGCTCTCTCTCCAGGTTTACTTCCTACCTCAGCGTCCCCTCCTCCTCTCAGTCGGGGTACCCCAAGGCTCAGTTCTAGGACCCCTTCTGTTCTCTCTTTACACTACCTCACTTGGTAAACTAATCTCATACTTTGGCTTTCAATACCACCTGTATGCTGATGACACCCAGAGCTATCCTCTCCCGCTCTCTTAGATCGTGTAACTGTCTCGCCTCTGTCTCTACCTGGATGTCTGCACTCTTCCTAAAACTCAATCTCTCCAAAACCGAACTTCTCATTTTCCCTCCCTCCATTGCTAAGATTCCCTCATCAGCTTCCCTTAATGTTAATGGTGCAATCATCTCCCCGTCTCCTCATGCTCGCTGTCTTGGTATCACTCTTGACACTGACTTCTCGTTCACCCCCCCACCACATTCAGTCTGTCTCTAAAAACTTCTGTCTCCTTCTTTAAAACATTGCCCACATCCGTCCTTTCCTAACATAGGATGCTACTAAGGCTTTTATCCATGCCTTCATTATCTCCCCCCTTGATTTTTGTAACTCTGTCTTAGCTGTTCTCCCTCTTATCTGTCTAACCCCTCTACAATCAACCATGAATGCTGCTGCCAGACTTATCTTCACCTCCCATTGCTTTACTAACAACTCTCTCCTCTGTCAGTCTCTTCACTGGCTGCCTGTGCGCTTCAGGAATTATTTCAAAACCCTCACTCTTACTTTCAAAGATCTTCACAGCAGTCCCCCTACCTACATTTCCTCACTCATCTCTAAATACACTCCTCACCGGTCCCTCCGCTCATCCAATGATCTCCTTCTATCCTCTCCTCTGATTTCTAGCTATCTTGTCCACTTACAAGGTTTTTCAAGGGCTGCCCCATGCCTCTGGAATGCCCTCCCCCTCCAAACCCACTTCTTTATAGATGCTTACAATATTGCAGATTAATGTCCATATTCCTTTAGCTCACATTTCCTAGTTCCTCCCCTGCAATACTTACACTAGTATGGCTGGTCCATCCCTAACAATGGTACTTTTACCTATTGTGTAATACACCCTAACTCCCTCTAGATTGTAAGCTTGTTTGAGCAGGGCCCTCTTACCTGTTGTTTCTATAAGTCAAATTATTATGTCATATACTACTTACGTCCTGTCTGCCCATTGTACAGCGCTACGGAATATGATGGCGCTATATAAAACAATAATAATCAAGGTGCTGCCCCACAAACTTGTAATTGTGCACTTCAGCATGTTAACTAAATAAAGTTAGTACCCTCTTATTTTTTGTATCACTAGCCCCAGTGTTTTGGTCTGTATGTGATTTTTTATCACACCAGCCTTAAGGGCTCAGGCTTCAAATGGATCAAAATGTTTTTTTTTTTTCACAATAGCAACGTTTTATGCACAGTGCACATTTGTTTTTTTTATGTATTTTTTTTAATTTGGAAAAACACCGCCATCATTACACAGCACAACGGATTTGAGATTTTGGATTTCTGACACTGGATATGTCATGGTTGGACCTGGTCCCCTAAAAGGTTTTATGGTGAGGGAGGAGCTGATAGCCCTTATGGATGTCCTCCTCCATCTATCGAAGATCTGGTCCTCCTGCAGGCCTTCTGGCCGGGGAGAGAAGTAAGGAGTCACATATTGCTTTGGGGAATGCATCCCATAAGAAAAGAAGGGGATCTGGTGTCCAGAGTGGCCCTCATACCCATTTTTTACTTTTGTTTCTTTGCAGCAGAGCACCTGACGCTTGAGGCTTTGATTTAAAAATTTTTTTTTAAAAAGGAACTTAAAGGATATTTAATTTTATGCTTCACCCTAAATGTTTTATCACATTAAAAACACACATTTAAGAAGTATTTCAGTTTCTATGGCAACAACCTATCAAAGTTTGCTCACAAAATCCCCTGCTAAATTCAGGATAAGACAAAATTGTATTAATTTAAAGGGGAAACCTCAACCTTTATTATCACTTATAAGATGAGTTTTGAAAAACTATTGGGTTGGTTTTAAAACTAACTTCTAACTAGCTAAATTCTAGCTTTTACATAATATTTCTTACAGCTGTATATTTTCTAAGGTATGTGTTCTAGCTCTGATATAATGACCAATCTGCTTTACAAACACACTGACAGGAGAAATAAATTCATAGGACAAGAAGGGCTTGTTTGGATCTGACATCACAAATAGAAAGTCACCCAAAATATGACTGTCTCCAATGGCAACATATAGATCTGACGATGAATCCGGTTTTCTTTGATGCACTTATGCAGTAAATGTATTTATTTTTTTATTTCTAGTATTAGATTAAAAAAAAGTTTTCTTAAAACCAAAAACCCCAAAACATAATTTTTGCATTGTTTTCAGACTGCTGCATTATGTGTTTTCAGACATAAGTTAGTTGTATGTATATATGTCCTCTTAGACTAACTGCTAGATTGGTAAACCATAGAATTTCATAATCACCAAGCCGCTCAAACTATCAGCCTACAATAGCAACCTCTTCACTACACTACACAACTGTTTATTTAATGCTCACAGTATTTAAATTAACATGGCCTCTACTATTATGTCCAGGAATGGAAATCATCAATGCTTGCTAAAGTATAAATGTGTATGTGTATACACAAACATAAAAATAATGGAAGGAGTTAAACCGACAGTCAAGAGGTCATGTTTTCTTCTGTTGTATCAAAGTTTAACGTGTAGTGTTGGAGTTCTCAATTTATGTGCTAACTGCTTAAAGGGACATTCTAGTGCCCCCCCCCCCAATATATATTTAATGCTGTTTTGATACCATTTTGTATGGATTTGTTGCCCATTTTCCACCTTGCCAGCTTATAATGAAGAAGCCAACATGGTTAAGTATGCTGCTTGCACATGTTTAACAAAGTACATATCTACAAGCAGTAGGCCTACTTCTTGTAGGGGATGCATGCATTCAAATGTAGTAAATGTAGTTGAATATAGTATACATGCATGCCAGTGTACATTTTACTGGAGTGATCCATAAATCACTGGAGTGATGAAGGCTGGAGTGTTTCATAAATATCCCTCATCCGTATCCAATGCAGTGTCTGCAAGAAAAGCACGCATTAAGCCAAACATTTAAGTAAACTGTTGAAGAAAGAAGGGAAGTACTACAGAAACAGTTAAAGGTGCCCTTTATGCACAATCTTAACACAATAAAAGTCACTAATCCAGTAACTTTGCTCATTTGGTCTATTAAATTTAACTGTCACATGGTCAAAACCCGCAAATCCATTCCAATCACCATATCCTGTTCAGAAGACTGATTAATTTGCATTCTAACCAAGGAGTCCCCCAAAAGTCAATCCTCTATGTCACAGTTCCTCTCAGCCCCCCCCAAACATCAACCAAATCAAATCAGGTTACTCTGCTCTTCGTTGGGACACAATGTTTAACCTTAAACCTTCCTGATGTAATTGTTTTACTCCCAAACAGGGAATGACCATCAGTGTATCTCACTGCATCAGCTTGATCTTCTTAATACAAGGCAGCTATCACCAAGTTGTTGCTGTGTATGGATCAGTGATTCAGAAGGGTGTTTGAACCACACTGGAGCAATAGCAAGATTCCAGGAATAAAACAGCACAGCCAAAACCAGCGATCTTCAAGAAAGAATAAATATTTTTTTTTCTGTTTTGTACTTAAACATGATGCAAACACCGTGCGTCCTGCCTCCTTCGCCCTGCT
This sequence comes from Sceloporus occidentalis, assembly GCA_023333645.1. Taxonomy (NCBI): domain Eukaryota; kingdom Metazoa; phylum Chordata; class Lepidosauria; order Squamata; family Phrynosomatidae; genus Sceloporus; species Sceloporus occidentalis. Next base: position 259,061 of record JALMGF010000037.1, on the reverse strand, counting down.
CATGCAGATGCACTATTTACAAGTTTGAAAAATACTGCTGTCTTCTGTTCGTTTTAATCTTTTGTTTTTAAAAGTCATGTACAAAGCTATGTTTATCGCCTTTTGTTTTTTTAACATTTGAAAGCAGTTCAGCTCCAACCCTCAGTTACAAAAGGTGCTGGGAGTCGTCGTAGAGAGGTGTGAATACGTGAGGAAGAGAACAGCAGGGAAATGACAAAGAAGGGAGGACAGGGAGGCCAAGAAAGGCACAAAGAAGAAGCAAGAGAGAACATGGAATTTAGGAGAAGGGTTACCTTCTGAACGGTGCTATATAAGGAAATTTCTATTAAGGGGAAAGCAAAAATAAGAGAAAGCTTAGGCAAGTAGCTGTGATTGCCACACGCGCGTTAACCCATCGACAGTCAAAAGGGGACATCAACAATTTGTATAGCAGTATAACAAGCACAACAATACTTTGTCACCCCCCCAAACTGGCGCGGGTTAAATATGGCTACAATACTGTCAAACCATATCCTCTTCTAGCTGCTTTCCTTTTATTATTACAATATAATTTACTTAAACTTTCCATTAACAAAAAATAAAAAATAAACCAAAGGCCAGGCAAGAGAGAAAGAGAGCAAGAGATGACAGCAAGAAAAGGAGTAGAGGCATCTGTGCGGGGGGCCAGCCTCGGAGCAGAGTTGCATTTAATGGGAAGTTTAGCTCTAGTGTCAGGTGGCAACAGAGGTTGGTCTCTAGGGACGGATCAGTCCTCGATATATTCCCACAAGTCCTTCTCATAGCCTTCATGCACGTGAAGTAGCAGAACTCGCCTCCTGCTCTCGCAATATCTGTTAAGAGAGATACAGGGCAGGATTATGCGACAGAACAAAGTTTGAAAACTGGACAGATCAAAAGCTCAGTGACAGGAGTGAACTTGGTGTGGTATTTATGATGTAGTACATACTTGAATCAGGTGAAAGAGGAGGAAATGTGTAATATTGTTTAAAAACAATAAAACAAAGTCAGATGGCAGGACTCTGCTGGTTTTCAGGATAGCCTCACATGAGCTATAACACATCAGTCGCCGACTAAGTAATACTGCCAGTACTCCCGATACCCATGCGAACAGACTTCTCACCTGTACTTGTCTTGTACTTTTTGCTTAATGTCTTGCAGTGAATCTTGGGAAATGTCCCTCTCCAGATATCCAGACAAAACCTCTGTCGCATTCTCTAAATCAGCCTGGTTATTCTAGAGGGAATAAATACCATATGAATAACACAGATTTCACACACAGGTTGAACGGAATGCGTACCCCTCTTATACAGATGTTGTATCCTACAGTCACTCTTTAACAAAAACAAATTAGCCCCCATGCTACATCGGAAGAGCAGAAGTGCTTTATGGCTCATTTTGTTCTTCAGAAAAATGTCAGTCAAAAGGCACTTCACGTTAAACAATATTCTAGCCCGCAGGGCAACACATTGGATTTTAACACAATCCCTTGTATTACTTACTCTCAACCATTTGACTACTGGAAGTCAGGAGAGATTTTCCCCAGGCCAATTTTCAAACCATAGCTACAGTTACATGTAAGTAATTAATAGGTTACATATTAGCTATGTAACTAATCCATATACCCCCCTTTCCTAACCACATAGTAAAAGTAATGATAAACTATATTTTTATTAATGAGCGTGTGAATAATTGCATTTACAATCACATATTTCCAAAACCCCAAGCATTAGTCAATTACAATGGAGCTCACCTCGAAGATAATAGACTGGTTGTTCTTCTTGAGGTAGAACGCGAAGACATAAGTGTACATGAGAGTTGACCGGCACTGGCACAACACATCCACTGCCTTCTTCAGAAACTGCACTTCGATCCATGACATGTTGTGCTGCTGCATCTCCTCCATCTTCTGCTTCACTTGGGCATAGAGCTTGTGCTCAAATCGCAAGCTCTGCATGTGGTTCATGTAGCGGTTGCAGTAGAATAAGTATCTCTGTAAGGCCGCTCGGGATCTCTGCATCAAAGCAGGAAATAAGAATAAGTTAGAACTAGCAAACAGCCAAGCTCAAAAGATAATGATTTTAAGAGGGAAAGGATATAATGAAGAACAATGCATGTAGTTTTGGATATATCCAAACTAAGTGCACAAAGAAAGTAGCAGTATGCACACCACTACCTGGTGGTTCTGGGTACAGGGGACTGCATCAGTAAAGTAAAAAAAAAAAAAAAATGTAATTCTTAACCCCTTCGAGACAATGGCTGATTTATATTTTTGTATCATTTGTGACAACGGATTTAACATTTCTGCGATGCTCGTGTATAGCTGTAATTTTCTTCTTTCCCTTATACTGAACCAACACAAGTTATATCTTCTTTTTTTTTTTCACGACAAGAAGGGCTTTCCTTAGTTGTCATTATTTTACTTGTAACATATAATTTACTATAAAAAAATATAAAAAATGGTGAAAAATTATTTTACTCATCTATAAAAAATATAAAAAAAACCTGCTAAATAGATTCTACTACCTGTCCTGGTTTTAGAAATATCTGTTGCTTTTTTCTGCACGTTATAGGGCAATAATTTCAAAACCATTTTTCCAAATCTCATAAATTCTGCCCCATGTGCTATTTGGGACATCTTTGAAGCTGGCCAGGGTATTTCAAATGCTAGTATTTTAACTCTTTCCATGCACTAATTCTACCACCAGTCTTTGTCAAACCTTGTGGTAGTACCGTATTTCCCCAAGTATAAGACGCTCCCTTGTATAAGACGCACCCCTATTTTTGGGGGCCGAAATGAAAAAGAAAATTACATAAAGTTATTGTACTGGCTGCCTGGACATGATATGAGTGTGATTGATGTTGGCTGCTAGCAACTGTCAGCAATCTCACTCCTATCATGCTCAGGCAGCCAGTACATGCACATCACTTTCAGCCTCCCAGTTCCCCCTCCCTGTGCCCCTACACACGGATCCATGCTAACACACACACATACATACATACATTAATTTACTCCCCCACCTTACCTGAACTGCAGATCTTCTTCTGCCGCTCGCCGACTTCCGTGGGGGCCGCTGTTTCCCCTCTGCCTTGCTCGACGCGGCTGCACAGGAACAGGAACTGAGCGGAGTCATGTGATGCGATGTGCATTCACGTGACTCCACTGGGTTCCTGTGCAGCCGTGGCAGATCAAGGTAAGCAGCAGGTCCGCTTTTTAGTTAAAAAAAAAAAATCCACCACCACTGTATAAGACGCACCCAATTTTTAGACCCCAAATTTTTCTAAAAATACATGGGGAAATACGGTAATTGTTTTGCGTTCAGGTATGACGTTACAGCTCCTGGTATATGTCACTGTCAAACCCCCCCCCCCAAATATGTGCTCAGCAACATCTACTGAGGAAAGTGATACCCCATTGGCATGGCATGGGTTTGTTGGGGGGCTAAAATGCCACATTTGGGACGTGTGCATTTTTCAAATTGGAATTTTACATGCGGTCATCCTACCCCCTTCCTGCATATCCTATTTGGGATATCTTTGAAGCCAGTCAGTTCAATTTTCCCCATCAAATCGTATTTTTGAAAACTAGACAGCCCAGGGTATTTCAAATCATGGTATTTTAACTCTTCCCATGCGCACATTTTACCACCAGCCTTCAAAGCTTGCAGTATTTTCAAATGTATCAAATCAGACATATTTTTTTTTTTTTTTTAAACGAGACACCCCATAGACATTTAACATGACAGAATTTTAACTCTTTCCATGCAAGATTTTTTTGTGAAGTTATAGCGGTAATTTAAGGACTTGCTCATAAAAAATAAAACGTTTATACTGTATTTGCTTGATTATAAGAAGACCCTGATTATAAAACGACCGCCAAAAATCTGATTAAATTAGGAAAAAAAGAAAAAGCCTGAATATAAGACTACCCTATAGTAAAAAAGTTTTACTAGTAAATATTAATTCATGTAAACTATTTTTTCATATTTAATAAAAGCTATGATTGAGAAAAATATTTTTTGTTTTTATTTCCTTTTATTTGCCAGCCTGCCCCCTATTTATGCACATCTGCCCCCGGGCTTGCCATTCTGCCCCCCGAAATGCCTTTTAACCCTCTACATGCCACTCTGCCTCCAGAAATGCCTTATACCCTCCTATACGCCACTGTGCTCCATGATATGCCTTTTAACCCCCTATATGCCACTCTGCCCCATGATATGCCTTATACCCCTATATGCCACTCTGGCATATAGGGGGTTAAAAGGCATATCATGGGGCAGAGGGGCATATAGGAGCTTAAAAGGCATTTCTGGAGGCATATATATATATATATATATATATATATATATATATATATATACACATACGATTGCTAACAGCAACATGCATGCTGGAACCTGGGCATGATAGGAGTGTGATTACAGCCTCCCTATGCCATGCTACCCCCCCTTTCACATCCATGCTATCACACACACTTATTCACAAACATTTAAATACTCATTCATTCCCCTAATCACGCATACTTGCTCATAAACCCTCCCCCACCCCTTACCTGAACTGCAGATCTCTCACTCGCAGACTTCTGCAGGGGCCCGGCTTCTTCCCTCTGCAACTTCTCTTGTCCCGCCCCCAGAGAAAGAAGGAGGGGAGCAGAGGCACGTGACGTGCATTCACGTGACTCTGCTGGGTTCCTGTTCTCCTGGCCGGTACAAGAGACGTGCTGCTTGCACAGTGCGCGACCAAAGCACCGGTAAGCAGCCTGGCCCAATTTGAGGTCTAATTAGAAGACAACCTCGATTATAAGACAAGGGGTATTTTTCAGAGAAAATAGGGTATATATTTGGGCTTTAAGAAAAAAAATTGTTGGAACTGGAAGGTTCCCCTGATGATGACATCAGTGGGGAATTACTTTACATGTTACCATTTTTAAACTTTTTTTTTTGCCCCCTAAGCTCTTTTAAACCAGGCATCTGCCACCATACAATATATGGCAGAGGTTGATGTCTGGGGGAGGGGCCACACCAGGCCCCTGCTGCCGATCTCAGTGTTGCTGAATGTCTTGTCATCGAGGCATTACAGCTACACCCATTTACAGTCATGACGTGCCAGGCACACCGATTGTCATTAAGGGGCTAAAAACAAAGTAAAAAAAGGAAAACAAAAAGTTAACCAGCGGCAGTTCTTGGGACCTGCCACTAACCCTCCCAAGCAAGACTTCCAATATGAAAGCAAGTATCCATTTATGCATATAGAAGGTTGCAAATCAGGATCATCGGTAAAATTTTTAAAAATAAGAAAAAGAAAAATTATCCATCGGCAGGCTGGATCATTGTGAACAATGGTTTTTCCGGAGCAGGGGACCTGGGAACCACCATTCATGCTCCCCCATGCTTTTTTTTATGCTGTTTCTGACTGACATCTCGTATCTCATAGTTTGAGAAACAAATTTGTATGCAGTCAGTACTGCTAAGCACCATTCCTGGCAACTTACTGACCTGGTAGAAATTTAAGAAAATATATAGTTCTGTGATGGCTTTCTGCCATAATCAGTTGTTGGCACTGAAGTACACAGGCCACAAGCACACAGACTCACACAATGAGTCCACTGAGACAACGTGCGTTAGGGGGGAAAATGTCACTAAACCAAAGTACAAATCGCATGGGTGGGGTTGACTTGACTGTCAAGCGCCTGAAACCATATTTGGTGAACCGTAAAGCCAAAATATTGTATAAGAAAGTTGCCATTTAAAAAAGGCAGACACCAGGAGGTCATCAAAGATCTTCTATTTGAACAGCCCCCTAAGCCCGCAGCCTGATGATATTGTCAGCCTCTGCGGCAAACATCTCAAGGAAAATTCAACCAGCTGCCCCCCAAAAAAGCCACAGAGATGTTGTAGGGTCAGCAGTAAAAAGGCATCAGGAAGGACAGTAGTTGTACTGCCCCTCTTGCCCATCTCTGCCAGGTCTTTGTATTAGCAGCTGCTTTCAAATCTATCACACATAAGTGGACTTGTTTAAAAAAATACGTTTAAAAATAGAACAAATAAAAAAACATGTTTTTAGAATTAATTTGCTCTTCAGTTTTTGTTGGCAGTTGTCCTTTCCTGCGGGCAGGTAGGAATAATGTTTTACATATCTATAAAATGTATTAAAAAAACTAGTCTACTTTTCAAAAATATATACTATCGCATTTCTAAAATGAAATGTGACTGCTGGGCGGGGTAGCCATGTTGCGCCCTCTAACTTCCAAAACCCATAAAAAGCCCTATGCACGTTGGGTATATCTGGAGATGCAGCTGAATACATTTTGGTGGGTTTTTCTGAAGTTGCATGTAATCTGTGTTTCCTAAGAAACAAGGAAAGGTTGGTGAAAAAACAAAAAATAATTTTACAGCAGCCTTTGTCAGAAATTGGTGACCAAATGGTCCCATGATGAGTGTCCAAATGCTCCTAGTGAAATATCTTGGGTTCTCTTATCTTGGGTATTTTGAGCTGGTGAGCTGGTAAACAGCCTCAAATCAGACATAAACCTCTCAAAATAAAATTGGAAAATTTCACGTTTGGAAAAGGGAAAGGCATGTTCCCATTTTGTGCCTCTTAACTTCCAAAAAAACAAAGTCTACACATGTTGGGTGTTTTCAAAATCAAGTCACTTACATGAGTATATTTTGGTCAACTAAATTGGTTTGTGAACCATTTTCATAGTAAAACATAATTCTCATTATTTTAATGTATTATTCTTACTAAATGTTGGACTATACATCTAAAAATGATATCAAATGAAAGCTCTATCTGTCCATGAAAAAAAAATATATAATTTGTTTGGTTGCATGAAAAATTAAGGAGAATCATGGTTAAGGAAAAAAATGCTGAAAAAGGTTTTGGGGCATAAAACACCCACTCAAGGGAAAAAAGGGGCTAAACACTGATTACTATTTTTAAATAACAGTGTGTTATTTGTCTGATTACACTTCCAAGATGCGAATGGCATAGCACTCTAGTCAATGAAAAAGTGCATGCATTCTGCCCTTGAGATTGTCAATTTATGATTCATATAATCCATCATATTCAACAGCGCTTTAGAAATGTTATGTTCCGATAGTGACCACTTACACTCACCTCCTGTGCATCTCGTGCAGCCTTTGCATCATCCTCATTGTAGCGATTACAGTTATACCTGTAAAAGAGATCAGTATTAGACACAATAGTCCCAACTCAGCTTCACGCACAACACAATGTATTGCCCAGTAAGTCATATACTAGCTGTTTATTCAGATGAACTATCAAAACTTTACATGTATTGGTGTTTCCCTTACACTTACCAAGCAGAGCCATGGGGCTCCCACGGACCCAGGCACACCCAACAAAACTCTGCCTTGCAGTTCTGATTCCGGCACACCATGTGGTTACAGCCACCATCTTTCTCTATAGTAACATGACATTTTGGGCACTCCTACAACAGATCGGAAAGAAGACATGATTTGACAAATGCTGAATATTTTCATTTTCTCTAAAGGGGGAGTCGAGTGTCCTATACTGCCACACCACGGTGGTAGGCATATTTTTGGCCACTTCAATATAGATGCTCTTCCTGCCCCCACCCCAAGCAGCAGTGAACACGTGTGTGAAGAGGGTGTTCTTGTTAGAGCCCCAGGAACTCTAACTTGAGCCAGTGCTGGAGCTGGCAGGTGGTTAGTATGTGCATTACTTTGCAAGAAATGCCATGGGCCAAGCACATCTCCTGCAATGTAAACAGCAATGGCACAGAAAGCCATAAATCCCCCATATGGATTTTAATAAATAATGTAAGAGAGAATATGATGGCCAGCTCTGGAAAACCTGCTAGTATTGGCCTCTTAATGAATAGTTAAGGGAGAGTCGAAACCACGCTACTACTGCAACTCACTCTTAGTAAATAAACATCCAAGTAAAAAAACACAGTAAATAGCCTACCTTAGTATTAGCTGCAATCCAGTTCGATGTCTCACTGTCATCATCACATTTCTTAATCCACTTCTTTAACCACTAGGACATGAGAGGGAAACTGACATTTAATAAGCATATATAAAAGTGCGCCTGTATAAAGACTGATGCCAATGGGCATATTTCATCTTTTTTTTGCACAAAGTCTCGTGTATATGAAATACAAGTTTCTGAAAGAACAATTAAGAATAGATCCATAAACTATTTTAATTGGTATAAGAAAGATTTTTTTTTTGACATCCCACCGAGTCATTAGAGAAGCTGGCACAGCACCTCACTTAACAGACAACCTTGCAAAAAGAAGATGTAACGTTTCAGCAGAAGATACCCAATACGTCTCAATGCCTTTTACCTTTATCTTTTATCCAGCCTCCCATCCCTGAGCATGTGTTTTCCCTCCTCACCTTACACTTGACTGGGTCATGCCAATTTTCTCCACAGTTGAAGCTTGTAATATAATAGAGAATAAGAAACAGAAGAAAACAGCATAAACAACATTCCAACAGGACATAAAACATAGTACATAAAAAAAACAAATCTAGCAGTAATGTAGAACAATGCTGGTGATAGAGGTGTAATTGCCACTACAAGGTCACTGACAGTTGCGATAATTAGAATTCATCTTAACCATCTACATTTTCTTTTACATGACACAAATAACCTACCCCCAACTTTGTTTATCTACCTATCTACGTGTAAGGCACAATATTATTTAGTATTACATAGTTACATAGTTATATAGGCTGAAAAAAGACATGCGTCCATCAAGTTCAGCCTTTCGTATATCTGTTAATTTGTTGCTGTTGATCCAAAAGAAGGCAAAAAAACCCAGTTTGGCTCTTTCCAATTTTGCACTAAAAAAGGCAGTCAGATTTCTCCTTGGATCACACTGTTTCCCCATAATTAAAGCTTATATACCCGAATATTATGTTTTCCAAGTATCCATCCTTTGTCTTTGTATTAAATACCTAACATATATTTCATTACTAGCTCATGCGTGTGAATACACAGATTGGCACAATAACATTACATTGTATAGGTAATATCCCTTCACATAGGTTGAACATATCCCTGTATGCGTGTAATATTGCCAGTGTTGTTCTCCCATCTGGCTTCCATCAACTGTTTCTTACCAGAACTGACGGCCACATTTGCAACGTACAGGTTTGGCATCAGGATACTGAACCTTCACCACATGATGACAGTCTGGAGCTGGACACCATTTTAGAAGTCTGTTACACTGTGGAAACATATATGGTAGAGTGGAGAAGATATATTGCAATTAAGGTTTGTGTCTTATTTTTTGTGTGCATACAGATAGAACTATTTAATTAACACTTACCTCTACAAAGCTATTTGTTATTAAATGCTGATACTTTAATTTCACCTTAGAATCTGTTATCAGGCGCCTGGCAAAGAAAAAAATTAAACGGCTCAAAAGGAGTAGAAATTCACAACATTTAGAAAAGAGAAACAAGTGGCACTTGAACACAATGGTTGTTAGCAAATTAGTCAAGATACCCAATATAAGATTTGGAAATCATATTACGAGCATAGCAGCAATACACATTTTAGGACAGTTCTATAAAAGTATAGCGGTTTAAAAAAATAAATAAAAATTTGCATTTCTAGGACAATTGGTCTGCACAAAAAAAAATACTTAAGTCCCTAGACTTCTCTTCTGTTATGGATACTGCACTGCACTTATATTAATAACAACCATATTTATACACATTATACAAATGCAGGCTAAAAAATAAGACTGGAGGGGGATTATGCACCTTCATTTATACATAGCCTGTCTTCTAATGTGGCCTGGGAAAAGTTGATATCTCTCCTCCTTCTGCGATATCTACTAATCTCCCTGGCTACTGTTTTGTGAAATGGTCCAAGTCTTATTGCATTTAATCATACTGTGCCCATGCAGACCCAAAAACCTTTCTACTTAAGCATAACACAGCACACGAGCTTGCTATACTTACATTACTGTATTGTCATCAACTAAGATATCACATCCATGAGCTGGACAGGAGATGGTCTGGAAAAGTTAACAAGTGTGTGAGAAAACAGAAAGAAGAAGAGAGGCACACACAAGCGCAAACACAGCAGGAGTCACGGATGGCGACCAAGGTAAACGGGAGGGGAAGTGCAAGTATGAGTGGCAGAGACAAAGCAAGGTAGGATTGAAAATGATGGAAAAAAAATAAGCCGTGTGAAACCCAAACAGAAACAATAATATGCTTATAAAAAGCAATAAGGCAGCTATAGCAATACATTAAATACAATAAGTAGTTATAGCAATACATTAAAAGGCAATTTCAACAGAGATAGCCTCCCATGGCCATACTTCTTACCTGTCCCATTCCTTCTTCTATGATTTTGGTGGTTAAATACTCGCCCCAGCACTGCATACAAAACTTGTGACCACACTCAAGGCCTGTGAAATACTAGAGAAAACAAACTATATGTAGAAGTTTTCACTTGTGAGTCAGTCAGGTTATTCCATGATGCTAGGTACATGAAGGAAGTTATTTAGAGAATAAGACATTTAATAGGAAGGGAACACACAGACAGATGGGAAAATAATATACAATAGGAGGGAGTAAGGAAACATATGAAGAGCAACCTAGAGATACTTTCACTAAAGGGTGTAAATGTGAACGGGCCTACACTGACAGAAGGGTAAAATGTTACAAAGCATCATCTCAAAACACTAGGTAAACTGAACATTAAATGGCCCAAAAATAGTAATAAAAAAAGAACTGTACCCTATTTCTATGGTGGCAAAGTCACAGAACAAAACAGCTTGCAGGTTTAAGACTGATGCCCCTACACAGTAACCAATGCTTTAGTATGTTGAATATTGAGCAGCTTTACTTTAAATCATTCTCAAATATGCTGAAATTATATATTTGTATAATATTTTTCATTGGTGGACTATTGTATAGGTGTAACAGTACATCCTATTCATATGCTGAATGTATCAATGAGATACACAGACATTGTCATGGCTGACTGTACAAGATATAAACGGATGGAAGTTATTCTCTATGCTTTTTTATTTATTCTCAGACTATGTCAGCATATTTGGAATTAAATTGGTTTTACTTAAGAAATAACACAACATATTCAGCCAATGAGATTATGAAAATTGCTGCCTTATTTAATTGTAATTTTTGTTTGGTAATACACTGGGCTAATATTTCTTTCTCCACCTACTGAAATAAAAACCAAAAATCACTTACTGAATTAGGGTAATTCAAGTAGCAGATCTGGCAGGGCATGTCTTGTGCAGAGGAGCGGGTGTTCATTTGGCGTGTCCGTGACTTCTTACTGGGGTTAATAACATGACATTCTGAAAAAAGCTTCTCCAAGTTTCCATCAAAATACCTGTGAGGGAAAAGCACACGGCCAAATTGTTAAAGATAAAAAGTAGGAGCAAAAAACGTGTGCTACTTTTATCTGGTCTCTAATGAAAACCATTGATAATTGTACAAAGAAGAGCAGTGGCAGTAATATGTATAATAAAACATACAAGGGGGCACTTGAATCATGGGTAAACCAAACAGTGGTGTATTCTGGTGATGGCAAGCTCTGAGCCCTATTGGGACCTATTGTTTCCCTCTATCTTTCCCTAATATTCCTACTAGTGAGCAACACCACTGGATGAAGTACATATAAGGAAAGTATTCATTCAACATGTGGTTCAATAAATACAAACATGTATCTCAGAGAGAGAAGTGCTCAAATATGAGACGTCTTATAAGTGATAACTGTGTTTGTATCAGTGTTTTTCTGCAAAATTGGTTGCAGGCCTGATAATGTTGCTGGATTTTTGCACATGCACTGTTGTGCACAAGCACAGGCATGGGAAACATTCATACACACGCTCCCAATGCATTCTCCCATTCCCGCGATTGAATCCAGCTGTCACCTGTCTTTACCATTGGCACGCCAGCCTGCTAGACGATCTAGAATGCGTAAAAATGAAGACTGGAGGGATTAGCAGCCTTGCAGAGTGTTTTCCATAGAAACACTGCAATGACTTCAATGTGTATTAAAGGAGAACAGTCAGTTTTTTAAAACAAGACTGCTCCTATAAATACTCCCCTAAGCTGCATTTGCTGTAAAAGAGGTTATATTTGAATTGTGTATAATAGACAATTGTAATGTAGATAGAAAATGATGAATACAAACTCACTCCTGAAAACACATGTAAATTAGAGATACCCTGACTCCTACATTCACCTTATTATCTAACAATCATCATTACAAGATTATTTAACTATTGTATTATCTACATAATATATAGCAGCGATCAAGTAACATACATAAATATCATATTAAATGTCACACTTCTACATAACAGTTATTTGTGTAAAGTCTATCATTACGTTACATTTTCGTTACATTAAGAGAGTAGTGTCCATGTCTTTACCTCTCCATAAGCTTCTCTTTGTCCCAGTTGAAATGACTCAGAAGTATTCTAGTAATAGTAGCTGGATTCTGCAGACATAGAAAAAAGAAGCTCAGTGAATTTTATTTTTTTAACTGACACTGGGTAAACAGGTTTTTCATGGTTCCAGGAACCATGAAAGAGATGATTTGCACATTCATACCCATTTTCCAGGGAAGGCTCCATAACCATGGAGAAATATTAGAAGTGTTACTGCAGTACTTGTTACTTTGTTTTATTTTTATTTATTTATTTTAGAAAGTTACTACTTCTGGCAGTATAGTATTTACTATTTTTTCTTAGATTTGTTCATACGGTACTACCAAGTAGATACTATAATGGGTCACAGAGGCCTCAGTCAACAGTTACATGCAGATACTATTTAAGGTCATAAAACAGTCATAACTTCAGTAAAGTGCCCCCGTGAAACTAACAACAATTGTGAAAAGGTAAGAAAGGGTTACTAGTGAGAGAAAATAAATATAGAATGTTATTCAAGGTGAAATATTTGGCAATTTGAAAAGTAACCTGTGTGAGTTTTTTTAAGAGACCATGCTCAGTACCCTCAAAGGTGCAGACACAAAGTACAAATTGTAGGAAACCCTACACACATTTAACTCATTTCTGCTGGTGAGCAGCCTCAACATTTGAGGGCTGGATTGTTAAACGTTCTGTGACACTAGGAGATCACTGCTTGCAACAGGCTCTCGGATTTCAAGGACACCATGTACAAAATGCAGACACCTGACACAGCCAGAGGCACAAAATCCAGCTCTCAAGACACTTCTCAGGTACAAGAAAAGAAATCAACCAATAAGACAAGACTTCTAGTTTATATCACTATTACCCAGCAGCGGGAGCAATAACACTATATTTAGCCTATATTTATCCAACCCAGAACTCGCACAACAACCTACACACAATAGTATTGTGTCAAGGAACTGCGTGTGCGAATATGTTCATAAAGGGGTAGTGCGTCAGTCTCGTCTATTGATTAACCTGCTTAACAATTTTATTGTATAGTGACTCAGGCATTTCTGCTTAACAAATGTGTGGGTGTGTTTTATTTTAACTGTATGACCTAAGGTGCATGGAGCCTTAACATCAAAAAGTTTCTAACTAGGTGTATACTTACGGCATACCGGTAGACAAGGTATAGGCGTCAATGACTCTTGTGTGCTTATTAATTATGACACTGTTGTGGTCAAACAGATCACTTTTTAACCAGCACGGGGATTTTACGTTATTCTGTGCCCGAAAGCTTTGGAAATGAATCATTTCTGGCTGCACCTGGGGACTGTAGATTTCCACGAGGTGCTATCATTCTTCTCTTCTCTACATCATCACGAAGTTGCACACAGATTTTGCAAGTCATTAATAGTTTCCACCCTACTCCATAGTGGCACGTGTGTGAAGACATTGAATTCATTGATTCAGAAAATTTTTTGCACATCTATGTTGTCCACACCATGATTCTATGACATGTCTAGAACATTAATATTGGAGAAGTGGGAAGGTGATGTACAAAAGAAAAGGCCTGTAAACTTCCTAGGATTCAAAGATATGGGGAGGGGAAATGTCCCTAAATGCTTTCTAAAATAAAGGAAATTAAATTTCAGGAAATAACGTGTTAAGATATTTGCACATATATTTATATATTATACTTAAAAGATACTATTCTATCAAGAAGAGCAGTCCAGGAAAACTATCCCTCTAAAACAAAGTATTGTAGAGGAACGAGCAGAACAATTCCCCTGACCTCAGCGGTAGACGGATACTGAAAGGGCTGGAATGGCTCTCAGTGTTCACAAACACTAGTTTAGAAATGTTGTCACTGTCCTGGTTGTATAGAAGCCCGCTGTGGAAAAAAGCTGATTAAGCCAGGATGAGCAAAAGTCCTAACATGGAGGTAGGGCACAGTGATTAGCCAATGCGTCACACATAAGGAGATTGTCCTGTGACTCAAGCATTAACATTGGACCTGAGTGGCTTTTGTAAATATTAGATCGATGTATTAGAGCAGCTCTAATGGTGGCTGCTTATTTTGAGTTAAATATCAGATTCTGTGGAGCTACAGATGTGTTCAAAACTCTTACAAGGTCTCTCAGATGCAATAGTTATAAACGGTATGCTCAATGTAAGGATCAATGGGACTGTGCACATGCACCGACATAACATCATATAACTACAGCATAAACACTGCCCACAGCAAGCCAAATAAACATTTCTTGAAGTCATACATTTTATGACATTGTTTTGTATGTATGCATGTATATATACACACACACACACACACAGAAATATCTCAAGTGTTCTTACTTATCTGGTGTTAATTGGGTTTTCACAGTGATCGTCCCTGACAGCTAAAGGCGTAACCAAATATATCAAAATATAACCAAATATATCAAAGTGTCTGATAGCAAGACACCACTTACAGTCAAGTCATGGGTACAAAGCTTCACAGGCTGACTAATTACACATGTATTTCACCCACTCTTTTGACCAGCTTGCGGATTTACATAATAGCTACAGGTTTTACAAAAACTAAGTGTGTGTGATAGACCCAACTTGACTTCAAGACCCTGCCAAAGTAGCTCGAGCAAACCAATGCTTTTATACAACTATTCGCTGACAAATTCTGAAACTTTAGCCAACATTCTTTACATCAAAAGTAAAGTTTGCACATTTTTAACCAGAGAAATTCAAAAAGAAAGATAAGTTACTTACCATAGAACAGTCACTTCCTGCGGCACGCCTCCTCTCTGTCCCTGTTGGCCACCACCAGCATCCATACAAACCATCGGCCAGATCCCCACCATGGGAAGTGAGGATCCCATGCCATGTTATGAACACTGCTTGCACTTCTACTGTGAAAGGCCAACTAGAACAGAGAGGAGGCATGCAGCAGAAAGATGACATTTCAAAGCAAGTAGCTTTCTTATTTTATCAAATGTCTTTAGATAACAGTAGAAACCTTACTTTTGCTTAAGGCTTGAAACCACGTTCTGAAGAGTAAAAATAAATGTTTAGAGTTTAATTCAGTTTATAATGGTAGACATGCTCATAACAGTTCACTGAACTGATTTTAGGAAAAACTGATAGGGTTTCCTATTCCCAGTCTTAACTATGCACCACAAAGTACTAGGCCCTACTCGCTGCCTTATGATGTATAGATAAGGCAGTGAATCTAGTTACAAAATAGTCACATTTTAGCTGTCCTTTTATATAAAGTCAACAGTCTCTGTACAATCATTTATAAAGACATATAAAGAAATGTAAGCAAAGGCAGATAGTTCTGCATTAGGTGCTGGACCCTAATATATAGTGATATTATTTGAATTGGCTACCCTAAACAAACTTAAGATTTGGCAAAACATTTCCATACCATTGACACAGTTTACCCCAAAACTTTGATCAAAACTATGACAGATACCTGGATGACCTCATTCACTTCACGAATGCATTCGACCATATGCTGGAGGATCTGTTCAGCAGTGAGAACCTCGTATCGGTAATCTTCATCTTCTTCTCCAGGTCCAGGACCAAGGGCACTTCCTCCTCCCTCTCCACATAGCCCAGCTCTCTCTGATCCACCAAGCCCAGCCTCCACAAGCTCTACTTCACCCAGTTCCAGCTCATCATCATGTTCATCAGCGGCACTGTCTTCACTGCACTCCTCATCCTCGTCAAACTCATAGTTGTACCCTTCGTCTGAGTCCATGATCCCAGCTGAGAGGCCAAGGAAACACCACCAACCAATCCTGGACACTAACTATAGTCTATAGTCACGTGAGATTTCAGATCCAAAACTGATAAGATGAAGCAAAACACCACAAGTGTGATCCAAGAATTTACAGATCGGACTTATAAAATGAATAACTTTTAATTCTGCTCACTGTCAGCTGTTCTAAGATGGAGGAACCTGTGCCTAAATAATAGCAAAGTCAACAATCCCCCTGTATATTCAAGGATTTTGCCGAGAATATTCAAAATGTCTATATTGAAAATCCGGGTGTAATCTGTATTATTCTAATTTTCAATGTGGATCTGACACTACAATTTAAGTATGAGACTAAAATGTATCTAGGGAAGGATATGTTCCTGTATCAATGGAACAGTGTGCCTTAACTTATTATATAAATGCCTTTGTCTAACGTTAATCAGATAAACTTAAATTTGTCAATTCAACTGAAATATACAAACTGGAAAGCATTAGTCAAATTACACAAATACAACTGTGTGGGCAACCACAGACACACAAGGTTTCCTCCCTGGTGTAAAATAATGATGTACGGCAGCCCCTCTCTATGTAATGTGTATCAGTTGATTAGAGTAAAAACTGTTACCCTATGGAGATGTGCTTAGTGAGCTCACCAGTACGGTGTTTAAATAGTTCCTTTTTATTCAGAGCAAATATTTACGCCCCTTAAGCTAGTCTTTAGATATACAGTGTGTATAAGGTGTCCTACTCACTAGAAATTCTGATATATGGTCACTATGACACTGCTGTATACGTTGCACACAACGATCTATATAATGAAGGCTTATGTAATGAAATATGTAAATGTGGCTCAGGCCCTACAAAACCTAAGCATGGACCCTACCTACCCTCCGGACGTTTACCTATATACAGGGCCTCCGGTGTAGCCGGGGCAAACAGGCCTCAGGCCCCTGGGTTACAGCCCCTCCCCTATGCGCGCTCCGGGTTGTGCGCGCTCCCGGGGGCGAAGTAACTGCTCCTCCTACTGGTACACAAAAAGCGCTTCTCCCGGCGGTGTCAGGGTCCAGCTCCTGGAGAGCCCCCCCACCCCCCGGTTCCGGTCTCGGAGAGACACCGTGCAGTGGCCGTCACTGAGCTAACAAAGGGGCGGCAGAGTCACGTACGGGTACGTTAGCGCATCACCAACTGAGCGACTACATGCGGCTTCCGGCGCAGCCGGTTCGCCATCTTGCATGTGGAGCAGCGGAATGTCGCCACTTTAGTTGTGGCGGAAGTGAGAAGAATCAGCGTCACCCGTTTTCATCAGGAAAGCAAATAGCTGGGACTTGGATCATTTGGGGGTTAAACGTTGGCAAAACGCTGTTCGACTGCACCTAAAAGAGGATGTTTTAGGGAGTTATACAGTCTAAGAGACCCCATAATGAAGGGAGCATAAGTGTTACACCGCCTCCTGATAATTTTAGGTTCAAAGTGTAATGCTGCAAACTTGTACGCATAGGAAGTGGTATTAAGAGCTTTTGAAATGCTAAGAAATCAGCTTATTTTCAGACTTTTTTAAAAAAACTTTCACATTCTTTAAGAAGTGTTTCCCACTTTAAACACAAAATAAAAGACTGCAGTGATGTCACTATGACATCAACTCCTTTATGACAGGACGTTTGCTTGTACACTGGCACTGTTTTAACTTTTTTGAGATGTTGCTTTTCAGCTGTAATTTTCTTTCACATTTAGTGAACCCACATTGTTTTTTTTCTAGTACAAGGGGTTTCTTTAGATACCCTCATTATGATCATATCATCAAAGTTACTATAAAAATATAAAAAATATGGTGAAAAATAGAAAAAAATACTTTTTCTTGATTTTTATTTTAAAAAGCTTTCACTTATCTGCAAAGGCTAATGAAAAAATCTGCTAGATAGAATCTAATATTTGTCCTGCGTTTTCTGCTTTTTTTCTTTTTCTACAATTTATAAGGTAAGACGTAGAAGTCGCATTTTGCTATTTCAAAAACTTTTTTTTTAATCTAATAAGCCTGTCCCCATGTCCGATTTAGGGTATCTTTGAAGCCAGTGAAATCAATTAACCCATTAAAGCCTATATTTTTAAAAAACAGACACCCCACAGTATTACATATGCTGGTATTTTACTCTTTCTATAAACTAATTCTACCACCAGCCTTTGTCAATGTTTGTGGTGGTATCTTTGTGTTTTTTCTTCACACACAGTGTACTTCAGGTATGAATTTACAGCCTCTGACATATGTCACTCGAAAACAACATCCAAATGTGTGTTTTGGGAACATACAGCGCCAACTTTAGAACTTTTTTTTACATTTTGTTGAAACAGGATGGTTTTTTTACTTGTTTTTTTCTATACTTTACTAATCACATAGTTTAGCTTTTCAATTTGTGCCGCCATCTTGTGAGTGGCAGCATGCCACAAATCGATGCTCGCACGTAAATACTTACACATCCATGGTTCACACACATACACATTCATGCTCTCCTGAACTTACGCACAAACATACACAGCCATGCTCTCACAAGAACTCACATCAATGCACCCACATACACTTATTTATACAGATCCATGCTCAAACACACTTACTTAGACACATCTATGCTCACACAGCCTTGCTCACACGCCAGAACTTACACGTACATACTGTGACACACTTACACATTCATGCTCACACATGCATTCATACATGTATATTCCCAGTCCCTCCTTTACCCTGTCCCTCCTTCCCTTACTCACCTTAGCTGCAACTCGATCCAGCCAAATTCCTACCTCCCCCTTTGCATTCCTGCTCAGCTTCCTGGCACACCCTCTCCCCCAATTGAAGGAACAGGGGAGCGACTGCCGCCCCCCCCCCCGTGGCCCCACCTTTTTGCGGAAGTGCACAAGAGGGTCAGATAGATTCCAGGAGAGATGCAGAAACGCTTCTCCACAAATCTATAGAGAAAAAAGCTCTTGGGGCAGCAATTTTCCACCCCCCTTTATGGTAGTGCCCGCCCTGGTCACAACCCAACAAAACACCTTGAGAACTACAGATGGTGTAACACTGGTGACCCCTGTCTCTTCGTACTGGATCAAAATAGTTTAGAAAGGGCCTTCCCGGTCTGAACTGAACGGGTACAGGGAGACAGGAGAGTATCAGGGTCACGTGACCCTGTGGCGAAACTGAGGCTGCTTGCGCAGTGTGCATAAGCAGCCAGAGAGAAAGCTGCAGGAGCGGAGAGATGTAAGCGGGAGGTGGGGTATATGTAGAATCCTGTGAAAGGGTGAAGCGCGTTGCGGAACTGCACTGATTCTCATGAGACTTTTTATATTTTTTGTTTTATACATTTTTTATATTTTCCATTTCCTGTTGAAAAATAAATGTTATTTATATTTTTTAAACTCTATTTGTGACATAGATGAATGATATAGCAATCCGATAAAGAAAAGTTTTTATCTTCATACCTATTCCTGGGGTGTATTGAAGGTTGCTCCCAGGGCCGGCCCAAGACATAGTGCCGCCTGGGGCAAAGTTTGAAATGCCGCCCCCCCCTGCCGAATTATCTACCCTTCCTCTCCATACCTTCTCATTATCTACCCTTCTTCTCCTCCCCCCCCCTCCCTATTATGTACCCTATCCCCCCCTTTGTACTTCACTTACCTTCCAGCAGTCCTGCGGCGAGAGTCTCCCTGCTCTGCCGCGGTGCACACTGCTTCACTGCTGAGTGCCGGAAATGACATCATATTCCAGTGCTCAGCATTACAAGCCAGCACCGAGACCGAGCTAGAGGGCTCGCATGAATCACTTTCTTTATATATGTACTATATATGTGTTTGTATATATGTATGCCTTTTAACCCCCTATATACCACTATGCCTCCAGACATGCCTTATACCCCTATATGCCACTCTGTGCCATGATATGCCTTTTAACCCCCTATATACCAGAGTGGCATATAGGGGTATAAGGCATTTCTGGAGGCAGAGTGGCATAAAGGGGGTATGAGGCCTTTCTGGAGGCAGAGTGGCATAAAGGGAGTATGAGGCATGTCTGGAGGCAGAGTGGCATATAGGGGATTAAAGGCATATCAGGGAGGCAGATAGGCATATAGGAGGGTATAAGGCATATCAGAGAGGCAGAGTGGCATACAGGGGGGTATAAGGCATATCAGGGAGGCAGAGAGGCAAGCCTGAGGGTAGATATGCATAACTGGGGGGGGGAGGTTGGCAAATAAAAGGAAATAAAAAATATATTTTTTTTTTCTCAATCATAGCTTTTATTAAATATGAAAAAAGTTTACATGAATTAATATTTACTAGTAAAACTTTTTTCCTGTAGGGTCGTATTATATTCAGGCTTTTTCTTTTTTTCTAAATATTCAGATTTTGGGTGGTCGTCTTATAATTGGGGTCATTTTATAATCGAGCAAATACGGTAATTATTTATTGAATATAAATGAGATTGGTGTTATACAATGCTAGAGTAAAATGACCAGATTTTTTAAATGAATTTTTTTTTTAATTGGCAAAGAGTAAAAACTACTTTATAGGCATATTTTCTTCAAACTATATATGCAGTGTATTTGGTATATGTTTATGAAGTGATTGTATGATATATACGTTATTTCTCACATTTTGTCCATGAGATTAAAAAATACTTCTTAGAATCTTTTGGGCAGATTGAGAGTGTCATGTTGCTGCCACACACCGGGACAGGCTCTGCCACACCGACATCCAAACACACACACCAGGACAGGCTCTGCCACACTGACACCTAAACACACACACCAGGACAAGCTCTGCCGACACCCAGACACACACCAGGACAGGCTCTGCCACACTGACACCCAAACACACACACCAGGATAAGCTCTGCCGACACCCAGACACACACCAGGACAGGCTCTGCCACACTGAAACCCGCATCTGTACGGGCTCCTGCTTCCCTCTGGATGGATTCAAGAGACGTTGCTCGCACGCACTGTGCAAGCGACGCACCGGTAAGCAGCAGGGCCCCTATGGAAGTTAATCTGGCCCTGCATCCGGGGACATAATTTGCCTGGGGACAGTGTCCTCAATCAGGAGACTGTCCCTGGAGACCGGGGGAACTTTGGTGCATGGCACAGGGAACAGACTGGTATCTTGTCTACAGCCCTGTGGAGTGACAATCTGGTTCTGAAAACAGAGTGATAATATGGCACAGGATATTATGGCCAACAGGTAGAGATTTGTTCACATTACATTGATGTGCTTTAACAATCTTCCTTGCCGGCACCACCTCCGTGGGAAGTCCCGGCAAGGGAGATTGTTAAAGCACATTGAGCAGACGTGCCGGCAGTGGAGGTTGTTTACGCTCGCAGCAGGAAGCAGGAGCCCGTACAGATGGGCAATGCACTTCCCAGTGGGAAGCGCTAGCAGGGGAGGCTGCCTCAGCGTATCGGAGAGTAGGATGCAGGGCCCCTGCAGTGCTGCGGGGGATCTTTATCCTAACCCTGCTGCCTGTCCGGCGCCCAGAAAAATGGAAGTCCCGGGCGTCAGATGTTTTGCTGTCATAGATGGCCAGGAAAATAAATCTATAAGAAAGTTAATAACAAATAAATTAAAAAAATAATGCCTGAAACCCTTACCCCACCTAGTAGAAATGTCAAATAAAAAAACAAAAAAAATAAACTAATTCCCAAGAGGGTCTCCCTAGATCCTCCTGAGAACCCAGGTACTGCATTCAACCATGCAAGTCAATGGAGCCCAGGTTAGTAATCACAATGTGATTAGTAAAATAAAATAAAAAAAGAAACGGATATAATATTTTAAAAATAAAAATGTGGTAATATGCAAAGATAATTCCACACTAATGTCACCACCATCCACTTCCAACAAAATGTAAATAAAAGTCCATATCTATATAAAAAGTCTTAAGTCTTCCTCACATTCCTCTCAAAATTCCTCACATGGAAATAGTTAAAATACTATCATTTGAAATATCCAGGGGGTGTCTAGTTTAAAAAAAAATATGATTTGATTGGGTAAATCAAAATGGCTGGGTTCAAAGATGTCCTAAGTAGGACAAGGGCACAAACTGACATGATGTCCAAATTTCCCAAAAATGCACACCTCCCAAATGTTCTCTTTTAGCCCCCAAACAACTCAACAAACCTATTCCTGGGTGGTACTGTATATCAATGTACTCAGGAGATGTTGCTGAACACATCTTGGGGCGTTGTCTCGCAGTGAGACATACCAGGAGCTGTAAATTCATACCTAAACTAGAATACTAAATACTACTGCAAAGTTTGACAAAGGCTGTGACACAGAACTAGGACTGTAGAAGACTGTTTACACTGTTTGGAGTTGATTTTCCTTGTTTCTTTGTTTTCTCTAGGAAGATAATCACACTCTGCTGTTATCAACCCATTGGATCACCGTTTCCCATGTCCTGTGTATTCCAGACACCCATAACCCCACCAGAGCGCTCTTTTGTGTGTTTATCAACAGTGTGGTGGGGTATAAATGAGGGGGGGAGGGAGGAGCTCCTTGGCGAACCACATGTTCTCTCGCCTCCTTTAGACAGGGTTTGGCAGCCACGGCTGTGGAGCCTCGGCCCGGGTGCATTGCGGACCGGCCCGGGGAACATTCAAACTGCTGTCACTCGGTTCTGACAGTGGATCATGTTGCTTTTTGAACTGGACAATCTAGGGACCCCGAGCTATCCAGGGTATTGTTTGGTTGATGTGATTATGCTCCTTTTGTGATAGAGATTTGTATATAAGGCTGTGTGTTTTCTCAATAAACTGTTCTTGTTGTCACCTCAACATTAGTTCTGTGTGATGCTTGGGGTGGACTCGTCCAGCGTTGAAGGGGTTAACCACAAAGTCTCGGATCGTAGGAAGCACGATTTGGCAAGTGTACCCAGTCAGGGTACAGGTCGTCCTGTTACAGGCTGGTGGTAAAATGTCTGCAAGAAAAGAGTTAAAATACCAGCATTTGAAATGCAGGGATGTCTAGTTTTAAAAAATATATGGTAAGTTGAATTGGCTGCATTCAAAGATGTCCCAAATAACACATGGGGCAGGATGACCACATGTCAAAATTAATTTGAAAAATGCAAAAATAAATGTGGCCTTTTAGCCCTCAAACAACCTAACAAACCTATGCATGGGGGTTATCACTGAAATAAGGAGATGTTGCTGAAGACATATCGGGGTGTTATTTGACAGTGACATATACCAGGTGCGGTAAATTCATACCTGACATACAATGTTTGTGAAAAAAGACCACTTTACCCTGGAGAGACCTTGTAGAAACCATCTTTTGCTGGGAAAACATTATCACAACAGAGCTCACTCCAGTCCAAGTTCTGTCATGTGAAGGCCACTAACCTCTGATGCAGTCAATATTTTCTCATTTTCATTACAGAATTAATATTCAGTACAGAAGATTACCACAGAAACGATTTATTCCATTGTTTTTATCATATTCTTGGATCCAAAGTACTAAAGACAAGACAGCATCTGCAATATTTTTCAATGTTTTAAAGCAGATGTATAAAATATATATATATAAAATAAGTTTCAATTATTTGTCCTCTTTTTGTCATAAATTATTTGTCCACTTTCATAGTGTAAAGACATAATGAATAAGAGAAATATTCACCCCTTCAAAATGTTCGCATTTTATTGGCACCTGAGAGAACTCAATTACACTTTCAAATTTTACATGTAGTCAAATTTACTCAGAATCGAAGTAAACAAAATTCATATAGGTATAAAGAAAAGAAAAGGAAATCAACCGCAGTTGCATAAGTATTCAGACTCTTTTCCATTGAAGCATCAGTTTCTATGCAACTTAATTACTTGAAGGTCACAGAATTGGTAAAACGGTTTCAGTGTCTAAGAATTCAAAGTATGTTAACTAAGAGCAAACCAACATCCTTGCCACAGATAAAGACTATCGTGCTTTTGTGCCCAAATGAAGCAAAAGTGAAATAATAAAGGCCAAGAAGCATTCTAGAGTGATAAAACTAGTCACAAAGTAGTAGCAAAGTAGGTGGAAGAGGAACCATGGTGCCAACTGAAAAAGGGTCACAGTGAGGTCTGATAAAGCCTTGGGAGTTGGTTTCCACAGGTAACCGTAGTGGCTTTTCATATAGAACTGAACTATTTTTGATAAGAAGGCATATTCCTGGGTATACATTTTAATTTAACTGGATAATGGTCCAGGGGGTATTCTCATGGCATTTGTAGTAAAAAATACTGTACTTTTCCTCCTGCAGCCAAAAGTACCATCGGTTTAGGAATAGCTTTTTGCCTTGTTCGGGATCAGTACAATTAGGAATACCTTGGAAATTATGCACTCAAACTAGAGGTAAGTATTTTATTTACTCACTAAAGTGATCTCCTTCATTACGAAGAAAGAAGTATGCATTATACTACCCAGTCACGTCCTACTTCCAAACTGATCAGCTGATTTTGACAGTGTGAAACTGTTTTGGTATGCCACAATGGAGCTAGTAACAATCATAAGATAATTGCATCGGTTTTGAGTCTGAGATGATAGTCAATGTCCACTCATGAACTCTGTAGCTTCAAAACCATGAACAAAATGGCACGCCTTAATTAATGGCACAGTTAGTGAAATACATAGTTATGTAGTTAAAACTGCAAATATAGAAGGTTTTTTGTTCATACAAGAAAAACATTTACTCCTGGTCAAAATTCCGTATTACGTTTCTCACTAGCCCAACGCTGTCTCCAGTGTCAGACAACAAGGTGACAATTTTCATGTTACCAGGAGAGTACCCTTCTGGGACTGTGAAGTTGTTCATGATACAGGAGCGGCATACACAACAATGATAGGCATGTAAAGACAGAGTAATAAAAATATTATTTTTTGCTATTTTTGAGTATTGCAGTATGACAATCCAAATGTTAAAAAAGATTTCTTCACAGAGACTTGCTTATTGGTCTGAAAGCACAGCTTGGAAATTTTCTTATATACTTATTATTTGCTGATACTTAACCTTATACTTTTATGAAAGTGTATACATTACAAATGAACAAATTGTAGGATTATTGTTAAACAGTAATATTATTGTCTTAACAGATATGTCCACTTGGTCTTCTGGAGATTTCCTGATGTTGCTTTTTAACATGTATTCCTTGTAGAAATTGAGTAATCAAAATAAATAAATCATATCGATTTCAAAGAAAGCTGTGAAATGTATTATATTTTTTTACTTAAACTAATGAGAAATGTTCATGAAATTGGAAAAGTGCTGGGGATTGCACAGGGCAAAGTCAACATACTTTATCTCAGGTAACTGGTCCATCATCTCCGCACAGAACAAAGTCTTACTGTCTCTTGGAGAGCTTCATCATTTTAAGACCCCTTCTATGTCAGAGGGGTCTCGCCTGTTACAAGGAGCACCCTCTCTCTTCAGCATGTGAAGGGGGTAAAGGTTCCCGAGTTACTTCATTCTCTTGGAATAGATATTTCCCTTTATATCTGAATAATATCCCAAGATTTTCTATCCTCAACCGCTGTATACCTGGGTTCCAATGACACGCATGATCTCCTTTTGTATTTTGGGATCCTGAGTGTTAATGTTGGCATCTCCCACCTGTCCATCTTCATACCTACGGAGTTAAGGTAATAAATATAGTGATATCATACTAGGTAAATAACATTCTGGATGACTAAGGGTATGGTTACCAAACACAAACTATTGGAAAGGCAGGTACAAGAAATGGTCTGGTAAGAGATTAGTACATAGAAGGACAAGATAGCTAATATACTGAGTATAATAATACTAATGCATGTTTGATTATACTGTATTAAACCTATTAAACTTGGTATGAACAAGGTTTAAGTAGTGGCAAAATATGTGGCATGGATTTATATAAATAGAACCACAGATGCTCTGGTCACAGATATCATCCACCTGTTGGCATTTCTTTACACTAATGCTGTTGTTTGGTATCTTTGCCTGTACTGAAGTTGTAAGTATTCATCCCCTCTCACTATGGCGAGTCTAAGATATGTATACAGAGGGTGGGAGTACGGTTTAATACCACAAATAACTCCGGTTAGAACTGATTATTAAGTAGGTAATACTCTATGATGGTATCATATTACAAAATATTTTTTCTCAAATAAGGATGTTATTGTATCTTTACCCACAGGCTAATATGTACTGGTAATTACTCACACAAAAAAGAAGCGGGTACAGACATGGTCAGATACTGGACAAACCCAAATGTTCCCATGTTTCTGAAGATCCTTTGATGTGATTACTGTGGAAAGACACATCCATTTTAAGGGTGAAGTAAAAAAGGCTACCACTTTGATAATTTGTGCTTTTCCAAATCAATAGAAATCAGTAAAATCACATTGGTTGCTAGGCAAATGCACCACTTTTATCACTCAGATTAGACAGATTTGAGGGTACACAACCCAAGTCCTCAAGAGCTGCAAATGATTTTGGGATATCCCAGCTTGAGTAGTAAAAAGTAATTGTTACACATTCAGGCAAGAAGACACAGAATTCCTGGTCTGTTTGTGACCTTGAGGACTGGAGATGTTCAGCTCCAATGTAATTGTTTCAGTGGAATTAAAGAAAGACATTCAGTAGACTTGCACATTCTGATTAGTGGGAATTGCAAATTTACCGGAATGAAAATAGTGCAAAAAATGAATGGGTGCACATTCTCATTCTAGTTCACTCTCTCTCATACAGTCTAAATGTGTTCCTACCTTCTCTGTAGATCTTCCATCTTCTATCTTCAATCTTCATCTCCACATACATTAGCCTGTGGGAACTTCCACCGAAATGGCGACGCATGAGGTGGCACCCTTTCCCCCAGCATTCATTTTCGGTAGAAGACGTCACCTAAATCATTTTGCTCTCATTTGAACTCAAGGCAATATGGCGCTTACTGTGACGTTATTTCCCGATCCTTCAATCGGGGAAGAGGACATCACCCCAAGCATCGTTATTTTGCTCTCACTTGAACTTGAGGAAATATGGCAGCATTTGTAGGGAAGTCCTCATCCCCGATTGGAGGATCGGGGAGATAAATTCACTGTAAGCACCACCACTTTGGCGATGGGTCCCGCAGGGTTATGACCGCTGAGATACAGATTGAAGATGAAGCTAAAGATAGTAGACAGAAGATGATAAAGAAGGAGAAGACGTGAAAGAAGAGAAGATGAAGAGAGAAGAGAAGGGAGAAGATAGAAGACGATGAAGAATAAGAGAAAAAGAAGATGCGGAAGTGGTTGGCAGAAGGTGAAGTGGTTGCAGAGAAGGTAGAGAAACATTTAGAGAGCTGGAGAGAGAGAGAGTGAATATTCGCACTGGGCAGCGAATTTAGTTCCCAAATTAAAAACGCCCCCAATTTTTTAGGCGGAACTGGATGGGCAGAGAACAAAATGTATTGCCCGAAAACAAATGGGTCAAAAACAAACCGAAAAATGTGTCTAAATCGTTCTTGGCTTATTGGCACATGTCTAACAGTCAGTTTTGAAAGCAATGAAAAATGCAAACAGGGTTCTGTGTTTTATGGCTAGATGCGTTAGTAGCATAACAAAGGAGGTGGTTATATCACGTTATATATACTACCTACAGTTTTTCAGAAGACTATAGATAATCTGGATGGTGTCCATGAAAGAGCTACTACAATTAATCGTTTGCAGGATACATATTACCAGAAAATTCTAAAGGATCTAAAATGTATAGACCGGAAGATAGAGTAATTTTAATCCAAAAAATTATTCAATAAAGTACCAGATGTAAGTATATATCAAAGAAGGTAAAACATTATGACAAGAGGTCCTAGTCTAAAACTACAGTCTCAATGGCTTAGATGTAATGCAAGGAAGTAGAGAGGGTGGTAGATAGGGAATAATAACGTTGAGGGTTTAAAGCATGGAAAATTGGGTTGTTTGCCCTTACCAGCTATAGGATACAGCCCAAATGATATGAAATCATAGGTTGCGCCTGTTCCAAATTCTGGGCTAATCTTGTGTGTTTACTGTAGAAATGGTGTATTATTGTAAACTGCATTGTAAATAAAGTCTTTGGCTACTAAGCCGACACGTTAGGGCATTTGTGCAGGACAAACAGTAATTAATACTAAGCATTGGGAATCCAATTTAAAAGCAGAGGCTTTACCTTCACATAGTGCAATGCAGTTCAGATTGCGACTCTGCAGGAAACGAGACTGGAGGCATCGAGTCTGAAAGCAGGGAGGACAACGGAATAAAGAGAAGGATTTAGTGTGGGGTAACCAAGGGACAGAGAGGGAAAGACACAAAGAGACTGAAATTATAAAATTGTGTACATTAAGCAAAACCAGGAAGAATATAAGGAAGGGGAAGATAGGTTAATAAAAAGAACTAGATTAGAGGCAATAAAGGAAATACATGTGGGAGTGTAATGTTGGGTAATAGAAGAAACAAATGCATCTTTTACAAAAAGAACCACTATGAATGAAGGACTTCTCCACTTTGTTGTTTCCGAAGTAGTCTATATTTTGTGTCCACAAAGTCTCATTATCATGTACCTTCAGAATTGGTCGCTTATAATGTAAATCACTCTCCAATCTGGCATTACCGCACACACTGATTGCAGCAATCTGGCCTTTGTTTGAAATACTTAGCTAGGACATGCTGACTCAATCCAAGTGCGGCATAATGGCCCAGGAAAATGATCACCCCACCACAGGCAAAGAACGCACAGGCAACCAGCACTGATTAAAGAGGCAACAAGAACTCAGTAACAATACAGCCATAAAAATCACTGGTTTGCATTTTTTGGGGCCAGGTTTATGAAAAACAGTAGTTTCTACTATTAATTACTGATTACAGCAGTCAACATGGTATTTGCCCCATGCCGCCTCTCAGAGGGCTACAGTAGTACCACCGTGGATGTGCCAAATACAACCGAATTAACAGGAAAGATAAACTTGTAAATTACCTAAAGTATTCAATTTTGGAGATCTCCCACTCAAAGGAGAAACTACTTCTGTTTTAGGTTTTATTTGTGCCAAAGTGTGGGTGTCACTTATAAAATATGCTAGCTGTTGTGCTCTTCATTAAGATGATAGACTATAACATAAATCATATAAAATGTGTGAATATAGTGAGTATAGATCAGGATCGGCAATCCATCACTGCACAGACTGCCACTATATGTCTGCAAAGCTGTGAGATCAGCATTACAGACACAGAGCTGTGACACAGCTGTTATATATGAATGGAAAACCTTCTCTTTCTGGGTTGAAAGCGCACACACATATCACATTGTAGTAGATTATCCCAGCTGACTTATTCAGTCACAGATCTCTCATAAGAATGTATCCAGAGACACCATTACCATTCTCGTATTGATGCATAATCAAATTTAAAGGGTGTGACATATTTTCACTTTCATCTTTCACGTAGTAGTATAGTGTCTCTTATTTGACTGAACATTCGCCCCTAGGTATAATCTACCTGCAACTATCTACCACTAATCTTACCTGAGGGATGGTGTTCATCCGATTATATCTTTGCACCAACTCATCCTTGGATGGCATCCGATGTTGCCCCTTCCCCATACCTAGTATAACAAAAAATATATAATATTATTTATTGATTTATACGGTGCCCTTATATTCTGCATCTCAATATACAATATACAATACAATATTTATTGCTTTGGCTGCTTAAATATATCATTCATTTGTACAGTAATAGTATGTTTTCCATCAATAACTATGAAAAAAACCAGAATGTTGCAGAATCTTGTAATACCTTTTTTATTGGACTAACAGTATTTAAAATAATAGACGAGCTTTCGGGAGTCCTCCCTTTATCAAGTCAAAAGCATTTCCCAAACTACAGTACCATCAATAACTGAAAGCGGTTTTTGATCTGTATTCATTGGCTGTGCTGTCAGATATTTTATGAGGGAAAACATGTATTCTATATATTCTGTATTTTACATGAGCACAAAATGGAGTCAGAGCCATTTTATTTTACTTAATCATATAATGATTAGTTCTTTCTGTCCTTGTTCCCTCTATAAATGAGAAC
The DNA here is from genome assembly GCA_023333645.1 of Sceloporus occidentalis. Taxonomy (NCBI): domain Eukaryota; kingdom Metazoa; phylum Chordata; class Lepidosauria; order Squamata; family Phrynosomatidae; genus Sceloporus; species Sceloporus occidentalis. The sequence continues at coordinate 228,831 of JALMGF010000037.1, read as the reverse complement.
AAATAAGTATTCATGTATATAGATGCTTCAGTATATATGATCCAATTAACATTATCTTCCATGAGAAAGTTAAGGAGCAGACACTACATATCCTTAGGAATGGAAATTGGTATGGGGGATACGTCGTAAGACCACCAAAGCCTAAATTTACTACCTAGGAGGCAACGTCTGGAGATATGGGTGACTACAAAGACCTGATTTACTATCTAGGAGGTAACATCTAAAGATAAGGGTGACCATGGATAAATTCCAAACGCATATGTAATGGTCTTAAGTTATTTCTTAGACCAGAGCGTCTCTCGCAGGTAAATTAAGAAATTACAACGGTGAGTAGAAGTTCTAATTATAATGGGTAAAACCCACCGTTATGATTGGAGAATTCCAATCAAGAGGTGGAGGCTATGATAATAAGCTCTGTCTTTAAAAGCATATGTCTTTAATAATTTGGGGACTCACCCTGAAACAAAGGCACCCTGAAACAAATTGGACCCTGACGGACTCATTCACCAAATTTACCCCAGAGAATTGGAATTGGACATCTTAAGATCCTGACACCATATTTCACTCTTAGAGTTACTTTGAGTTCTAACCTAAATAACTTTTAGAAAATTATATTCTTCCCACTTAATTTCTTGCCACTGAACCTGGATTAACTTCTACAAGGACCAGTTGGACCGCAGCAACAAGTGGTGGTAATTATAATTTTTATTATTCTGAATAGAGGTGAATTTTGTCTTCTTCATATAGAATTCCCTTTTCTGGGAAATAGCAAGTATTTGACATTATTGTATATGACGGCTTGTTAGACTGCAGCTTATAACCCGTGATAATGACAATGATGAAAAGGTATTTTTACCTGTAGATGAAGTTTGACATTATTTGCATCTATTAGGAACTTCACTAATACTCTTAGACATTATTAAATTACTTTTAAGCGTCATATTAGTTGAAATAATATATAAAGAGAGTTAGTGATTTTTTTTTTAATACTGCCCTGATTATTATCATTTTGGTTGCTGAGTGGACTGGAAATTAATTGTGTGTGTTAGACTCATAAAGTAGTAATTCATATTGATAACTATCGATTATATACTGTATTTGGAACTGATTCAATTTGACATGTTTTAAGAATTTTCTGTTTTATATTATGCACTGTGTGACTCATATAGATATTTTATAAATTGTGTTTACAATAAATAATATTTTTGATTGACTATCGTGGCGATATCTATCTAATTTGAATTATAATTTTCAGCGATCTGAAAGAATTTAGGATCGGAGATAAAATATAGGGTATCTCTTTAAATTAATATTGTGGATGTGGTACTACAATATTTGATAGCGTTGTTATTTTGCGTGTGTGATAAAATATTGGTTTTGCCTATTTTGTCTCATTAATATCCCTAACAGTGCACAGTATGGTAGTACATTAGCCTTTTCTTCAGGAAAATTGCTTAACCACTGGTAGGTTTATAGGGGTCACCAGCCAGCCAATTGGCACAGCGATAAAGTAGCTGACATAGGCAACATACCCAGACACACACACAAACATACCCAAACACAGACACCAACATACCCAGACATATACACATAAGCACACAGTAATATACCCAGACAAACACATACACACAGTAACATACCCAGTCACACAGGCATACTAAGATACCCAGACACACTAACTTACCCAGACACACACAGTCACACATCTCACTTGCCAAGGAGATGCCTCAGCATGTCCTTAATGACGTTACATGACTCCGCCAAACTTCCCAGAGGCCGTTTGCCACTCTGCCTCCATGTAACTGAATAAACTGTGACTTGCTTTTAAGGTTATACGGTCTTCATGCTTTTTGGATTGCATCATTGTGTGACTTGACTATTTCTAAATTTAAACAATCAACCTGAATATACTCTATGATCTTCCAGTTTAATTACACATCTCCTTTTTTTACTTGATATTTGGTGTTATTTAACATAGGATTTGATTCTAGAATTTGATGTCTTTATTTAATAGGGACAAGAATGACAAGTCACAGTGGGGTGGGTATATTTACACCCAGGAGGCAATTGACAATCAAATAAATAGAAGCATTACAGAAAAAATGAAGACAACTTTAACATGCAGCTTAATATAAAGAGGCACTGACAGCAGTGAACAAGAAAGAAAGCAAAACAATGGCATTCCAAAACAAATATTAATACATCCTCATTTTCTATAATTAATAGTTCATTCTCAACTGGGCAAATGGACAGTTTAAATCTACAGACAACTATCAGCTATCAGGGGCAGCACATTTGCAAGTGCATTTGGTACTCTTAAAACAATCCACTTTGTAGCTGTATTTGGTTATATGATGCATAAATAAACAAACTTTTCAGCCTGGCAGGCACTTAAAAATCTCACAGCATTCACAGTCAGGCACTAGAACACCTGACATTGTTCAGACATTGCCACAACACTCACAGCACACAAAATAACACAACTCACAGCACTCTCACAAATGCCACCACTGAAAGACACTTACACAAGAACTTCCATCACTCATATACATACTCCCACAAAACCCACACCTCACACACACAGTGGCACGCACACAATTCACAGACTCAGCTTTTAGGATTATTATACTGCAGTTAACATGCAAGGGTTCTATCTGCACAACAGTTATCTCTTCTGTCATTGTACTGAAACTCTTACCTGAGTATCCAAAGGAAATACTGGAGATGGGACTCAGGTAGATGCCCTTGCCATATGCTGCTCCATGTAACTGTAGAGAGAGGGACTTGTAAAGATCTTCACGGAGAGAGTGGTCAAGGCAGCACAAAATCATTATAGTTTTATAAAGTTATCTGCTTATAGGCGACAACAAAGGAGCGATATCTAGACATCATGGCACATGAATCGAATGGTTCTTACCTGCAGTTATATTATATGTTTCTAATAGATTGTCACAACAGATAAAGATCAACTGGCTCATCTGTTCTAAAAAAATGTGAAACCACATACTCATATGTATCCATGTGGGTGGATATGAATCCAGCTTCAGAATGGATTTGTGCACATGGCAAACATTCATTCAAACATTCATTCAAACATTACTTTACTATACTACCTCCACTGGAATTTTGTTATACTTACCATGAATGTCTCATATTACCATATGTGGCAATTTCCCAATGCTGGTCCACCTGGAGCTTTCCCACTCCTGTCTAGGGTGACCACATTTCCAAACTGTGATCCAGGTAGTGAGGTGTGGCTTTTACAGAGAAGTATCAGTCATGCCTGACACATACATACACTATATGGACAAAAGATGATCTCTTCATTATTAAATTGAGGCCTCACATCAACAAGTACCATGCCAAACTTCAGATCGAGAGGTGTAAAGAATGGTTTGATGAGTTTGGTGTGGAAGAACTTGACTTGCTCGCAGAGCCCTGACTTCAACCCATCCAACAGCTTTGGGACAAACTGGAATGGAGATTACAAGCCAGGCCTTCTCATCAAACATCAGTGACTGACCTCACAAATGGTCTACTCGATAAATGGGCAAACATTCACAGAAACACTCCAAAATCTTGTAGAAAGCCTTCACAGAAGTGTGGAAGCTGTTATAGCTGCTAAGGTGGTGGGGGGGGGTGGGGGGGGCTACATATTCATGTCTATGTACTTAGAATGCAATATCATCAAAGTCCCTGTTGGTGTAATGGTCAGATGTCCCAATACGTTTATCCACATAGTGTAAATAGTTTCTGTGCTACATGCATACATACACTCTCCCACACATAGTAGGACTGTTCAAGACACTAAAGCAAAAGAGACCTCTCTTTCTTTCGCTCTCTCAAACAGTGAGTAGAGTTGTCCAGCTTCCTCTCTTATGCCGTCAGACAGTTTGGCACAAACAACTGACCAATATCAAGCAAAAGTATCTTTGAGTAAGGTCTGCTGACAACCCTTAGTTTCAGATTTGATTTTCACCTTTACAGTGCATAGTACAAAGGGACATCCCATGCCGCAAGGAGTCAAGTTGATTTGGTGAAGCTGAAGCCTTTTTTCAACTCAACTCTGCAAGATGGCAGCCAAATGTCAACTTTCCACAACTTCAACCTTTGTGAACAGTTGGAAAGACACTCTCAATTATATTTGGGTTCAGATTTTTTCTTATGAACTAGTGTCCAAAGTTTAACTGAACATTCATAGTGAGATCCTACCAGGGTCACATTCCTATAGATGTACCAAAAAGGAAAATAGGGAGATTCTCCCATATTTAACTCACATTCAAATACAAGCCATCTCAAAGGACAATGTATTAGCATGGACGGAGCAACAAAATAATTTATAAAAAATATATAAGGGTGGATTTTTCCTTTATTTTCACTTTTCAAAAAACGTTGCTATTGGTAAGTAAACAACTTGATTAATTACTTTAGGTGACAGAGCTCTGCAGCGGATATTGCACAATGAAAGTAAGAAACCATACTCCTTTCAGAGAAACCTTGCATCCTATGGAGTTCCTGTAGGAAAAGCTTCCATACTATGGCATATACACTTCACAGAACTACATGAGCGAAAGCTCACCCATGCATCACATCATGGTAGATTCCCCTAGTCTGCTGCTTCACAATTTGCGGTTTTAATACAGCTATATTTTACGTTAACATATCCATGAAGTAGTTACGTATACTACATAGTTCACATATAATGATTCCTGTAATGGGGAAAGAATGCTACAGTTTTTGTGTCAGCTTTATAGCAATGCATTCTTCATTTATCATCTCCCTTGTATAATCAGCTGCACATTTACCTGAAGTTTAGTGTACGATGCATTCACCAGTCCGTTTCGTAGAATGGAGTGCCAGTTCTCAATATGAGAGCCGCTGGTAAGAGAAAGAGATTTGTACTCCATGGAGAAAAAATTACTCCCCACCTCCTTACATTATTTACCCTGCTTCTCACTTAACCTATTATCGTCTCTTCTTATGCTCTTTGTTCATCTACTCAAACCATCTGCTTGTTCTTTGTATACATTTAACATGCATTTTCTTTTACCTATGCTGTTCTCCTTTTTCCCTCCAAAACTTTTAATGCTTGCATTCAACCCCACTTTTGGACACCTGACACAAATTTCACCCCATCCCCGGTTTTTCTCCTATCCTCCTTCCTATATTACTTTCTTAATTAGATTTTGCTCTGCCTCTCTCCTCATGATACACTTCAGTTTCTTCATATCCTTTGTTGCGTGCAAATTTTCTGATATTTCAATTTCCTTTATTCCTTATTTTCTTCTTGTTTCATATACTCTTTTCACATCCTTCTGTGTTTTCTGCTCCCCACTTCCTCATCTCTTACCCCACTACCTTAGTACTTGAATAAAATCCCAGTCTTTTTGTTATACCAATCTTTCTTACACCCTAGTACCGTAATGTGTCCCATCTGACTGAACTCTTTTTTTTCTCCCCATATACCCCACCGCTCTCACTGAAAGGCGAATGTGCTTCCGTAGAGTTTCTTGGCTGTCCGGAATCGGGCCTCCTTGGCTGGGGGACTACTGAGCAGCAAAAATTGATGAGAGGTGTGCATGAACTTCAGCTGCTACCAGTGGAGTCAGGGGAGTGAGAGGAGATGTAGGATAAGACAGATCACGAGAGAAAAGACGTAAACATGGAATTGTGGGTGAAAGAAGGAAGGCAGAGGAGAGGTATAGAAAGTGTGGTGATGAGGCAAATCAAGATGAGGACGAAAAGAAAGATATGAGTTTGAAAGAAGGATGAAAAGACAGAATAAAGGACAGAACGGAAAAAAGGTGGAAAGAGGCCAACGAAAACATAGATATTAGAATGGAAAAAAGGTGGATGAAATTGGGTGGGGAAGAGAGAGGAAAAATCCATGCAGCAAATTAATCCTGTATTGAATACATTTCAGAAGGTTGTAAACATTTCATAATGGGCTTTCACTACCAGCACAGTGCTTATTTTATAAGAAGAATAAACATTCAAAATAAGCATCCTAATGGCTTTTACGAGATCTAACATTTGTGTCATTGCGTCCTTTTATCTTAAGACAGGCGGACCATAATGGGAGGTATAGTTTCACAACAGCTGGAGAGCTGATTGGCTACCCTCTTTATGTGTGTGGCACTATGCCACTTGAGTACCTAGGTGACCTAAAGAATGGAGGCTTAACACAGTGTTTGCTAACAAGTACACTCTAAACTTTTAATGCTCTCCAGGACATGTAGTAGGTAAAAACATGAGATATTTATGTATTCTTCTTGTATGTACAAATAAACAGTACAATAATTCTTACAATATTTTGACCAAAAGTACCCCAAGGGGTAAACATACTACTAGTATGGTTAAGCAGATCTCTGACTGTAACTAACTTACTAAATTTAGACTTCCCTGTGCATTATTAAGGCCCAGCCATTACAACCAAGCTTTACTTACCTGGTAGCTACTAGCCTATTCTCATAAAATGTTTTTCTTTAAAACAAAAAAGTTGTAATGAAAGTTTTGGGGATTTAGGTTGGGTCCCTCTTACTTTCTAATAAAGGTTAATAGGGATTTTTCCCTTTCTCTTCACAGATATTCACTTGGTCTGGAAGTCCTGCTGTTTTACTTTTGATAAAAAAAAAAACTTTTTGTATCACCTACGAAACATAATTTAGTGACTAAAACCCTATGTCATGTGTTTCCTAACAGAACTGAATGTTTGTGTTATTCTTCCTATGTGCTTGTACACTTCTAATAGCTCTCCTGTACAATATCTTAATGCAATACACAGCATTTCTGCTTACAGTGTGTGTATATTTGCAGCTCCTCTGGTTACTCTGCCTGACTATGACTTTTAAGGAAGTTCACACAATCCCATCACAATCCCATCAAATAAGTATTTGTACATAACCGTGTATTAACATTTTCATGGTCATTAGAACTGTTTTTCTAAGTAATACTTCCTATCTCTTTACAAACTACATTAAAGAAATAAATAATTACCCTGCTCAGGGGAAGTTTGACAATGTGAGATCTGTTACTGGAAATGATCCTATAAGGAGAAACAGAAAAAACCCACACATTAAAATAATACAATAGCTAAAAAGAAAGGTCCAGCTCATTATAAGGAGATATGATTAAAAACCCAAAAATCAATCTTAGAACCTTAATAAACAAATTAATTCTGAATATTAATAACAATAATAATGTGTTGCTTGTGAAAGTATTATATTGTATAAGGTATTAATCTGAATAGATACATAATACCTAAAGTCGTTCTGGCACAGAGTTTGAAAAGTAATGACACACAACACTGATGAAGGATTGTCAGATTGTATTAGAGTATGCTGTAAAATATTAATTGTAACTCTACTGTAAACTTTCTTAAGCAGGGACAGATTTGGCATTAGGAAAAATACACTATTATGGTGATCGTATTACCTTCTGGTTCCAGTAAACACACCTAAAACATTCATGTCATTTAATCTGATTTAGTTGAATGGAATTGGTCTGTGCATACTAATGTCACTCATTCCCTTGACCCTGGCTGTCCATCAAACCAGAGAATGAGAAATAACACTATACTTTCACGTTCTGGTTAATTTCTGATAAATAAAGCCTGTTAATCAGTAGGCATAAAAGCCATCTTTATTTTCCTCTTCCTCTTATTTTCCCCTTATTTTTCATAGTAACATACCATTGCAGCAAGGGGTGAGCCAAGGGGTCAAGTCTGTCCATCTGTTTCTTGATTTCCAGATAAGAGCCCTAAACAACAACAAAAAACAACAAAAAATATTCACAATCCCTGATTTGTTCCTCATACTAATACATTCTCCTAAGAAGTTACCTGGGTCATTTCTCGAATTGACATAACACTGTCTAAGGCTTTCTGGAGACGTTCATAGTTCTTTTTCTGCAATAAAAGAAACAAGTAAAATGCATCATCTAAAAAATACGATAAAATGAAATTATGGCTGTACCTGGGACATTTCTAAACATGTTGATTAATAGCCAATTTCTACGGTATTTTGTGGTGAGATTTATAAATTTTCCTAAAATGTGAATGGTTTTACATTGGAATATACATCTATCAGCCGTAACATGGAGACCACCTGCCTAATATTGTGTAGGTCCTTTTTTTGCCACTAAAACAGCCCTGACCCCTCGAGGCATGGACTCCACTAGACCTCTGAAGGTGTGCCGTGGAATCTGGCACCAAGCCGTTAGCAACAGGTCCTTTAGGTCCTGTAATTTGCGAGGTGGGGCCCCTATGGATGCATCCTTGTGCCATGCGTTCTCCAGGTAAGCGACTCACACGCACCTGGCCATCCACGTGATGTTAAAGAAAACATGATTCATCAGACCAGGCCACCTTCTTCCATTACTCCTTGGTCCAGCTCGTTTTAATCATGTTCCCATTGTAGGCTCTTTTGGCAGCGGACAGGTGTTAATATGGGCACCCTGACTAGTCTGCAGCTACACAGCCCCATATGCAACAAACTGTGCTGTGTGTTTCTGTCAGAACCAGCATTAACTTTTTCAGCAATTTGAGCTACAGTAGCTCGTTTGTAGGATTTGACCACATGGGCTAGGCTTCACCTCCCCCCAAATGCATCAATGAGCCTTGGCCATCCATGACCCTGTTGCCAGTTTACAGCTTTTCATTTCTAGGACCACTTTTGATAGCTACTGACCACTGCAGAGAACCTGTGGGGGAACACCCTACAAGAGCTGCAGTTCTGGAGATGCTCTGACCCAGTCGTCCAGCCATCACAATGTGGCCCTTGTCAAAGTGGCTAAAATCTTATGCTTGTCCATTTTTCCTGCTTCTAACACCTCAACTTTGAGCACGAAATGTTCACTTGCTGCCTAATATATCCCACCCACTGACAGGTGCCATAATAACAAGATTATCAGTGTTATTCACTTTACTTGTCCGTGGTCATAATGTTATGGCTGATCGGTGTACATTTGTTTTATCAGAACATGTGTAAGGTAAGTGTCATGCTTTTATGTTGTCCTTTCTCCAATATAAAATCTAGAATATAAAAAGAAACAAAGTGAAACAAGTCTTTTATCTCTGCCACAGCGGTTCATATATGACTATGTAGCCTGTAAAACTTTTTTTATTTACAAGTAAGGAAAACCAAGCAATAGAATCTTCTACAATTCAATGTCACAATAATTTTACCTTACCTTAGGGTTAAAGGCCAGTGTTTTGGGGTCATTAGGATCCACTACTGATGGATACGGCTCAAATATAATACTTTTCCTAGGTGATTCCAGAGCAGCCCGACACATGGCAACGAGCAAGCCTACTACCTGGAGATCACATGAGCAGACATGCCATTACATGAAAAGACTCTACCTTTCTGAGAAAGATATAAGAACACACCTGTAACTCATTTAGCTGTAGTTAAAGAGAGTTTTACTAAGAAATCACTTTACCTCAGCTCCAGTTGCAACTTCTTCAGCAGCCCCAGACATCACTCCCAAAGTGTAGAATGAGAAGACACAAAGTTCCCGTGTACACACTGCTGGCTGGGGCATCAAAGACAACAGAAAACCAAAATAATAGATATATGTGAGAGAAAAAAAGAGAAGATGACAACAAGTGAGAAAAGATAGATACAAATAGTATGAGAGAAAAGAGTAGATGAATAGTTTTAATAAAGGAGATATACAGTTAAGCACGTTTAAGTGCGAAACGCGCCAGGACTTTGTTTTGTTCTGCTGTGGTATGTTTTTCTCCATGTGAATACTATTGAAGGCTTACAAGCATTGGATTGACCTTCAGCACCCTGTAGTTATGTTTCCTTGTTGTTGTTGTTCTTGCAGAAAGTAAAACAGACCAGGTAAAGGGAGATGGCTGTACCTGTGTTCACACATGCATGTGTATTTTCTGAAACCATACGCTAACCTTGAGCATGGATGCATTCTGGAAGACATGCTGCTCATCGCACACAACACAGTATTCGTTTAGAGTGGGGAGACGCTGCTCTGCATACTTCATTATCTGTATAGGAATAGAACGTGTGAGGCAGGATGGTGAAGTGTCAACCTTGAGACTAGCATTCAAAGATAGACGATGAGCAGAGAATAGGTAGGAAAAAATATTCTAACCTGCACCAGAAATCCATACTCCAGAGTAGGTACTGTTTTACAGTGCCCGCTGACCTACACAGAGTAAAAACCTTTAGTATGTATGTACTTTTGGCTGCTAGCCTCTCTTAAATCACACATATATACAGTATATCACTGTATCTAAATGCCTTGTTTATCTGTGACTGTTATAGTTATGTCTTACCTGGGTTGTAGGGTTATGAGATCCATAAATCTCAGTTTTGGGGTTCCTTAGAGTGCAAGATACAGATCTGTTCATAAGACGAGGGGCACGGAGATCTGCCCCAGCAAGGCCACTTCGGAGATCAGGCCCAGTTAGGCTGCTCCGTACACCAGAGTCTTGAACTCCAGGGAAACTAGGAGATCTGGGATAAAGTCCAAATATGAAAAAGGCAAACCAGAAAAAAAAAAAAAAACACACTGAGGGGGAAACATAACATTATATAAGGGAAATAAAAAACCCCCAATAAGACTAAAGTTAGGAACAACTGAGATGCAACCAGGAATATGAGAATTAAGAGACAGTACTAATTAAGAGATATAGGGTAGACTCCTTACTTGGGTACAGGGGAGAAAATGCTAAGCCCAGCCCGGAATCTTTTGATGCTACCGCTAACTCTGAGCCATCGGAGCCTCCTCTCTTGCTGGGAACGCAAAACCTCATTGCTGAGATACCTCCACTGATGAGAGGAAAAGAGGGAAAGAATCCTGCAAGAAATAAAAATAATAGGCAGAAAGTAGGCAAAGAAACAAAAATTGGGAAGGAGAAGACAGGATGAAAGGTGGGAGAAGGGCCATAGAACAGTCACAAATTGGGCAGGACAGAGCTGGCATTGTGAAAACAGGGTGATAGAGAAACAGAGTTAAGGAGTGAGACAAAATATGATACAAAGGTATATGGTATGTTTGGAATATGTATTATTATTTATTGCTGTCTGCATGGCTATAACATTTGAGACTGCAATGAAAATAAAAGGTAGGGGTTGAGAAAAGAGCTTTTAATCTTTATAAAGGGATAGTTTACCTTTTCAACATTTTCTTCCCAAAAGCTTAACATGCATGCTTTCACAAATTTTTATTGTGCCTTTTTTGTCTTTACACTCTAATGTCGCATTCATAAATTTATTTTTCTCTTTACAGCTTTTCCTCCCTACAGCTTTTCATCCCTCAATTCCCAACACTCACTTCTTCAACTGAATTCCAAGACCAAAGTCATCTCTGTTTGACGGCTGAAAAACATCAATGGTGGGTTCTGCAGACAAAATAAAAGAAACAGTGTTCTTGACAAATGTTCATTTGTAACTAGCAGGCGAGTCTTCCTTTACAGCAAGTTAATATATTTGAGACATTCCACACGTGTAATATTTTGTACAGCTGTTTGTCAGATATTTACCAGAGGACTAAAAGGTCTCCAACTTCCCATTAAACTGAGGAACGGTGGATATATAATGTCCCTATCAGATAATCTGTATCTCCTCAGAAGATAAAATGTATAATCTCATGGAATCCTCCATACCCAAGAACAACAATTCAGAGCTTGGTAAATCCTTCTAAAGCATGTCTATGCATTATATCACAGGCTGCCATACATTGGGTTGCTGATGTTCCAGGTCAAAACGGAAATTTTAGCATCAGGATGAGTACTTGACTGCCAGGCCTATTTCCAGTATTCTTGGCACCATCCCTGAGCGTTTTCTGGCTACTTCACCTCTGCGTGTTTACTGGGCTAGGCTTGTGGATCTCTAGCTGTCCTTTGGCGCTCCACTCTAATGACTATAAGCCCAGTTTGTCAAACCTTTCCTCTGAACTGGGTCTTGACTCCTGCTTTTTTTTTTGGTAACCCAAACTTGGCTAGTGCTCAATAGGAAGGAGAGTGTTAGCGGAGGTGTTTAAGCATTACTTTACAATAGCGGGATTGCCTCGCAGCTAAGGCAGTCTGCAGGAATCTTAATTAAGCCCTTCACACCGGAAGTCTTAGGATGATTACACGCAAACTTGAGACTTCCTGTAAGTATGAAAAACTCATGTTTACGGTGTGGGCACAGTGATGCTGATCAACCAGTGACAGTTCACAAACTGCTTCACTCACCATCACTTTGGATGAATGTTACCCCCTGGTCTATACTTACATCAGTACATGATGACATGAAGGAAACATTGTCTGTCTACCACCATATCTAAGCAGCATGAACACTCCAGCCCTCCATATCTCCTGCAATCTCTGGTCATTTTGCAGCAACTTAATCATGGTTCCACACTGCACGAAATAAGTATATCGAGCTGCTTTCTCTTACAGAGATCCTCAAATGTTGAATAACCAGAAACCATCAAATCATTCTTTAGTTTAAGATTCCTTAAAATGTTTGCCTCATTGTATTTAGTTATCTTTATTTTATACCTTTTGTTTATAATTACTATTCTTATTATTATTATTAATATCTATTATTATTTTCTCATATGTTTTCTAACTCTCCAGGACATACTTGAAAAAGAGAGAAATCTCAATGTATTCTTCCTGGTTAAACATTTTCTAAATAAATAAACACGTGTTGTGAAAAAATCCTAAGCAACACAGTAGATGAGAGAGTGGGTGGTGTCTTTTGTGGAAGTGGGCAGGACTAGTGGTTAACTGTCCATCTTACCCAATGAGCCACCTTGTATCGCTCAGCTGCAGAGCGCTGCAAGGTTGCCATGCGACAGCTACAATGAAGTGCGTGCCGTAACGAGGGAGACCCTCTATCAGTTCAATGAGACCAGCCCCTCTGTTGACAGCAGGCCTTCAAGTAGCAATGTATACCTTGTAATATTCGCCCTAAGCTGGTATGAAATATATATATATATATATCGTATTTGCACGAATATAGGCCTCACTTTTTTCCCCACTTTAGGAAAAGTGCGGCCTATATTCTGGGTTTAGTGCAGGGATGCACAATTCGTATCGCCTGATGCCTGGGACATTTAGTTCCGGGCGCCGGGCAGGTGTTTTTTATTTTACTTTCATTTAGCCCTGCTGCAGGAAAGCAGCAGGGTTAGGATCCAGATCCCCCGCAGCGCTGCAGGCTACCTGGATCCTTCTCTCCGGCAGCCGGTGGACGTCTGCTCTATGCACCTAGACAACCTCCGCTGTCGGCTCTTCCGCTGGGGCTTCTATGGTGGAGCACCCTTGCGGTGTTCCACCATAGAAGCCCCGGTGGAAGTGCCTGCAGCGGAGGTTGTCTATGCGCATCGTGCAGACGTTCACCTGCGGCAGCGATGCGCATAGACAACCTCAGCTACCGGCACTTCCGCCGGTGCTTCTCCGTCTATGAAGCCCTGGCAGAAGTGCCAGCAGCGGAGGTTGTCTGCGCACATCCTTCCCCCTGTGTCTTTCCATGCACTAATTCTACCACCAGCCTTTGTCAAATTTGCATTATTATCTTTGTGTGTTTTTTTACCACACACGTTGTACTTTAGGTATGGATTTAAAGGTCATGGTATATGTCACTGTCACACAACACCCCAATATGTATTCAGCAACATCTCCTTAGTACAGTGATACCCCACATGCATGGGTTTGCTGGATTGTTTGGGGGCTAAAAGGCCACATTTGGAAAGTGTGCATTTTTCAAATTGGAAATTAGACATGTGGTCATCCTTCCCCCTGTGTTAATTGGGACATTGTTGAACCCGGCCAATTCCCGGAAATTATTTTTACATATTACAATTTATTTATTTTTTATATTTTTTTATTATAATTTTTTTTTTTTTTATTTTACTAATCACATTGTGATTAGAAAGCTGGGTTCCACTGACTTGCATGATTAAATGCAGTACCTGTATTCAACCTGCAAGGGGAGCCAGAGTTCTCAGGAGGGTTCATTTTGTTTACAGGATGTGCCGCCATCTTGCAAAATCACTCGCAGTGGCAGTTGTGACCGCTAACAGCGGTCACAGCGCATCCTGGGATGGGCATTCAGTGTCGAGGCATTTCAGCAACACCATTGAACTCTTTTAAAATGGTTGTCCTTCACCATACAGTGTATGGTGGATGTTGACCCCCCCGGGGAAGGGCCAGGCATGGCCCCTAATGCCGATCTCGATGTTGCTGAATGCCTCGACATCGAAGTATTACAGCAACACCGTTTGGGTGCAGAAAGCGAACGTAGATCGCTTTCTGCACCCATCCAAAGCCATGACAGTCCTTTTGTCGCTAACTGGATGTTAGTACGCGATGTGCCCGGACCATCAATTGTCATGGAGTTAAAGCCGGGTTTTTCAAAATAAAAAGCATAACCCAAAGCAAGATCCTAGATTTCATATACCACAAATCAAGCGGGTACATGTATTTTTATGTAATGCTCATACTTTGCAGATTTGCATTATAACTTTGTTCTTTAATAAAGATTTATAGTAAATTTAATGGTAGATAAGAACCATTCGGCCCATCTAGTCTACCCATCTTTCCCGATGTAAAGACTCAGACCTTAATCTACACATAGCCGGTAATACACTGTGACTGGACTGGATATAGCCAAATACCAACAATCCTCACAGTACTCTTACAGGTTATGAACATTTAGAATGCACTTTATACAAAAAAAGGACTGCCAACAAAAATGTAAAGGTGGGCTACATATAAAGGAATTACTTACCAGGACCATCCAGGTACTGTGAGAGGGAGAAGCGTAAGCGAAGGACTATGGGTTCTGTGCGGATAACCTTCCAGGCAGTGGCTACCTCTTCCTGCAGCAGGATCAGAGTAAAGAATTTGGAAAAGTTAAAAAAGACAACAGGCATGAAGAGAGACTGCATGACAGGGAACGGAAATGTGAGATGGTAGTGATTGTAGGCAAATGAGAGAATTAGGAACACAACTCACATCAATAACAATGGAAAGGAGCGGACAAACAAAGAAAAAAAACATAAAGAAACACCAAACAAGGGAACAATAGTAAAGGGGACCTACATCCAAAAATCCTATGTTTATATGCAGGTCGATATCAGCATCATCGATGGTCCCGTACTCTCTGAAGGAGATAAATGATAGTGTTGTGGGAGATCAACACAAAGTAATGTTATGCGATCAATGCTATATAGAAACCCCAGGTACGTTTCTCCTGCAAAAAGGGCTGTGCAGAAGGCAATCAGTAAAGAGACTTTAAAGAAACCGGATTTAACTATGTGTTACGCTGAGTCCGCAAAGTTCTCCCTTCAGTGGAAGCTCACTGGGGTTGGACTGTATAAAATGGAGTTAGTGAGATGTGTCACCTTTATCTTTAGTGAATAAACCCCATAGCATTAAAAGTATTTTTTTAGATAAGAATTGAACCTACTCATTATGGAAAGCGGAGCTTATCAATTTTCCCAAGCTTTAACAAAATCTCAAATAGACTATATGCACCTATATATGCTATACTTTATATTCATGCCTCTCACCTGACAGACACAGCACTCTCACTGTATATCTCCTTCACAGCTTCAATATCTGCATCTAACTGGGGATGTCTATACAGATCTGCACAGCACGTACCCTGAACAAGAAAAGAATTGGGTTAAAACAATGGATCCATAGTTCAATATCAAGATTTAAAAAGGAATGGATGAGATGGAAGACTGGAGTTAGATAACTGTGATGTATTTGTGTATGAGTGTATAAAATATTCTTGTTCCTGTTTGTTGGTGTATTCAAGTCAATATTTACAGGATTGCGAGAGAAAAGACCAAGCCTGCTTCCTCATGATTGAAAATAACTTTACAAAAATTAAAATATGCTGGTGGCAAGTGAACAGTCAGCATGTGGGAGTAGAACACACATGTACTGTTTATGGTTAAAATGAGAAATGTAGGGTTAAAAACTGATACCCTTAGACCACATCTTCCTGTTTTCCACGGCACCCCCAAAAAGTGGAGCTCCATAAAAAGTGCCTAGCCCACCTTATAAGGAATCTCATGTATGTGAAAGTCATGCGCACCAGAACCAGAACAACTTACTATGGCTTAAGTGAGGAGGAATAGATCTATAATTATATACCTGAACTCCATATAGGAACTCCCCACATTCGTTGTCCCCATCAGAGTCGTCCTCAGCCCAATTGTGACCTTTGATGTCCTAAAGATGACAAAAATCAGTGTATACGATCTCCTCAGTAATGTCTAGTTTCTTTTATTTCATAAAGATTCGCCAAAGTTTAAAAGATTCATCTTTTGACATGACAAATCTACTCTGAGCCTGTTGCTTCTGTAGAGACCAATGTAAAGCATTCATCATAACTACTTTTTTTAATTAATCAGTAGCAAATGTATTTTTGAAACATATAAAAAGAACATATGTACACTTACCCCCTCTCTCTTTCTTTCATTAATGCTCTAGGCAGAGGAATATCACAGCTCCAAGACTAATGTTCAGAAAACAGTTTATCTAAGGTGATCTATATATTAAGGTTCCTCTGCCCCACATAATGTGGTGCATCTTACCATTTGTGTAGAGGTGTTGGGCACCCTGGCTATTGTCTCATGGATGGGGATCCAATGGCCCTGTTAATAGCCGAGCTGTCATTGTCACATAAGCAGGCATGCCAGGACTGCTCAGAACGTGATGTATTGCCACCTGTATGGAGAGAGCACTGGAGGTATCAGACAAATGACCCAAATTGAAAGAGTCACAACAATGTCAGGGAAAAGACAAAAAGAAATAAGGACAATACCATGTGGAAGGTATCTGTTTATCTATCTTCAACTTTAATCTTCAATTTTTAACTTAATGGACGCATATATAGAATGCATTAGGAGTGTACTCAAAATGAAAATTCTGTAAATCATTGCTCTCAGTCTTCATACCTCAGACGAGCCTGTTGTGCTGGCACTGTTTGTGAGTGCATTTCACACCTTTTACATAGCTTCTTGTTCTTGACAATATTACACTATAAGATTATTTCTTTTTTCTATGTACACATGCGCCCCGAATTTTGCTGGTTACGTGTTTGAACGCCGAGAGGAGCGTTCTGGTTGGGCTGCGGCAGTGATACATTAGAGAAGTAATTTTTGGTTCCTATTCTTTTACCATCACCTTACACGTGTTTTTTGGGTGTTTTTAGTTTTTCGTTTTTCAGTTTATATTTCTCCTCTCAAACTTTTCCTGCTGAGTAACCATAATAACACATGTTAACTAGCACTCTGATAAGCTGTTGTGTCTTATCAGAATGCTGTTTAGAAATTTAGGCGTGTTAAGGGATAACGGGCATACAAGAAGAATAATATGTGTTCCCATGGCAAATGCTTGTAGCACTCATTACCCTGGATCAGGGCTACCAAGGGCTAGCTGTAGGGGAATAAATCTCATGATGCTCACCCATACACTCCTTTGCATTCAGAATGCTGGCTGAGCGTTGCTGCTTCAGAGCTACCTGTTGGGTACCCTAACATATATTTTTCTGTGCCCTCAGTATGTGTTAATGCTTTAAATGAATTCCATCTGCTAGTTGGGTGTATATGTACAGGTACGTATAAAAGGCATGTGCTTGTATAAGCTACTGGTGTGAAGTGCTTAATTGACAAATGATCTTCGCATACCATATTCAATTGTATTTCTCTACATGCACATTCATCCTTGCTAAATAACACAGCGCTCTAATAAATGATTTATATTAATGGCTGCTAATATAGAGTGCCATCTACACAGTTGTGGACCTTTACATGTCAATGAAGTGTATACATAGCAGTATGTATAGATACAATACAAAAACAATACAGAACAAAAGAAAAGAGGCGTTCTGCCATGTATAGCACACTGATCACAGTATCGCTGTGCTACAAATATAGATGATGTAATGGAGCTTTGTCAATAATTGGACACCATATGCCCCTACAGATACAGACTCTTTTAGAGGTGATTCATAGAATATACCACATGCTAGTAACACGTGACTATCTCTAAAACTGTCCATTTCATTTATATACAGTGTATATATATATATATATATATATATATATATATATATATATATTCATGAACATCTATTTTAATTTACAAAGGTCCATTCTATCCCTCTCCCCAAAATGTCTGTATTTATATGCTCACACATAATTATTTTTATACTCACATGTTAGGCTTTGTGCAATGCAGCTTGATAAAATGAGACAAGGCTGAAGGGTGTGTAAGTGTCAGTAATGTATGGTTCCTGTGTGCTCCTCTATGATAATAAATGCGAATGTCATATGTGCATACTTGTTTCTTTACATAGCAATATATGTGTTTTTATGGTATGTTCAGACTATATACATTACTATGTGTACTGATGATGGATTGTTAATCAAAACTATGCATTTATAAGCATTCTAGTGTGTGTAATGCCGAAGGCATACAGGCAATTTGGAAATGGATTGTCAGACAATGGGTGCAAATTGTATCAGACATACAAACGTGGATGGGTGATTTGGTGATGGCAGATTGTATGAGAAATGAAAATGTGAGGGTGGGGGGAATCACTAAGGGTCTCAAGATGCCGCTGTCACAGTGTGTGGGAGAGAGGGACAGATCCTGGGAAGGGCAGGCAGGAGCTGTAGAATGAAAATGGCTCTCTGTGTGCCAAAGGATGTCTAGATGTCTCTGCCGAAGAAAATCTCTGGTGGCTGAATTTGAGTGTCCCTCAATTTTGCTGTCATTTGCAGGTTTCTCTATATATCTGGCTCAAGTAGGAGCTGTCACAAAATGTCTTTAGCTGTCTCTTGTAGCTGATCAATCCCTTTAAAAAAAGCAGGAAATAAAAAATCAAGGTGTGTCTGGTTATCTTCCTTGGATGAAATCTGTCTCTCGAAAACACTGCTGTTTGCTGGTATCTCTCAGCTGAGGGATGTCTCTGGCTGTCAGGGGCACAGCTGCTCCTGCCTTTGTTATTCCTGTGCTGATGGCAGCTAAGAGCTGAGTGCGCTTGCTCAGAGTATCCTCTGCAAGTCACGTGACCTCCTCTGTAAAGCTGGGACTGGTACCCAACATTTACATGTGTACATCTAGCACTCCAAAATACTGAGCATCCTCTATATCACGATCAGTGAAAGCAGGTAAATATACTAATGGACACTGATGAGATACATACATAGTTCATATGGATAAATATTAAATATTTAATTGTTGCATTTCTTTTCTTTTTGTTTTTCTGTGCATGTGTTTTAAAATCACTTCATTAATTATAGAGATACCTTTATATTGTATATTCCATCTGAAGAAGAGACACCTGAGGTCCCATAAACCCAATTTATAGTGCACCCTTGAAGTAGCTAATAATTGGTTAACACAAGTTTTGATTGCAATTAAGGGGAAGACCTGAGACTTTTACCTGGGGGCTCTAGGTTCATTCAAGATCTGGTAGTAAATGCTATAGGAAGCATTGATAAAAAGAATCATTAAAATGTTGAATGGTTTGCAAGATAAAAATTATCAGGAAAGACTAAGAAATCCTAACATGTATAGCCTGGAGGAAATAATAGATGGAATACAGAGATTATAATCTAATGGTTTAGATGTAATGTAAGGAAGCTTTACTTTAGTGATGTCACTTACCGCTTGTCTGCTGGCGACGGAGGCCCCCACCCGCCCTGGAATAGATGGAATATAGAGATTATAATCTAATGGTTTAGATGTAATGTAAGGAAGCTTTACTTTAGTGATGTCACTTACCGCTTGTCTGCTGGTGATGGAGGCCCCCACCCGGCCCTACCATGGAGCAGAGTGGGGCAATTGCTCCAGGCAGCACTTTTGAACGGGCCCCAAGCACCTTTTTTTTTTTTTTTTTTAAGCGGAGGAGAGAGAGGGGCGCCGAGTGGTTTTCGCTTACCCGCTCGGCGCCCCTCTCTCTCCTCTGCGAGCCCTCGTTCTCGGTGCCGGCTTGTAATGCTGAGCGCCGAAAGATGACGTAATTTCCGGCGCTCAGCATTTCAAGCCGGCACTGAGACCGAGCAGGGACTGCTGAAAGGTAAGTACAAAGGGGGGGGGGGGGGTAGGGTAGATAAGAGGGAGGGAGGGAGGGAGAGTAAGGGTAGATATTAGGGAGGGAGAGGATAATGGGGGGGGCAGGAGAGGAAGGGTAGATAGTGTGCGGGGGCATCAGAGGAAGGGTAGATAATGGGGGGGCGGCATTTTAAACCTTGCCTCAGGCGGCATTATGTCTTGGGCCGGCCCTGCCAGCACCAGTGCCTTGAGTCCTATGTATTAACTCCCTCTCACCCTTCGGTCTGATCCGGTCCCCAGTCTCTCTCCCTCTTATCTCATCATTGACTCCCCCTTATCTCCCACCCTCCGCTTGCTTGATCCTGTCCCAAGTTCCCATCATAACCCCCGTTCCCCTCATTAACCCCCTCCCACCCTCTGCTCTGCAAATGAAATAAACTCCATCCCACCCTTCAGTCTGATCCAGTCCCCAATTTCCATTATTAAGTTCCCCGGTCTCCTCATAAAATTGTTTTAAATAAACAAAAAAATTGCATATTTTTTTATCCAATTAATTGAAAAAATAATCAGCCAACTAATTGATTATGAAAATAATGATGAGTTGCAGCCCTAGCCCCATTCCTTCAGTGCATGCATGGGGACATACACGCTCCATTGTCCCACTCCACATGGAGGGTCCTCCTGTGAAATTCGGCAACTGCGTCAGTCTCCCTCCACTCTCCTTGAAGTCCCAGCGGCCGGGAATCCACAGGAGGCTCCTTCTCCAAATCGTTCTTGGTTCATCTGTGGGTTAATAGCGGTAAAAGAGTGCGCTGGTGTTGTCAATGGCGTCCGGGATATGAAGGTTTAGGGCATGTGGGACATGGACAGGAGCGGCACGGGAGAGAGAACAAAGGCACAAAAAAAAAATCACAATATAGATAGAAATCACAGCACTTTTTAACCCAAGGTTGTGACACACCTAATTTACCAAAATTCGTACAAATACGAATTCACAAGTCTAGTGTATTTCTTTAGGCATCTTTGGAGGTCATACCTTGGGGTACTACACGATTCTTTCCTTTAAGTGCCCTTTCTGTATTGTTTTTTGTCAAAGACTATTTTACGTTTCAACTAACAGATTCCACTTTTTTTATAAACTATATGGAAAGCATGACCCAAACATAGGCTTGTGTAGTAAGACTTAGTTTTCTGGTTTAGGCCGGCAAATAGTTGATTAGCTCATAATTCTGATCTCCTGGTTTAGATTTGAAAATCTGCTTTCAAGGAGCTAATTTCCAGCTCATCAACCATTTAGGCAACTGTCCCCTCTCTGTTCAGAGAGCAGCAGTGATTTACACTGATTGCACATGATTAGATGCTGTGCTGTCAGCAACTTTTTTCTTTGACAATGGTCAACACGTCGCATTGAAAGAAATTACATGATTCCATCTTTCTTTATTTAAATGTGTTTCTATCATTTTGCAAAAAAGAAATAAATTTGATTATTCTTGACTAATACCATAACCATATTTTTTAAAATGATATGTTTCCCTAACTTTGTTCTGTCAGACTCAGTCCTACTTATTTTAACGTTAAACATTCTTAAAAAACCCACCTATTCAGAGAAGAATTCAATCTACCCTCCTAATACCTTTAACCTGTATCCTGAATAAAATAAGTTAATGCTCCCCATTTTTGAGATCTCCAGGGCACTGACTTCTCCACATCACCCTCGCTACTATCAAATCTTCCTCACCCAAGTAGGCACTCTCCTGCTTCATTTTCCCTCAACCCCCTAATAGACTGTAAGCTCAGAAGACCAGGGTCCTCTTCTCCTTCTGTACCAGTAGTTCTTTACATCTGTCAATGTTATTGTCAATTTTGTATATTAGCATTTTTAATAGTATTGGTAATTTTCTCCTATTATAATAGTGTTATAGAATCTGCTAGCAAACTATAAATTAATTAATGTAATGCAATATTATATAATATTGTACTGTATGTGAGGCAATAAGGGTAACATTGTATTTATAGTTTTCAAAAGTAGAAAAAAAATTATCTTAAATGTACATATGGTTTTGTATTTTGCAACAGCATATCACATTATTACTTACAATAGAACTGTTACAAAATTAAGAGATGGAAATATTTTGATTTACAATCCATTATTATGAACCTCTATAATATAATTCAATGAGAGGTACTGTTAAAATACCTTCCTTCTTGGTACTACAGTGAATGAACATGTTTTTGTAAATTGGACAAGTCCTGACAGTAGGTGGGAAACAGGCTTGCTCATGTACATTAATGGGTACTGTGTGGATGATTCATGATATGACATCATAGCACTGCCCACCACATGTAACACTGGCACATTATGTCAGCTGTGCAGGGCATATGCTTCTAATATTTTAAGCAAAGCAGCTGAAATCAGAATATGAACCAATATGTGGTAAATTCAATCCAGTGCATCACAGAATTGATACATAAGTTTGTAAATAGCCCATTAAAAAAAAAGGTAATTTTAAGACATGCAGCATTGTATTACTCGATTTCCCACACAACAGTGAGCTGGGCCCAGAGTAAAACAATAATGGTTTAAATTGCACTAGTGTCATTTTCCTGATTGAGGAACATTTATGCCTGCTGCTGGTTTTACAATAGCTTTATATCAGTATGGCCAGAGAAAAAAAATCCAACTCAAGGGAGTACTTATAATAAGAAGGGCAATAGACTTGGCTGCCCTTAATTAAAGGCTGTGGCCTACTAATTTCTGGGGACACTCTGCTCTCCTTCTTGTTACCAAACTTATCCCTAAAAAATTAAAGGTGATGTATATTTCAATTTTGTTTTAGTAATTTCTCACACCTACCTATTCTTGATTAGTATTATCCATAACCAATAAAATACAAAATTATACACATACAGCACTTTCCCAAAATGGCTTTTTATTTTGATTTCCAACTCCATCATGGTGGCCAGAGCAACAAGGTATTATGGCACCATTTCTTCCAAAGTAAAATCCCTACAAATTATGGGACTGCGGGCCCTTAAATTTTCCTCTCGATTGTAAGCTTGCAAGCAGGGCCCTCTTTACCCAATGTAAGGGTTGGTCTTAATCCGTTTTAGTTTTGTCATACCCTTTGAACGTATGTATTGTAAAAAGTACTGCGTTAATTGTCAGCACTATTTAAATAAAAAACAATACTGCGTCACTTGACTGGGTTTAGACATCAGCCTCCCCTGTTCCCACTAGCTCCTGACTGAGTAGAAACAAGTGGACTCGTTAAGTCCTGCTGCTCCTGTAATTGAGCGGACTAGTAACATTTCTTATTCTGAGAATTATCTTTTCCTTGTTGCAAATTTTTTCAAGGCCTGACTATCGTCCACCCAGCCGCGCAGTACCAAATTTCCACAGTGGGCGGCATTAAACAACTCGGTTCCCCGATGGCACTCTGTCAGAAATAGCACGCGCGCTCTTGCGGCTCTGCACGCAACCAGCAGATGCTTCCAATGCATCTTATGATTGGCCAGTAAAGAAAATGCGTCACTGCGTGATAATAGAATTAAAGTAATCTTCCGCCGAAAAAAATGTAGTTCCACTTCATAATTCTCAGTAATATTTTCGTGATCACGAACCAGTGAAACTTTTGAACATGTCATATGCTGCAAGGACATGGAACGGTTGGGAAATCGCAATTTTAAGGGAAGGTTTTTGCTTAAATAGGGGCGGCGCAAGGATCAGTGCGGCAGGTGAGGGCAGTGATGTGGCGCTGCAGAGATCACCTTGTTTCAGTGTAGCCGGCAACTGTCAGACGGGCGAGGAGAAAGAGGGAGTGTTGCTTGTTGTGTAATTGCTCTACACACCCATAACTGAAGGTAACGAGCCATTTACCGCTATGTATGCTCATGAGGGCTTCCCGCTTTAGTAGGGCAGTATAATCTTATACGGGAGCGGTTTTAGGCTGACATTTTCCTGCATTTAATACGTAACGTACTATGTGCATCCCATCTTGTATTATCGACGTCTCCACGATGCAACAGATGCGTAATTATGAGGGGATTTTTATGTACTATGTTCTTTTGTTTGAAGATAATGGGAAAGCAATTCATTATGCATGTAACTAATACGCTCATACGTCTATCCCTATATTTCTGTGTTCTAAATGCGTCATTATATTTGTAATTTTATAAGTACGTGTGTGTAAAATATATATATATATATATATATATATATATATAACCCAGTGTAAATAGTGATGCAGTTTTTAAAGATGGTTACTCCCTTCTAAGAGATGTGGTAACACTAGTTGCCATGGTGATGTGGCTGCTGTATGTAGGCGTGCTGCAATCGCGGAAGTATTGGGGTACCCGTGATAACACAAGTCCCATCTGACCTTGATTATGGTGGGTCTACTTCCAGAAAGCTCCACGTAAATGTGCTCTATAACGTAGTGTATGCTTTGGGGGCCTGTGTCTACGGGTCCATCATTGCACCAATACTTGGAGCGGTCGTAAGTCTAGTGTTTCTTTGAAAGCGGTTTTATTTGAGTAAGCCATCGTATGTTCTCTACCTACATATGTTTAATGTGAGCGGTAAGTATTGAATAGTCGTTCCTATAGATGACTGTGCAATTTCACATCCAGTACACAGGAAATATATCTGGTAAGTGGTAACACACTAATAATAATTTTTGACAGAGCAATTATGTTGGAGTGTTTTATAAATCACCTGCTAGTCTGTTTAATACCAACAATTTACACCGTGCTTCTTATA
Organism: Sceloporus occidentalis; assembly: GCA_023333645.1. Classification (NCBI taxonomy): domain Eukaryota; kingdom Metazoa; phylum Chordata; class Lepidosauria; order Squamata; family Phrynosomatidae; genus Sceloporus; species Sceloporus occidentalis. The sequence continues at coordinate 204,034 of JALMGF010000037.1, read as the reverse complement.
GTACATACATTCAAAGGATCTGACAAAGCTAGAATTGACAGCCTAAGACAAACCAATATATATATCACATCACAAACTCTTGTAGCATGTTGATTGCGCATGCTGAGTTGACACACCCCTTTTAATCCTTTTATGTTCTAATGAATGCTTTTGAGGCATGTTCTTAATTGTAGGTATCCACTGTTACACGCACAGAGTATGAACACGCCTAAATAAAACATTTAGATAAGAACTTGGGTTGTATCAATGCTTTGAAGCATATAGCTTTCAGTGTAAATGCTAAACGTCTCGTTTAGGTCTACCTTCCATGTTTTATTGGTATCTATTAAAATCCATATTGTCAGTTATTGCACAATAAAACACAGCAAACTCTGCCAAGACAAACCGAAGCATTTATAAAGCATGTTGCAGCCTAATATTCACGTGTATTTAGTAGGGAAATGTCTCCAAAAATGTGTTCATTTCCCTCTTCCCTTCTGGTATGTAGGTAAATCCTTCTCTCCATACCCCCCCCCCTCTTTTGCCAGTTACATGTGGCCAGTAGGAAGCAACATATCCACCTTATGCGGTCTGAATAACCATATGTAATATCCATAATATAATATACTTTGTTGATGGCTGCAGTAACAATGCTCCAAAATTCACTTTACTCAGGACCTCAATTTGTTTTTTCCCTTTCTATTTGCTCGGGTAATGTTTGAACTTATTTACGGTACGGCTGCAGAACCTGCTTTCTGGCAAAGGATGATGTGGGTGTAATGGCATATATTCTGCCCCTCCTCCCCTCACTTAGGCCATGTTATTTGGAGTTACAGATATCTATAGAGCAGCTATATTAAGCACTCTGCTTGAAGACGCCCTGTGTCCTTTTCAAGGGTCATGTTAGAGTCCGTTGCAATGCGGCATCGCTCTTGCTAAGGAATGCCTCGTTGACCTGATGACAGGTGGCACCCATGATTTAACGAGCTAAATTATGGGAAACGGTGGCTGCATTATCAATGCAATAGGAGGGCCACAAGAGTCCCTCGCATGTTTGCTAAAGATGACACAGCACTGAAATCTTTACTATGGCAGTCCGGCTCAGTTGATGTTTCTCTCACGTCAGTGTAGATATGCTCTGCGCTAACATAAGGGAGCTACAGAGTCCACATACTGCATATAGAAGTGTAGCCTTTTGGGGCAATGCCATAGGTTATTGGCAAGCTATTTCAAGCTATCCTAGTGTTTTGTTTTTTTTCTACTTACTGATCGATGAATGTTTAAAATAACAGGCGCATACTTGCCTCGAGGGATGATGCATTTGTCCTTAAGATTGTAGAGGTCAAGTTGTTATCAGTGTAAGTTGTATCTCTAGAAAAGGAGGGTTATCTGAAAAATACCTTCTACAAATAATTTAAAGGTATACATTGTATATTTCCCCTTTAAAGGCTTCATGTCAGTGTTGTGTAAAATCATCTAAGCGACTAACCCTTTATTGGATAACAAACATTTTTATCATGCACTTTATTCTAGAATGATGGCACTTAAAATTCTGTTTGAATTGGCTTTGTACAACCAGGCAAAAAATACATTCACACTGATTTTTTTTTTCTTTCTTTAATTCATCTATCATTTAGTTTTCTTAGAAACGTATCATCTCAAAAGTATAGATCCTATAAATATTTTCTTCTTATCCACCCGTATGAGTTAATACCCTGCTTGTATTTCCCTGAAAATATAGCCTTGTACAAGATTTTCATTATTTTCACCATACTCTTGCCACATTCACTTAATAAAAAGAAAATGAATACCAAAAGGTTCCTTGCTTAGTCAGGTACTTCCTGTCTGAAATCCAACGGAAAAGCTGAGTAATATCCTCTGGTGGAGTAGGAGGTTTTTTATGTAGTCATAAATGATATGTATGAAGCGTGGGGAAGCTGGTCATGTACGTGCAATACATGGTAATGTGCAGGTTTCCAGCATTGCTGTCTATTTGAAGCAAATCCAGGAAAAAGACATTTACATGGAAGCTCTGCTATGACAACAGTTATTTTAGTGCAAATGTCATGAATATTGAGTATAGAAGGATTCCACCTCTCTGTATCATTAAAGGTTAATGGTAAGATGATTTACTTTAAATCTAGAACGTGTGGCGTGCTCTGGTTGCACCTGGCTGCATTCAGCATTTGTGTGTTTCCAGTTAGGTGGAGAAGTTTAAAGCCATCACATGCATTGTGTGGGCACAGGGGGCAGCTGAAATGCTCTGTCTCCTTGTGTGTGAGATGAATGGGTCTGTACATCTAGAACTGTGTGACTGTCGCTCTCTCTCCATCTGACGTGCTCGTGTTCAGCTGCACGTACAGTCTGGGGCTTACATGCAGTGGGCGGAGCCTCGGGTGGCATGTTATTGCAGGGAGGAGGCAGCAGCACAGAGATGCTAGTGGGGTGAGTGGTCCAGGCCAGTTAGCAGTCTCACCCGGAGGTAGGAGCAGCAAGCACGGAATCTGGTACGTACTGTGCAGTTTTATAGCCTTCTACGTCGTGAATTCTTTGTATTAATGGCTACGCTTGTATGATATGAGATCAAAGAAAACTCCAGGGGGGAAAACCTTATGATTTCACGTAGATTTCAACATCCAGTTAGCCAGCATCCTTGTTTCCTTTTCAAGGTTAGCGTGTTTCTTATCCTGTGTGCTTATGTACAGCATCAGAAGTGTGAAGTCTAACTTCCTACTAACTGTGCATCAGAGAACGGGGAAACAAGCTTTAGTAGTATGTATTAAAATTGACAGTAGGTGAGTAGGAAGCTATTCTGAGATGTATTGATTTTTAGAATTTCCTATGAGAGGGAGGAAATGAGTAATCTTGTTTTTTTTCCTTAAGCAAGGCTAGTCTTTATCGTAACTATACAAAGGTCGGAATATGCTTGCTTTCGAATCACGTCAATCAATGATGCATTTCATGTTTTTTGTTTTTAATCATTCTCCCAGCAACAGGTAAGTGTATAAAGCGTTGAAGTTGTGAGGGTTACATCTAGGATGATTAAAAAGTAGGCAATAAATGGCTAGGAATTTTTTTTTTTTGTTTCTTGGAAGTCTGCAGTTTTAACTAGTGAATATAGATGCTTTCTTATCCCATAATTATAGAACACTTATGCTCTTGGTGCATGCTGAGTCTTGCATTGAACCAGGAGGAAGCGTTATACATTGAATCACTTTGGATTTGAGCCAGTGCTGAATGCTGGTTCTGCTGCATTAATTTGACCTTCTCTGTCTTTGAAATAAAACTATAAACATGGGACACTATATGATTTTGATGTTTTATATGTACCTAGTATGCATTTATCTGTTGTCTCCTTTTTGCATTTTTACCTAAATCCAGTCTCATCTGGTGTGCAGTTTTGTCATTCTAGTGCTTTCAGGTTTAAAACTGCAATGTGTAAGCAAGTTCATCCAGTTTACTCGGGCACTTGCATGAGATCGCTCACAAATAGATTATTTCAAGTTTATTAAAGAGTTTGCTTTGCCTTCGGTGCATGACTTAACAATCTTTTGTTCACTCTGGAGTGTTACAGAGCTAATGCTATTATAAAACATGTGCATCTGTTGATGTGGTGTTTCTCTTCTATTTTGTGTAGGTCGCAATGTCTAAGTCTCAAGCATCCGAGGCGGGGAGCGCCTTTATCCAGACTCAGCAGCTGCATGCAGCCATGGCAGACACCTTCCTGGAGCACATGTGTCGTCTCGATATTGACTCCGAGCCTATTGTGGCACGGAACACTGGAATTATCTGCACTATAGGTAAACATAATGGTGAAAGCTAATATTTAAATTCTGTAATTCTTCTTGGGTATGTCATGTCCATCTGATACCTTTAGAAACAATAAACTATATAATGTCGTTGCGTGAGGGTGTAAAAATATTTACATGTTAACGTTGTGCTTTGGGATCTCCTCATCTGTTTTAGTATGCTTATGCAAGTTCTTTTTCACATCAGGCCCAGCATCTCGTTCTGTTGAAACTCTAAAGGAGATGATTAAATCTGGGATGAATGTCGCTCGTATGAACTTTTCACATGGGACACATGAGGTAAGAAATGAACAGCACTGGATGGCCCAGCTGCTTGCCCTCAACGGCCACTAAGAAAGGTCAATGAGGAAACCTAATCGGGTCTCTGCAGCTGTTTGTTATAAAAATAGGTTTCTATGGCCATGTTGAACTCTCACATTCACCCTTTTTTATTTAGGAATCCAATAGTTATGTGTATATTTAAGTATTGGCATAACATTCAGCCAGACTGATCTCTAAATTCTAGGACAAGCCTCGTGCAGTGGTTTGAGGCACGTGGCCCAATGGTTACACTACCGTGCTCAGAAAGACCCAGGGAATGTATTGCCATGATGTGTTGGAGACACACTAGTGTCCCAGCATTATTAAGATTGAAGCCACAACACTCCTGCTTTAGCGAATAGACTCCTTTGCGTTTCCAAATAGGCTTCTTCACTGTCCCTGTTTCCCTGCTGGCGACGTAGTTTTATAGTGAGACGCTCTGCTTGAACAATTACCCACCTGATGCCTGTTTCTTTAAGATCATTTCAGTTCCTGTAGACTGTACTTAATAATTAGTAAAATCTTCAACTTGAAATTACTTCCAAATTATTATTTTTACCTTTTACATTGCATTGATGAAAACAGGTGACAGGCATGCCAGCTGCTTTTGTTTAATACCAGTTTTTGGTCAATGACTGGTTCAGTGTCCTGGACCCAATAATTATAGCTGCAATAAGATCATTGACTGTACGTGTATCAGCAGTACGATATGACTGCTGAAACGAAACATCTAGTTTATAAAAAAAAAAGCAGAAGCTCTGCATTATCCAACAGGAAATGTTGAAAGACTTGTATAAATTGCAAATGAGTTTCATGAAACTTTATAAAATACGTCAGTTTGACATGTTTCTGCAAAATGAAGCTTTTGGTTAGTCATGAAAACCGTGTATTATGATTAAATATGTGCACTATATGCCATAGAAGATAACTGTACGAAATTAACATTTTGTGTGTGTAGTACAGAACACTGTTGTAATTTCAATATCTTGCAGAAATATATAGGGGGCCCCACCACTATCCACACAATAACAAATGTAACTGTGAAGAACTTGCCTTAGTAAAAATTGAACTGGATTTTCAGATTGATATACTATATGTAACAATGTAAATTCCCTATTCAGCTTGACTCTTATTGTTATCTCTCGGAGGAGGTCTACTAAAATGGTGAATGCTTTGCAGTAGAGGACTGCCTCGGGAAAAAACTTGCGGGTGTTGCGGGCGGTTTTTCGGGTGTTGCGGGCAGTCAGACAATGTACCTGCGGGTCCCACTAATCCCACACACTCCCACAAGCCTGCCTTCGGGAACCCAGTGTAATCACGTGAATTTACGTCGCGTCATATGACTGACAAGAGAAGACGCTTTGCGAGCAACCCGAAGGCAGCCTTGTGGGAGTGCACGGGAAATCTGCAGTTCAGGTAAGTGGGTGGGGGAGTTTGTATGAACGAATATGCGTGATTAAGGGAATGAATGAGTCAATAAATGTTTGTGGAATTGGACACGTGTTGCGCGAGCGGGTGGTAACGGTCCCCCCGCAGGGCTCTACTTTGCAGGATAAAAATTGTAAGGAAAGACTAAAGGATCTCAATATGTAGAACTTGCGTATGTGTATACCTGCAGGAGGATAAAATGTTAGTGCCAGAGGCTTAGATGTAATGTAAGGGAGTTTTACTTTAATGAAAGTGTGGCTGGTTGAACAGCCTCAGCAGAAGTTAATACAGTGCATGGGACAAGCACAAAGCTGTTCTGAATTTAGGACACAACCAGGACCAAATAAGGTTTGATGTCTTTGGAGCAGAAAGAATCTGGCAAACTACAAGGGCTGAAACATATTCGTTCTGTGAATACTTTGTATCAAGTCTTAGTGGTAACAATAATCTAACATTTTCAATTTGTTCAAGTAAAAAGGGTTTTCTTTTTTTTTTTTTTCCTTTACAGTACCATGCTAGCACCATCAAAAATGTTCGTGAAGCCACAGAGAGCTTTGCTTCCAACCCCATTACCTACAGGCCTGTAGCTATTGCCCTAGACACAAAGGGACCAGAAATCCGAACAGGTCTTATCAAAGGAGTGAGTACTTAATAACCTAGTCCATGGTTGTTTCTCAATTGCCCTTGTGTTTATCCTCCCTGACATTTCCTCTGTCTCTTGCAGAGTGGCACAGCAGAAGTAGAGCTGAAGAAGGGTGCTCCTCTTAAGATTACATTGGATGATGCCTTCCAGGAAAAATGTGATGACACTATCCTGTGGATGGATTACAAGAATTTGACCAAGGTGGTAAAACCTGGCAGCAAAATCTATGTGGATGATGGACTTATTTCTCTGCTGGTCAAGGAAGTGGGTAAGAGGATAATTATCAAGTTTCTCCTTAAATAAGTTACATGCGCTTCCTAGTTAGAAATCTGGTTTGGTGCGAAGCAGTTCACGCTCACAGGGCTATATCCGACGTATGTGTTCATTACACAAAATACATTGTTTTTTGAGCTCTTCAAAACGTCTCGTTAATTTTGAGAGGAAATCATTGACCTTTATTTTATTTACTTTCACGTGCATATCACACACACATTTTGTAAGCTATTGGAGTCCAAAGTAGCTATATCTGCATAGGTATAATAAAGTAGTATGGGAAGCCAAAGGTTGCATTTCTTCCCTTGCTTATCGTGGGATAGGATAAAAGGGACATTTAATGTAATCTTAATACCCATAACAGTAAGTGTTTGCTACTATAATATATATATCAATGAATACACACAGCACAGTTCAGAAACATACCACTGTGGATCATTTCTGTTTTGTACTCATTCATTTTGTTGTGAAATGTTTCAGGCAAAGATTACTGTCTGACAGAAGTGGAGAATGGAGGTTCCTTGGGTAGCAAGAAAGGTATGAACCTTCCTGGGGCCGCTGTAGATCTGCCGGCAGTTTCTGCCAAAGACATCCAGGATCTGCAGTTTGGAGTGGAGCAGGGAGTGGACATGGTGTTTGCCTCCTTCATCCGTAAAGCATCTGATGTGCATGCTGTAAGAGAGGTTCTTGGAGAGAGAGGCAAAAACATCAAGATTATTAGCAAGATTGAAAACCATGAAGGAGTTCGTAGGCAAGTAAAGGTTAAATATCCTAGTAAGGGGTTCTGATTGTTCATTGTTTGTGCTGTCTAGAACAAATACCAACAGTAAGCGGCAGGTGTTTAAGTTGTGTTAGGTTAAACATGAACAAGCTCTGTCTTTTCTGTATTGTATGATATTTTCTAATACAAAATATAAAAATATTGGTTTAGGAAGCTCCTGGTTACTTCATCTCTAGGCAATAAGTATGAGATGGAGGAAAGCTGCACCTTTTTCCAGTACAACCTTTTTAAAGCTGCAATTAGATGGCAGATATGCACCCACAACTCATATTTTGAAGTATCCCCAAGAGGGGAGTGATAATGGGCAGTATTAGAACTGCAAAGGAGAGAGTGGGAACACAAATGTACATGCGAAGGGTTTTAATCTAAGAAACATGGGGAAACATAATATGGTCCGCAGTTAGGCTGAATAATGGCTATTTATACACCTTTGAAGAACTGTATTTACTTATGTTATGCTATACTAAATAAGGTTTGATGAGATCCTTGAAGCCAGTGACGGCATAATGGTGGCACGTGGTGACCTTGGTATTGAGATCCCAGCTGAGAAAGTCTTCCTGGCCCAGAAGATGATGATTGGCCGCTGCAATCGTGCTGGCAAACCTGTGATCTGTGCCACTCAGGTACTGCCGGTCATTTCTTTAATGTTGGTGTCTGGAAAGTGTAAAGGCCAATGCTGCCTTACATGTAACAGATTGTGTGACTTGTGTATGGTAGTTTAACTGTGCGCTCGTGGGATAGACCAATCTAGGAACAAAATGAGTATATGGTTTTTATTGCAGGCAGACAATTGAGCCAACTAGGTTGGGCCTTATGACCGTTTTCTGCTGTTTGTGTCCAAAATACAATATATTTATCTTGATTGATGTTTGCTAGCCAGCCCATGTGCTACACCACACCAATTATGTAGCACTACATAACTCTGGTGGGCTTCTATATAGATGTAATTGGGAGTGTTATGAATTAAGCCAGACTCCCTAACTGTAAGCAGTTTTGTCAAATGGGATGCATAGGAAATGTCAGAACATCAAGATTCTAGTTGCATTTCCCCACAGATGCTGGAAAGTATGATCAAGAAGCCTCGTCCTACCCGTGCTGAGGGTAGTGATGTAGCCAATGCTGTGCTGGATGGTGCGGACTGTATCATGCTGTCAGGAGAAACTGCTAAAGGAGACTATCCACTGGAGGCCGTACGCATGCAACATGCGGTGAGTTGGCTTTAAAACCTAGACATCTTTTTTTTTTTTTTTTTTTTTGTACTACTATTTATAAAGGCCAGGTTCATATATTCCTTGTATAGTAGGTCCAATGTGCCCATAAAAATAAACTGCTATTAAAGCTTCCAGTGACATTTTATTCTTTTCATAACAAACATGTCTCTGAATACTTGTACACAAATATACAATGTTTATAAACTGTTTTCAGTATGTGTTTGAAAGTACAGTGTGTATGGTTGGCAATGGTGAATTTTGATACAGCTGAGTTGCTGTGGGCTTCTTTGCTTGTCTGCCACTTGCTCTGCGCGCTTGACTCCTGCATAAAGCTTGCTGTAGTCAGAAAGCAACATAGGCATTCAAATTGCCACACATAGGGCGCGCTGGCTAATGCTTCTCTGCTCCTTTGCTACCATCCTCCTCTTCCCCTTTCCTTCTATGGAATGAGAGGCTTTTGCTCCAGTACTGATCCACTGCAGTCCCTTGTGATGGGGGAGGGGACGCTGTGAGGCCAGGCTTTAAATTCACGATGCTGGGTTGGTGTCCAGGCTGTGCCATGTACTTGGTAACATATTATGACAACTAATGTGGGAAAGTGCTGACACGGACAGATACAGAGCCAGTGGCATTACTTTTGCAACACTGCTTGCACAAAGGTCTACTGTCCACCTGTCATGCATGAATACACACTGCACTGGACGTTGCTTTGCTACAAATATAGAAATGTATATATTCAAATGTAACGTTTAGGCGCATACTAGTTGTGCATCTTGTGGGGGGGGGGATATCTAACTATGTATACAAAATAAGCTATCCCTCAAAGTGGATAATATATACTTAAGATTTTCAAGATAAATTTACACTGTAAATGGAAAATCCTAATATGTATAAATTTTGGGTTATGGAATGAAAAAAATAGAACATTTTCCATTGGCCTAATTATATCTATTAAAACCCCCTCCAATTACTATCAGTAGACCAACCTAAGTTAAGTAACCACTTTATAGCTACTTGTATACCTAAGTGTGTAGCTTGGGGGCGTTGTCGGCTATCATGGAATTTGCTCTATCCTTCCCCTTCGTTGTACATGTTACCGAAAACTCAAAATGTCTTCTGAAAGTCTAAAGACAAGCAGTTATGGCATCAGTTTTGGTCTATGAATAAATGGTGGTAAACCACTTAAACCATTCCAGGCATGAAAATAAAACAAACCCAGGTATGAAAGAAACATTAAAAGTTCCCCAGTTCTAACAGAGAATGATGGGTTTCCTTCCAAAATCTCTTTGAGAAATTTGTGCCCCGATTCCTTGACTAAAGTTCCCATTTATTTATTGGCTGCTACATTTGCTTTGGCATGGTAGGGCTGAGTGGCACAGTTTTCGAGCTCGGGGGCAGTGTGCTGAGATCTTTGGTAGTTTGATTTAACTTTGTAATTTTGTTATATTTCAAACATTCGGACTTGGAATTCTGGTCACCCTTTTGTGACATATCCCATCCTAATTTTCTGAGGAGGGAGGGTCTTGTAAAGATGAGAACTCTCCACTTAAATACAAAAATACCGTATTTGCATGATTTATAAGACGATTCCCCCCCCCCCAAAAAAAAAATCAGAATATTTAGGAAAAAGAGAGCCTGAATATAAGACTACTCTATAGGAAAAATGTTTTACTAGTAAATATTCTTGTAAACTATTTTTTCATATTTAATAAAAGCTATGATTGAGAACTTTTTGTTTTTATTTGCCAATCTGCCCCCAGGCTTCCCAATCTGCCTCCAGAAATGCCTTATACCCCCTATACACCATTGTGCCCCATGATACGCCTTTTAACCTCCTCTGGCATATAGGGGGTTAAAAGGCATATTATAGGGCACTCTGCCTCCAGAAAAGCCTTATGCCCCCCACCCCCGACTTACCTGTGCTTCTGACTCCCTGGTGTCTAATGGGGTAGCGGGTGGAGGCACCGGAAGGTCATGTGACACTGGTGCGCCATCATAGAAGCTACGACAGAAGTGCCAGCTGCAGTGGGGGTTGTCGGCGTCCATCGAGCGGATGTTCGCCGGCTGCCAAAGAGAATTCCCCGCAGCACTGCAGGGAATTCTCCTCTCTGGCAGCCGGGGAAGGTATGCGCTTAGACAACCTCCGCTGCTGCCCATGCTTTCACCGGCACTCGGTGATGGACGTCCGGTGGAAGTGCCGGCAGCAGCGGAGGTTACCAGACAGGAGGATACGGTCCTCTGCAGGGATCTGGATCTTAGACTCGTAGTCAGACCTCTATTTGAGGTCCAATTTTATAAGACGAGGGGTATTTTTCAGAGCACTTATCTTATAATCGAGCAAATACGGCATATGTAAGATGCAACCTCTTATGTTATTATCTGGGTTTCTTCAGTTGTGATCTGAGCTTTCAAGCTATTTAGCACATTGCTTTTTTGCTGATCCTGCAGTAAGCATTAATTGCTCTAGCTGGATAAAAGATGTTGAGTGACAAATTTTAGGTTTTTTTTTTGTTTGTTTGTTTTTTTTTTTGTTTAATTTCCATCCCCTTACTTACATGCATGTAAAAAAAAATATCCACACTGTAGATTGCTATACATAAGCTAAAATAAAAGCACATGAAACATTCTACAACAATTTAAGAATAAATAAAAGTAGCGATCTGGAGGTGTAGTGCCATTTAGGCTTTAAATATAGGCACAAATATGTAATCGCAAAGTGTCTCAACCACCATCAAAAACTAAAACGTTAGGAGAATTTAAACCTTTTCCTATTATTTCTTTCTTAAAACAAAAAAAAAGTGGCATATGTATTTATTTTTTGTTTTTAATTTAAAAAAAAAAAAAAAAAAAAAAAAGGCACACCAGTCATTTCCTTGCCTGACTACTCTAGGGAAAATCTGTTGGATAAAGTGCTACTTTGTGTGTTTGCTGTCATAGATGCCTATTGTTTCATGAGGGGTTCCCTAGTCACCAGGCTGAAGCATTAAGCTTCTGGTAATAGAGCAAACTCCCCATGCAGACTTCTATTTGCAAAAACAGTAAGAGCTTGAATTTTACATTCTGTTCATTGGAGGATCTACTTTGTTTCTACTAAACATGCAGAAATGTCTGTTGGATTTCACAAATTATATTGTGGATCTTAGTACCCATAACCAGTGAGACATGTATATTGAATGATTAAATCAATTTGGATTCAATCCACTGCAAGACCACTAGAGCTGTTGTAGTTGACATCCTGTTTTTGTTTTTTGCTCCAATGGACCTGAATTGCTGAAAAAATGCAGCCTGGTGATTACATTTTATCTGCTTTTTATGGTATCAAGTTGGCTTCTTATCTCTTTTAACCCGCGAGCTTCCCACCTTTTCTCACTAACCAGTGACTCCTGACTATAGGTGCAGAGAATCACTCTGCTTTATTTTCTTTCTTGGTCTGTGTCCTTTCTTTCTCCTGTTCCTTCTCTCCTCCCCTCCGGCTCACAGATTGCTCTGGAAGCCGAGGCTGCCATTTTCCACCGTCGGCTCTTCGAGGAACTTTTTCGCCTTACCACTAGTTCCACGCACCCTGCAGAAGCGATGGCTGTAGGCGCAGTGGAGGCATCTTTTAAATGCTTAGCAAGTGCGCTCATAGTGCTGACAGAGTCCGGCAGGTAGGGCTAAGTCTGCAACCCTGCCCCTCTTGCTTCTAACATGCTGCGGAACCATTCCCTCCCCACCATGCCCCTAGCTGAGGGTCCACAGTATGAGTTTCGTATGAATGGTTTTATGTGATGTAGGGCCTGTAAAGAGAATCTCGGGGGCCTGACTGATGAGTGTCTCCCATCCCCTTCCTTATCCACTCATCCCCATTCCCTGCATTGGGCACTTGCTGCACCCCCATCCCACCACCTATAGATTGCTCGTGAGGCGGAGGCAGCCATTTTCCACCGGCAGCTGTTTGAGGAGCTGAGGCGTGTATCTCCTCTGACCCGTGATCCAACAGAAGCGACTGCTGTTGGAGCAGTGGAGGCATCATTCAAATGCTCCAGTGGAGCCATCATCGTTCTTACAAAATCTGGCAGGTAGGAGAGGATGGGGAAAAGGGCCACATGTATATCCAGTGACTTATGGAACACTGTGTGGCAGGTAAACTGGTTAATGTATAACACGTGTTAATTTGAGGTATCATTGCAGGGGTGGGGATTATGGGGCATTTTCTGGTAGGGGGTTAAGGGTGGGTTCTTATTTGGTTCTGCAAGGCTCAGGCAGGTTGAAGCTTCTGCTCTAATTACAGATGACCTTTCTCTTGTTGCTCAGTTGCTCTGTGACCTTTTCTTTTCTGCTATTTATAGTTGAGCTTTAGAGCTTTCTGTTACAGTGAGTGAAGAACCCCCCCCCCCCCATCCTAGCATCCCATACGAATGTATTCAGTGATGTTCTTAGCCATAGAAAACAAGTAGATTGGTAAAACTAACTTATTTGCTTGGTCTTCTACATCTGAGCTCCTTTTCTTCCCAGATCTGCTCACCTGGTATCCCGTTATCGCCCGCGTGCGCCTATTATTGCCGTTACCCGCAATGAACAAACAGCTCGTCAGGCTCATCTCTACCGTGGTATATTCCCTGTCTTGTACAGGGAGCCAGTGAATGAAGCTTGGGCTGAGGATGTGGACCAACGTGTTAACTTTGCCATGGAGATTGGTAAATATGATCATTTGTCAATGCTTTCAATATGGAGTATAAACCATTCAGTAACATTCTGTTTGGAGCATCTTGCTACTATTGTGCCAATTAAGTAAATATTATAATTTTTTATAATGTTTGTGTGTCGCAGACATGCTTGGCTAGGGCTGTGGCACAATCCCAGACACTAAGTCTCTAAAAACGAAAAGAAAATTTAAATCAGTAGGAAATCTGTTTCCAGTGTATAGAGTAAAGATAGTTGATTGCTTTTCTCTTATCTGTTTCCACTGTTCTAGGTAAAGCACGTGGCTTCTTCAAGAGCCAGGATATTGTGATTGTGTTAACTGGCTGGCGGCCTGGCTCCGGTTTCACCAACACCATGCGAGTGGTCCCGGTTCCTTAATCTGGTTGCTTTCCATCTACTCATGTTCTCCCACCCCTTTCTTGGCACGTAGAACTGATTTTGCCCATTTCTAAAACACTCGCTATTCTGGTTGTGTGTACAACAGGGAGGGCATTACTGTGTGTACACAGCACTGCAAGTCTATTTCCTGCTGCTACTCGCACTCCCCATAGTAGCCAACAATCTTTACGTGCTGCTCACTCCTTATGGAAAATTATGTAGTGCTGTTAGTGTTCACAGTTCCCCTCTCTCCCTTAGTACAAGAGTACCCGGGTGTGCAGTAAGAATGTCCTGTATATACTCTGGGCAGCTGTGTAGCTTGTGATGTGTGAGGATAGGGGAAAAGCTCATACCCTTTCGTCATTGGTCCTTGTCAACCTTTCACTTGCATTGAGTTTAGTGTTTAATAAAACTTTACAAACGCAGTGTCTGTTTTTCTGGTTTTTGTTGTTATTTTTAAACCCCCCCCCCCAGTTACTTTGATCCAAAGTAATTTTGTAGCCTAAATGACATGTGCAAGTATTGAATCATTAACTGTGTTGGCACTTTAAAACCAACAGTTTAAATCCCAATGTTGGATTCTTATATGTAGTCTGTCATTGTGTGCTGAATTTTCTCCCAAGTTTTGTGTATTACACTGATCAATACAGAAATATATTACTCGCTTTGTGGATCAACATATGTGTCTCACCTGGGAAAGTTACAAAACATTTAAAGCAGGAAGTGGCAGTCTTGGGTAATCTACAGCTATTTCAGTCTTGTCCTGCCTTTGGTAATCTGTCTACTGATCGCAGATATAAAATGAAATTGTTTCATGCATTAAGATTTAAGGACAGAATTAGGTAGGACTTTGTGTGCATTTCAGGGCCACTGATGGCTTTCTCCCGGTTACGAAATAGCTTTATTCTTGACATAAACCATCTCCAAAACTGCAGCTCTTGTCGGGTGTTTCTGGTCTGCAGTGGTCGATACCTATCAAAAGTGGTCCAAGGAAGGAAAAACGGTGAACTGGTGACGGGGTCATGTGCAGCCAAGGCTCATTGATCCACGTAGGGGGAGAAGCCTTGCCGTTGTAGTCAAATCCAACAAATGAGCTACTGTGGCTCAAATTGCTGGAAAAGCTAATGTTGGTTCTGAACATTGCAGTTTGTTGCTTAGGGGGCTGTGTAGCTGCAGACGAGTCAGGATGCCCATGCTGGCGCCTGTCTGCTGCCGAAAGTGCCTACAAAGAGCATGTAAGCGTAAGAACTGGCCCATGGAGCAATGGAAGAAGGTGGCCTGATGAATCACGTTTTCTTTTACATTATGTGGATGGCTGTGTGCGTCGCTTACCTGGAGAACAAATGGCGCTAGAATGCATCCATGAAGGACCCACCTTGCAACTTACAGAACTTAAGGGATCTGCTGCTAACCTCTTGGTGCCAGATACCACAGCACACCTTCAGAGGTCTAGTGGAGTTCATGCTTCGTCAGGGCTATTTTGGCAGCAAAAGGGGACCTACACAAAATTAGGCAGGTGGTCATAATGTTATGACTGATGGGTGTGTATATACACACTTTCTCTTCACTACTGCAGGACAAATTTCCTATCATGATCCATGTTCAGAACTTGTAAAACATGGTTACTACCTTTTTATTATGCAAGGGTGCACGGTGGTAGGAATACATTCTTATCTTTACAGCCAGGCATGTATAGATTTGGTAAGCTGGAATGCACTACTTGTAATCATAAACGTGTCTGTTACAACAAAATCCATATTTTACAACTACCTGTATAAACTGCAGGTATGGGTAGTCTGCTAACCTCTTCACATGTTGCCAACCACAATATGTTGTCACACTGTAATTAATTGTAAAACAAAATAGCATTATATACAATTTAGTTTGTGAACAGTGAACAAGGACCCAGTATTGCTCTTAAATATAGTTTTAGAGATGGGAAGGCAACTCCAGAAAGAAAGAGCTATGATAAACTACTTGATTGACTACTAGGTTGATAATTAGTATATTGAGAAGGGGGGGTAATCCTTGAATTAATATTTAACACCATTGTTCTGAAACATTATACCTGAATTTAGTGTGCACATGCAGACTGTGAGGTCATCTGAACATTGAATGAAGGGTTACATAGTAACTGGGTTCAATGACAAAAATAAAATATTTGTCAGGCTAATTTGGAACCTGGGCTTTTGCAAAATTATTCTATACCACATCTTTAATAAAAACCAACATAATAGTGTATTGTGCAATGAAATATATGGTGATGCTGTTTAACCAATTATTACACTATTAGCATCAAGTGTAAAACATATCATTTTCTTTGTTTGAAGTCAGAGATGTGCTTCCTGTGTGATAAAAGGGCTTCTTTCCAGTGATATTTAAGATCACAGCGGACCTGGGTATTCTGGGACTACACTCCCCTCATGTGGTTCATTCACTCCCTCCATATCAAAAGGTAGAAAGATGTGTGGATTTTATTGGTTCCCTCAAATAGGTAAACTTCTGAACTTTTCAAGGGGAGGCGGCAACTGGAAACTGGCTCACCTAACAACCAAAAACCAAGCCATCAGTTACCAGGCAATGAAAATATACATTTTCATGAAATCTGTATCAAAAGAACAAATGCACAAAAGAAAGTCATCAAACCTGTGAACGCACAGAAAGCTTTTCAGGTTCCAGGCCAGGTGCAGGAGAGCTGTGGTTGTAACTCATTTATCTCATTTAGCTATATTTTATGAAGGGTCAACGGTGACAAGTATCTCCGAAAGGAAGAGCTGAGTATGCCCTGCACAATACATAATTGATGAGACTGAATGAATCTCACTGATTTCACTATGCATTAGACTGGCTAACCAAGCTCTTGCATTAAAAGTTCATTGAAGTTTGCTATTCACAGTGTACAGTGAAGTCCACAAGCTGAAGCCACCATTCTCTCACAAACTCTACCTTTAGTAAAAGACCCCTCTTTCAGTTCTGCTCACTCCATCCTTGGAAGCATGAGCAGCAAACAGGTGAGTGAGGGAAACACTAGTACTCTACCAGCCAAACTAGACTGGACAAAGAACACGATGGGGATGATGGGGCTGGTACATGCTGGGAGCATTTACCTTTTAAAAATGTTCTTGTATAAATTGTGGGAAAAAATGGATAACATTTATGAACTCCCTTACATTTAAGACCATCAATTTATCAGAAAGGTGGAGTGCTTCCTTTTTTTTTTTTTTTTTTTTTTTTTTTTTGTGTGTGTGTATGATAGCGCCACCAAGTGGATGCTGAAACTAAATCCCCTGAAGGATCAATCATAGTTATTTTCTAGACCTATGCAATGCATAGTTAATTATAAAACAAAAATACTACAGCATAAACAACAGATTAAGCAGAGCCATTCGAGCCCTTGTAGGAATAACCCCTTTGTGGCAATGGCTTATTTTTTTTTTTGTACCTTTCGTGACAAAGGCTGTTTTAAAATTTCTGCGCTGCTCATGTTTAGCTGTAATTTTCTTCTTCCTCGTTTACTGAACCCACACAAGGTATATATTGGGGTTTTTTAAGGACAAGAAGGACTTTCTTCAGCTGTCATTGTTTTGATTGTATCATATCATTTACCATTAAAAAATATAAAATATGGTGAAACATTTTGAAAAAAAATGACTTTTTCAGACTTACTTGAAAAATATTTACTCATCTATAAAAGCTAATGAAAACAACCTGTTAAATAGATTGTACTATTTGTCCTGTGTTTAGAAACACCCAATGGTTTTATGTTTTTTTTGCTTTTTTCTGCACGTTATGGGGCAGGTAGCGTTTTGCTATTTCAAAACCATTTTTTCCAAATTTTGCAATTCTTCCCCCATGTGCTATTTCGGCAAATGCAATTTACCCCATCAAACCATATATTTTTGAAGACTAGACACCCCATTCCATGCACTAATTCTACCACCAGACTTTGTGGTTGTCATTTTTTTCCCAAACACATTTTACTTCATGTGCCACTGTCACACAACAACCCAATATGGGTTTAGCAACATCCCCCGAGTACAGTGATACCCCATGCATGGGTTTGCATGGCAAAAGGGTCACATTTGGGGCATGCACATTTTTCAATGTTGAACTTTATTTGGTGATCCTGTGCTCATGGCCTATTTGGTACATTTGGTACATCTTTGAAGCTGGCCAATTTAATGTGCCCAATAAAACCATATATTTTTGAAAAGTAGACACCCAAGGGTATTTCAAATGCTGGTATTTTAACTCTTTCCATGCACTAATTCTACCACCAGCCTTTGTCTAAATTAGCAGTAGTATTTTTCCCACACACATTGTCATCTTTCTCCCTGTGTTAATTAGGACATTGTTGAACTCGGCCAATGCAATTTACCTCATCAAATCATACATTTTTTTAAACTATTTTTAACATGCCATTATTTTAGCTCTTTCCGTGCGAGATTTGTTTTAAGATAAAGAGCTAATTTTAGGACTTGCTCATAAAAATATTTTTTTATATATATCTTATTTTACTAATCACAGTGATTAGAAAGCTGGGCTCCATTCACTTGCATGGTTGAATGCAGTACCTGTAGTCAACCTGCAACCTTATTTTTTTTAAAGGACACGCATCCATCTGGCAAAATCACTCACTTTTGCATCTGGCAAAATCACTTGCAGTGGCAGTTGTGACTGCTCTCCGGAGCAGTCACGGCGCATCCTGGGGTGGGTGTTCAGTGTCGCTGAATGCCTCGACATTGAGGCATTACAGCAACACCGTTTGGGTGCAGAAAGCAAACGTAGATGAAGTAAAGATGAAGTTAAAACCACACCTCTACTACTAATTCTCCCTGTAGTGTATATACCCCAGAAGCAATCGTATCTTAAGAAAGAGCGCATTCTGTAAACTAGTGAGCTCACTGGTGGCTTCAGTCCCAGTAACATGTACTGCTGGCAATAACATGTTGTGTTAAGATGGGGGGGGACATTTTACAATACATTCAACATTTCAAACACCGTCGCTGCCATGACAACATTTATTCAGAAAGCTACAAGTATTTTTCATGAGGTCGAAATTCAAGGTAGGTAAAGATTTTATGCAGCATGTCAACCCCCCTAGTGTCCTTGTTGGCCAATCACTATTTAGTTTATAAAAGAGATGGTGTTTCATATATTTTGTTTTCGTCTTGCTGCTTCATATACACTTCTTATCAGAATTATGGCTTAGTCTTTTTATGATCTCCTTCCACTCTGCCCGTTTTTGGGTTACATATTGAGGTGTTATTTTATGCAGACTCGGGCTGCCTGCTCCCCCCATTATCTGCTCACACAAGGCTTCGGTCACACATACTACGTACATGCCACAATCATAGCTGTTGTGCTGGGATGGAGAATGTTCCTCTCGATAACTATCACAACCATTAAGCAGAGTCCTTAGGTTCCTGGCCATAAGTCTGGCGTGAGGAGCATTGGTTCCAGGTGCTGAGTCGTAGTGAAGAAAGACGGGGATATGTCGAACGTAGGCAAGCAGGCTCCAGTGTGTGCCCCCTGCTTCTGACCCTGTGTTATCGTTGACCGGCAGCAGGATAAGGTCTTTACTGGGCAAATCCAGTGGTTGCAGGAAGTCAGGGGCATCTCTTTCGCAGCACTTAACGAACTGGCTCACTTCAGGACTGAGGAAGGCCACTCGCTGAGATATGGAGGGATCTTGATTGGAGGCCAAAAACTCAAAGATGAAACCAATAATGTTATCATTCAGCCAGTGGGGTGGATCCAGGAGTGCAACATCTGAAGAGCGCAAGAGGGAGTCTCCATAACTTAGTAGTATCTTCTCCATCCTGAAGGACATCAACAAGATGGAATAGAAAAAACACATTTCAGTACACAGCATAATTTAATCTTAAACCACAACATCATCTAATGTCATTTTGCATGCATTCCAATGCATTTTACTGCATGCATTCATTAGTTACCGTAGCAGAAGCAACCTGGAATTTTATTTTTTAATTACAGTAAAACGCACAAGAGACTCTAATATACATTTAACCTATATTAGAAGAAAAAGATATAGAGAAGAAACCTAATGCATGAACCTCGACGGCACAATGAGTTTAGTTATATGAAATGTACGCTTTAGTACTCAACATTTCCCAATACACATCTGACCTTCCTGATTTTCTATGTTTTTAAATATTTGAATACGCTTCATGACACTGAACGGGTACATTTAAAAAATTCGAATTGTACAGATTTAAATTTCATATTGTTGAATTAATTAATTATGTTGTGTATTTGCAAATTTTTGCTTTGGGACTTGGATCCCAAAGGGTCAACGGTCCATTGATATCAATCCATTACATCATTAATAAATATTGCCATATTGGCCATTTTTTTTCTTGGGCGCCTAAAATTTCTACATGTTGCTGAACACAATCTATGGCGTGTTTTCCTTTATTAACGTGATTAATTTAGTTATTCCCTTCTGTGAATAATTACTTCCAGGATACTGCAGGGTAGCACTTAATAGAATGCGGTCAGCAACATGTGAAAAATAAAATTATATGTGTCCAGGAAAAAAAATGGCTGATGTGGCAACTCTAGTGGGAAGAGAGAGGGGGGGTGTTTAGAAACTACATGGTGTTTGTGACTAAAAAAACTGAGGAACATTCGATTTAATCCAATTTATATTCAAACTTTAGCTTGTAATGACAATTAGTTTAATATTACGCATTAATACAATTAAAATTTTCATCAGCTACCACGTGACACTTATAACGTTTATTAAAATTCTGACTCTGAAACACCCCCGTGACTCACAACGGGACCTAAAATGAGGTCGCCGGTATAACGTATCTGCAACAGAGAATGACAGGTCATGCCTAGGAGCGATATACATTACTTCCAGCAGCAGACTCCGCTGTCTACGAGGGCCTCCGTCTGAAAGCTTTACAAACGGACTTAACCGGTTTGACTTCGGTAAAGCGCTTCATCGCTGCTCACAGTAAGGTTAAGGCAGACATTTTGTAGGAGACCAAAGATTCTGGAAAAAGCATGATAATTGTCTCCACAAAAATGGCGCCTGCGACGGAGACAGAGTCGTAAAGCTGCTGAGCGAAAAATCTCCGCTTAGAACTCTTTGACCTTTCGACGCTCCAAGATGACGTCTACACGATGTGCCAAAAAAACCCCAACCCTTTTCCGAAGTTTGGCATTCTTTCTTGTGGACGGGAACTCGATTTATATTAATACATTCCTGAAATGCCTTTGTAACTGAGTCCTAGGAAAGGGAAGGGTTAGGACGGAGAATCAGGCGATTCCAACGTTCACACACATTTACTTAGGGAAAATGATTCAGTGGACGCTGCTGTCTCATTTACGTTTATTTATTGATTTATGTAGCGCCATCATAGTCCCCAGCGCCGTAAGGCGGGCCAACAGCATACAATATGTGGTGGCATAAGTAATTTAATTAGGATAATATTGCTGGAAGGCAGCACTTCTTTCTTGCCATTTTGACAAATTGTTATGGTTATTTTAAGCTTCCTGTGCTGTGTAGGGCACTGCTTTAAATCCCAAACAGTATATAAGCTTTCTTAAAGTCATTTAAAAACAGGTGCAGGTCGTGTCAGTCTAGACTGTGGTTGCGATACGCATTCCTCTTTACTGCGCTGATCCAAGGCTTTAAATAATCTGTGGAAGTCCTTGTCTTGTACGGTTTTAAACAAAACAACGCGTAAATCTTGGCTTCCCAAGAGGGTAATTCGAATAAAGTCCATATGGCATCAGGTAGTGTATGCGATGGAGATTCATTTCAATATAAAATAATGTTTTATATATATATATATATATATATATATATATATATATATATATATATAATCTAAAGAGAAAGCCAGGGCTTATACAGTGGTAATAATATTTCAGGTACAAAAAGGTGGATTAGAACAGTGCTTGCAATAAGTATTATGAATGTATAATGACCCATCGAGAGGTGAGGAATTGTTAAAATAAGTATGGAGAGTCTCGGTACCTTTAATACAGGGCAATGTGGGGATCGGGGTCATTGGGAGGCCATCTATGCTAGGTATATGGAAGATCTATAGGTTACAATGGAACCAATGGTTTTGTGCTGGCGCTACCTGTATATTCCACACTTTTTTTGCCCGCATTGTAGGGCTGCAACTAACGATTATTTTAATAATCGATTAGTTGGCCGATTATTTAATCGATTAATCGGATAAAAAAAAACTATGCAAATTTTTAGTTTATTTAAAATAATTTAATGAACTGGATGTTAAAAAACAACTTAAAATTTACATTAACATTCTTATTTTGTTATGATGTAATAAAAAAACAATATTTTCAAAGTACAAAAACCCAAACACAATATTTATGAAACAAAATAACCCCAAACATTCTGAAAAGAGGTGGACTATTACTGTTCAAGAAACTTTGCCCCAGCCCTGGCACTTTGCACCCAGCACTTTGCACCCAGCACTTTGCCCCACTCCTGGCACTTTGCACCCAGCACTTTGCACCCGGCACTTTGCACCCAGCCCTGGCACTTTGCACCCAGCACTTTGCCCCAGCCCTGGCACTTTGCACCCAGCCCTGGCACTTTGCACCCAGCCCTGGCACTTTGCACCCAGCCCTGGCACTTTGCACCCAAAACTTTGCACCCAGCCCTGGCACTTTGCACCCAGCCCTGGCACTTTGCACCCAGCACTTTGCACCCAGCCCTGGCACTTTGCACCCAGCACTTTTCACTGTGCCCCTGCACCCAGTCTCCAACTCTGCCCTGCACCCAGCCCTGCCCCCACATTCTGCCCTGCCCCCACACTCACACCCTGCCCCCACACTCACACCCTGCACCCACTCTGCCCTGCACCCACACTCACACCCTGCCCTGCATCCACACCCCCACTCTGCCCTGCACCCAGTCTCCTGCCCTGCCCCCACACTCACACCCTGCCCTGCATCCCCACCCCCACTCTGCCCTGCACTCAGTGTCCTACCCTGGCCTGCCCCCCCACCCCCACTCTGCCCTGCATCCCCTGAAACCCCACCCCCACCCCCGCGAATCGCTCTGTGCGAACGGAGCCACTCGCACAGAGCGAACCGCTCTGTGCGAACGGAGCCACTCGCACAGAGCGAACCGCTCTGTGCGAACGGAGCCACTCGCACAGAGCGATTCACACAGACATGAAGAATACTTACCTCCGGAACGCGTCACATCCGTCACGCAGTGCAGAGCGTGTAGCGGAAGCAGGGAACGCTCGCGGAGGTAAGTAAAAGGAGCCAACAACGAATCGATCACTCGATTAATCGATAACGGAAATCGTCGACAACGATTTCCGTTATCGATTATTATCGATTTTATCGATTCGTTGTTTCAGCCCTACCGCATTGGTCACGTGACAGGCTTGCGCCTCACTATTGGCCGTAATAACTCATACATAGAGAGGTTTGGGGGTTAAACATCACTGTCTAAGGCAAACTGGTACCTGTCCACGCTGACCACTGAGTCAGGAGAGCTGGGGCGACACCATGAAGATTTAATCATTTATCATGAAGATAAAGAGGTGCGCGCCAGCTTGTAAACAAATAATAAAATACAATATAAAGGAGACAATACTGTGTTTATTGGGGTGATAGTTGCTGCCTGAAAAGGGGGTGAACGGGTAATGATCAGTTGATAAGTTTTGCCTTCTGGCTTACGGGATGGATGGCTTTTGTAAATGGGCGGACACCCGTTTTAAAATAGTTTAGGCGATCAACGTCACCTCCTAAACTTCAATGGTGTCACTGAAATGCCTCGATAGTGAGGCATTCAGCGACACCGAACACCCAGCCCAGGACGTGTTGTGACCGCTCCGGAGAGCAGTTATAACCGCCACTTCGAGTGATTCTGCCACTTGCAAGATGGCGGCGCAAACAATGAAGTTGAAAAGAATCCTCAGGAGTGTCTCTCCAGACCCTCCTGAGAATCTGGCTCCACTTGCAGGTTGAATACAGGTATTGCATTCAACCATGCAAGTCAATGGAGCCCAGCTTTCTAATCACAATGTGATTAGTAAAATATAAAAAAAATATGGAAAAAAATTGCTAAAAAAAAAAAGTGCTAACATTTTAAAATAATTATGCAGTGATGTCACCAGAGGAACCATCCAGTACCAGGAAGATGTAAAAAAAAACAAATAAATAAAATAACTAAAATAAAAAATAAAGTTTATTATTTGGAGCAAGTGCTAAAATTAGTGCTTTATCGTCTCAAAAATCCCAACATAGAAAGAGTTAAAATAAAAGCATTTCAAATACCCAAGGGGTGTCTAATTTAATAAAAAATGAATGGTTTGGTGGGGTAAATTGGAGTGGCCGGGCTCAAAGATAGGGCATAAGCACAGACTGACCAAAATGGAGAAAAAAAGCGCACTTCCCAAATGTGGCATTTCAAATCAAACAACCCGACAAACCCATGCATGTGGGGTATCATTGTACTCGGGAGATGTTGCTGAACACATATTGGGGAGCTATGAATTCATTCTTGAAGTACAATTTGTGTGAAAAAAAATACAAAAAAAATAACTACCACAAACTTTGGCAAAGGCAGGTGGTAGAATCTCATGCATAAAAGGGTTAAAATACCAGCATTTGAAATACTTTGGGGTGTAGTTTTCAAAAATATATGGTTTGATGGGGTAAATTGAAGTAGCCGGCGCAAATATGTTCCAAATAGGAGATAGATGCAGAATGACCAAATGACCACCTGAATTACGCATGTCCCAAAAGTAGCCTTTTACCAGCCAAACAATCTGACAAACCTATGCATGGGGGATATCACATACTGCTGAACACATATTGGGGTGTTGTTTGGCAGTGACATATACAAGGACCTTTATATTTATAACTAAATTAAAATTTGGGAGAAAAAATGACTGTTACAAAGTTTGACAAAGTATGGTTGTATAATTAGTGCATGGAAAGGGTTAAAATACCAGCATTTAAAATACCCTGGGGTGTCTAGTTTTCAAAAATATATGGTTTGATGGGGTAAATTGAAGTAGCCGTTTTCAAAGATGTTCCAAAGAGGAGACAGAAGCAGAATGACCAGATTTGGAAAAAAGGTTTGAAAATCATAAAACGCTACTTGTACTTATTGCCCTATAACTTACAAAAACCAGCAAAAAAACATAAAAACATTGGGTATTTCTAAACTCAGGACAAATAGTAGAATCTATTTAGCTAGTTACATCATTTTGTAGGTGAGTAAAAGATTTTTCAAAGAAAAGTCATAAAAGGTGTCTTTTTTTTTTATAGTAAATAAGATGATATGATCAAAATAATGGTATCTGAAGAAAGCCCACCTTGTCCTGAAAAAAACCCAATATATAACATGTGTGGGTACACTAAATGGGTGAGGAGAAAATTACAGCAAAAGTGTTAAAACAGCCTCGGTCCCAAAGGGTACAAAAAGAAAAAATAAGCCAGGTCCTTAAGGGGTTAAACCCTGCAGTTTATTCTATTTTGAGCACTTTTAGTGATCATTATTGAAACCTAGAGGTCTTCAGCTTCAAATGTGTTTTTTCTTCTTCAGTGTTTCTCTGCCACTTTCATCAGTGTTGGACAACATTCAGAGATGAGATATGCAATCAGAGAGATATTATATAGCACACCTGGCTCCTGAGATATGTCCCACAAACTCATAACATGCTATCTCTAATATATATATATATATACAGCAATGTACTTGGGCCTTTCACAGAGCAAAGCTGTCACAGAAAATGAACAAAAAGTGCAATGGAAATATAATCCACTTGACCTAATCATAGAAGCTGATCACTTGTTTGCTGTCAACCTTTGGTAAAAAAAATGTTTCAAATGTGTTCATTACTAAACCACACACTTATGTCAATCTTGAACCATATTCTTTGTGAACCTTTTTGTTGATTGGTTGTTTTCTATCTTGTGCTCGTGGTAATTCCTCACTACTCCCACAGTTATTGGGATGCCTGAATGCTTTGTTCTGTATGCCTGTCATTTTATAGCTTTACTGTACATGATGTCACCAAGAGATTTTTTCACTAATTTAACTTGAATTCCTTTATACAAATGGTGCCCACAAATGTCTGTTGAACTCTTATTACTACTAAATGAAGTCATTAATCTGTGTTTCATGTCAATATCATTCTCAATTGAGTTATTGTCTTAAAATAGATTTGCTTAAACAGAATGTCTCTTTGTTCCATCAAAATCTGCCCAAGTACACATTTTTTACTATCACTGTTAAAGAAGTTAACACAATCCCATATGACTAAGCATGTATCCTCGGGGTTATCTGTGAAACTTCTTTCTGCTTATTACTTACTGTAATACTATGACAAAAATCCCATGACAGCTTATTCATGTGCAATGTAGAGTTCCACTACTAAATGCAAACCATCTTCTCCATACTAGTTTCTTCAATATATTTCACAATGAATCTAAGTAACTAAGCAAATTTACTTTATACCGTAACTAAGCTAATCCTAACAAGAATGTCGCTTGATATCCAAGTCATTTGGACAAGTAAGTGTCCCACTACCTAGTCCCGTAGTACTGTAGAGTCAGAACCACACACAGGTAGAGTATGTGT
This sequence comes from Sceloporus occidentalis, assembly GCA_023333645.1. Taxonomy (NCBI): domain Eukaryota; kingdom Metazoa; phylum Chordata; class Lepidosauria; order Squamata; family Phrynosomatidae; genus Sceloporus; species Sceloporus occidentalis. Next base: position 177,933 of record JALMGF010000037.1, on the reverse strand, counting down.
TGTGTAGTGCATTAACATTTTATCCAGTAGGGTAACTCACAGTAGACAGAGTAAGAGCTGTTAGTAAATTATGTGCAGCAGAAAGGGCAGCTAAGTATCAGGCAGGCATTCTGGAGTCTAAGGCAGATGTGCAGGGTTGGTCTAAAACAACAGTGGTGCCCAGATGACTTACAAGGACAAGCAAGATGATATAGAACTTGCAAAGACTTAGTCAAAATCCAGAGGCAAGGTTGGTAGTCAGAAAAAGGGGCTTATTTCTGCAGAAGTCCAAACAGGGACAGGCATACACAAGTACCGGGGTCAAACCAGAAGGTCCAATTCAATAGGTATGGAACAGAGTACAGATAAGGTAAAGGGGAACATGGTGGAGAGTTTATATTTTAAAAGTTTACATTTAAAGTTTACATTTTTTAGATATCTGCTTCTTTAAATTGATGTCACAATACAATAATTCACAAAATTTCAAAACTTTTTTTAAGCTTCTGGAAAATCAGTAACCAAGAAACATGTTTTATGTGGGGGGGTTTGTGGAAACAAAGGTTTCAAGAAAGGAAACATAGCTCATAACAAGAACCAGACAATGTGGAACTTCTGCTGATAATCTCATTATTTTAAGCATATAATTAAGTACTTAACTGGAAAAGATTTATCATGGTCTATGACATTGATCATCACAGGCTACTCATTTATTACCAGAGGATGGTCAACATCTGGCTTGGACTATAGATCCCACTATATGCAGCCAATCAAAGTAGATAGGGAAATATTGTTAGCTTGTCTGAATGTAATGGGAGCATTAGTCCACACTATCATCACTATTAGAGGCAGACAGAGACATGAAAAGTGCAAGTATTTCACACAGCATTAGTTACCAGATTCCAGTGTTCCAGGCTAAGCTCTGTGTAGCTTTTGAAATGAAAACAAAAGTGACGGTTCTATAAAAAAATATTTGTTTGGAGACAAACAATGAATGTACCGTTTCTACTAAAACACTGTTTACCCAAATTATCTTAACCTCTTAATGACAAGACTGTTTCTTACTCGTAGTACATTTTAGGACAAGGGCTCTTTTAATGTTTTTTAGTGTTGCTGTTTAGCTGTGATTTTCTTCTTTCTCATTTCGTGCTCCCACACATATTATATATTGGTTTTTTTTCAGGACAAACAGGGCTTTCTTTAGATATCATTATTTTAAGCATATCATCTAATTTACTATAAAGAAATGATAAAATATGGTGATTTTTTTTTTTTTACAAAAGGACCTTTTCTCACTTTAAAAAAAAACAAAACAACTTTTACTGATCTGTAAAAACTAATGAAAAAAACCTGCTAAATAGATTCTTCTATCTGTCCTGAGTTTAGAAATACCCAATGTTTTTATGGGGTTTTTTTTTTTGCTTTTTTTCTGCACATTATGGAGCAATAAGTACCAGTAGCGTTTTGCTATTTCAAAACCAGTTTTCCCCCAAAGCTGGTCATTCTGCCCCATGTGCTATTTCAGGTATCTTTGAAGCCGGCCAATGCAATTTTTTTTTTTTTCCACACACGTACTCCAGGCATAAATTTACTGCACCTGGTAAATGTCACTGCCAAACAACACCCCAATATGTGTTCTGCAACATCTCTTGAGCGCAGTGATATCCCACATGCATGGGTTTGTTAGGGGACTAAATGGCCCTTTTTAAGAGGTGTGCATTTTTCAAATTGGAATTTTGACTTGTCAAAAAGCCTGCCCACATATCCTATTTCGGGTATCTTTGAAGCCGGCCAATACAATTTACCCAATCAAACCAAATATTTTTGAAAACTAGACACCCCAAGGTATTTGAAATGCTGGTATTTTAACCCTTTTTTTTTTGTATTTTTTTCACACACGTTGTACTTCAGGTATGAATTTACCGCTCCTGGTATATGTCCGTGTCAAAAAACACCCCAATATGTGTTCAGTAACATCTCCTGAGCGCAGTGATACCCCACATGCATGGGTTATTTGGGAGGTAAAAGGCCAAGGTGTGTATTTTTTTGCCATTTAGACATCTGGTAAGTCTGTGCCCACGTCCCATATTTGGGACATCTTTTGATGCCGGCCAATTCAATTTACCCCATCAAATCATACATTTTAAAAAATTAGGCACCCTATGGGCATTTATAATGCCAATATTTTAACTCTTTTCATGCAGGAATTTTTGTGAAGATATAGAATTGTAGGACTTGCTCATAAAAAACGTATTTTGGTTTATTTTTTGGTGACAGTGGGGTATTTTTACGTTACCATATTTTTAACATTTACCAAATTTTTTATTTTACATTTTTTTTTTAATTGTTTACATTTTTTTTTAATTTTTTTACTAATCACACTGATTAGTGAGCTGGGCTCCATTGACCTTGCATGGTACTGCATTCAACCTGCAGGCGGAGCTCGAGAGTTCTCAAGAGGGTCTGGATAGACGCTCTGTGAACTCATTCTTTTGTTGACGCCATCTTGCGCAATCACAAGGCTATCGGAGTAGGGGGGTTGTGTTGCTACATGCCTCGATATGAGAGTTAATTAGTAAAGAATATATATACACCGATCAGCCATAACGTTATGACCACTGACAGTTGAGTAGATGATGAAGTGAATAACACCGATGATCTTATCATGGCACCTGTCAGTGGGTGGGATATATTAGGCAGCAAGTGAACATTTCATCCTCAAAGTTGATGTGTTAGAAGCAGGAAAAATGGGCAAGCGTAAGGATCTGAGCAACTTTGACAAGGGCCAAATTGTGATGACTAGACGACTGGGTCAGAGCATCTCCAAAACTGCAGCTCTTGTGGGGTCAAGCGACAAACTGGCGACAGGGTCATGTGGGGGCAAAGGCTGGCCTGTGTGTTCAAATCCAACAGACAAGCTAGTGTAGCACAAATTGCTGAAAAAGTTAATGCTGGTTCTGATCTGAGGCTGAGGCTATAAATTAAGCAGTAGTAAAAGAGGCCTTCTACCTTCATCAGTAAAAAATAACAGACAATTTTGTCCTTACCTAGACAAAATTGTCGCACTGATGTCAGTGGGCATTCCTGCCCCAGTGTCAGGAACCAATTTTTCACTGCCTGAACCATGGCTTTTTTATACCTGTGGCGTTTACATCTGCGACCACTAGTGGCCACCCTCCGCCCTCTGGAGCACTCAGAACTCAGGTGTGCCTTGTTACCTGGGTTGAGCCCTAGTCCATACATCCAGCTGGGCCTTGTTATCTGGATTACCCTGCCTTTATGAACCTGCCCTGCCCTTCAGTCAGGGCCTTTGTATTGAAGTCTATGGACCTTCCTGCTGTGGCTCTGCACCTGTACTGTTCCTGGTTCCCTGCTTTGTGTCCTGATCAAGTGGACTCCCTGCCTATTGTGTCCTTCCAAGTGGACTCCCTGCCTATTGTGTCCTTCCAAGTGGACTCCCTGCCTTTTGTACCCTTCCAAGCGGGCTGTGTGCCTTTCGTGCCCTTCCAAGCGGGCTCTCTGCCAAAAGACTTATTACCTGTATTTTATTTTGCCATACGTCCGGTTACTTGCTTAGACTATATTACCCTTATTTGCTGGTCCTGTTATATACATGAAATACACTCCATTACCTGGATTTCTGTTTGTGGTGTCTTTGTTTGCATAATCATGCACCGTGGGTTACATACTGAACCCCAAGTATCCCCTGCGCATGGGCTCCTACCTGACCTGATCACCCGAGTCCTGACACTCAGTGGACATCATTTATCAAGAAATGGGGAGGGTGTGGGGCGTGTCAGGACCCCACACTCGAGACCCGGAGAAGCATCCAGAGTTCTCCAGATTAACCCCTTAATGACAATTGCCGGTCCTGGCACGGCACGGAAAAGCATGTGCTTTACGACAATTGACGTGCCAGGACCGGCACGTCTTTAAACGGGTGCAGAAAGCGATCTACTATCGCTTTCTGCACCCAAAAAGCGTTGCTGAATGCCTCGACCTCGAGGCATTCAGCAACGCCGCGATCGGCACGAAGGGGCCATCTCTGGCCCCTCCACGGGGCGTCAACATCCGCCATACTTTGTATGGCGGCGGACGCCCGTTTTAAAAGCGTTTAGGAGGCGATCGACGATCGCCTCCTAAACTTAAATGGTGTCGCTGGAATGCCTCGATCAGGAGGCATCCAGCGACACCAAACACTAACCTTTTGATGGGCTGTGACCGCTCCGGAGAGCGGTCACAGCCGCAGCTGCCGGCAATCTTCGCCATCAAGGAAGATGGCCGCCGTCCTGTAACAGGAACCACAAATTTTAAAAGTTCGCTAGATGGTCCAGACCATCTAGAGAACTTTGGCTCCACTTGCAGGTTGAATACAGGTACTGCATTCACCATGCAAGTCAATGGAGCCCAGCTTTCTAATCACAGTGTGATTAGTAAAAATAAATTAAAAAATAAAATAAAATTAATAATAATTAGAAAAAAATAGTAAAAAAACAGTAAAATGTAAAAATCATTTCCCACTGATGTCACTATCAGGGGAACCTCCAAGTTGAAAAAAAATGTTAAATTTTTTTTTAAAAAAAATAATAAAAAAAAAATATATATATATAAAAAATATATTTTTGTGAGCAAGTCCTAAAATTAGCATATTAGCTTAAAACAATTCTCGCATGGAAAGAGTTAAAATACTGGCATAGTAAATGCCCGTGGGGTGTCTACTTTTAAAAAATGTATGATTTGATGGGGTAAATTGAATGGGCCAGGTTCAACAACGTCCCAATTAACACGGGGGGAAGGATGGCCACACATCTAATTTCCAATTAGAAAAATGCACACGTACCAAATGTGGCCTTTTAGTTCCCCCAAAAAATGACACACCCATGCATGTGGGGTATCACTGCACTCAGGAGATGTTGCTGAACACATTATGGGGTGTCGTGTGACAGCGGCATATACCAGGAGCTGTAAATTCATACATAAAATAGGTGTGTGTGGGAAAAATACACACACAAAAATATTACTGCAAACTTTGAAAAAATGCTGGTGGTAAAATATGTGCATGCAAAGAGTTAAAATACCAGCATTTAAAATACCCTGTGGTGTCTAGTTTTGAAAAATATATGGTTTTGTTGGGCACACTGAAATGGCCTGGCTCAAAGATGTACCAAATAGGGCATGGGCAGTGGATCCCAAATGCCAAAGTTCAACATTGAAAAAAGCGCATGCCCCAAATGTGGCCCTTTTGCCCCAAAACAGCCAGGCAAAATCATTCATGTGAGGTATCGCTGTACTCAGGAGATGTTGCTGAACACATATTGGGGTGTTTTGTGATAGTGACATATACGAGAACATTTTAATTCATACCTGAATTAAAATGTGTGTGGAAAACCAAATGCAAAAAAATGACTACCACAAAGTTTGACAAAGACTGGTGGTAGATATGGTGCATGGAAAGAGTTAAAATACTAGCATTTGAAATACCCTGGGGTGTCTAGTTTTCAAAAATATATGGGTTTATTGGGCACACTGAAATGGCCCGGCTCAAAGATGTACCAAATAGGGCATGGGCAGTGGATCCCCAAATGCCAAAGTTCAACATTGAAAAATGCGCATGCCCCAAATGTGGCCCTTTTGCCCCCAAACAGCCAGGCAAAATCATTCATGTGGGGTATCGCTGCGCTCAGGAGATGTTGCTGAACACATATTGGGGTGTTTTGTGATAGTGACATAAACTAGAACATTTTAATTCATACCTGAAGTAAAATGTGTATGACAAAACAAATGCAAAAAAATGACTACCATAAAGTTTGACAAAGACTGGTGGTAGATATGGTGCATGGAAAGAGTTAAAATACTAGCATTTGGAATACCCTGGGCTGTCTAGTTTTCAAAAATATATGACTTGATGGGGTAAATTGCATTGGCCGGGTTCAAAGATACCCGAAATGGCACATGGGGGGAAGAATTACCAGATTTGGAAAAAATGGCTTTGAAATAGCAAAACGCTACCTGTACTTATTGCCCCATAATGGGTAGAAAAAAGCAAAAAAACATAAAAACATTGGGTATTTATAAACTCAGGACAAATAGTAGAATCTATTTAGCAGGTTTTTTCATTACCTTTTACAGATGAGTAAAAGATTTTTCAACTAAAAGTTAGAAACAGTCATTTATTTCTAAATTTTTCACCATATTTTATAATTTTTTTAATAGTAAATAATATGATACAATCAAAACAATGTCATCTAAAGAAAGCCCTTCTTGTCCTGAAAAAAACAATATCTAATGTGTGTGGGTTCAGTAAACGGGAAAGAAGAAAATTACAGCTAAACACAAGCAGCGCAGAAATGTTAAAAAGGCCATTGTCACAAAGGGTACAAAAAGTAAAATCAGCCTTTGTCTCGAAGGGGTTAAACAGGAGAGTTCCCATGTATGCTTATATCACTTTGATCTAGACAAACAGGCACATTAGTTTTATTATTGATATAATAGAATATTTTTAGACATCTGCATATAAATCTTTGCTATATGTCGCATAATCTACAAGGCAAACACCCTGACTCCCAACAGCCCTCAGGGTATCCCTTGCAAAGTACATCCTATAAATCTTTCCTTATATTTAAGTGTTAATCCCTAACTGGCACTAACATCTTGCACTGGGTAGAGTTACTGCCCGAAGTTGACATTTGGTCTCCCGCTGTAAATAAGAAAGCATTTGACCAAGGCTTGCATTTTTGACCCTAACTGTGAGGATTACAGACTGATCATAACAAGTGGAATATAATAAATACATGACGTTGACAGGTAGGTACAGCTATACATACTGAGAACCATGACGTTAACCTTTTTTCTGTTGTAATCCTTTGTAAAATCTGAAACCTAATAAAGTTTACTCTACGAATAAATGTTGCTTTATTTAACATATAAATATATTTAGATTAAACAGGATGGGTGCAAGGTGTTTGGTGGCTTCTCAGACAGGACCCAATTCTGATACCATTGTTTGAAATACATAAATAGTTCTGTCATTATTATTATTATTATCTTTTATTTATATAGTGCCAACAATTTACGTAATTCCAAGCTCCTCCTGGTTTTAAATGCATTTCTTTGGCCTTCCTTAAAGAGTTTCACTGGTCAAAGTAAGACCCCCAACTGCTTAAAATACGTCATTTATCTCTCTCTTATGTCAGTCCCATCCATTCCAAAGCTTCACATTTATCAGTGGACATTCTAGTCAGGTACAGTTTAGCACAGGCCAAATTCCTTAGGTCTAATGTATTTAACCATTTCATAACTCACTGAGAGCACACTTGAATTGTAATTCCTTTATGATAACGTTTCTTGTAAAATGCTGCACAAACTATGAGGTAATTCAAATCATTAACATCATTTTACAAGCAATTTGTTCCCAAAACAGAATTGCTTTATTACTAACTTGCAATTACAGCACTAAAGCTAACCATGCTATAAGTTAGTAGAAAGGCAATATGATTGATCCTAGCAACTTTAGTATATATCTTTAGTGGATAATTGAGCTGCTGCACTGCCATGGCTAAATATCAGTAGTACCTGCACTGCCTGGGGTATTGGTATTAAAGAAGCAATCATACGTGTGTGAGGAGGATGCACCGCAAAGGAAAACATATCTTTTTTGGTATGTGTCTATGGGCCTCTTTAGGAAATTCGTCCTGCACTGGTTTTTATTTACAATGATGTATCTTTCTGTACTTGCCAACTTTTTGGACATAACCTAATTCCATCTCTTCCATTGTCAGGTTCATTAGTGAACCAAGACTAAAAGTCTGTCAATTCTTGTCTTGTCATATCCCTTGAATTTATGTATTGTATTAAGCGCTGCGTAAACTGTTGGCGCTATATAAATAAAGGATAATAATAATAATAATAATAATAAAAGGCAAATGTGCTAAGAAAATGTTAAACAAATGATCCTGCTGCCTGTGCATATACAGGCAGGTCTAGAGTGGCCATGTAGGAGACTGTGCAAATGCACAGTGGGCTACTGGCCAACAGCACATACTTAAACGTACTCTTTCTCCAGTGGCAGATTGGAACCAGCTCCCGGGTAGGTACTTGCAGCTAAATGCTGTGGACTGGCCTGATGGGTGGGGGTGGGGCAATTGCCCCAAGGATAGTACCACATTCTTTAAACTAAGTGGTAGGGTGTCATGTGTGATAGAAGTGAGGTGTGATAGGTGTGATGATGAGTGAGGATGTGTAAGTTTGTGCTCCCAGGTCAGAAGATGCCAGCCCTTCCCTGATTCTGCTAAAAATGTAGTAAACTGTATAGTCTCCCAGACAGAATCATGTAGTAGTGCAAATACTGTTCAAAATATTGTTATATGATTGATGTCAAAACTCGTCTTTGTGGCCATCTGTAGAATTGTAGATAAAATACTGCTTGAAATGAAAACAGTTCAATGAGAAACGTCCCAAGTGACTCAATTAGCAATTGTACCTTGTGGATGCTAGCTTGGAAATTGCTTATTGATCCAACATGAATTCGCCCATAAATCCAAAACACACAAAAGTACCAAAACAAACACTCATAAGCTCTATGTGATCAAATAGGTTGTTCTAATAAAACACTGTAATATGTTTGAAGTTTGTGTCCTCAGGATTGTAGGGCAGTCTCTTTTATTGTATTTAAATTAGATTTTTACAATGCCGGGTCCTAGGAACACAACCGTGAACTTTTAATGACAAGGAAGTGCAATTATATTGTGTTTGTAATGGTCAGGTGACTGCAACCCATAGAACATATATGCTGATTCACTGCATTATTAGCTCACACTCTGACCTCTTACATTGAAGAAATAGTACTTTAAATTAAACACAACAATCTTTCCAAAATAAGAACAAAATAAACATCTTATCATTAGTAGATGTTTCGAACAGCAGCCTTGAAGGGGCAAATTATATTCATTATAAGAAAAACATTTTTTTGAATTTATTGAGTATGGGATTAGTGGATTCCGATTTCTTGTGAGATGAAATGGGGTCTGAAGTGGAACAGGGGAGGTCAACTCAGTCATTGAGGGCCACAAACAGAACATTGTTTTAATAAGATAAAGAACACTGTGGTCAGTGATCCGCTAACTTAACTGGCTGATTACATGTTAATCTGAGAAGTCCTTAAAACCTGGCACGGATGCATATCTCAAGGTCTGAGCTAGACATACTTGAGTTAGAGAGATGTTTGTACATTGGGGTCTATTGACTAAAGAGGGTGCATTTGCAGAAGTGCTATAAATGTCAACTCCCTGAAATCAGTATACACTATGAAGGTCAAACCATAGTAAGCTTCCCCTGCAAGAATGTCTAAATTGGCCATGCATAATGCATAGCCAGTATGAATATGAATAATTTCCTAAAACTGATTTGTCTATACATTATATAGGGTCAACTAAGGCCTATCTGCAGGAGACGCTTAGCAGGGTTTGCTTTCCTTAATGCATAGTATTACGACCCTATTGCATTTTTTTATAACAGTAAAGCTCTTACTATTTTTTCATAAATTATGAAAGCCCCTCCAGCCCGCACAGACTTTTCATATTATTGTATGCCCCTCTACACAAAGGTTTCATATTATTGAGTATCGCTGGCTAATTCTGATGACCTATTCATTCCCCAGCACTACTGTTACAGGATAGGAAAATACTACCTTCTTAACATGTATTTCCTGGAGAAGACCAGAGAGAGAGAGAGAGAACAAGACCAAAATATTTTAGGGTAAATCAGATTTTCTTTATTTTCAATATTTTCTGGAGGGTACAGAAGGAAAATTAGGGAGGGGGGGAGACATGAGAGCCACACGAGGCGCCAACGAAGAGGCACCAGACATCAGTGCGGCGACACGGTGAAAAACATCATGACAGCGGTAAAGATGGGCATGAGACCAAAATATTTTAATCATAAAGGGGGCACAGGAGGTATGTATGGAGTAGACGTGTATGGGTTTGTAAGAAGGCCATTGAGGCAATTGTCCCATAAACTGTTCAAATTTAAACATTTTTGGGCCACTACCTGAAAATCCATTGTCTTACTTGCAGTTTCACATAATAGCCACCAAGGTGTCTAGCACAAAGACAAGGATCATTTCTGTGCTTCTTTTTGGCTGTATGATAGAACCTTCTAGGAGGAGAGGGCATAGCCCAAAACTAGAGGATTGTATGTAATGCTAGAAAGTTTAAGGTTGATTAGGGAGATGGAGGTGATGGAGGTTTAAGAATATATAGGGTAAGCGTAAGATTATCTTGATCTTAAGACAAAGGTTAAGACAACATCATATTTGAGGCATATTGTAATAAAAAGAGAGCCAACAGAAGCTCTATTAAACCAAAGATGGCCTCCTCTTACTCCATCACAAAAGACTCCACCGTTTAGCAGTTAAAAAAATAATTGCTAAATACTGGAAACAAGACGTAGATTTTTCCCTCGCTTTATTATCATCACAGATAAAATATGAAATAACAATGGAAGAAAAGGTTAGTTGGATCCTAGATTCAACAATGAAAACAAAGAAAATGTGGAACGAAATACTCATTGCTGTTACAAACACCTCTGAGACATCCCTGAAGTATGATACAAATCTTGATCTCTCAAAAATCCAGCATGCCTGCCCTGCACTCGATAAAGAAACAATGTATACGATATACACATTATACAACAATTGTCGATGTATTTTTATTTTTTGTTATATGTATATTACTTATTTTTTCTTTTTTGTCTCTTTGTTGTTAAAAGAAAAAGGGGGATACTCCTCGAATAAAAAGTATTTAATAAAAAAAAATAATATTTGAGGCATATGAGAAAATAAGTAGTCTACATGGTTCAAATGGCTTTCATCTGCTGTCAAACTGCCATGTTTCTGTGCCATGTTTTGACCTCTCAAAAGTACCATTAAGAGCATTATGCAGCACAAAAACGTAGAGAAACCGGAAATCACTCAAGTATGTGGAAATGTTTCTTCTCTACATAAGAGTTACGTACACTGCAAAAGAAGAGACCAAAGAGTATCACATTAAAAATCTAAATGAAATGAGACTGAAACTAACTGAATCCAATGGTATTGTTAAAAGACATCAATTATTAACCAAACCCTGTGTTATTTATTTTGCATTGTATCACGTCATGTAAACAATATACCTTATGTACACATAAGTATTACTGAACTCGAGTGAGAAAGTGAGAGGTGTGGAACAATAGAGGGTACGGTGGAAGGAAATGACTGAAACATTTGGCTTGAGACTAACCTGCAACAACAACTTTCCTATTAATCTTTTTATTAATAGTAATGTCCAATTAGAAATGCCATTGAGTTTGCCAACCGGGGCTTCCCTAGCAATAGGTGTTATGATGAAGCCAATCATTTCTTACTCAGAACAATAGTTACAAATACCACATATTTTTATGGGCAGTAAAAAAACGGTCCTTGCTCCCTGTTGGATTTATGAACAGAAATTACATTATGTTCTCCCCCTACCTCTCTCATACAAGATACTCCTCAAAATCCACAATCCCCACCAAAGTTCCAAATTTATTTCGAAATAGCTTTCAACAGGATCTCGCCATGGTTTAAGCTCTTCTACATCACATCACTGCTGACTAAGCAACAAAATCCAATAATCTTGTATCAGCTACTAATACTGGGAGAGAAAAGAGCCTAAGTAAGACGCATAAGAAAGCTCTGTGGCGCAGGCACTCCACGTGAAGTACCTTCAGGATTAGTGCTTTGAACCTTCTGAATCTGCAGTCCTCAAAAACCCATTAGGTTAAAGACTATTACATTTCAAAAAAGCTTTAATCCTCATTCTTACTCTACATACAACATATTTTTTTATTCTTGCTTCTGTATGTGTCCAAAGATTGGCATGAAAATAGTTTTACCAAGAAACCGTAAGAATGAAAGCAATCTCTAGGGTTAGAGCATGGTCTGCACAAAAAGCAGAGAAAGTATGTTACCATTTCCTATATGAAACGAGCAAGATTTCAATGACATTTTTAGTGAGGTATGAGAAATGAAGAAAAATGTATTACCCTATCTTTGACTCACATTGAATGCAACATAAAAAATACTTACAGTATATTGTGTTGCTATATTTGCCAGGACATGTACACCACCACAATAAATGTTTCCAGTTTGGTTCAGTGTTACAGACTGGGACTCTCATCCTACTGCAGGGACACAATTTCTGGATCCCTACTTACCCTCTTCATGCTTACCACGCTCTTTGGATCCTTCCAAGTCTCAGGAGAGCTGGATCCCCTGAAAACTATGTTTTTTGGGTAATGGATATGTGGTAGCCCTTGTGGGTGGCCCCTTCCCAACTTCAGTACCAAGAAGGTCTAGCGTAATACAGGCCAAAGAGGGAGCAGAGGGGTGGCATATCACTTCAGGGTGTGGGACCTCAGAAGATGAAGCTTGGCGACCATCACTGTTTAGGCACCTTCATATGACAGCCTATCCTGGCACGATTTGGGAGGTAGCAATGAAACAGAGGTCTGAACAGACCTTGGACTCCATTTATTTTGGGCCGATTTAAAAAAAATACTGGCCCTGTGCCACGACAGAGGCGTGCTCGTTGGGGGTTTGCCATTGCTGCTGTATAGGCTGGATACACAACAGTTCTGTTTACTTTTTTTTGTACCAGTTAAATATTGTCTCTAAATAGACTTAAGCACTCTTGTGAGGTTTTCCATATCTAGGTGGGTGATACATGAAATGAACAGTTTGACACTGAAATATTAATGATGCACAAACACAGATGGTGATTATTTAAAGGATTATTTTTCCATTGTAGTAATGGAATGGTTTGCAGTCACTGTAACCAACAAACATTAAAAGTATTAAATAACAACTTGATAAATAGTGCACAATGAACTTATATAGTTATATATATACCCATATTACAGTAATCATATGGCCAGTGCCTGAGTTTTACGTGGACGGGGGATTACGTATAGTTTTTGTATGTGTTCCTCAACATTAGTTGACTGATTTTTTGTTTTATTTGTGTAAATCTGTACCGTTTCTGTACATTAGTGATATTTGTATAGTACTGTGTAATTATTACAATTAAATGCTACGTAGATCTTGCACATTTACAAAGATTGTAAGCTCGTTTGAGCAGGGCGCTCCTCAACTTGTTAAATCATATACTACTTGTTATGTCCTGTCTACCCATTGTACAGTGCTGCGGAATATGATGGCGCTACATAAAACAATACATAATAATAAACAGAATACTCCTAGACTGGAAGGAAAGCATGTTTCTGGAGACTTCATTCTGCCTCAATAGCCTATGCTGTGATGACCTTACTCATGTTTATCTCTTCCCAAGCTAATTGCTCTCTCTCCTAGCGGCAATCCACCCCCCAAAAATGTTTATGTTCTGTACCTTTAACCGCATGGCAGTATCAGGAGGTCCAGAGCCAAAATGTATACAAGCTGGAGATGTTTTTCACCTTTGGTTATTTATATGACAATGCATACATTCTTTTACTGGTAAATAATGTGTTAAAGTAGTTATTAAAGTTGCATTTTACATGTGGAAACCTATGCATTGTCATACTTGACGCTCACTAAAACACTTAGGTGCTTCTAAACAATAGAAGTAGTGCTTTGAGCTAGTGCTAGGAGCACAGGGTTAAACAGAAGGGAAACTCCTTTGAGATGTGTTAATGAGGGCTATTAAAAGATGAGGATTGTAAACTCTATTGTGAGGAGAACATGAATCACACAACACAACAATGATATAGAATGATACGTCAGCATTTCACCACTCTGCTTAATGATGTACATATGATCATACATGACCGTGATCAAAGTAGTGTATAATCACTAATTTTACATGACTAGAGATGGTCTTATTGTTTACTGTAAAACGTATAAGTCTCTTATCTTGGTAATTGCTACTAGTCTGTGCTTGGATGCAACAGAACAGCAAGAGTCCTGAGAGCCTTGTAAAGTTTCACCCATTACTACTAATGTAGATCACTGAGTTGGATCAGGACCATCAATATATATATAAATATATATATATATATATATATATATATTAGGAATAAAAATGTATGTCTGCGTTTTATAACATATCATTAGTTACATTGTGCATGTATGCTAATAATTATAAAAGCCATGAGCAGCGGCCAACTCAACTAGCACTCTTTGGGCACATTTAAGTCCTAGGAGGCCATTTAAGTTGCAGGCCTATGCTCAGCCTTTGATTTTAACAAGAAAGGTATACTAAGATTGGGTGCTGCAGCTTGCAGCCAGTGGCTCGATATGCTTGACCGCATTTTTACATGTACACAAAAACGTGTCTGGGAGCGCATATCATTCCGTCGGCCGGAATTATACCATCAGGCCACCGCTAACCTGAAAGCGCCAGGGCTGCCTTGTGATCACCAGTTTGGCTCTGGCGAGTACATATTTTTTTCAATCTGTTATTGCTTTGGAAATTGATTTAAAAGCAAGGGACCCTTTGCTGACAGTTGAAATCAATTAATATCTTGTTATACTATGTTCTTCTTCCCCCATACTTACAAAAGGTAATAACTCAATGGGGAAGGATAATTAAACCCTGAAACCATAAGTTAAGATGGTATACATACATGGTATACATAGAAATATGATTCTAATATATATATATATATATGTGTGTGTATATAAACAGATTTTTAAACACAATTATATAAAGTATATTTATTTCAGGTACCTTCCTGCAAATGGTAACATTTGGGACACATGGTATTGACCTTCATTAGACAGAGGGTCCTTCTGTTAAGACTTTCTATTGTTTGTCACAAAGCAATATAATAGTATGTTTCTTTAGTAGATTGTCATAACATAACATTGTATTATGTGAAGCACTTTATTGTTTTAAGTAATAACAATACTAAAGCCTATGGCGGGAGTTTCCATTATAATAAAACTTACACTATATGGACAAAAGTATTTGGACACCTGACCATTACACCAACAGGGATTTTTATGAGACTGCATTTTAAATACACAGGCATTAATATGAAGTTGGTCCCCCCTTTGCAGCTATAACAGCTTCCTCTCTTCTGGGAAGGCTTTCCATAAGATTTTGGAGAGTTTCAGTGGGAATTTGTGCCATTCATCCAGTAGAGCATTTGTGAGGTCAGACACTGATGTTGGATGAGAAGGCCTGGCTCGCAATCTCCGTTCCAGTTCACCCCAAAGGTGTTCAGTGCCGTTGAGGTCAGGGCTGTCCAGTCAAGTTCTTCCACACACAACTCATCCATCCATGTCTTTTTGGACCCTGCTTTGTACACTGGGGTACAGTCGTGCTGGAGTAGAAAAGGGCCTTCCCCAAACTGTTACCACAACGTTGTAAGCATAGCATTATACAAAATGTCTTGGTATCAAGAGGAATAGAGATTACGAGCCAGACCATCTTTGCCTGATCTCACAAATGCTCTCCTGGACGAATGGGCAAAAAGTCCCACAGAAACTCTCCAAAATATTGCCAGAAGAGTGGAAGCTGTTTTAGCTGCAAAGGGGGACCAACTACATATTCATGTCTATGTATTTCGAATACAATACCATCAAAAGCCCTGTTGGTTTAATGGCCAGGTGTTCCAATGCTTTTATCCATAGGTAGAGCTGCCGGCGAGAATACGAGGCGCCGCGTCAGATCATATAGGAGGAGTAACCGTTTATAGCTGCGTTATATAATGCAAATGGACTTTTCTATAAACATGTAACTAAAAACTATGGGAAGCGCAGAGCTGCCAGCTACTTGTCCATGACATTCAGGTATCGTATACAAGCACACAAGTGTGACTGCAAAACCCCTTTGTACAATGCTACATAGTATGTTGGTGCTATGTGAATACATTAATGACAAACCGCACCTCCCTTAGTCATAAATTATGCTAATATTGAGCTTAATTTATCCCTCCTGCTGGGGGGTGTACGTGGGGTCACCCGGTCATGACTGGCTGTAATGGAAGATCTTTCTTCCAAGTAACATGAGCTCTGTATTTTTTACTGCATGCCTCTGTATACGTTATTTTTAGGACTGACTACGCTCTCACTTCCCTATTCATCATGCAGGGCCAATACTGGCAAAAATGGATGAGAGAGCCCTGCATTGTGCATAACCGAATGGCTTAAGATTTAACTATACATTATACCGGGCCAAGCTCTTCTTGCAGCAGAAGCTCACTGGGTTCGGAACCTTCATTATGAAGGCGCTTAAAGCACAACTCTCCGTTTAGTGAATAGACCCAAACGTCTGTCAGGTCCGTCAGCTTGTGAAGTTATATTTGTGTAAGGCCAGTCTCGGCGCTGTCACTTTGTGTATGCGCGCCGTCTCCCTCCCCGTGTTTACATTTGCACAAGCACTCCCTGTTTCACATTCGCACTCTCTTTCTCTGCAGTGAATGTCGGCCGCAGTCTCGGGCGGCTCGATAAATAGGCGGCTTTGTATAAACACCATTTGAACGGCAGTGAGGGAAATCTCGCCGTACAGTATGTCTCTCGGGGCCATGAGGTCTCCAGCAGTGTGCCAGCTGTCCCCACACACTGTAGGCCTCGCTGTGATTTAGTTGCATCCCCTTCTGCCTCGGACTTCATCCTTTCGCCGTCTTCATCAGCGGTCCGTACCCGGGGTGTCTCTATGATTAGGCGATCGGGGTGTCTGTATTATTCTGCCCGTCTTTCCAAAGTAAATCTCTGTCTCTCTCTTATGAACACGCCTGTGTGGGCTGCTCCCTCCCCCTCTCTGTCTCTCTCCACCCTGCAGTCACATCCTGCAGTCTCTGTGTCTCTCCTGCTGCTGTCTCCGGGGTCTGTTCCTGCTGGTATTTGGAGGTGCTGTATGTGACCTGTCTCCCGCAGAGGGGGGGCCCTAAGCTTGTGCGGACCCTTTCCTAAAAGAGACCCCCCCCCCCCAAAAGCCGCCCCCGCCAGCTGTGTGTCGGCCCCGGGCCCCGCAAAGCTGTGCCCAGGCCCATGCTGACTGTCTGTGGATCTCACTGCCTGGCTGTCTCCCCCAGTTGTGTGTCCTCCGCTCCCAGGCCTGATTGATCTGTCTCTGGATTGCCGCTCCTAGCTGCCCGTGGGATCTGTCTCCGGCTGTCTCTTGACCGCTCATGTCGTACCACAGAGCTGATTAGACTACTCGTCTCTCCCACTCTCTGGATGTCTCTTCCTGCTGTCAGGAGGCCTGAGATCTCCGGGGACCGAGAAGCTGGTAAGTGCCTTATTGAGTGATCATGTAATAATACAAATAATATAACCCCATCGTGCCCACCCTTCCCTAGGCATGTAACATATCCCAGCGTGGCCACATCCACACCATAAACTGCATGTTGTTCATCTGTCACTAATACCTGATCATCGCACCGCTGTAATACGAGGGCCTCTGTGTGTATGTGTGTTTTAGGATATATTACTATTGATGCTACCCTTAAAAAAACAAAAAAAAAAACTTCCCTTATTCATAGGATCCCATCCCCCACTGTTCTCTCAAAAGCATTCACAACTGTATCCCATATGTCTCAGCCCCATCTGCAGCACACCCACCGGAGATGGGACATATCAGGGAAATCTGATGTCATACAGAGTTGGGGTTTGTGTGACTTCATGCTAGCTCGGATGTGTTAAGGTTGGAAAAAAAGCTGCCGGTATGTGTGGTATTTGTGGTATGCTTTTAGAGATTTGTGATATGTGTCCAGTAGTTTCAAGTATGGGTCAGTTGTGAGGATCTCATATATAAGATACAGGACACGAAGTAGCTTCTCGGCACAAGTGGTAGAGGTTAATGCTGGGGGTATTTAAACATGAATGGGATAGGCATTAGGCTAACCCGAATCTACAACAGACCAAAAACTGGTGGACCGGATGGGCTGAATGGTTTTTATTTGCCGTCAAATTCTATGTTTCTCTAAACATTCTGGAGAAGTCTTTTAACATATACATTTTTGTGACCATCATACACGGCATGTGCTTAGAAGTTCTCCCATTACTCTGTATGACACCACACCCTTTAACCTTGCCTTTTGCTTTGACTTTATTTTAATCCGCACATTCTTTAATTTTACACCCTACATCGCTCCATGTAAACTTCATTGCCATCTTGGTACCTGTGTGATACACTAGCGCTCCATACATCTCCTGTGTATTCTTCTTCTTGTTCCCGTATTACCGTGTAGTACCAGAACCTAGCCGTGCAGCGGACGTGTATTAATGTAGTCAAGGTCCGCCGTTGGTTGGCTTCAATCACCCATGTTTCGACATGTAAAGGGCCCCCAGCCCTGTGCTGTGGCTGGCTTGGTGACATTGGTCCCCTGGGGCAGCACTTCTCGGTGTGTTTCCTTGGGCGCTGCGATTGACACATTATACCTCGTACTCGCAGAAGGGGCACTTATGTCTTATAGGCTGCCACGAGTGCAGGGGGAGAAAAGCTCCTGGGCCCTTGTGGACTTTGGGCTCTGTCGGTGTTTCTTCCATTGATTTGCAGTTGATTCCTATTGATCCTTTAAAATCATACGCTGTAATTTGCTGTGATTTATATAACTGCTTCTAACAACTGTTGCTCTGTATAACCTCTGCATATAATGCCTATGTTACATTGTAGAACCTTTCCTATCTCTCTGTATAAGCTATATCTGCTTATTTTTCTTCCTTGCAGCCAATCGGGTGTGATTACATGACTAGTATTTCAATAGATTAACCCCCAAATTTATGTCTGTCATTCTCTTCTCACCAGGTGAATAAGGTTGCTTAGCCCCCAATTGTACGTTGTGTATATACCCCAGTGTATCGGGTCATCTCATCACTCCCTATGCACATTTTTTGTGTTCCGACAATATTTGTAATTAATTTTGGTCTAAACTGGGTATTAATTTTTAATGTAATAGAACCTAATGTCACAATGAGGTTTTTTTTTGCCGCGTTAGATATGCGGGAATGGTTTTGAGCGCTTAAAAACATAGCGTTCTATGGATCAAGCGGTAGGGTAAAGCTTGGTTTGATAAAGTGTGTAGAGGAACATCTGTCGCTGGTATCTGCTGTGACCCAGATTGTCCTGTTTACGAAGGTTGGATGCCACAATGTGTCCTTTTTGGCACTTGTAATCATAGAAATATGTCGTTGCAATGAAACATCTGAATCATAAGTGAGATAACTTTCAATGCTCTGATGGGAGGTGGTCAGGGAGAGGATCGGCAGCTGCTCTCTGCTTCTTGCACAAAGGCCTTTTCATGTTGTGGGACGATGACATTTTCACATGACGAGAGACAACCTCAGGATATCCCAGAGTGGGAGCGCACGAGCTTCCTGCCCCTCTCATGCATGGCATCACTAGTTACGGTGACAGGCTTGCTGTGGAATCCACGGTCAGTGAGTCACCCGTATATATGTTTGTACCCAAATTGGCACAACCAGTGGCTCCCTGTCCACCGACAGACACTTCCGCTATTAATGGAATGAAAAAAGGAGCTCTTAAGGAGAGATCTCAACATCCATCGCATCATCTTCAACGAAGAATGCATATTAAAGCACGTTAATTACCTCTAGAGGAACCATGCTTCTGTGTTTGGGTGATTAATGCCGCGAATCAGTGGAAGGAAGTGCTCCCTTTAAATAAATGCATGTGCACGGGGGCCTTGTTAGACCCCACAAGGAGCTCTCCCTGAGCCGGCTGGTTTTGGGTATGCCATGTGGCTACAGGTATATGCGATTGTGTTCGGGGGGGCGCGCCGAACACATTCTGCAGAATCCCTCCATGCATTAGCACACAAAAACCAAAGTGCATATGATGGCTGGGGTGTCCCTTTTAGTATAATTCTTTTATCGGTATATGTCAGTTTCAGTTCCTTTCGTGCAAGTATATGGTGTTAAGAAATGAGTTGATATTACGGTCCCTGCTTCACTAAAGGAAGTAATGTGGAATGAAATAAGGGACGTGTCTGAATGTTTTTATGCATACGGGTTACATTTTGTTGTGTTTTTTGTGTATGTAGCACCCTGATGTTTGGCAGCTTCCTCCTTGTGGTGTCACTGTGGCATACATAATAGCGGTGTTATTGTAGCTTTCCAGTAGATCTGATGTGACGGCTTCCTTGTACCCGTGTCACTCTGGGACTCATTCCAGTTGCAGTGTTGCTGTAACCCTAGAAATGGGAACTGCTGGAAATGTAATGCTGTGTGAATCGTATTCGTACTGTAAAATATGAAGTAATATGCCTTCCGAAAGATTGCGAGCAGGGCTCTCTCCACCTAATGTATCGGTTTGTCTTAGTCTGTCAGTTCTCGTCTTGTCAGACCCCTTGAATTTATGTATTGTATTAAGCACTGTGTAAATTGTTGGCGCTATATAAATAAAAGATGATAATAATAATAAAAGGACAAGTTAACATCAAACTCAAAATGATTCATTCAGTAGATTTGTTTTGATGAGTCTGAGACCAAGAAAGTGGTGCAATCGCTATGGTAACGAATGGAGTGTGGTTGCACTCGTTTTACAACTGTTTGTAACCTTTATGCTTATCTCTGTTCTTTATCAGTAGTTAGTAGTATATGTAACTATCAGTTAGCAGTATTATGTCAGCTCCTACTGTTACAATCTCTTTGCCCCACAGAAACTTGTAGATGTTCAAGTCTGTGCTGCTCTGATACATTCAGCTTTTTTTTTGCTGTAATAAGTTGCTCTCTCTGATATGAGTCGTATTGATGGAACACTCTCGCCATACTACTATTATTATTATTATTATTATCATCTTTATATAGCGCCAACAATCTACACAGCGCTTAATACAATACATATATTCAAGGGACGCGAATTAACAGACTGGGTGGAGAGAGCCCTGCTCGCAAGCTTACATTCTTGAGGGAATGGGGTGACAAACATAAGGCACAAAGAAAGGGTGAGAGGTAGTGAGGTGGTTGTATCAATGACAAGGAAGTTCTAGCAGCTAAGGTGGTATGCTTCTCTGAAGAAGTGGGTTTTGAGATGTTTGTTGAATGTTTAAAATGCCATACGTTTTCCAACGCCAATAAAAATACATCCAGTAGCATACATGCCTCTGGCCTTCTTTATTAGGGACTAATCATCCTTTTGAGCAAATGGCCTCCATAGCAAGCAGCAGACCTCTGTAGCATCATCTCCTGAACCGCTTCACGCAAAGAACCCAAAAGGGAACTTTAACATGCATGGGATGTGCATAATATATCCTGAATCTAACACAAGAGCTGATTAAGGTTTGAGTCTTACGTCAGGAAAAATGGGCAGACTACATGAGCCAAATAGTCTTTATCTGACGTCAAAAGTTAGGTAAAGAAACCCCTCGGAATGGTAGGACTGGGGGCTCAGCTCTAGGGCAGCAGCTCCTATAAATACATTGCTGTTAACGACTAACTATTTGTGAACTTGCACTGAAAATGCTGATATGAGTAGCTTCTGCTGCGATGGGAGCTTGGCTGACCCTGTATAGTACATAGTTTTCCACCTTAACAATTGAACTATTCATTATGCAGGGCCAGCTCACCATTCTTGCAAGAGCGATATACCAGGGATTGAATTTAACAACGCATAGTGAATTCAGTGAGTTGGAAACCACAACTCTCATGCAAACCCCCACTTTAGTGAATAAACCATATCGAATGGTCTCTTCCTTCATTTTTGCGGTTTCAGTCCTCATTTGCTTATTGGCAAATCAACCAGGATAGACTATTCCTGAAATGCGGTGAACTTTATTCATTCGTTGAGTATCCAGTATTTTTTTGTTGTTGTTGCTTGAATCATAAACTGCACAAAACCTTGTGTTGTTGAAGCATGATGACTTAATTTCTGGAAATGGTGCAGTCTTTGGGGTCTATTCACTAAATGGTGAGTCATAAATGACTTGTGGTATAAAAAAAATGATCTCGCTACTTTAATTATGCATTGTAAAGGGCTGACTGGCAAGTATCTCCTGAATAAAATGCTGAGCTGTCCCTTCAGAATGTATAGTTCATCTCACCACAACTTATGCAAAACCTTATATTTTTTGGAAAGTACATGGTAACCTTCATCATCATTTTGGATCAAAAGAGGGTATTTTGTTACTGTCGACATTCAAGCCCATAACGCCATAAGGTTCGATAAGAATGAATTGTTTCTAAATGAATAAAATCTACTTATCTAATATCCTAATTATATGTATACCTGTAATATTATTTATTTTAATGATGAATGGGTTTATTTGCTTAACTTCAGAGCACAGTTAACGTTTGGAGCAAGTAGAATAGCAAGACTTACATGAATTTTGTATGCGTCTCCCTAGACAAACGGCAAAATGTTTTAAATAAATAATACACATATATTAGAAAAAACACATCTCACACCAAATGTATAAGGAAACTGGATTGAAGAAGTGTGGGAAGAGAAAGGACTTAAACCACATCTTCTGTAGGGCTTCAGTTACTTAGTTACTTTTATTGCAGGTTTTTGTATGCGTGTGTGTATGTATTGTGGTATTTTCCGAGCAGAGATTTTTAAACCAGGTTTGAGGAGACATTATCTCACTCAGATATCACCTTACACCGACAAGCATTTGAAGATTCATATGTCTTTTCTGAGTCACATTGTCAGCCGGAGTCGGAGTGACTATTGTGCTGTGATGTTTATCCTTTCTTGGTTGATGCGGGGTGGGACACTTTCTATGAACTGCTTGTCAGTTCCTCCCGTGCCTTCAATGTCTTAATACGGGACAGGCTGTCTGGCTATGCTTTGCTATGGGGTGTGACATGCAAGGCCCCTTTTATAAGTGGGCATTTTGATCAAAGGCGCTATTTCTTATGTCGGTGATGAGCAGGAACCATATGCTAAGACTTCAAAAATGGTACAATTTCATTATTTTTTCAGTAGTGTTCTTCAGTACATAAAATAATACGTGAAGAAGAGAGGATATCATGGGAGCAAATGACTTTTTCTATTTTTTAAGGTTTATGTATTCCAAGTAAACATCACATTGTTCATCAGTTAAATGAATATGATGCGTTAGTGTGATGATTTTTACACTATGATCGGTGAACTAAATAAATACTATTGCCAGATATCTGTTATGTTTTTCTTTACTGTCCAAAATATATATTTTTTTCGCTTGTTCTAACGACTCGCACAACCTCATTCTTCTCAATTTTCCACCATCTAATCCAGAACATCACTTCCCCTTGCATTTCTATTATGGTCAAACCACTTTTTTTATCGCTTTCATTTCATGTTCCTCAACACATAATCTTCAGTTCATTCTTTTCTCTATATTGGACAGTTTGACCTCTGAAAATGATTGGTTGCTAGCGTAAAACCATACTGTGTCTTCAAGCTACGTAGTTCAGCAAGTTGTAGACATTGAACATCACTTTGCACTTCGTTACCCCCAGTATCAATTCCTAACGGTGCAGGGCGAGTTGATAATTTTCTGGTCTTTTGCACATAGAGCCATAGTGGATGAGAGATGTTTCTATTCTGTATAACATTGTTTAGGGTAAAGTTTACCTGCGGCAGTTAAGTGAACAGTGGTCAGTGGCTGCCCATATGTTTACGGGAGGGTGAAGAACATAGAACACTGCATCTGTGCAGATTTTCACATGCTGTAAAGAGACATACTATGCCTACTGCAGGGACTCACGGCTTGGTATATGCTTAATGTGCAGACCGTCTACAGTCCCATGTGTTTGGCAGAGAGAAAAAAACTCCCCCTTCTTCTTTGCATAACAAGGGAGCTGCTATAAGTCTTCTGATCAAATACCTGGGAACAGGGCAGGATGGGTCCCTGGAGCCAGGAGACTGTCGTAAATAGTTGGCCAGGAGCCTGCAGGGCACCTCCATGAAACCTATTATTCACAAGCAAAGGTGTCCTCTTTCCAGTTTGCCTTCAGTCTTGTTAACTAATGATAGGGTTGTTCAAGTGTAAGGTCTAACTTAAAAGACACAAAGGTCCTTAGTAGGTTTTACAAAAGGTCCAGAGGACAGTTGACAGTCAAGTTTCTCTCTCATTGTGTCGGAGAAGGCTGAGATTCCTATATTAGCATATAAATGTATATATATGTGCATTCTCTATCCATAAGTCACAATGACAGTAGTATTTTTGGTTGCCCATTGCATTTGTGCCGCAATAACTTTGTTGTAAATAATGTAACAGTTTCAGATTTAAAGTTCTACTGTTTACATTCCATTTATAAACAAAACAAGAACAATATGTTTGTAAATATTTTCTTTATTTTATTTTCTTTATTCTTGTCAAGTTTAATTCCAGTTTCCAATTTAAGATAATAAAACGTTTCAATGATTTAAAGCAAATATTGGGCCATTTGTTTTGCTTATTTTTTTTTCTGCAATTAAACATGTACAATTTCCAGATTGTATATTGGAAAAAAACCCACAGCATATGGATATTTTTTGTGCTTCCGTTATTGAATTTGAAGTTTTATTTTTGATCAAAGACCAACTATACTTATTATAAAAAGTCAAAGTAGAACGTAATCCATTTCCTAAGAGATATTTAAACCTGAACGGATTATTCATAAGCGTCAAGGGGAAACTAGGACAGACATTGAGCAAATGTGTTTTGTTTTTCATTGTTAACATATAACAGTGCTACACAGATATGAATATGATGGCGTTGATACTTTTATTGTTTCATATAGCGGAAACGAGGTGAGGAGGACCTTACGAGCTTACAATCTAGAAGGAGTTAGGGTGAATTACCCAGGAGGTAAAAGTGCCGTTGTTACGGACGGACCAGCCACATGAGTATTAACTTTCTTGGTTGTTCCTCCAGTCCCCTGTCATCAGCCTTCATCTTTTTTATATATATTTAACCCCTTAATGACAAAGCCTGTACGTGTACGGGCTCAAAATGCATTGTTTTCAATGAGTTTAGGGACCGCCCATTGTCCTTAAGGGGTTAAGAATGAATGAAAGTAGCAGGTATGTGACATGGAGGTGGACGTTCTCACTGCAGATGGTGTGAGTCGGGATCTTGGCAGAAGGCCTCACCCTCACACCTGATTGGGGAAGCTCCCATTGCAAACCTGCCTGGTGATATTTTGGCAAAGGTTTTCAGGCGCCTAAATGTTTTAATGGATATGGGTGGAGATCGTATGTTCTCTAGCATTTTCTTCTTGCTACATATAGATTGAGAAATGGTATGAACGACATCTATTCACAATGTTGGCACCACTCTAGTTATTGAGTACTGCAAACACTTTTCAGGATAAGGACACCCTGCTCATTGGTTCACAGCGTTACATGTAATGAAGTAAATCCCACAAATAATGACCGGAAATTTTAATCCTCCACCGTTTTATTCAGTTATTTTTTTGATTGCTTTGCCCCTCGCACATTCTTTTAATTCACCTTGATTGTGATGCACAGGGCTTACCACGGATGAAATATTAATGTATCTATCTTCAGAAATGGGTTTAATAATATTGAAGAAATGGGGAAAAAATAAAATAAATACAAGCACCCACCTGAGATAGATGCCACAGTTGCCCTACTTCTCCTTTATCTGAACTGAACTCTATGGTAGGAAAATACTTCTATGGAAAACAGTGGGGGTATTTTCGGCACATGCGCATGGGAGGCTGATGGACACAAACCTGCAGCATTCGGTGAACGAGTGCTGGAGCTGACTGGTGATAAGTATATCACATGCAGGGCAATGTGTTCAACCAAACATAAATGGAAATTTATAGGGAGCTCTCATATACGTTAAAGTGCATATGATGGCTGGGGTGTCCCTTTAACAGAAGTGAGCTTTCTCCAGGTTTGGAGCTTTTTTTACAGCGCTCCGAAGAACATTGGCAGTAAAAGTGAATAAACCTATGTTTACAGATCTTACGATAGAGAATTAATCAGAACAATACTCTGCAGCCCTGCCTGTAGAAACCACTAAAGGGACAGCACAGAAGAATTCTTGGTATTAAGTCAATCCTTGGTTTTTGGCTTAAATGAAGCATTGCACCTTCCTTGTTGCCCAGCTTTGAATTGATATTGTTAATTCTGGATTTAAGTGTAAATAGACCAGTGGTACAGCAGGAGTTGTTAAAGTATAGCTCCCCTACGACATGAATGATTTAAGGAGGAAATGCTCATCAGATCGCTGGCGGTTGATTAGTAATTACAAGAGAGACAACAGCTTGTCTGGCGGGAGAGTGGTTAATGTCCTTGCTTCCTCTTTCGGTTTCCGTGTATTGTCCAAGCTGGAGCTGATAGAGTTAATTTAAGAGGTATGTGGAGGGCGAGGCCAGTGCAGGATGTGCAAAGAATGGCCAGAGGGCTTTGTGTGTATTATTTATAAACCCTGAGTATCAACATACGACTCTGTGTCCTACTTACAGAAGATCTAAGCTCCGCTCTACCCATTCTCTGACTTCATTGAAATGTATTTGTATATGTATTTGTGTAGATTGACATAAACGTAATTTCGGACAGACGGCCTTTTTTGACACGGAACCAGAAATTCAGAGTGTTCCCTTCACGTACGGATAAAAACAATAACACACTAAAACGTTAAACGTTGCGATATGTAAGTGCATTCAATGCGAGTAGCTATTTAGAATAATTTCTGTACCCGGTCCCCACCTTATGCATCTCTCAATGTTTTAACAACTTTCTTTATAGACACCTGGAAACGTGTGTGTGTGTGTGTGTGTGTGTGTGTGTGTATATATATTGTTTTTTTGGGGGGGGGATTACTTAATTTAGTGGGTAAATTTACCAAGCCATAGAGAGTGTCTCTGCAAAATGCGTTTATTGTGTATTTATTTACATAGATTTTGTGCCCTTGAAAATGTCATTTTGTGAACTTGAATTGTATGGCGCTATATTCAGCTTTTTCTGTCCTTGCTTATTGTGAAGACTGGCGAGATTATTGAAAAATAATTTGCGTAAGGTATCTAGGTATTAAGTATTATTGTAATGGTTTAAAAGCTGCCACCTTTTTTAAATGTAGAGGTACTACTGATAAAAAAAATAAAAAATAAGAATCGAGCTGCTGAGGACACAGGATCATTGTAACAGTATGTATTGTAAATTATATGCTTCAGCTAAGAGCAAAAGGCTAAATGAAGCTGATGTAATATTGTGGCCTGGCTCAACACTTTAGGATTTTTTTTGACACGTTGTTTACTAAATAATTGAATCAAATATATGTACATGTTTTGGGCTACTGCAGTTTTTTTCAAAATGATCCCATTCCTCATGCGCAGACAATTGTTTCTCCTTCTTAGGTTATTTTACATTACGGTATTATTGTACTCTTTATTATTATTCACTTATACACTTTATGAGCATATTAAGTTGCTTTAATACTTCTCTCGTTATGTTCAATTAATGATTTAATTGTTTGTAATTCCTTTTTCAACTTATTTTTGTTGTACAAATCTATGTAGACTATCGGAATTAGATCATTTTAGGTCACATCTTGATTTTTGTCCCCCATGAGGTTAGAGGACGTACATTCATAGAGCTCAATATATACAAGCGCAGGCGTTAGGAGACATCAGTGGTATTGTAGGAGTCATAGTTACATAGTACATAAGGTTGAAAAAAGACCTAAGTCCATCAAGTTCAGCCCTTCTACCTAACCTTCCAAAAGAAGGCAAAAAACCCTAATTAAGGCCATTTGGTTTTTAAGATTTGTCCAATACTGTCTATGGAGATGAATGTGATTCCACCCCTGTGAATGTTCTGGTTTGCATTTGATACATATGATTCCTTTACATCAGCTGTTATTCTCCAAATTCAGTAGTGCATACCTGCCAAGTGCCCCTCTTAAAGAGGGACACTCCCGTTTTTGACCCCCAAATCTTTCTGTCGCTCGTTTCTCCCCTTTATGTACCTTTTTTCTAGGAGCTAAGAATGTTTGGTGGTCGTGAGCAGGCCTTGACTGGCCGGCTGGGTGCAGGATGAGCCACGTGCCGACAGCGCCCCGTACTCCCCCTGATCTGCTGCTACAACCGCAGATCAAGTGTTACAGCGAGTGACCACCGGCTGAATATGCCCGGCCACACAAGACCTAGAAGTCACAATGATGTAAACATGCTAAATGCCCTTCCGAGTTACATAAATCACTGTCAATATGTCACAAAGTCACACAAAAAGTTTTTGTAAAGCCCTGCCCCCCTAACAACGCCATTTCAAATGTTAGGAAGTATGAATGAAAACAAAAGGATCTGAATAAACAGGACTACTAATGAGACACAATTTTGCTGCCAGTTTCACACTGTTCTGGTGATGCTTGTGCGATACATCCAATCCAATCCAAATCATCTGGTGCAGAAACAAAATTACCGGACAAGCACTGCTAGTGTAAATGTATATGTATCCCAAAATGTTTATCGAGTCGGCTGTGGAGTAATACCGGCAATACAACGTATGAAAACTAGTGTCGCAATTCATGTGAAATGTAGAGTATGCTGGTTAGATGGTTGCACACAATTAATTCGGGGTCATTCTCTGCTTGGAGACGGGCACAGTTGATTTTATCAGATGATTGCATGCAGATTTTGAATTCTTGTAGGAAAAGGCTGATCACAAGACTTGGAAAAGCTTTTACGGCTACCAATTTCCGTTTGAATTTACCAGTTAAACGCAACCTGATTTCCCATTTGCAAGTACAGCTTGGCTCGGTTTCCCTCATTCCTTCGGAGTGTGAGGAAGTTCTCAGATGACTTCTGAATCACAATAGAGTGTACTCAAACCAGACATGGTACTGGGTCAGCATGGAAGAATTGCTTCCCTTCCTTAATGTTATAAGGAAGTAGAGCCATGTTTTATTTAACCATAAAAAGTACCATTAGCATCTTTCTGATTAAACACAATCAGCAGTGCTTGCTGCAGGGAAGTATCATCTCCTTCCCCCCTAATTATAAATATTTCCCCCATCACATGGTCAAGAGTCCATTTGTTAGGTATCATACGTAAGCAATGGCTAAGTTACATATTATATAAGCAGATGGAGAGTTGTGATTTCTTCCATTATTTATCAACTGTATTATTCTGCATGTCATGGGTTCTTAGCACTGCTAAAATTGCTAGGAAAAAAAGGTCAATATCAAGGGTCTGTTGTAGTCAGAGATCCCAGGGGGTTCAGCTTGGTCATTAATCCCCCGAGAGTATATCTGAAAGTAACTGTAAACTCCGCCTTTGGTTTTAGTTCTTTTTTTTTTTATTTTTTATGTACTCATGTGTGCATGTCATTTTTATGTCATATGGTTAAGTAAAGACAGAGGACCTTCACATCAAAAAAGAGCTAAAAAGCTATGTTTACATGGATTATAGGCCCTGGATACTGTAGTGTGTCTTATTATATAGAATAGTTTGATTTAAACCTAGATTTTTTTCATTTGTATGTTATATCATGTGTAAGATCCACAATTTTTATTACAGTATTCTTTATACAAAATGAAGGAGCGCACAACCTAAAAAAAAAAAAAAAAAGCATAAAAGGCACATTCAGATTTCTGGGTTGCTGCTAGAAAAATAATGGCCAATAAGTACATAAAACAAAGAAAAAATTCAGTGCATACAGTGAATAAACACCTACCTAAGGCATAAATATTGGAGATTATGTCACACTGAATGGCCATTTGTTGCTCAGCCCGCCACTACTTCAAAGTACCCCAACTTGGGGTCAAAGTACCCCTTGCCTAGAATAATAATTACCAATAAGTAGCAGCAGCAACCCGGGAATCTGAATGTGTATGTTCTTTACGGTTCTTAGGTTGTGTTCCCCTGGTGTCCAAAGAAGGCTTTAAATTGAGTCTCGTTGGGTTAAAATGCAGTGCAGTCCCTCTGATTCAGATCCTTGATTAGCAATATAGCCATGAAAATTAGATGGGACTAATGGGCCAAACTTGGGGTACTTTGACATAGTGTGGGGATAAGCAATATATGGTCATATGGTGTCACAGAATCCCCAATAGTTATTTATAAAAAATATTTTCTTGATGGAGTATGTATACATACAATTTTAAGGGATGACATTTAGGTTGTACACTAAACGTTATCATCCCACAGGTGTCCCCCCTCTGACAAAGAACCGCCTGCACTTCTTCTGATGGGACACGGAGTGCCGCCATGTCCGAGGTGGGGGGTGGCGGCGGGCGCCGCCGCCTGGTGGATGAAGAATTCACGCTGCAGGTATATCCTGGCAGCATCTCACATGATGTCATCTACTGCCCAGTTCCCGCCCGATGGCACACAACAGCTGCTGATGTCATCGACGCCCTCATTGCGGCACTGCGCTTGGATCGGGCCAAGTTCTACGTGCTGGCGGAGGTGAAAGAGTTCGGTGGAGAGGAATGGATCCTTAACCCTACTGACTGCCCTGTTCAACGCATGATGCTGTGGCCTAGACTTGCGTTAGAGGCTCGTGGGTCTGGAGAGGACTACAGATTCCTCCTTAGGGAGAAGAATATTGATGGTTCTATCCACTATGGGAGCCTCCACTCCTGGTTGAAAGTGACGGAGGAGCGCCGGCGCATGGTAGAAAGAGGTTTCTTTCCCCAGCAACAGGGACCAGAGTGTGAGGACCTGTGTGGGCTACCAGATCTTAGTGAGAGGGCTTTGCTGGAGACACTTAAAACACGTTTTCGCCAAGAGAAAATCTATACCTATGTGGGGACCATTCTGGTAGCAGTT
Source organism: Sceloporus occidentalis (assembly GCA_023333645.1). Lineage (NCBI taxonomy): Eukaryota > Metazoa > Chordata > Lepidosauria > Squamata > Phrynosomatidae > Sceloporus > Sceloporus occidentalis. Next base: position 147,265 of record JALMGF010000037.1, on the reverse strand, counting down.
AATCCATTCCGTTTTTTGCCCATTTACAATCCCAAGTATGTGAAGATGTATGACAACCGAAGATTAGGGGAACGAGAGCCTCACATCTATGCAGTGGCAGATGCTGCCTACCACACAATGCTTAGGCGTCAGCGTAATCAGTGCATTGTCATCTCTGGAGAGACTGGCTCTGGCAAGACCCAAAGTACCAATTTCCTCATCCACCATCTGACGGCACTGAGTCAAAAAGGATATGCCAGTGGAGTAGAGCAGATCATACTAGGGGCTGGCCCAGTGCTTGAGGTGAGAGCAAAAGTTTGGCGATCATGCAATATTAAGGCTCGTCATATAAACTGCAATTTCAACCATCTTATTAACGGGGAATTGTTAAAACAGTTGCGTATATTACTGACATTACTTTATCATGCATTAAACATGAAATTACACTGTAGATGAAGTTTTGTGAAAGAGGTAGGTACGACAGACATAATAAAATTATTATTGGTAACAGTACATTTTTTGACCTCAAATTTCTCTGAGATGGAGAAGGGTATTGCTACTGATTCAAATTATCAGAGATGTTGAGTAATTATCATTTTTAAGAAGAAAGGGGTTATTTTAATTCAGTGTACTATTGCATCATCCTATTATTTCTTCTTCTTATATCTCCTCTCCTATTTGTTTGGTGTGTGACATTCAGGCTTTTGGAAATGCCAAGACTTCACAAAACAACAATTCCAGCCGCTTTGGAAAGTTCATCCAAGTCAACTATCATGAAACAGGGACTGTGCGCGGGTGAGTGCATTGAGCGTTTTCATTTGTATGCACTGTTTTTTTTTTCTTCTTCCTATATGAATAGGTTACGCTGTTGTTAATAATGTTGGTGCCTTTTAAATCAGTCATTGTCGTATGACCATTCTTGTCTTCTCAGAGCTTATGTTGAGAAATACCTTTTGGAAAAGTCAAGGCTGGTTTATCAGGAGCAGCTAGAGAGGTAATTGGAACCCTTGCCATCTTAGTAAATAATTGTTTATTTGATGTAGACCTCCAGGCAAGAAAGATGTTACAATAGGAGAATGTATTTTGCACGGCCTTTGTTCTACATTTAGTTCGGTTGATGTATTTAACTTTATTTTGTAAAATATTAGCCCTTGACGCAACTACTCCAAAGACTAATTTAACACTTTAAAGACACAGGCTATTTTACACCCTGGGATGCAAACAGTTTCAGCGTTTTGCTGTGTCTTTGTCCAACCCTTGTTTGCCTTTTTCTCGTTTAGTGTACCCACGCAAGTTTTTCAGGGAAAGTAGGGGTTTATTTTTAACCATACCTGCATGTATGACTTAGGCCGAGACCGGCCATCTGGCACACTGAACAAATGTTCAGTGGGCCCTGGCCAACAGTGCTCCAATAAAGCACGCAGCTGGGCATATCAAGCCGTTGGCCGCACCTATGTCAAAGGCATGACAAGTCCCGTAGGGTAGGGAGCCACTGCGGAAAAAGGAATCTAAAAAGCTGCAGTTTATTAGGCCATGTGTCGAGAAATGACCAGCAATTTTTTATGAAAAAGCCCAAATAGGTTTGTAAATGTTGTTATGAGCAAAGCCATAAATTCCATGGGGCAAGAGGAATAGCAGGCCCAAGTGAGCGGGGCACTTGAGCCACCTGGTGGCAATGCCCTTGTGCCCCTTTGTACTTCTGTTTTGGAAGTAGATGTGACATTCAGAAGACTGCATAGGCTAAAATGAACTAATGGGAGCCCTATGCCAGCTGGAGGAATACATACAACCATACCTCCCTAAATGCATTTGTAGTGCCTAGGACTGTTGTACGTTTATATTTTATTATTCTAAATTGTCTACACAATACTCTACAGGAATTACCATGTCTTCTACTATCTGCTGGCTGGAGCCAGCGAGGAGGAAAAGTCAGAATTTCACCTAGAGCGTCCTGAAAACTATCACTACTTGAACCAGGTGAGACATAGACAATGATATAGTAGATGTAAATTGGTAGCATTGGCACATTGCCAAAGGCCCTGCATAAAGAGTACCTCTTAGAGCCATTGTCGGGCTCATTGTATGGTTCTAGCATGTAGAAAGCGTTAAGGTAAATTGAAAGATGCTGCTCTACATCCAACAATGTGTTTTGCTCATGCATTTTTAGAGAATACGGAAGCCGCGTAGGCAGAGCTGGGGAGAAAGTGATTGTGAAGATGAAATTGTGAGTATTATGTCACCATGTTATATGTTAAGCCTTTGAATTTTGTTAAGGCAGTGTAATGCTTTTTTAGAATGCGTAGGCTTTATATAAGTGCTTGTGTATATATTTTACCTAAGTATGACCAGTACTTAAATAATCTGTTTTCCTTATCTCACAGAGGGTGAGGGGAGGGATGCTGGTTTTTATGGTGTAAGAGATTTATATGTTTTTGGCAAGTAAGCCAAAGAAGAAACACCAGGCGCCCTTGTTTACGTATTCCTACTATATCAGCCCTACGAAGCTAAACATGCAATTCTACCCTTGTTGTGCACCATGCTTTGTTATTATTTATGCTGTGTGCAGCGCTGCTGTAGGTTTTTTTTTTAAACTGTGAGACTGTTGTGCGTTGCAGGACTCCTTGGGAGGGGAAGGTGAGGATCTGAGACATGATTTTGAACGTTTGCAATTGGCAATGGAAATGGTCGGGTTTCTGGCAGCCACACGAAAACAGTGAGTAAGCCGATTAGGGGTACCGTTGAGTTTGGGAGAAGAGTAGCCCAATTTCCTCCCAATAACACAATATTTCATAGCAGTTATTACTGCCTATATAAGCTCTTCTGTAATTTCTGAGCAGATCATAAAATGCGGTGTAGATGGGGCCTTATAGTACCTTGTATTCTCTCCTTCGTGCTGGACAGTTCCTCTCCATATTTAAATTTTTTTCCTGTTTATTCTTCTACAGGATTGTGTCTCTCCTGTCTGCGATCCTTCACCTTGGAAACATCCAGTACAAAAGAAAGACCTATCGAGATGAATCCATTGATATTTCAAACCCGGAGACGCTGAGCATAGTCTCCGAGCTGTTGAAGGTAATGGCAGCTTACAGTTCTGCAGAGGAAAAAGATGCCAAGTCTCCACCAGAAATTAATTCTTTACGATAGTTGAAGAATGTGACAGCTGCTAAAAATGGCTTAGCCCACCCAGACTGCCATATTATCTGCAAACAATAAATCCACATACACTAGTTTTTGGCTTTTTATATTCACTATAGATGCTTTGCATCTTTCCCACAAAGTATTGAATTTCCATAACATATTAATGTCTACTGCCTCTGTTGGATGATGTTTAATAAATTTGCAATTTCTTCCAAATGGCCACATTCCAGTTTTAGAGGAGTTACACCCTGAAATGCAGCTTAAAAGCTTTTTATAATGTTATGTATATGTATGTACACACACACACACGCACTTACTTTCATGCCTGGACAGAACTATGCTTCAGACTGAATAATGTGCTGTTTTTAATTGGGTTTATACACATAGTTTCCATGAAGTCCCCAGTACTGACTATGCAAAGCAAAATACCTTAATGGGGCTCCTAGTGTTACTGCTTTAATACAGTTTTAAAAATCATAATCCAAACTGGTGGCAAATGTGTAGTAATATGTTCTGTAAGCTTACTGTTGTATTATTGTTTGATGAAACTATGCAAGAGAAATAGGTTGGGAAGGGCTGATAATGGAGTTGGCAGGGACAAGCTTTGGCTGCTCTAATTTCAACACTTTGGGGCTACTTTTTCATCTGTTTCTCTGTTTTGAATACTTCTAAATCAGATACATTGACCGGATCCTTTCAGTGATCCAGTTGTGGATTTCTATGCAGTGTGTTTTGGAAAATGTGTTTTTGAACAGGATTCTGTATTGTGCATTGAGGGTATTGTCCATGTTTTGAAGTGGTGGTATTGGTAGGCCATTTATTTGGACTTGAACCCAAGCCCAGACATTGTTAGCCTGGAGCATATCCATTACTACATACCCAAAATGCATGGAAAAGGGAAATATATTCCTGCAGAGCTTCTCAATGCAGTTTAGAACTTTAAAGTGTTTGATTGCAAGCTCGTAAGAGCAGGGCCCTCTATTTGTTTTGTATTGGTATATGTTATTGTGTGTGATTTTCAAATCATTTTACTGCCTCTTATTGTAACAGCACTACATTAGGGCTGAAACAACTAATCGATAAAATCGATAATAATCGATTATGAAAATCGTTGGCAACAAATTTCATCATCGATTAATCGAATCGATTTTTATCGATTATAAAAGGAGGTTTTTTTCAGAGCAAATGCTCTGAAAAACTCCTCTCCTTATAATAATCCGATCTCAAACAGAGATCGGATTATAACACCGGAATCCAGATCCCGCTGCAGGAGACCTGGATTCCCCTCACTGTCGGCCGGTCTCTCACTTCCGTCTGTCTCCCCCCTCCCATACACCCCTCTGACTCCTCCCCCTCCTCCTCCAAGGACTTTTACTGCAGCTTCATAGAAGCCACAGTGTAAGTGAAGGGCAGTAACGGAGGCTGTCTGTGCGATGCAGACACTCACAGGCTGACAGAGAATCATCCTCTCTGTCAGCTGGTGGGGGTCTGCATCGCACAGACAGCCTCCGTTACTGTCAGTAACGGAGCCGGGTAGAGAGGCAGAGCGGTGTATGGGAGGGGGAGGAGTCAGAAGGGTGTATGGGAACCACCCTCCCATACACCACTGTGGCTCCTCCCCCTCCCATACGCCACTCTGCCTCTCTGCCTCTCTACCCGGCTCCCTGGTGTCTAGTGAAGATCCGTTGCTGACAGGAGGCAGAGTGGAGTATGGGAGGGGGGGAGGAGGCAGAGTGGAGTATGGGGGGGGGAGGAGGCAGAGTGGAGTATGGGAGGGGGAGGAGGCAGAGTGGAGTATGGGAGGGGGAGGAGGCAGAGTGGAGTATGGGAGGGGGAGGAGGCAGAGTGGAGTATGGGAGGGGGAGGAGCCAGAGTGTTGTATGGGAGGGGGAGGAGGCAGAGTGGAGTATGGGAGGGGGAGGAGCCAGAGTGGTGTATGGGAGGGGGAGGAGCCAAAGTTGTGTATGGGTGAGTTATAGTTGTGTATGGGGGGTATTATGAATTTCAGGGCATATAGGGGGTATAAGGCATATCGATATTAGGCATATCAGGGGGTCATAAAACATCTTGGGGTAAAAGGTATATCAGGGGGCTCAGTTGCATATCACTGGCATATAAGGAGTATAAGGCATATCAGGGGCACAGTGGCATATCAGGGGGCACAGTGGAATCTGGCATATAAGAGGTATAAGGCATATATGGGGGCAGAGTGGCAAGCTGGGGGTCTGATGTGCATAACCGGGGGCAGTTTGGTAAATAAAAAAAATTTAAACAAGGCTTTTTTTCTCATAGTTTTTATTAAATATGAAAAATAGTTAACATATGAATTAATATTTACTAATAACTTTGTATTAAAACCTAGTTTGAGAAACACCGTGTTTGGGTTCTTGTAGCTTTTATTATTATGTCAGTAAAATAAGAAGGTGAATAGAGAGAGGCCATTGCAATAAAGAGATGAAAGTGTAAATTGTACGTTTTTTATTACATTATTTTAAATTTAAAAAAATAGAATTTTTTTATCCGATTAATCGAAAAAATAATCGGCCAACTAATCGATTATTAAAATAATCGTTAGTTGCAGCCCTACACTACATAATATGCTGGTGCTATATAAATAAATGTTACTAAAAGAAGCCTTGAGCTACTACGTAAATGCTAAATCCCCATTTAAGATGGGTGCTTATGGCTGTTTCACATGGAAGGACTGCTCTGTGAATATTATGTGGAAGATTAAGTGCTCTTGTTTTCCTGGGATAGCATTCAATATGTTTCACATTTACATCCCATCTGCTTGTTTCCAATGTTTTCCAGTATGGAATCATGGTTCCAGCTGGTTTCCAGTAGGGAAGGGGGGTCTTCACTTGTAAACAGCTGGCTCCGTAGTCTCATTCCTGCACATTCTCCATAATGTGATCTCGCAACAGGCATCTAAGTGAGACAGACACTGCCACGCAGCTTGGGGTGAGCTATTTAGGATGGAGATTAGGATCGAATGGTGAATTGTTCACCCAGTTTCTATTTGTGAAGTCTTTGGGAAAGAAGAAGAAAAAATAAAAGCACAATAAATGTCTTAACAGGAGATACAACCCAAGGCAGAAAGTACTGAGATGCATGACCATTGGTTTTGTTATTCTAGCATTCCTGACCATATGCTCATTCAATGAATGAATGATTATGCTCATTCATTTCTCATCTTTCTTTTTGGAGATGTGATAAATATTGTTTTAAGAATGTGTCATGTTTGCCAGATCCTTTAACCCCTTCGTCCCCTTAGGTCATACCTGTATGTCCTTAAAATCTGTGACAAGAAGCCTATTAGGATGTACAGGTACAAAATGAAGTTATTTGTAGACCCTGCTGGGTTCTCCCATTGCTCCCCCAGCTGGGCTCTCCTGTTGCTCCCCCCTAGCTGGCTGATCACAATTATTGCAATCGGCAATGCAAGGCTATGGAGTAAGAAAAAATGAATACTTCCAACCCCCTTAAGCCAACAGTATTAAAGAAATCTGTAATGAGGCATAATATGTAAACCATGGAATTGGCCCTCTGGAAAAATATGTATGTGAGGTATGACTGTAATCGAGAGATATTGTTGAACATGAATTGGGTAAATAGAAACATTCTACATGCACTCCAGGTTTTGCCAATGTGCTTAAGGCTGAGAATTTTGGAAGGTTTCAGTCAAATGAGTCTTTTAGGTTTTTATTTTACTAGGGATCTGTATTATACCTTGTGGTTCTTCATTATGTAGACACAATCTTGCCTGAGAATATGCGGGAATAAGCAATAAAATGGATGTCTGCATATTACCGTATTTAATGATTACTGTGTTTTTATTTTCTTGATGGTATGAATCAGACTGATGCCAAGATTAGTAAATGATTAATCAACTGCATCCTTTTCTACATTAGAGGAAATGCATTCACAAGTCCAGCGGTCAATGCACATTTGGCAAGCTCTTGATCCCTAGTGAGCATTACCAGCACAAAACAATTAGTAAGGGGCTGAGAAACAATTCTGCGCTTTAAGCATATCAACTGAAATCCATGACATGGTTTCAAGGTACCGAGGGCTATGTTCGCTAAAGGGAGAGTTGTCAGCAAAGTAGTCTGTCTTGTCTTCATTATATATTATGGTGGTTCAACCTCCTGTGAGCTCCTGCTGAAAGAGCTTACCCGGCCCTGTATAATGCATAGTTAAGTCAGTGAGCTTTTTTCAGTCTCCTCATCCATTCAATTATGCATTAAGCAGGCTCAACTCAGCCCTTCTCCCGAGAGAAGCTTACAAGTGCAGGCCCTTCAGTATTAATAGTGAAGTAAGGGGGGCGGAACGACTCACCTGTCAACTTGAGCTCCTTTCGAGCATAAAAAGGGAAAAATCGGGAGTATTCCAACAAGTAGAAGGGAGTGAGTTGCAGAGCTTCATATGTAAGCTCTTTTGTTTCTGTAAGTGGAAATCATTGCAATGCACTGCTTGTTGTGCTCTCTTTACCCTTTGAACAGTTCTGTGCAATACATGATGGAGCTATATAAATAATAAAATTAGAAGAAGAACTTGGCATGTTTTTATTTCCATGTGTCTTTCTGCTTTTCAGGTGCGAGAGGAGATGCTTCTGGATGCCCTAATTACCAGGAAGACTGTCACTGTTGGAGAAAAACTTATCCTGCCATATCGGCTGCCGGAGGTGAGAAATGTATGGGTAGAAGGGAGCAAGAGCGCTTTAACTTGCTTGAAAAAGTAAAATTGGTGATTATCTGTTAGCTGAGTGGAAGCTATCAGAACGTTCTGTCTGTTGACTCCCTGGACTCTGAGTGTCCTTCACTTTCTGCACTTTTTTATGAATACTCATTGTAGCGAAGGTGCTTCTACATAATCGCAGATATCGTGTGTTTAAAGGATATGTAAAGTTTCTTGGGAATGGTTTTAAGAACAGCTATATGCATAACTATCTGTCGGTGGTCTCATCATATATATCTAATTCGCTCAATTCGCTCTTGGTGTCCCACAGGCCATCACAGTCAGGGACTCTCTTGCAAAGTCTCTTTACAGTGCTTTATTCGATTGGATTGTCTTCCGAATCAACCATGCTTTGCTTAACATCAACAGCAAGAGCATAGAAGATGGAAGTCAGGTGAGCAGGGTGGATGGAAGGTCGTGAAACAAGAAAGTGAGTTTGTTAGGGGCCGGAGAGTGGGTTACTGCAGATAAGCTACTAAATGGTGGAACAAATAGTAATGAAAGCTCGAGAAAGTGTGATAAACAGGCAAGAATTTGCTCTCTGCTGAAGAAACTTAATGAGGTTTGGGGAACAGAATGGTTTCACCAAGAACTGAGACAAGGGAAGAGTAAGGAAAAGACATTCCCCAAAAATGTTTTGGTAATAATTGTGGCTGTGATCATTATGGCTAATGCCTTGCTTCTAATAATACCGTTGTGCTTTTACAGACTCTCTCCATCGGGGTTCTGGATATTTTTGGGTTTGAGGATTACGGCAGTAACAGCTTCGAACAGTTCTGTATAAATTATGCCAACGAACGACTGCAGCATTATTTCAACCAGCACCTCTTCCAGCTAGAGCAGGTCAGAGCCCCATATAATTTATGTAAATATTTGTCTCCGCATGTCTGAGGAATATCAATACCTGGTAACTCTTTAAATGAGCTGACTCTTTATTAGCCCATCGTAATGATTCTATGCATGACTTGCCAAATATATTAACAGATAGCTCTAATACCAGTCCTCATAGAAACATTGACTTGTCATTATTTAGAGATACATTTAATGAAGTCACCTGCATTGAAGCAGGTGCATCATCCATAACACACTGGTAGCAAAAGCACCAATTGTGGAAGTCTTATATTGGGAGTAGTGTAGAATAGGAAGAAATCAGTCCCAAACGGTATGGCCTTGAGAACCTGCCCATTCACCCTGAGACTCTTAAGATTAGAGCAAAAAACCTTGAGTCTCTATGTCAAACCCTGAGAGTTCACATGTATGGGAATGTCTTTTTACCAGCAAATATTATATCTTTATTTACAGGAGCTATATCGATCGGAGGGGATCAGCTGGAGCAATATCACCTACTCAGATAATGTAGGCTGCATCAATCTAATCAGTAAGAGACCGACAGGCCTGATCCAACTACTAGATGAGGAGAGCAAGTAAGTGGCTGTCTCATTTTCCGCTTTGACTGTCTTGCTCGGATGCATCTTTCGATACAAAAAAAAAAAAAAAAATGTAAAAAAACTTTCCCCACACATCTGTATTACATTTTATAATGTAATTTCTCTTCTCTCTTTTCCTCTATCTTTTTCTATCTAGTTTCCCACAGGCTACTCATCAAACTCTGCTGGAAAAATTTAAGCGCAATCATGAAGGTAACCCTTACATTGAATTCCCAGCAGTAATGGAGCCAGCCTTCATCATCCAGCATTATGCCGGCAAGGTCAAATATGGGGTTAAGGTAAGATCCACATGAGAGACGAAGGACATATAAGGGGTCTGCGTAAACAATGTTTGTTCAATCATCCTTAGTTTGGTTCCTCATTTCTCTACAGGATTTCCGGGAGAAGAACACAGATCACATGCGTCCAGACATAGTGGCCTTACTGCGTAGCAGTCGAAATGCCTTTATTCGTGGGATGATTGCCATCAGTCCAGTGGCTGCTTTCCGATGGGCCCTGCTGAGAGCTGTCTTCCGAGCATTGTGGGCATTTAAGCAGAATGGGAAGAACAGCGGGGGCAAGAAGACAGGTGAGGGACTGCCACATTAGAGTGTAATGTGAATGAAATGTGCAGTTTTCTGTACTAGGGTATATCTGGATAGTACTTATTAATACGTATAATAGGGGATTTATTTGACATGTACATTTTGATACAGGAGTTGGAAGTCTTCTGGGCTCTGTTGTGTCCTAAGTAGTATGTGATATCTTTCAGTCAATCAGTATATTGAAACTTAAAAGGGGAACACCCACCAAACCTTTTTTGTTACCAGTATCACAAAAAATAGTAAAAACTATTATTGCATCATTTTTCTGCATTTCTATGGATGTGTTTTGGTTCTGTTATTTTAAGCTCAGTCCAGTGGCTCTTTAATGCTTTAGGATGAACAATACAGTGGCTCAGTATTATTCCCCCAGATAGACACCATATCTTATGAAAATGTATAAAGGAAATGATTTTGTTGGATATGCAGAACTTCATTTGTATTAGTGTAAAAAATTAGCTCAGTATGGTGTCGAAGCAGCCGCAGTCACCTTGGTGTGACATGATTACCTGCAATACAGGTCTACAGATAAGGGATGCCTATTGAAACTAGATTAAATAAAATCCAGTCCTCTACATTATTGCATAACACAGTGTATTTAATGATTTAAGAAAAATATTTATTTTTCCATGGGACTTCCCCTTTAAGCTTTCAGGAAACCATTCAATCAAATTATATTAACATTACCCGGCCTCCTGCGCTATTAATTCCTTTCTTCATTATTAAGTGTCCAATACTACTAAGGACACAATTGTCTGGAAGACTATAAGATCAATTCCCCAGTAGAAATGAACAGCATTACAGTGAGTTTTTGTTTATTGAATAGCTGAAGCAGCAGGGGCAAATAGGGCTTCTTGAACAGACCAACATGTGCTAAGAGTGGAAATGTTATGATGCCCCCGTGCTCTTACCTCTGAATAAACCTGGCTTCTGTTAGCAAGTGGGTAACGGGTTTGCTTTTATTTGCCTCTGATTCCTGGGGTGCGTAGATGTATATCTGTGGGATACTCTGTCTCTGTCTTTGCTGGTAGTTGGTTACTCTGCCCTCTCTGGTTAATCTGTCTCTGTCTTCTCTTCCTGTGTGTTTGCTCTCAAGGCTCGGGCTCCCCCTGTACACCGGGGCCCCCCGGCTCAGCTCACAAAGGCCTTTCTAGCTTTAGCTTTCTGCAGCACCCCGTCCACCAAAGGAGCTTACAGATCCTGCAGAGGTGTCAGAACGACCAATACAGTAAGGCACCCATCCCAGAATCCTCTGCAATTGCACGAACACAGCGCTCCTGTTCCAGAATCCTTTAGAATCACTTGTTTACACATACAAAAGAGGGCTTCAGACCTGTGGTTCTTTCTGACTTCATGCACAGATCTGTATAATATACTTGCGCACATTCCTGTGCCAGAATGCTCTGTTATGCACACCTTAACTTGACTAGAAGAACCTTTAATGTCAAATGTTGAATTGTTTTTTGTTGTTGTGTGGAATAAGTGTGTGTTTGGTTTTTTTTCTCGAAAACATTGAAAAGCTAGGAATATTGGTTACAGCACTAGAGAAACCTACAATGCATTGCTGTATACTGATCTAGTGTCAGATAGGGATTATCACTTATGACGGGGACATTTGTATAGTCTCATTTTTTAAGTCATACAGTTAGTTCTGCAACACAGAGAATTATAAAACAACCATTTCTACTTAATAGATTGCAATAACATAAATGTATAAAAAAAATAGAGGCAGGCGATGGTATTAAACTGCTTAAATAAAAACACAGCCTTAAATGGGATTTAAACTTTTTTATTCAACCATTTTCTTAACTAGACATATGCCTAGATAGTTGCATCAGTTCGTTGTTCGATCCCATTTATTGAAATTTGTGGACCTCAAAAACAATAATTTTCCATAGGGATCATTTATTTACTGTCTTGATTCTAAAATATCTGCTATGCTTTGGTCAAAGTGATAGTGAACCCAAATAGCAAACTTGCAAAGCATACTGATAACGTCAACATTATGTGTTGTTTGTTCTGTTGGAAAGAGAATAGGAAAAAAGGGCAAACCCTAAATGTAGTTTACCTGTACCAAATAAGCAATGTTCTGATTACCTAAATACGTCAAATATTACATATTTAGGTATTAATTTGCAAAAATTACTAATAACGTTTGATGAATCTGCTCCTCGGTATTATAATAAAAGTCAAACCAAATCCGATTCTCAATTAATATATTGTCATCAGTGTTTATTTTTTGTAGTTGTTGCAAAAAAGATTAATTTAAACCAAATTTGTCCTAGCAAAGCGGCAGATAAATGCAACGGGAATAGAAATATCATAAGGCCTCTCTTCGTATTCAGTTGGCCTTATACACCTGGTTCGATGTTAATAAAAGGGAGTTGGTTGTCCTCTCTGCTGAGGTTGTTATCCCATCTCACTTTTTTGCAGTTTAAATTTGTCCATTTTCTGAAATTTTACAAACAACTTTGCAGGATACTTCTCAAGGGGGCAACCTTAAATAGGATGTTTATAAGTTTGAAAATAGGTCTTGTTTCAAATTTCCAAAAATATTCCCCAATATCATACAAACTAAACCCCAAGAGCCACTGAGACGTGTCCTGCTTGACCTCTGGCCTAAGCCTATATGATTCCAATGAAGCCTGCTTCAAACACTGTATATAATCCATGTAATTGTACATGCATTAGCCACCAAGCATAGGTTACAAGCTGTATAGACTAGAAAGCTACGCACTGGTGATCTTTTTAGTGCATACTTTACTTATCGTATTGCAATGCATTGCAGGCATATCTATGACATCACAATATTCATTTTTCCAACGAATCTCAGTCAACCTGTGGATTTAATTATGATCAAACTGATCAATTGTAAACATATTGTCTTTTCACTAATATGTTCTTGAGGCTAGGTTTCCACTTGGTTTTTTTTTTGCTAAATATGCCAATTCAGCCACACGGCGTTTTATTAGTGAAAAAAAACGCGTCCAGATGTTAGCTGTTCTTCAATAGGAAATCGCACAATGCCATATCCACTTGGCGTTTTTCTGTGCGTTTTTTTCAGTCCTCTTTGGTGTTTTTCTGCTTTTTTGGGCTCTGTGGCAGTTTTTCAAAATCGCAGCAAGTTGACACTCTGGCATTTTTTGCAAGGAAATCTTAGCGTTTTTCTCCAATAGAAGTCTATGGGAGAGAAAAAAAGCCATGAAAAAGCCATGTGGGTTTTGCCTTGGTGTTTTTTATGGCGTTTTTTCCACAGTTACAATGCAGAGGATGGACCCAGTATCTGTGTGTCCTACGAGAAACAGGCTGGAAACAAACAGTTTCACACAAAACAAAGTTCATATTTAATTTTACATCATTTGGAACAAACATGCCATTACAAACAAACACACCCAACTGGATCCTGCGTGCCAAAAGCAACAGCAAACAATTTGCACCATCATTTGGGGCCAATGAGGAGCAGACATTCGGAATAAAGCATGCCTTAGAAACCACAGAAAAGAGGTCCGCCAGGGCGTGTTTAAGTAGAACTCTACCAAGAAAATGACATCGGGAGGGGGCAGATACTTGCCATTTATCCTAATCCCTTTTAGCTGGGTGAAAATTCTAACGTGTAAAGGCTGGAAAAACTGCCTAAGGTCAAAAAAGCAATTTCCACAGAAAGGCTAAAACTCCAGAAAAAACGCCAAAACGCAGGAGAATGCAGTGGCAGTTTTCTTGGCGTTTTTCATCAAGAAAAAAATGCAGGACAAAAACCCAAGTGGAAACCTAGCCTGAAAGAGATTTTAATATCAGATGAGAATAGAGTCTCAAAGGGTTCACAATTGAAGTAGAACATTACAAAATTTGACAGCCATATTTGCAGCTTTAACAGGTCTTTCAGATACTTGTTTCTATAGAATATAAGATTTAGCAAATATACCATTGCAGGATATAGTGACGTTGCGTGGGATTGTTATACACCACAGCAAAGATGTAAATGACAATTATAGGGCTTCCAAACTTCGCTTTATAGAACTGTGGTGTTGCAGAATTCAATTATGATTTTATCACTAATGCAAGAGTTCACCTTTAGTAACAGATAAACCAAAGTGTTTTTGTCAGGACCACATCATTTTATTTTAGGTCTCAGATCTTTTTTGTAGTTATTATATCTGATTTTTTTTTAGTATTCTTCTGTATTGTAGCATTAGTGGATTGAGACAAATACCCTTTCTGTATAACGATAGATGAGTAATTACCCTTTTCTGTTTGGCAACAGATGATCTTTGTGAATATTGCTTTCCAAAATCCTGCTATAGTAGTCTTTAAAAAAGCACCCCCTCTAGTATAGATTCTTCATGGCATAGACTTTGTGAATGTTTAGTACAGTTTGAGCCTCCAAGTCATTCTTTTAAATGGGCTGCACATGAAGGGTTCGCACACACACACACGTTCCACATTACTCTGATCCATTGTTGCATTTTGTTGTCATGTAACTCTATTTTTTGCATGTTCCTCCTCTGTGTTGCCTGTTATTAATTATTTCAAAACTCCCCTCTTAGCATGTGACATCCTTGGAATACCTGCCTCCTCTATATGTTTGAGATCTTGAGAACGCTGCCTGCTGCTCATGCCATCTTTCTGCCTTTAATTGCTAACACCATTTTGTATCTCCAGGAAAAGTATGGAACGGCAGGATCTGGATGCCTTTCATATCACACCCAAACAGACATTAGGGAATCACGAACTAGAATAGTGTAATATGCACACTAAATAACTATAGGCCATGTCGTTATTGGTAATGTAGACACATTATAGTGATTCAGACACTCAACATTGATTAGGGAGACATTCAACACCTGTACTGCTACACGCCCATACTAATGCAGGAACATATACTGACCATCAGCTGGAGGACCTCATGTGCCTCTTGGCCACGGCTCCTGAAGATCTAACTCTCATGTTTTTTTTTTTCCAGATATTCCTCGTCGCATTCCACGTACCCCCCTCTCTGATCTTCAAGGAGCAAACACCATCCAGGAAAGGAGCCCTTGGTGAGTTGCGTAGTATATTTTGTATACCAATTCCTTTATCGTAATCCAGCCTTTTCTTATTTTGTATACGCTGGTGTCTCTGTTTACTTTTCTTATTTTATAATCCCTGATGTAATTGCTTGAGATTTCCTTTTAGGTTTTGCTCATTTTTCTGGTGTCTCCCTTCTTTGCTGTTCTCATTTCTTTATTGGCCATTTTTATGTACTGGCCTGTCTTATACTGTGCTTTTTGTTTCAGGGAGCCAAATTGGGCTACAAGAAGGCAAAGTCGTCTCTCATCATCCCCTTCTTACCTGGAGGGTGGTGGCATCTTTATTAATTCTCCTGGTTCTACCCTAAATAGCACCAGCGACAGCAAGCTCTTGGAGAGAGCACATGGCATCCTCATGTAAGATATCACATCGGGGACAATAACCTGGCAGGCTGGGATGTCAGGACAGGGGTGTTGAGGCAGGTGTATCTGAGGCAAAGATTAACAAATTCTATAATAAACTAGATAACCAGAAGGAAACACCAGTACCAAACAGTTATCAGGGAAATATACATGGGTTACATATAGGGCTGAAACAACTAATTGATAGAATCGATAATAATTGATAATGAAAATCGCTGTCAACGATTTTCATTATCGATTAATTGAATCGATTTTTATCGATTATAAAAAGAGGTTTTTTCAGAGCAAATGCTCTGAAAAACTCCTCTCCTTATATAATCCGACCTCAAACTGAGATCGGATTATAATACTAGAATCCAGATCCCCCGTAACACTGCAGGGGACCTGGATTCCCCTCACTGTCGGCCGGTCTCTCACTTCCGTCTCTCTCCCCCCTCCCATACACCCCTCTGACTCCTCCCCCCTCCCATACATCACTCTGCTTCTCTCCCGACTCCATTACTGACAGGCACTTTCACTGCAGCCTCAGCGTAAGTGAAGGGCAGTAACGGAGGCTGGCTGTGCGCATCGTGCAGACCCCCACCGGCTGACAGAGAATCATCCTCTCTGTCAGCCGGTGGGGGTCTGCATCGCACAGACAGCCTCCGTTACTCACCTTCACTTACGCTGAGGCTTCTATGAAGCTGCAGTGAAAGTTCCTGTCAGTAACGGAGCCGGGTAGAGAGGCAGAGCGTTTTATGGGAGGGGGGAGGAGGCAGAGTGGAGTATGGGAGGGGGGAGGAGGCAGAGTGGATTATGGGAGGTGGGAGGAGGCAAAGTGGTATATGGGAGGGGGGAGGAGGCAGAGTGGAGTATGGGAGGGAGGAGGAGGCAGAGTGGAGTATGGGAGGTGGGAGGAGGCAGAGTGGTGTATGGGTGAGTTATAGTGGTGTATGGGGGGTATTATGAATTTCAGGGCATATAGGGGGGTATAAGGCATATCGATATTAGGCATATCAGGGGGGCATAAAACATATCTGGGGGTAAAAGGTATATCAGGGGGCTCAGTGGCATATAGGGGGTATAAGGCATATCGATATTAGGCATATCAGGGGGGGCATAAAACATATCTGGGGGTAAAAGGTATATCAGGGGGCTCAGTTGCATATCACTGGCATATAAGCAGTATAAGGCATATCAGGGGCACAGTGGCATATCAGGGGGCACAGTGGAATCTGGCATATAAGAGGTATAAGGCATATATGGGGGCAGAGTGGCAAGCTGGGGGTCAGATGTGTATAACCGGGGGCAGTTTGGTAAATAAAAAAAATTTAAACAAGGCTTTCTTCTCATAGTTTTTATTAAATATGAAAAATAGTTAACATATGAATTAATATTTACTAATAACTTTGCATTAAAACCTAGTTTGAGAAACTCAGTGTTTGGGTTCTTGTAGCTTTTATTATGTCAGTAAAATAAGAAGGTGAATAGAGAGAGAGGCCATTACAATAAAGAGATGAAAGTGTAAATTGTACGTTTTTTATTACATTATTTTAAATTGAAATTTTTTTATCTGATTAATCGAAAAAATAATCGGGCAACTAAACGATTATTAAAATAATCGTTAGTTGCAGCCCTAGTTGCATACAAATATGCTAATTTGGTTTTTAACAGCTACTATGTTTAATTGGATATTGATTTGTTATGTTACTTATATGTATGTTATATTAGCAGTATAAAGGCCCACACAGCTATTTTTACATTGGGTGATCATTCTTTTTGTTGGCTGCCTTTGGCCCCTTATTTTTTAACCAAATAAATGCCAATTATCAGATATGTTGGGCCAAACCACTGACCTCTGGACTTCATTACTTATTGGATACTGAAGGCCACTGCCTAGGGCCCAGGTGGGTTGTATGGGTCTGCCATTGTCTGTTGCCATCTTGGGCTACCCGGAATGACCCACTATAGTGCAAGGGAGCATGAGACTGAGCCTCCACAGGACAGAAGCCACATACAGAATGGGAGGGAGGTCAGTGAGTGGACAGAATTTTGTATACTAATGGTATAAAGCAAGACCTAGTGCAAATCTAAACAAGTCCTTGTTTTGACATATATTTGACAAAGCATGAATAATGATAGGAAGCCAGCTAGGAAAGCTCCATAGAAGGATTGCAAATTTTGCTTGTTGTATAAATTCACATTTATTCTTATTGCAGGAGAAACAAGAACACCAAATCAAAACCTACCCTTCCTAAGGTAAGCAATTTGTAAACGCCATGTTTTTGTTCTTGTAAGATGTACATCGTAAGGCAGTCGGGCACAGAATTGGAAGATGTTTGCAACTCATGCGCCACCTGCACCTCCACCACTGGCAATAGACTGGCTTTGAAGTCACATCCTGCCCTTGCTGTACCACTCCACTCTTGGTAGATAAAATACAGTGTGCCATCATAAATATAACAAGGGGCACTATGGATATAGGTACACAGGGGACATTTTCATAAGGCTCTATGTCAGATAGCATTTAGGAATGTGTGAATGGTGGAATACAGTAGTGGTTTGTCATAGTGTGGGCAGAAAGAGAAGCTACTTGACGTGGCTCCGTGAAATGTTGTTTTTAGAGACCATGTAAAGCCCTATGCATTAACAAATAGCTTGACTACACCCAAGAAGTAAAAAAGCATTGGAATAGAAGTGAATGGAGAAGCAGGATGAAGGACCTAAATAAGTGACAGAACAGAGGGAAAGGTGTTCTGAATTTATTATGCACTAAACATGCAATATAATAATTCAGGAAGTGCAAGTGTCTTCACATTATATGCATGCGAGTATTTTTAATCATTGAATAATTGAGTAAAAACTGATCGTATATCTATGTCTTTAGCACCTGTTGGATGTGAAGTCTTTGAAACATCTCTCTAATTTGACTCTGCATGATCGGATCACAAAGTCCTTGCTGCACTTACATAAGAAAAAGAAGCCACCTAGTATCAGTGCCCAGTTTCAGGTCTGTTTCTACCCACCCTCTGTTGTGTAACTTCTGGTGTTTTGGGATATTCCCTTTGATCTAATCTGTCTGCTTTCTCTGTAGGCATCTTTAAACAAACTGATGGAGACACTGGGTCAGGCAGAACCATATTTTGTGAAATGTATTCGTTCCAATGCAGAGAAGGTAAATAAGGTCTCCTGCATATGCCAAAGAGAATATGTTTACTCTATAATTTTAGATACATTATAAAATGTGGTATTTTTATTAATGTGGGACGTTTAGATGATTGTAAGGGAACCCAGTGGATTAATGGATGATATTGCTTATTCACGGGTGTGATAATAGGGTAGAGGACCATGCTTCCAATTTGCTCACTTAATATCAGTAGACTATGTTCACTGGTGTGTCTACAGGCATATAATGCAGCCCTCTCTTGGAAATTTTCTGTTTATGTTTTCTATACAAATACATTGTCTTGACTCTATTAACCTGCAGGTGCCTCTGCGCTTTAATGATGCACTGGTGCTTAGACAACTTCGTTACACAGGGATGATGGAAACCGTCCGTATTCGCCAGTCTGGCTACAGCTGGAAATGCTCTTTCCAGGTTAGAAAATGAATTGATTAAAAATAATTACCAGCTGAATTATAGTAGCTGAGCTGTGTAGCACACGTTGTGCAGATAAGTAACCCCTGTCCACTGCCTCTTCTAGGATTTTGTAAATCAGTTCTCAGTATTGTTGCCGAAGGATTCTGCTCCCATCAGGCAAAGCATTCAAGAGTTCTTCTGGCGGATTGGGCATAGTCCTGATCAATACCAAGTCGGAAGAACTATGGTAAGAAAATAATGTTTTGTTGTGCAGATATATCATTTCTTGTTAAAGAACCTAACCTTAGGGGATATGAGAGCGCACAATATCACATCACTTTCACTCCCTTTTTGAAGGTGTTTTAAATATGTTTTTTCCCATCTGTACAGTAAACAAATGTCTACATTTTCTATAAGCTGATTTCTTATCACATCCTTTTTCTTCTTCTTTGTTTTAACTTGTTTCATTGTTTTAACTTTCTCTTTCTTTCAGGTCTTTCTGAAGGAACAGGAACGCCAGTGTCTACGGGACATGCTACATAACACTGTCCTCCAGCGCATCATTCTCCTTCAACGCTGGATAAGAGCAAGGCTCCAGCAGAAGAGGTTCTTGCAGCTTAGAGATGCAGCAATCACAATCCAGGTTTTTATCGCTACTGAGTTATCCTCACATTATGTTAACATGTTTGTTGCTCAGTGTTTATTTACTGTTTTTCTGTTTGTTTGCACAGAGATGCTGGAGACATTACAAAAGGCGCTGGAGTGAGGAGGAAACTCTAATTAAAGCAGACAGTATTTTCAATGCTGCTGTCACTATTCAGGCGTGGTGGAGATGTCACAGGGCACAGCGTATGTACCTACAGATGAAGACCTCGGCTATCACCATACAGAGCTACTGGCGCGAATATTGGTTAGAAAGGCAAAGAGCTGCTCTTTGCATCCAGTCTGCATGGAAGGGGTATGTTCAAAGGAGCCTGTACAAACATCAGCGGAAGCACATTATTGCTTTGCAAGCGGCTTGCAGAGGTTACATGGCCAGACGCAGGTAACACAATTCACAAAAGTTTAATTGCATAATAACCATTTCGGTCAATAGATAATTTTTTGTGACTGTTATGCATGTTAATTCAATAGGTTTCCCTCATTGAAAAAAATCAGCTTTGACTGTTTCCTGAGCAAGCAGGATGGTGGAGACTCAAGACTTCCTTCTCAGTCTCCTGATGTTGAACTAAGTCAGTGGGAGGAAGTTTGTTATGAGATGATGACCAACCAGCACCCCAGGGACCCAATGACTAATGAGGAGGTTCAGGCTATTGGGGAGATTCCTGCAGAAGTGCGTATTAGAGAGAGACCGAAATCCCTGGAAAACCCCAATCAAAGGAAAGTTGTCCGAGCCAAGAGAGAGAGCCGTCGCATGAGGGAGCTGGAGCAAGCACAGTTCAGCCTTGAGTTACTGAAAGTGCGTAGCGGAGGTGTATCCCCTTCAGAAGAACGTCGTTGGTCAGCAGAGATTATCCTGGACCGGTTACCAGACACTCCGGAGAGTGAGGGATCGCTAGGCAGTCTGGAGCTTATCAGCTGTGATGAAAATCAATATTTCTCTGAGAAGTCTTTGGCTGAGTCAGTTTGCAGGGTTAAAAGCTCTGCTAGTGGATGCGAGGACTCTTCAAACTCTGTTTTTCCAGCTTTTACCTCTGGACCAGTTAACACTCCAATGCATGTCCGCTCATGCTCTCCCACAAAAGGTCTATCCTCCACTCCTGTTCAAAATACTGACAGCCCTACCGGTATAATACACTCCTATGGTGAACCTTTAAGCACTCCCATCTCCACATCAATGAGATCTCCCTCCTATGAATCATTGACTCCAAATATTTATGACCCCGTCATTTCACACTCCGAAAATAAACCTGATTCTCCATCTCCAGGGCCAGTCAACTCTCATCCTAATGGCATTCTTAATCACCCATCACAAGGATCCTCAGAGTACCCTAGTACTGTGAATGTGTCATCCAATGGACCAGTGAGTTCCCCTAGTAAAGTTGCTTCACCAGATCATGCCATTCAGGATTTAACTAGCCCCCAAGATCCCCCTTCACCAGGTCAATCACCTTTTCAGAAAAACTCTACTTCCCATCACCCTCCATCTCCAGCTTCTAGTGCTGTAGACATTTCATGGGGTACATCTAACACCTGGAGGCAAAAACCTCCTGGACTTGAGATGTCAGAAAGTGCCCCTGCTAAAACATCCGTCCCCATGCCATATAGAACTCACCTTCGTGAACCCATTCTTTCCAGCAGCCTACCTACCTTTTATGTCCCAAACCAAGAGACATTACGGGGTCAAGAGAATAACGAGCCAGGTGAAATACACACAGACTCTGTCCTGCATCGACTTCAGAAACTTAATGAGGAGAAGGAGGAACTGCAGAAGCAGTTGCAGCAACAGAAAGAGCGACACATGATGGAACAAATTCGCAAAGAGAAACAGGAGTTAGAAAGACAACGTAGACTACAAGGACTTACAGGGGACTCCGAACATCAAGACATCACTGCAAGAACTTCCAAGAAACCATCTGAACGGCCACAGTCTCTTCTTCTACAAAGTCCACACTTGAAAGGTCCCTCTAAGTCCACAATGGAGATAAAAGGATTGACTATTGGAGGAATGGGTGGCTCAATTTCACACAGTGAACGCCCAGTTAGTATGTTTGTAGAACAGAGCATAGTACGGGAAACATCCAAAGGGAATGGTGTGGGTGAGGTGAATGATGCAACTAGAAGACCTTGGCTACACAGCAGTGGAAACTCCAGCATGTTTTTTAATCCCAAGAGAAATGTTCGCATTGACTCTGAGTAAGTACCTCCTCCATCTTGTTATGTCATGAAACAAATCAGCTTATATTTAAAAAGTTTTCTTTTCATTTGTAAAAATATTTTCTAAAGGAATAGAGAATACAGAAAATCTTTTGTCCCACATTCATACAGTAGCATAATGCATGGTCAAAAAGTAGACATTTTATTATTTCTGAAAAATAACACAAGCGCTTTTCCTTTTCCTGTTACTATTATTTTGCCAAACAGACATGCTGCCTGCTGGTAAGCTATACATTTTAGAAGCACTGCTAGTACACATTACTGGCCCTAAATAGTCCTGATCTCAGGTAGACTGAGATGACATTCTTTATGACAAAGCAACGTGTAAACAAAATGTGAAAAGTCACCTATGTTTTAAAGTTAAGGGTTGTTTTTTATTGCCAAGTTGGGTTTTGTATGACCAGGAGCTAGCAAGAAAACTGAAATATTGTGTTATAGCATTATTGTTTCCATTTTTTGCCCATATTCTGGGTCTCTCTTTTTTAACATTTTTTTTTATTCCTCTTTACCTACCTAGTATTTTTTGCAACAAAATGTAAATGGCAGGACACACTGATATTACATACGCATACAGACCAATATAAAGTTACTGAGTTGGGAATTGGGTAGGCCAGTGTATTTTTATACCATGTGGTGTGTATTTAAGCTAGAACGTTCACCTTAAAATAAACAGAACAACAAAAATGGTCAGAAGCAATGTTTTGTTTTGTTATAGTCAATTTCAACCTAGCTTCTGATATCTTATGTGACAGACAAAAGCACCCTCTGTTCAGGATGAGGTCAATTGCATGCTGCGAAATAACATGGTTCTTTTTTGTTTTTATCTTTCCTGATTTCTACAGAAGTAAAAGCTGAAATAAGGAAACAAAATGTCCTAAATTTGCAGAATGTAAATGTAGTCTGTGCTTTTGCTTAGTGTTAACTTGGTGTTGTTGTACAGTGCGTTTATGTTTATCTGGATTTGAAGGATTGAAAACCTAAATATGGCCAATATCAGCCCAATTATAACCTTGGCCATCAGCTGTTGGAACTCACAATGTCACCAACCCAGTTTTTGTGTGAGGAAGTCAGGAACAGAAAGGGTTTAGAATTATCCTGCTTTTTCTCATTTGGTACTTTAATTACTTATGTTCTTTGTTTGGATGAAAGAATGACATACTTTCTCCACTTTCATTTGGCACTGCTTTAAATCTACAATCTGAGATATTCCTGTAATAAGCGTTAATAAGCATGGTTTGCCTCTAGGACAATATGTAATCTTAGTGATACCAGCAATATATATTTAATATTTGATTACAGTATTTCTTTGAGCGCCTTGGCTTCCATATTCACTTGAATCTGTGAAAATGCATTTCTTTTCCCATGTTCAGTTGCTATAGTATCTGCAGCAGCTGAAAAGCTTGTTGAATGTCCATATGTATTGGTGTGTGCTTTACTTCTTTCTCTGTGAGCCCGTCTATCTTTTGAATCCCCTTGGTTCTTCGTTGTCTACCTTTCTCTGACCCTTATAGTTCTGCTGACTGCATTTTATCTTGTTCCAGTGGTTCTTCATTCCAGCCACAACGTGGTGTACGTGTTGAGCCTGCAAAGAGACTGGATGCAACTGAGCCAACAGGAGTGAGCGAGGTGAGAATCAAATGCTTTGGCAGCAAAAGTTGCCACCAAGAGAAGACAAACTATTGAGTCTTTTTACAGTGTAGCTAGATTATGACCATGTCGCGCACATTGCCTTCAGCAGTCATTTAACCTATGTTAATGTCATCCCCCCACCTTTCTTGTGATATCTTTTATGTGTCAGCCCAAATGTGCGCAGCCACCTGTATCTGCTACTGACTAATTCCTGGAGGCAAAGCAAAACACCATTGTGATGTTTCCACAATGTATCTTGCTTATCTTTGGTGATCTAATTTTTGTCTACGTTTAACGGAAAAGAACAAAGAATGCTTCAATCTCAGAGCCTGAAAACAAAAGTGTGGTCTAAAAGTATTATATAAATAAAACTGCCAATAGAGCAGTGGCCATTTAGATTATCTTATACCCTTACAGCCACAGAATACTCAATTAGCAAGTATAGGTTCCAATGTAAGAGGTTCGTTTAGAATAATGGGTTGGAGGCAGTATTTAGTTGT
Source organism: Sceloporus occidentalis (assembly GCA_023333645.1). NCBI lineage: Eukaryota > Metazoa > Chordata > Lepidosauria > Squamata > Phrynosomatidae > Sceloporus > Sceloporus occidentalis. Next base: position 123,388 of record JALMGF010000037.1, on the reverse strand, counting down.
GACCTATAGATCCTTTTTGGCCTGCAGAGATTTGGTACCCTCTGACTTTTGCTGTGTTATCGTCTACCTGATAACCTAAAAGCTGCTGAGTTTACTTTGGATGTTTTTCTGTTACTAAGTAGGTCACAGACGTGTGCAGACAAACAAAATGATTTTAAGGCCTCTATAGATGATCCCAAGCAAATCAATAAACATCTATATTTTAGGCTTGTACTAATTTTTTAACACTGGAAGTCTTCACTTTTAATGTAGCCTGGAGTTACTTTCATCTACCCAACCAGTAGGGATTTGTCTTGGAATCCCACATTCAGGTTTCAGCCAGTCTGGTAGAACCCACTTATCTGCAATACATTTAGAATTTTACTTAGGAAAAATGATTTTCAATCTTATATGTTCCAATTGCAATACACGTGTTCCTACCTATCAGATGCAACACTTGGGAGATGAGACCATTTGCACAAGAATCACATTTTATACATAACTTCAAATTTGTCTTGCCATTGTTGTTTGTCATTGCTACATTCTTTTTTCCCTTTCATGTTAATTGTAGTGTTTACTACTTCTCTGATCCCACCTCATTGTGGTCTGGTTTCTAATATTCCTTCTGTAGTCTTTTTCATTCTTGTGTTACTTTCCTACTTGATGTAATGTTTCAACTTATCCACCTCATCCTCCTGATGTAGACTTGTATTAATTTATTTGTCCATATTGTTTCATTTTCCTTTTTTCCTCCATGTGCTTGTGATGTTTATTTTGGGGTCCCCCCATGTCTGGTGTCATTCTGTCCGTCAGGCCCCATACAGAAGGAAGGCGCGCATGGCACGAACTCGTTCTGATTTCATGACTAGAGGAGCTCTTGGGGGGGGGGACTCTGAGGAGGACTCTGATGAACAGGTGTATCGTACCCTCCCCTGTGATCCTGCTGAGGAGACAGGCAGACTGAGCCAAGCTTGTCACAGCGACTCGGAAATGGTAAACTCCGAAAACAGCCTCTGTCCTCTTATTCAGAGAAATAGAAACATACTCTTGGTAATGCAGACCTTTCCGCTGTGCAAAACATGTAAATCCAATTGTTCATCACTGCGGAATGTGACAGCGCTGTATAAATCGGTAAATAACAAATCATCGCTGTACACTTATACCTTGACCTACGCATGCACCTGATCAGTCATATCCCTCTCACATGGTCCACACAGATAAAGCGGATGCTGTAAGTCTTCAGCCTGCGCACACGGATAGTAAGACTTGTAAAGTAGCCTTCACCTCCCACTAATACAGATTACTTTTTACCAACTGGTCTTTAGCAAAATCATGCACATTGCGATGGAGTATTTTCAAGTGCAATTAAGAGAAGGAATATGGAAATATGTTACAATATTTCAATTCGGGGAGGCTCATGTTAGGATCACTCTTATTTTGGAAGGAGGAAAAATACTGTAGTTGTAAATCTTACTACTCAATGGAGCAATTTTATTCTCTTCATTTATTTACGCTAAAGAGAACCAACCTATAGATACCAAACTAATGTTGTTATAAATATCTCAATTACATTCATTCTACATTTTGTACAGATAAATAAGAAGAAAATATGCTGTACATTACTAAATGTAAAATTGTGTAAGTTTTAGGCCAAAACTATTTTCAGATAGAATGAAGGAATTCACAACTGCATTAAGAGAACGTCTACAATATGTTTTCATTTTACCGTAAAGGCTCTTAAAAAAGCTGCAGTTTTCCTAGCACAACATGTTCATTAGATCTGCTGTTCTTGAACCATACTTGGAGACTAACACATACATCTACTGTGTGTTTAGTGCATTTGGCCACAGACTCCTTTATCTTGTTCTACACAAAAGGGTATGTGTACTGTGTATAGTACACAGATAGGAAGGCACATATCACTCAGTCTTAACACATAGATGTATATATAGATGGCATGGCATGGATATCAAAAAGTCTCTTGAGTCCTTATAAACAGTCATGTACTAATTTATTCTGCACTTCTATAGGAGAAAATACAATATTTACTTCTGTTTCCTTTTTCATAGGTAGATAAAATACACTCGGCGCTAAAGGCTCATAGTTCCTCATACTTCCTACAAAGAAAAGACATACACTTTGCACTCATTTTTATACTTGTTTTTTAATGCATTTATTTGAACAATTTGAATGCAACCACTCCAGTCCTCATGTTTTTCTATGTAATAAAAATATTGTAATGCATAACACCATAGAAAACATGGAAACAGAAAAGCTTTTGCTCCCTTTTATGACTTTTGTAATACACAGTATAAATAAAATGTAGTCCTCGCATACTCCTAGAACACTCGTTCTAGGGTCACGTATTGTTTGGGTTCACAATGTATAATTATTTTTCTTGCAGATGTTGCAGAAGGTGCCAGGTGTAGAACGGCCTAGCAAACTCCAGAAAGCAGTGTCTCAGGGGGAGATGTCTCGGGTGCTACTCTCCCAAAGGGCTTCAGAGCAAGACACCAGGTAAGTGCTTGCTCAGACATTTTTGGTGTGCTGAGAAAATGTATCGCATTTGGACAAGTTCTCTAGTAGAGATCTCTAAATCTATATTATTTTATTGCAGGCCTCAGAGGGGAAAGATTCGCTTCTGGGGGAAGATGAAGGCAGCGGAGAAATTGACACCTCAGTCAGAAGTTGTAGAAATGGAGTCTTCAGGGAGAGAAGGAAGCACTATCCATTACAGTGATGGTGAGAGCGAAATGGTTGGGCAAATTCAACCAAAACCCAACCCCCAAAATCTGATATCCTCTCATTGTCACAAATACTCAGATGAATATATAGCACTTACTTTTTTCTTGTTACAATTATTTCCACTACTGTAACTGTGTTTCTGCACCTGTTTTCTATTCTTAGCCTGGTAAATACTCACTGCTCATTTGATAATGTGTTCTTATAGTGGATACAGGACTGTGGCTGGTGCCTCATAGCCCAGACCTTAGTCGAGGACGTGAGAAGGAGAACAAGGACCCGTCTCCCAAAGTACAGCGCAGACGGAGTGTGAAGATCAGCACTGCAGCCTTGGAACCTGCTCAGTGGCAGGACGAGCGTGCTCAAATAATTTGCAGTGCCAATGACCTGAAGTGTATGGATGAGTTTCTACAGAAGAAGGTAACACTTGCGATTTAGCACAACTCTGACCCAGGTACAAAGGCGTGCATAGAAATTTTAAGCCAAGCTTATGATATTTGGAGAAGTAGCTAGTGGCTTGGTCTTGCGTTTGTGTCACTCACAGATGATGCATCATCATAGTTTCATAAAATGTCTTCTTGGTTCTCTATTGGGCCATTCTTTTTGGGGCTTTGTAATATAGATGGCATTGTTGTTTTCTTATGACAATATTTGCCCGTTATGGTTGTAGATAGGTGATCTGGACTCAGAGGATGGAAAGAAGGATTCCATGGTTGATGTTTTGTTCAAACGAGCAATGAAGGAATTCCGTCAGAACATTTTCAGCCTCTACTCAACATCACTTGCTGTAAGTAGTTTGTTATGGCCGTAGGTATTTTTTGTTTCAGGCTGTAGAACAATCAAAGGTGAAAGCATTTAAATATTTGAAGGCATTTTCAATGTAAAACACCTCTTGACAGGGTGAAGATGGAAAGAGTATACGTTACAAGGACTTAGGGTCATTGTTCGAACAGATTCTGGAAAAGACCACTAGGCAACAGCAGCTTCGAAATTGGAGTGAATCACCAGTTCAAGTTTGGATCAACACCTTCAAGGTTTTCCTTGATGAGTTTGTCACAGAGTATAAACCTCTCAATTACACACCAGGAAAGGTAATTAGAAGCTGATACCAATAAATTACATAATTCAGGGCAGGGGGGGTAATTAATCAGCCTTGTGCTAGAGGATGATTAGGATATATTTAGGTTATTTTAAGTATCCTGACAGGGATAATTTCCGAGTAATTCTTAATTCTGATTTAATCTCTTAACAAGAGCCAAAAGCCGGAGCGGAAGAAGAGGAGAAAAAAGGAGTCTGATATTGTAAGTCTGTCTCATTTTTCTAATTCTTTACTTTTATTTTCTGTCCTTAAAGGTGCTGTCCAACTTCCTCTGCCTTGATAAGCAAATAAACTTTAGCGGATATGTAGTTTTTCATCCAAACATTTTCTTGCATAAAGCACAAACCTATAAGAAGTCTTTCAATTTCTATGGCAGCGGCCTGTCGGTGCTTGATCTTGTGTCACGTGGTAGTCACTGAATGAACCAACATTTGACATGACTTAATAACCATCTCACAGTACGATTCGGAGATTAAAGAGCATTGGAAATGATGTTAAATTTAGCTGAGTAGGTAGAACCATATCTTTTAATGTTCTAGCACTTGGGCTTTACAATCCCTAACAAACAAGGCCATTTATTCCCTCACAGTGTTGTGACAGGAACACCCATACCCTCTGAAACTTCTGTCATGTGTTTCTTGGCCTTCTTGCTCTTTCCTTCAATCCTTCTAAAAATTCTCTGCTGTCCTACAACCATCTCATACACATCTCCTCTGTTCTTGTTTCTCTTCCCTCCCCTTCGCCTCGATTGTCATCTGGCAGCCATTCACCCATCTGACCATTCCTAGGCATTTATGGAGCTCCACATACTATTCCTCTCGCTTTTTCTTTGAACTTTTTTAAACCCATCTGACTTTCTCTTGTTTTTTTTTTTCAGGTAGAGGAGCACAATGGTCACATATTTAAAGCTACTCAGTACAACATCCCTACATACTGTGAATTCTGTTCCTCCCTCATCTGGATAATGGACCGAGCGGCTGTTTGTAAATGTGAGATTTGCAATTGTAAACTACCACCCACAATGTCATACATGCTCTATTTCGTTTCTCTTTGATAAGCTATAGCCACACAAATAGTTGCCTTAAGTGTATCAGTAGAGCTGATAAATTAGTAAATTGATAAGCTAATAAACTCTAATAATTGGGCTTTTTTTAGACACTTCCCATCAATGGACACCAGTTAATTTGGGTCAGTCACACTGTTTCAGCAGTTTCAACATACGCCACTAAAGCTGAGTGAATTAATAAAATTCACATCTGCAGGAGTAACGGCAAAGAGCTGATTTTCTCTCCTGCTTCTGTAAAAAATCCTACTGAATCCTACAAAAGCAGGCAGATACTGACAGATTCTGCCTGCTGTATTGATGCCGCCAGCATTTCCTAAAAATAATTGTGTGTGTTGTGATGTCATGAGGCTCATGATGTATATATTGGGGAAAAGGTTTTTACCTCAAGAATTTTGAGGAGGCGGAAAGGAGTTTTCTGACATTTTTTGGGGAAGTTTTTTCACTAGGGTTCTTCACTTAAAGGGAAAGATGATAGGAGTTTCCAGGATAGTTGTTGTATCAACTCTTGATAATCAGTGCTGTAGTTATCTGCTAACCAAGGGTAGGGACACCATCTGTCTCCTCCAAACCTCTGTGCTTCCTGTTGGGCATCTGGAAATTACGTTTTATGTATCAGGTCGCAACGTATGTTAAAGGCACATAGAGCTAGTTGGCCTAGGTGGGAATATGCCACTGTTCATTATACTTTATGAAGTATACTTTATGACTAACCCCTTATGAGCGTCTGCTGCAGAAAGTGCTTGACCGGCCTATATAATGCATAGTTAAATTAATGAGATTACTTTAAAGTATCCTCAACCATTATGCAAGGCAAACGTAGCATTTCCTCTTGCAGGAGTTGACCGTTTTGTAATGAATTAAGGCAGCGATCAGCGCATGGAGCAGTAAGCCTAATATGGCTGCTTGCTGTCATGCCATCAGTAATAGGAAAAACCCTGTCTACATGTTGCCAGCTGATCTGTACTTGAATAAGCTGAAGGCATGTAGAAAACAAAATGTCTGATCACTGCCTGTGCACATTATTCACTTTTAGTTGTGTGACTTTTTAGATCATTATTAGTGTTTCTTGGACAACTCCATGTGTAATTTGTGTTGTGACAAAGCGAGTTTGCAGCATTTATACTCAAAATCAATTTTGTGTCTCAGTGTGTAGATTTGCCTGTCACAAGAAATGTTGCTCCCAGATCAACACAACATGCAGCAAGAAGGTGAGTTACACAGCAATGTGTGGGCGCAGAAGAGTTTTAATTTTATCTTCTCTTTGGAGCTAGATTTTAATCTCTTCCCTGTCCCTTTAGTACGACACAGAGTTATCATCCCGTCACTTTGGAGTGGAGTTGTCTCGTCTCACTAATGAGGAGCGGATGGTTCCTGTGCTGCTGGAGAAACTCATTAATTACATTGAGATGCATGGGCTCTACACTGAGGGCATATATAGGAAACCTGGCTCCACAAACAAGATCCGTGAGCTGCGACAGAGTCTGGACACAGGTGGGAATTCATGCTTTCCTGTTCAATTTTCCAGCCTTCTTATTATCTCCTTAATCATGGACTCCCTTCCAATTAGTTACCCACCATTCTTCTTTATTTTTCCTCTGTGTTAAGGGCTGTATTGTCACATTTTGATCTTGTCATGTCCTGGAAGTTCCAGGTTCAGTTCTCCAGGTGCTCTGAAGTGCTCCTTCCATAACTCTCTTATTAGAGATAGGGCATTATGTATGATTTGACTTAAGCATCCATGCACAGCAGATACTCCACATGTTACATTACATTTACTTATATATAGTGCTATATGTTTTATTATAAAGACAATAATTTAGATTTATGGTACAAGCAAGGGTTACCATATATACAGACGAAGCAGCTCCCCGTTGGTCAGTGTGACCCGGATTCCCCAGAAAGTTATATATTTAAGTGCTTTTCCAAAAACGGTGTAATCATAAGCATTGTATACCTCAGCGTATGTATAATTATTCATTTTAAAGACAAAGCCCAAATAAACTGTTTTGCTTAGGACCTCTAAATACCTACAACCGAACCTATGTGTAAACAGCATTTAGTGTTTCTATTGGGCCAATTTACAACAGCTGTGGGTCATACACAGTGTTTGCTTTGGCTGTCAGCTGCATTCTTAAAGGGAAATTCCTGCCATTTTTTTCATTACTAGTATCCCATTGACAAAATGAAAATATTGTGCTGTTGTGTCTTTAAAAGTTTATCCAATTTCTAGTTTTTGCATAATGTTTTCAGGCAGCTGCACGTTTGTATGTGTTGTAGCTTTGTTAACATAGTCTAATCTTACTTTATAAGTTGTTGGTGAGACATTTTTTGTACTAATAAGTGCATTTACAGAGACTCTGCTTGGACAATGTTATTAATAAATTAGCGGTGTAACTAAAAATAGAAAAAATACTGATACGTTTGCTAAATAATAATTTCCCCAAACTTCATGTGGATTGCTGTGGAAGTCTGTCTAAATAACCAAAACGAATGCCATGCTTCCTGCAGTCACCATATAATTACCCAACTTGAGGTGTTTGGCTGTGTTTTATAGCATTGTAATATATAATTTGCATTTTATTATTCTCCCATCTCTTCTAAGAACCTTTGAACATTCACAGTCTGCTCTAAGTGGAAAAAGTGGTGACAAGAAAATGTGATCTTAAAAAAAGCTATTGTTTCGTTCAATCTGGGAAGGGTTATAAGGCCATTTCCAAAGAATTTAAAGTCTATCATTCTACAGTGAGAAAAGTTGTTTGGACAAACGAGACCAAAGTGGAGATGTTTGGCCATAATGCATAGTGCCATGTTTGGCGAAAACCAAACACAGCATATCAGCACAAATACCTTATAGCAACTGGTGGTGAAGGGGTGACGATTTGGGAATGTTTTGCAGCCACAGGATGTGGGAACTTTGCAATCATTGAGACAACCATAAACTCTGCCATATACCAAAGTATTCTAGAGTCAAATGTGAGGCCATCTGTCAGCTAAAGTTGGCAGAAATTGGGTGATGCAATAGGACAATGATCCCAAGCACACCAGCAAATCTACAAGAGAATGACTGAAAAAGAGAAGAATCAAGGTTTTGCAATGGCCCAGTTGAAGTCCAGACTTCAACCCATTTGAAATGCTGTCGCGGGACCTCACCAGAGCTGTGCATAAACAAATGCCTGCAAACATTAATGAACCAAAGCAACGTTGTAAAGAAGAGTGGGCCAACATTCCTTCACAACTATGTGAGAAATGATTAGTCATACAAAAATTATTACAAGTTATTGCTGCTAAAGGTGGTTCTACAAGTTGATGAACCATAAGGTGTACTTAATTTTTCACACACAGCTTCTCCATTTTGGCTTTATTTTTGTGGAATAAATCATGACAAGGTGTAATATGTCATGTGTTGTAAAACCATAGAATTCAAAGAAGGTATACTTTATTTTTCACACAATCTTTATCTATCTATAGTGCGCTTCACTAATATTGCCCCCCTTGGTAAATATGAGCAAAGAAGCCCGTGGAAAAATTGTCTTTATTGTTTAAGCTTTTGATCTTTTCTACAATAAAATACACAAAAATACTGTGCTCACTTGGATCTCAAAGAATTGCAAACACAACACAGGTTTATAAAAAAAAAATGGTAAATATAGGTGTGGCACAATTATTGGCACACCTATGAATTCCTATGAGAAAAATATATGTGAAGTATATTCTCATTGATATTTTACATTTTATAATACACCTGGGTGCCTAGGAACGGGAGATTGTTCAACCACGACTTCCTGTTTAACAGGGATATAACATTGGGTAACGCATATGCCAAATTCCCTTAGCTAGCCGTTATGGGTAAGACTAATGATTATAGCTGTGATGTGCAGTTGTTGAGCTTCACAAAATGGGAAATGGCTATAAGAAAATAGCAAAAGCATTGAAAATTTCCATTTTCACCATCTGCAATAATTAAGAAGTTCCAGTCAACTGGAACTATTATGAATTAACCTGTGTCTATATTGTCTCAATGCACTGTGAAGAGGATGGTTGGAGTGGCCAAAAAATCTCCAAGGATCACGGCTGGAGAATTGCAGAAGTTATTTGCATCATGGGGTCAGAAAGTATACAAAACTACAATCCGACCACAAGTTGTTTGGTAGGGTTTCAAGAAAAAAGCCTCTACTCTTATCCAAAAAACAAACTCGGCCTTTAGTTTACCGGACATGACAAGAACATGAAATTGTATTTGGTTTCATCTGACCATAGAACCTATGTAGAACTTTTTGGCAATAAACACCAGATGTAGAAAAAGAACCTCATGCCCACGGTTAAATATGGTGGTGGCTCTTTAATGTTTTGAGGCTGTTTTTCTGACAGAGGATCTGGACAGTTTGTTAGGGTACATGGTATCAACAGATATTAAATATCCGACTTCCTCTGTCAGAATATTTAAAATGGACTGTGGTTGGGTCTTCCGGCAGGAGAACGATCCAAAACATTCATCAAAACCAACACAAAAATGGTTTACTGACCATAAAATCAAGGTCCTACCATGGCCATTCCAGCCCCCTTACTTGAACCTAAAACATTGTGCCCCACATTTATTTAACCTTGTTGGTTTTTTTTATAAACCTGTGTTGTGTTTGCAATTGTTTGATATCCATGATCGCATAGTATTGTGTATTTATTGGAGAAAAGATCAAAAGGTTAAACAATAAAGACAAAGTTTCACTGTATTCTTATCCTATGGTTGTCTGTCACGCTGGATTGGTGCCTTTGCTGTATGCCCCATGTGACCGAGAATTCATACCAAGGCTCTGCCATTACTGTTTAGTGCCAGATTGTGTTGTGTGCAGGGAGTAGAGGGGCTGCCGAGCATCAAGTTGTGTGGTGGAGGGAGGAGCTTTTGGATTGTATTGTGTGCAGGGGTGAGGCAGGATCAAAAAAGAAGAGAGGGAGAGAGAGAAGAAGTAGAAGAGCAAGAGCAACAGAGCCGACCAAAACATTATTTTATAGCACATATGATAATAGCTAATACTTAGTATAACTTTTTTTCAGCCATCGTGAAGGAGACTTGACCACGTCTAAATTGCGGATCATTCTAAATCTTTCACGTGAATTGATCTATACAAGTCTTTTTTTGATCTCTCTTGTAATTATCATTGTTCTTTCGAGCCCGTTTCTGTGTGACAGGATGACATTTGGTAGAGAGTGAAAGAGTCAGGTTAACATCTTGTGTGAAATAAGCCTGGGCGCCCTACCAGTAATTTGGGTGGACCTTTTGTTAAGCATACTTTGTGTACCCATTGATATGAGGTAGTCTGGAGGTAGTAGTGGTAATAACCTTTGAAGTGTATTTGTGACTGTAGGACTTCTGGCATCTTAGTGGTTGAGGATGTTGTCATCACTACTCAGACACTAGTACCACTTGTCATCCATGTTATCCATTACTCACTGACTTGTCTGTTCTCTCCCTCGTAGATATTGACAATGTGAATCTGGATGACTACAACATTCATGTGATTGCCAGTGTGTTCAAACAGTGGCTGCGAGAGCTTCCCAACCCACTGATGACTTTTGAACTTTATGAAGAATTTCTCAGATCTATGGGTAGGAAATATCACGTGAAATGCTTTGATTAGGATCGTCCCAAAAAACTATTCTCTCAATTTATAATCTGCCAACTATGTCTTCTCGTAAGGCTTCCCATATATATATATATATATATATATATATATATATATATATATATATATATATATATAAATATATATATTGCTCATACATTAGTACTTCTACATTAAGCTGCAGTATTCATACATTAGTCACTCTATATTTTTAATTTTATTCTCCTTATCAATGTAGTGAGCACTTTACATTTTTACCATATTTAAATCCTACAGGTTTGGGTGAAAAAAGAGAGACCGTGCGGGGAGTTTATTCAGTAATAGATCAGCTGTCTCGGACGCACATTAGCACCTTGGAAAGGCTCATCTTCCACCTTGTCAGGTACCACGGTTGCGATTGCATTAATGTAATGTTATGATCCCGCAGACTGATAGGGCATATCGCCCAGCTCTATTGCAATGCTCACAGTTTTGTAATTTTAGGATCGCCCAGCAGGAAGAAACCAATCGCATGTCTGCCAATGCGCTGGCCATAGTATTTGCTCCGTGTATTCTCCGGTGCCCCGATACCACAGATCCTCTGCAGAGTGTGCAGGACATAAGCAAGACCACTGCGTGAGTGCTACTAACCAACATAGAATTGTACTAATGTGAATTTTTAACAGAGCTCTATATTAAATACATAGCTAGCACGCTGCACTAATACAAGCGCTTACTAGATGTGGCCTTTACATAGAACATAGAAACCTTAGGAAGGCTTTCACTTTCTTCAAATTATTGGTAGTACTTTTGTATTTTAACATAAGAATAAAGTTCTTATAGCCAACATCAACAATACCTCCTTATCTGTCTCCATAATCTTTTAGCGACCAAAGATTGTCTGTTTAAACGATTACTCATTTGTTTCCATATACCTTATTGTTAAATTATCTTTTTCATTTAGGTATAGAGTGCCTTAAAAAAGTGCAAATATCTAATAAGCAGTTATCTGTCTTTGCAGTATTGTTGTTTGTGTAATATGCCCCCACCTCCTAACTTATGTTATACACTACTGTTTATGTTATTGTATAGCTCTGTGGAATATACGGTAATAATCTATTGATCTCTATAATCTATCACATATTTACACTTCCTGCATTTTCTACTGTGAGAGCATATATTAGTAACAGTAATATTATAACAACACCTCTCTATCCTTGGTAACAATTCCCTCTGTGACACCTCTTCTCTCCGTTTTTTTTCTCTGCAAATGTAGTTGTGTTGAATTAATTGTACTGGAGCAGATGAATAAATATAAAGCCCGTCTGAAAGACATCAACAGCCTGGAGTTTGCAGAGAATCGAGCCAAAAGTCGGCTTTCTCTGATCCGTAGGTCAATGGTGAGTGTCAATGGGTAGTAAAAGAAGGCGACTGCCATCCTAACTAACCTGCTGTGACTCCTTCCCCTGCTCACTGTCTTTAACTCCTCTCCCCCTCTAACTTTCTGCTTTCCTTTCATCTCCTTTTCTAATCCAGAAACCCGTACTAATTGCTGTTAGATTTATGAGCATAAGTCGCAGCTCTCTGCCGGTATGTATATCAACCTCAGGTTGTCTGTGACGCTCATTTGCACTGTCCCCATTTCCTCAAGTTCTGTTTACTTTCATTACCGTTAACATTCACCCCCCTGGTAACCCATACATGACTTCTTTTTTATTCACCCAGTATTGTCACACAATAAACTTTACATTCCTGGGAATTCCTTCCTTACAGCGGAGTACACTTGTCTTGTATGAATTAATCACTCATCAGCCTGGTCTTTCCTTTCATGTAGTATTGAAAACTCCCTAAAGTACTAAGTGTCATCCTTAAGTGTAGTCTAGAACTACATATGTAGTACCACATAATAGCATCTGAATTTTATGCACAGCATGTTTGTGTATATATGTATATAAATATACTACCATTCAAAAGTTTGGGGTCACTTAGAAATGTCGTTGTTTTTGAAAGAAAAGCACGTTTTGTCTATTAAAATAACATCAGGTGGATCAGAAATAGAGTGCATACATTGTTAATGCTGTAAGTGATTATTGTAGCTCTAAACGGCTGATTTTTGTTTTAGTGGAATATCTTCATAGACGTAGAGAGGCCCTTTAACAGTAACCATCACTCCTGTGTTCCAATTTCATGTTGTGTCTGTTAAGTTTAAAATGCTAATTGATCATTAGAAAACCCATCTGCAATAATGTTACACAGCTAGAAATGTCCTTGTTTTTCCAGGAAAACAGCTATGTGACCCCAAACGATAGTGTAGGTATATTATATATATAATATTACACACAAATGTTTGTATACGTACATGGCATCTGTCCTTGTTGTATGTTCAGCCATTATACCTGTTTTATATGATACAATGTATGCTAAGGGCATAGACAGTTGTCTGAGGTTAATAGGCTGTAGGCTTTTCCTAAAGGTAAGAATTAGATTTTTGTGCTTATTCGCTTATTATCTAAAGCAGCTTTTTAAAGGACCCCATTGCTGTGTTTTATGCACATCATAGTAATGGTAGAATAGCCAACAATCAATAACATGACACAATCGCACGACACATTTTGAAAGTAGCTCTTGTTATGTTAGCATAACAGAACATACATTGTTATTGCTTTTTTTCTAAAGTTGTGTGATAATTATCTTTTAGTAAACACAAATTACTGTTTTTCCCTTAATCAACCTGTATCGGTTTTATTAATTGCGGAAGGCCTGACAAACTAATTGCATGGCTAGAAATATTATGTTAACCACACCAGAGATAAAATATTTAGCTTCTCACCTATAGGTTGTGCTGTGTTGTAAACTGGCGTAAACAGATGTACATCTATACTGTTTCCAGTTTTATTGTGATTATTTTCAGTGATGCAAGCATCTGATACTGTATGTATGTTGATGCACTGTCCTTTGCACAGGGGAAGGGACGTTTACGCTCAAGCTTGAGCCCAGTGATTACTGGCCTTTCCACCGTGGCCCCTGATGCGGGTGCTGATCACGTGTTATCAAACATTCCTTCGGAAGAGGAGTCTACAGAGCAGAAGGAAGCAGCCATGCAACAAGAGGAGAGAGTTTTGGCCCAGCAGATTGAGACTCTGCAGAAGGAGAAGTAAGATCCAGAATGGCAAATATCTATTAAAGGAGGGGGGTTATGGCTTACAAGCCCATTCCTTTTCTGTTTCAGTGTACCAGGAAAAGTGATTATCCAAGGGTGATAGAAGCATGGTGTTCGAATATAAGATGCTTTCTGTGATATTTATACAATGTATTGTAAAATATGGTCTAATGAAAACTCTAGGTCATATGCTTTTGTGGATCAAGCAGAGCTGGATATTACATTAAATATATGGTACCATCTGCAGCTATGTAGTTCTGAACTATTGGCCACATGCACCTTTTTGCACATAAAACCATTGGTAAAGGCGATTGGTCAAATACATATCTTGGTGACCAAAGAAGTCAGCAGTGGTGATCACGAGCATACGAGCATACTATGTCCCAGTTGTCTTTGCCACTCAAGTTAACATAAAGAACCAATCCTGGTCAGTTCGTTTGCAGCAAGCATATCCACCATAACTTTTTGGCTTGCATTGTGATGACACCCGTTTTCAATATTAGTAAAGGATGTGTGTGAATTTACAGGGACCTAAATGAAGCTTTTTAGCTAAGTAACATAGAATGTGAATCAGGATACTGTTCATCCCACACAATTACTGAATTTAATTTTAAAACCACTGGTGTATCTTATATTACAATCAGGCAAAGCCAAAACCAAAGAAAGATGATGCCATTTGGGCAGTTGGTGAAGATACTTTAAACGTTACACTGACATACATTTTTAAATGTAGTGAAGAATACATTGCCTATTTCTGCTCTTGGGTAAAGTAACAGTGTCTGTGGCAAGGTTTGTGAAGGTCCATAGAACATCATTAAATTGCCCACCATGAGCAATTACATTTCTGTTTACACACTTTCTGACTAGACAGCTACTAGAGAAGGCTGGATATTTATATTTCATATAAAAGTTGGTGGATCTATAGTTCTTTATGCAAAGGTCATTGTACCCATTTTTCACATCACTATTTTTAATCACAGGGAGGAGCTGGCCTATGAAATGCTGGCATTAGAGCCCCGCGCATCAGATGATGAGACCCTGGAATCGGAGGCATCTCTTGGAACTGCAGACAGCTCAGAAAATCTGAATTGCGACTCCGAGGGTGCTGTGTCAATTCGATCTGGTATGGTACAATTTACCAAGAATCTTCTGTTTCACTGTATTCATGTATCGGTGATTCACCGATGCTGTTACCGAATCCATTGCATAAATAAAGCCAAACATGACGCCATCCATATTGGAATTTATGGTTCACAGATTTCACTACAGATTAGTAAGAGCCAACCCATGTGAAATTCTCTTGCAAGAAAAGCTGAGCTGGATATTATATAATCTGAGAATACAAGCTACTGCACTGAAACTTGTCAAGTTTGTGCCTTTTGTAAAGCATGGTGAAGTCAGGGAGTGGAAATTATATATCTTTTGCTTTAGTGACTAAACCACTTATTGTTCTATAAATACAAGTTTTGCAACTCACACCATCAGCTCATTTGTCTTTTCACTTTTTTGCTTCTGCAGAGAGAAGCTTTGCTTTAAGCTCTGCCCGAGGATCACGATCTGAGCTTACAAGAACAAGGAAACAAGTCAAAAGGGAAGGGGAGAGCACAGACAGTGGAGACCGCAATCTTTCCTCTCCCATCGCCTCATCTTGCCTTCCCCATCTGGGCCGTAAGAGGTTCCACCTGCATCCAAAACCCCCTTTCTATCGAGCGACAGGAGAGAGCCGAGACCAATCAACCACTGACTACCAGGACCCAGGAGCTCCTATGCACTTCACCACCAGGGGGACCTTCAACCCTGAGAAAGGACGTCAAAAACTCAAGAATGTCAAACAATCTCCTCAGAAACCCAGGGACCGACCAGAGGGTGGAGATCAGAGGATTCTGGGATCAGATGGCAGCTCACAGTCTCTTGTGCTATTTGGGAGCAATGAATTCATGGTGTGAAGGATGTACACTCTGTTTTTTTGTTACTTGTTGGAAATCCTGTATCTGCCAAATTCCACAAAAAAACCTTCTCGCCAAAACCCCATAGCTTCAGCCTTGTGGCTCCTGGAGAGCCAGGAGTTACAGATGGCTAGGCATGCTCTGCCAGCCCACACCATGGACCATGAGGGGCCACGTTTAACAAAAGCCTTATCCAGCTGACTCCACAGCTTGTGGAATATCCGTCACAGGACTTCATAACCAATCCTCTCCTAAAATACTGATCTTGCAAAAGAGAGGTTTTTATTATAAATATTATTATATTAATATTATTAATTTTATTGGTGGTTTCTAAGCCTCATTATAAATAAACCGTTCCTGTTAATTTAAAGCAGCATCTGCACTGTGGTCACATAAAGCTTTGGAAGGATGGGGCCTCCCAAAATGCATGGCTTATCCTACCTATGGGAGACAGCCTCCAATTTACCCTCTGTCTGCCTGCTACATATGAATACTTAAGACATCTGTGAACATTTACATGAATCCCAATAAAACATTTGACCATTTGTGTCAAACATTCCTTCAAAATGTTTGTTAAAGCCAAACACCAAAATATCAAGGGTAAATCCTTTGGGATTTGTGTATCCAGAAGTCTTAAGTCTGTTAAACAGGATATTATGTACCTGAACTGTGTGAGGACAGACTTGGGGTCAGGGCAGCTGACTCTTCTTAGAACACCCTTTTGGCTGAAGATATACCCCCACATAAGCCTGCTGAGACTTATAAAGGGCAGATCCTTCCAGGCTGAATGTAAATATCGTGTATCTGGAGGAAGCCACTGGGTGCAGGTGAGAACAGACTGGTGGTAGCGTCGCTGTTGTATGTATTCAGTAAAATCTGTGTAATATTTTGGCTGTAAAACTCATCACATTGCGAACAAACCCCAGAGCTTATTAAAGAACAAAGACTGCAGAATGTCAAAAGCTGAGGAAGTGTCTTTCTTCTGTGTCCTAATTTGAAGTTGTAAAGTAACACAGTGAGGTTATATGAAACAACCAGATTAACAAACATTTCTTACCTACATAGAATCCTGAGTATGCACAATAGTTACTCACTGGAACGTAGGGAAAGAGGCGAGAAAGATTTAACAAATTACAGTTTGTGTCCAATTTTAGTTTGCCATTTTTGAGTTCCCCTATTAGAATGGTAGCATAGTTACCATTATCTTGCTCTCTCTACATGGTTGCTTTAAACTTATCCGCTCTCCTAGGGATTGATGTGAGAGTGATCGCTAATAAGGTTGAATTGAAAAAAAGATTTTTATTTAAAACAAGCAGAAAATCAGGTTATACACAAAAGAGCTGGGTAAATAAATATTATTTTCACAGAGCAAAAATAAGACACATGTGACAGTTGTTTAGAGGGGTTTGGACATATATTAACAAACAGATCTAACAGATGGAGCCTGAATAGAAGTTGCTTTAGGAACGGCTGCCATGTACTGTGCTAAAAGGAAGTAGGATGCGTGCCGCATATAACAAGGCAATGCACACACATACCAGCATTCCCTTTTCTTACAAATCTACTAAAACTTTTCTTTTAGGTTTTTTTGACAAATGTGTTCAATACAGAGGTGGGGGGGCAATGTATAGCACAGATGAATTTGTTGTTATATCTTTGATGTCTTGGGATTATAGATTTTTTTACATGGTTATTGATTGTCCATTTACTGAGCGCTCCTTAGAGGTAGTTGCATATTCAGTTTTTAAACATGTCACATAGCAGTTTCTCCATTGGGGTGTTTCCAATGGTGCGGTGAAAGAACAGAAGTTCGATGCGTTCTGATGAGATGAATCGAAGGGACGGAGAGAGGAGAAGAAGCTTCCCAAATCTGAGAGTAAAGACAAAAGACTATTTTGAGACTGTGTTTGCCTACAAGCGTGGCTAGTATTTTCCCCAACACATAGGTCCCTGGCCACTGAAAGACACTAAATTACCAAGGTGTATTTCTAAATATGTATATGTTGTCTTTTAATATTAATCATGAGTACAGAATGATAAAACTGGTTACATATGTCCCGTGCATGGGTTACCTCACTGGTTGGGTAGGGTAATGACTCCTAGTATGTTGGGCCAGCATCATTTGAGATTGGTCTTGCAAGTTTTCTACTTGTTCAGGGTCTTTAAGACCCCTTGTTTCTGGAATACAACAGGAGAACATTTTGAACTGAACATGTTGTAGCATGTGTGAGACATAAGAGGTATGTCATTAGTGATTATATATATAATATATAGATATATAAAGCAAGCACATAAAAACACAAACGGGTGAGATTAAATGAGATTTAACATATGAATGCCTTGACACCACAGGGTGCTGTGATTGATTGTAGGTTTGCTTGATGGTTAAGAATAAGGGACTAGAGAAATACATGGGTTTGGGTACTTGAGCATATATATATATATAACAAAAATCAACCTTGTTGATATTAAATTCTTAACATGTGTCTTACATGTAAACTACATAGCTCACAAATTCCACTACCCACTGAACTTCTTTGTATTAAGAAGCATGGGGAATGAATAGGCACAGAATAGCCAATTCTTGTGCAGATATCTTTGCTTACTGATCTTCCATACTCACCAGGCTTAAAAAGCAGGACAGCTTTCATACAGGCAAACTCTGTGGGGTCAACACTGAGCGACTTAAAGCGACTGATGGTTTCTTGGAGAATCCGGACATCTACACTGGAGGAGATGGATTTCCCATTGACACTGGGAGACAAATCTGGCACAGACAGCAATGGGCAGCTTTCCAGAGGCATAGACCATTGAATGGCACATAAAAGGAATAGCTCGCTCCATGCCTCCTCAAGTAGGATCACCTGCAGCAAGGGGATATATAGGAACAATTTGGAATGTAGTTTAACAGTGGAATACAATATATGTGATTGTATCTGATAAAACAAATAAAAGCTCCTATAAAATAGATTTTTTCCCCATTAAAATCATGAAATATTAAGGGCAGCCCTCATACTACTGTGAAGAGTGCATCCAATTTTGAATTCAGGTTAGGGTCTTAAACATGTAACACTATGTGGATGGAGGGTATAACTGATAAATAAGAAGGGGTAGAAAGCACAGTTCAGGGGTAGACATTATAGTGTTAATCTGGCTTTTACCTGGTCCCTGAAAGGAAGGTTGGAAAAAACTGGGAGGTTCTTGGCCCATTTCACAGCCATGAAGAGGAGACGAGCTGAGGTTTCATATACACCTTCTGGACTGGATGCGGGGAACCCTGACATCTGAAAATCACTTGGTGTGCGCTCAGGTTCATTGCTTGTAACATCAATGTTCTCCTCAGCTGGAAAGATAACAGAAGGTCAGGGGAGTCATACTGTGGTTATCTAGACTCATAAATGCATCAACAGCATTAAACATATTGAGTCAATAAATGTGTTGTGTGGCTCAACAAATGAAACTCTTCTTTTTTTTTGAATGCTACAGCAGTGACAGAGAATTTGGACCCCTCAAAATATTTAGGAGGTCCATTTCTGTGTGACTCTCTTGGAAGGATGGTCTAATCTGTCCTCTCTTTTAGGCCCTACCAGTCATGAGCATGACCAGAGATCAGTGTTGTTGCAAGCACACATTTCAGCACATATGGGCCAACCACCACCAAGAGAGAAGGCCTCCTACCCCCAACATGACTTGGACACTATATACCATAGCTAAGAATTCTATCCATCCCTGATCACCAACTAACCCCTAATAATACAATCAAATGATTTCTACAGGTAATGTTACCAATAACATTTCTCTTCACTCATCCACAAGTTCTCTCTCGTCTCACCCCGCCCTTTACAAACGCTCCCTGGACCCTCAAAAACTATCAGCAATTTAACAAGAGTGGAAAGATAACTTATTGGGCAGGAATAATCACGTACATCCTGAGAAAGGAAGATAAGATAGCTTCACCATATTTATATATATATATATATATATATATATATATATATATATATATATATATATATATATATATATATATCTATATGTAATGTAATATGTAATGGTGTTTACAGATTAATATTGTGTTCAGAATTGTAACATGTACAATTGCACATTGAACCCCTTCGCCCCTTTAGTACTACAACTATTATTACAACTTTCTCACCTTCCTCTGGCTCTAGCTTGGCACAGGTTTCTGCTGTCATCAAGCTTGCCATGAAACGATGGTTGTGCGGAGGGCTGAGGGTCCCAGTTATTACAGTAGGAACAGGGGTCCGGAGGCTGTTGACAGGTGGGCAAGATGGGAGAGGTTCTCGGGTTGTAGCCAAGTGCTCCATGCGACTCTCAGTGTTCAAGTCTATGCTGTCCAGACGGATTTGAGATGTGCTGCGTGGCTGACGTTCATTCTGAACAGCTGTAGTGGGTAAAACAATACAATGTGTAAATTTACAAATCATGAATATCCCTCAACGTTTCAAGATACAGATACAGATGTGGAGCTGCTACAGCACATATCTCCATTGATTTAATGGCTGCCTGGGCTAGACGGGAGCAAAGGTGGGACAGCTACTCTGTTGAGAGTTATGTCATCCACCTGCAGCCTATAGTGGCTACAATTTATAATTTGATTATAATGAGGCAGTACATTATATTACTGCTTATTGAAAGTAAATGAAAGTATGCTTCTCCTTGACCTTCAGCAATCCCCCCTTATTGGTTATCACTACGAAGCAAGAGATCATCTGTCCCTTGTTCTCATACTATGGTTCCCATTATATATATATATAATATATAATGTTTATCTGTTCTGTCCCTGGGTTATCTCTCTACCGCTCTGCATTTCTCACCTCCAGACCTATTATTTACGACACCCCACTCAACCCCCCCCCTCTTATACAATCACTTGTTTTAAGTTGTAACCTCTATCATGTTGATTAGTATTGCTTCAGACCTGATGAAGGGAGGATAACTCTCGAAAGCTTGTCTTTTTAATATTATGTTAGTCCAATAAAAAAGGTATCACCGCATACTCTGCAATACTCTATCTTTTGACATCGTGTCTACTGGACTAATACGGCTTCACCCTTTTACATTATATATATATATATATATATGCCCACATTTCTGACGCTTACCGTCCTTGTTCATGCCAGTTTGGAGACATTTCTTCAGCCTGCATGCTTGACATTGGTTTCTGTGGGCTTTATCCACTGGACACAATCCAGTACCTGCTTGGCATCTGAAACAGAATAATGGTGTTCTAAAAAGAGCCAAAGGTGATCAAGTGAGCAGTATTTATTGAAAGCTACAAGACAGATCTGCATTCAGACTGACCTTCGACTAAATGGCACGTGTGGTGATAATTTGCCCTCAGTGCTGCCTCCACCCGTGTATAATAATCCAGGAAGCACCTGGTGCCATAACCCTTTCCTACCAGTTCACCCGGCTCTTAATTCAGCCCCACCTGTGCTTCCAAAAGAATTTAAAATAACATTTCTGGTCCATGTGGCTGAAAATTGACTCACTTTTGTACTGCATTTGCCCGTCTGCCTAAAGGGTTGCTATTGTAAGAAAAAAAAGGAGAGCAGTTTAATGTTACAAAAATTTTTTATTTTGTTTTCCTTATACTTCCTTTTTTACTTACAGGCTGGGGAATCATGTAATCTTTATCTGCTTTCTATACTCTATAGCGCCAAATAATTTTTTGGCTTGGAATTAATTCACTAACATGTGGAACATTTCACTATGCAATAAGAAATGCATACCCAAGTAAGCTTCTCCTGTTAGCAGGGCTGAGCTGGTCCTGTAATTCAGTGAATATGGGAATATATATATATATATATATATATATATATAACGTTCAGGGTCCTCACAACTGGTGTTAAGCATAATGGGGCAGAAATGGGCTTTTAGAGACAATAATCTTTGCTCACTGTCACTAAATACTAGTGGAAAGGAAAATACTAACAATCCATTCTCCTCATGCAGAGCTTCCATGTATGTTCATAGGCGCCCCTCTTATTGTCACTCCATTGATCCCCTTCTGCTCAAATTTGGAACCAAGGAAGAAGTTCCATTTACACTAAACCCATTGTCTGTACCTGTATATGAGTTTCCTCCGTACACTCCTCTTGAAGAAGCCACTGCAACCATTGCAGGCGTAGATGCCATAGTGTTTTCCGCTGCTGCTATCACCGCACACACGGCACAAAAGGGCAGGGCTAGGGACTGGAGCAGGACCAGGAGCAGGACTTGGAACTGCAAGAAAAAAAACAATGTTAAGGAGGCGTCAAGTCAGCAGGTATCCACATCCTATTATAGAGGCTCATTATGAGACAAGCAATCGGCTCTGATAACGGTCCTGATGAAAGCCGCGACTCAAGATATCTGTTCTCAAGTAGGAACCTAAATTGTAGTGAGAAAAGCACCAGTTTGGGTGCTCACATACCATAAAATCCCAATTGAATATGTGCATACATACAGATACAGGGAAGTACAAAGCATGTCTACCGTACCACAATATTAAATCTCTATTAAGCTAAGCAAAACCTTAACAGATTTTTCATTTTATCCCACCTGCTGACAATTTAAACACTTAAATACAATAGACATTTTTTAGAAGCTTTTTCATTTTGTGTATGAACAGCCTAGTTTCATATCACAATTAAGGGTTCCCAGTAGTGATGGATGATTAAACGATTATTTATGAGAAAGGTACATCAATCCATTAATAATACAATAATACATCAAATTCACATTACTCAACTCCATCTTGGCTACAGGATTTAGCAGTGCCAGCCACAAAACTCAAAGTATGGTGCTCTAACACACTCCCTGTATGCACAAAAAATAAATATTGTGATCCTCCTGAAAGCGAATAACAGAAGTGTAGTGTAAATTGTCGCTTTTGATTACATCTGATTTTCAGAATAGACGTCTCTGTAGCACCATGACTTTTAGAAGAACAATGGGGACGGTGAGAGGTCATGTTGGTTGAAGTGACAGAACACTTTCTCCTTACCTGAGTGACTGTCTTCTGCACTGGTGCTGAGGACAGATCCGGTGGGTGAGGTCATGTCACCTTGATTTCCCAATGTATTTCACTAGACGATTCTCCTTCTGCTACCGAAGTCTAAGCTCCTTGCTGCTCCAGGGGTGAGGACGATCTCCCAAAGTTCTGCTATGTTTCTTTATCCAACCACCTATACTGCAAATATCTCGGTGTGGTGTCTGATTGTAGCAGGTGACCAAAGGAAGCAAGAATGATGTTTTCGAAAAGAGGCATGAGACTAATGAAGAGGTTTATCTTTCTCTTCCTCCCTATCTTTCGTTAAGAGTTTTCTTAGGGCCTGGAGATTAGCTCTTAACGCTGTGTAAGCAGATGCCTCTTGTTATCCTCTTAATCTTTACCTTCTACGATAAAATGGAGCAGTCATCCAGCCACATGTGTCCATTTTGGAAGTTTAGGGCAGATATAACTCAATATCATAGCCCAGTTCAAATTATGAAGTCTGTGCCCCAAACTACACAGATACAATTTTACACAATGAAGCACAGCCTTTATGTCAAACAGCAAATATATGCATTTCAAACAAATCAAAGTGTGTTTTCAGAATCTTTTCTTTCTATGGATGTTCACTTTTTATTTCATATTTCAAATATTATATATATCCGTAAAATATAGGTATTGGGGAGAGAGTCTGGAGAAAGGTCCAGTAAAGTGCTGCATGCTTTATGATCACTTGTGATCAAATTAAAGTAACATGTATAGGCTGGAGGGAAGAGAAGACTGGAAATTAACTTTTTATCGTAGTTAAATAGATTATTAGACTTGGGCACCAGGGGGCTCTTCGTGCTCGTCTTCGGGGGGAAAAAAATCTTCGTATTCCGCGAATATTCGCCCGTTCCTGTCTTCTCTTCGGGCGAATATTCGTGGACATTCTTCGTGTTCGTTTTTTCTTAGTTTTTTCCGGTTAAGGGGTTAATACGGGGTTAACGCAGCTCTGGCGCCAGGAGTTTAAATGTACGTATGAGCAACTCTATTGGTCGTCAGCAGGGGGCTCGTCTGCCAATAAAGTCGCTCGTACGGACATTTAACTAATTGAACAGGGAGGGAGACCAATGGGATGTGCCGGGTAAGTTGCAGCATTGGGGTTAACTTTTATTAGGGGTTAAAAATTTTTTTAAAGGGTTAAGGGGCCGTGCGAGTAAGCCTATTGGTCGCTTGCACGGCCGTTTAACCAACGGATTTCCACTCCCATTATCTAACGTAGCATTGAAGGGGTTAACGGGAGCGGAAATCCATAGGTTTGCTGTCAGGGGTTACAACTTACAAAGGCCGTGCGAGTGAGCCTATTGGTCACCTGCAGGGTCTTCCTCTAGCATCAACCAATTGGTTGATGCCAGAGGAGGTCCCTGTAGGTGACCAATAGGCTCATTCGCACTGCCTTGTAACCCCTGACGGCGAACCTGCGGATTTCCACTTCCGGGAAATGCCGCGATGACAAGGTAAGTTAGAAGGGGTGGGGGGAATGGTAGACGAAGACGAAGACGATCACGAAGATCTTCGTGGTGTGTGTCTTCGTCTTCGCCTAGGTTTTACCGCCGCTGTCTTCTCTTCGGCGTGTCTTCGGAACGAACACGAAAACGCACTCTTCGTGTTCGTTTCCATGTTCGCCCGAAGACGAATGCACAAATCTATAGATTATGAAGGTTGTAAAAGGGGTGTATATTACAAAAGAGAAGGAGGCATTGTCCACACCTAGAGGGTCTGTTTCTCAGATTTGAAGCAACAAGTTATGTTGCCGATGATAGATCTATTGCAGCAACTTTATTATAAGCTAATATGGTGACTGGGTTTAAGCAGGACAGAGCTGGCATTAGGGGGCAAGCAAAAGCCAAATAATATAATATAGTGGCTATCAATATCAAGAATGCTCAATGCACATAATCTGGTTCTTCTTGGATAGTCCATGAAAACCTATTACACTTAGATAGGGGTGAAAGGGTAATTTTACCATGTCAGATATTTTATCATAGAAAACATGTATTCCATATATTCTGTACTTTACATGAACACAAAATGGAGTCAGAGCCATTTTATTTTACTTAATCATGTAGTGATGATTTCTTTTTGTGTTTGTTCCCTCTATAATAGAGAACAAAGAAGTATTCATGTATATAGATGTTTCAGTATGTATGATACAATTAATGTTATCTTCCATGAGAAAGTTAAGGAGTAGACGCTGTATATCTTTAGAAATGTAAATCGGTATGGGGGATACATGGTAAGAATAGCAAGGCCTGAGTTACTATCTAGGAGGTAACACCTGGCGATTAGGGTGACCAAGGATAAATTCCAAACACATATGTAATGGTTTTAAGTTAATTCTTAGACCAGAGCGTCTCTCACAGGTAAATTAAGAAATTACAACGGTGTAAATATGAGTAGAAATCCTAATTTTTAATGGGTAAAACCCACCGTTATGATTGGAGAATTCCAATCAAGAGGTGGAGGCTATGATAATAAGCTCTGTTTTTAAGCTTATGTCTTGGATAATTAAAAAAAAAAAAGAAAAAGGAAAAGGACGGACTGATTCACCAAATTTACCCCAGAGTATTGGAATCTAAAGATCCTGGCACCATATTTCACTCTTGGAGTTACTTTGAGTTCTAACCTATATAACTTTTAGAAAGTTATATTCTTTCCCACTTAATTTCTTGCCACTGAACCTGGATTAACTTCTACAAGGACCAGTTGGACAACAGCAACAAGTGGTGGTAAATATAATTGTTTTATTATTCTGAATAGAGATGAATTTTGTCTTCTTCATATAGAATTCCCTGTTTCCGGGAAATAATATATTGCATTATTGTATATGGCGGCTTGTGAGACTGCAGCTTATAACCCGTGACAATAACAATAATGAAAAGGTATTTTTACCTGTAGATGAAGTTTGACATCATTTGCATCTATTAGAAATTTCACTAATACTCGTAGACATTATTAAATTATTTTTAATTTGTCATATTAGTTAAACTAATATAAGAGAGATAGTGATATCTTTATTACTGCCCTGATTATTATAAATTTTTGGTTGCTGAGTGGACTGGGAATTAATTGTGTGTTAGACTAATATAGTACTAATTGATATTGATAACTATCGATTATATACTGTATTTGAATTGATTCAATTTTGACATGTTTTAGAACGTTGTGTTTTATATTATGCACTGTGTGACTCATACATAGATTTTATAAATTGTATTCACAATAAATAAATATTTTTTATTGACTATCGTGGCGATATCTCTCTAATTTGAATTATAATTTTCGGCGATCTGAAAGAATTTAGAATCGGAGATAAAATATAGGGTATCTCCTTAAATTAATATTGTGGATGTGGTACTACAATATTTGGTAGCGTCGTTATTTTGTGTGTGTGACACAGGGCACAGTATGGTTTTGCCATCAGCAACAAAAACCTACTATGTATTGGTTGTTAAAAAGGGTTTAATTTGAGAATAGCTACTTAATGTTAAATTATGGTAATTATAAAAAAATCCCCAAGTAATCCATTTATCTATAAACGAGAGGAGAGAGAGAGAGAGAGGAGGAAGCTACCCCCCCCAAAAAAACCAAAACCCAATAAGCCGAGGAGTACGTCCAAAGCTCAGGAATCAGCCAGCAGATGGTGGGTCCATGTTTGGAGGGGTGGGTGAAGAGGTGGTAAGGGAGTCTGCTACAGTCCAGGAAAAACCTTGTGTGACCTTAATATTGATCTGTTTACATTTCTGTTTCTTGCTTTCTGACACATTCCATTAAATCCTGCAGCCAGAGGCTGAAATATGACACTGCAGTACATACACATTTTTCATTTGCAAAAATTGAATGAATATAGTCATCTCAGTTTAACCCGTTTTCTGCCTGTTCCACATATCCTGTTAATGTTTCATTTTATCTATTTTTGGGGAATCTGCCAAGGAATACATTTTATTCTGTTTTGTTGCCCTCCAGTGCAATAACATATATACTGATGGGGTTATGTGTATGTGATTTGTTCCACTTTTGAGACTTGTCAGTGTTTTATAAATGTCTTATCACTTATTACAAATCCATAAACCTTATCATTTGACTAAATATATTTATGCCATTATATTGTCATAATCAGATAGCTTCGTATGTTTTTTACCCAACTGGCAACAAAATAGATGTCAATTACAGTAAACCTACATATAACTTACAAAAGCAATAATGTAAAGACTGTAATATAAGGTTTGCTGTGATGGGTCAGCCTCACATGAGGACATAAACGTTCCTAGTTCATAGACTTGCTGTCCCTCAGTGATGAGATTAGGATAGAGTGTTAGAAGCCAACACCGTTGTAAATCTTATAATCCCACTCTAATGCGTTTACACATTGTATCAAAGTGAGACGCGAGCAGCTGTTTTGTGGGCAGCAACAGTATGACCAAGTAGAATAATGACAATTGTGTCTCTCTCATACAATACATGTAACATTTAAGAGAAATATCCCCATACAGGAGGCATGGGTGCATTTGGAGGTCACAGCCTGGTTTGTGTAATTTAACATACTAATTTGGGTACAAGTGGCTGTAGGATTGGCAATGTGAAGCTTGTGTGTTTGGTGTTACTCATAATGACTGACAGAGTGGTTTGGGAATGTTACATAAATCTGCTGTTACTTCAGTCAAAAACAAGGGAAACAAATGCTACCGGAAGACCGCTGAGTTTTGTGAATTCTCCTCAACTTGACATGACAGAAAGATGAGGAAAAAGGCAATCTGTGCGTTAAACACAATTCTTTGGGTTCAACTCTACATATGTTATGATGTGACCTAACAGAAAAATGTATGAGATTACCATTTCATTGCAGTGGATAATTTAAGAGCATTGACATCTTCTGAGGTTTTCACAAGGTTTCTTCTTATTGCTGTTTTCACATGGTGGTGATGCCCATATTCACACAGTAAAACATAGTCTCTTTCAAACTTATTCACATTGGTCTTTTGTCACATTTGAAGACACCTGAACGCTGTGGTTACATTGAGCTTGTTCTCCGAGTTACTTAGAGAAAACGCAAAGAAACATAATTAAACTTCACTAAATTGAACTTGACTACAGTTCAGGTTGACTCAACTGGCAACTCCTAATTAACGTCTAGTCCTAGATGGGCAACTCAACAGACAATGTTTAACTCAAATCAGCAGTTGTGTCCAACATTATCTAACTTTATATAGAGTAGCAATGTTTAACTTGGAAAAAAAGTTTAATCTTTTTGAGTTACCTCTCTAGCTCTGCTAAATCGAGTACGTGCTACTACAAGTCCCTTGTGTTTCAATATTGAACATTTTGATACACTTTAACAGACATATTTAATGAGTTAAAATCATTGGTTTATTATTATTTTCAAGTTTTATTTATATAGCACAATCAATTCACGCAAAATCTTCAGAACATACATTCACAAGGTATGACAAAACTAGAACTGACATTATGATACTATTATCATATACTTACATTATGATACTATTATCATATACTTACATTATGATACTATCATATACTGACATTATGATACTATCATATACTTACATTATGATACTATTATCATATACTTACATTATGATACTATTATCATATACTTACATTATGATACTATCATATACTGACATTATGATACTATCATATACTTACATTATGATACTATCATATACTTACATTATGATACCATTATCATATACTTACATTATGATACTATCATATACTTACATTATGATACCATTATCATATACTGACATTATGATACTATTCTCATATACTGACATTATGATACTATTCTCATATACTTACATTATGATACCATTATCATATACTGACATTATGATACTATCATATACTTACATTATGATACCATTATCATATACTTACATTATGATACCATTATCATATACTGACATTATGATACTATCATATACTTACATTATGATACTATCATCATATACTTACATTATGATACTATTTTCTGGAGTGTATTACAATGTTTGTGACAGATTAAACTGTACAGCTTTGGTCAGTTATTTACGTAATTACCTTAACTGTACCCGTCCTACAACTTTGCATTAATTGTGACATTAACATTCCTCCTGGAACTGTCTTAACAGCACAGGCCTTCATTTTTGCTTGAATACAGCTCATAACATTTCACATCCAAAGACATTCTAGAGTAAAAATAACAAACACAGAATACTGTAGATTTGAATAGATGTAGTTAATACTATCAATATCATTCTATTCTAAGTAGCTAGAAATCGGTGGCAACAAGTTTGTGCATTTCTAATCTGATAAGACTATTGTAACCCTATTCTTGTGAAGCCATGACCCCAGCCATTAAGCATCTTGTACCATGCAGTATTATTCCACATTTCTGTGAATGGAATATAGAGTATGAGCCAGGTGAGAGGTCACGGATAGAGCTGCGTGTGACAGCTTGCGAGAGGGACGTGTTTAGCTTGTCATTTACACCGCAGTGCGGTGTCAGTAATTCCACCTTATGTCATTCTACAGCCTCCTGCTGATCCGGATTACTATCACCTGTCAGGTGAGGGTGACTGAGAGCTCAGAGAATCAGGGAACGCTTCTCACTATAAACATCCTTTATTAATTTAATGTATACTTATATATATATATTTTCAGTGGAAATGTCCTGCTGATTGATAGTTCTATTGGTTGCTAAGGTAACTAGACCACTGTATAAATGTCCTAAAATCTATTTTAACACGTAGCCCCCAAATTACACTGTGCACAGCCACATACACTCACGGGTCACTTTATTAGGTACACCTTGCCTTCATTCTTCGTGGCATACTTTCTACAAGTTGCTGGAAACATTCCTCAGAGATTTCGGTCCATATGTACATGATGTCATCATGCGGTTGCTAAATGTCGCAGCTGGAACCAAGTTTGTGCGAATTGTAACCTCAGTTTCCTGTTCTTGACTGACAGGAGTGGCACCCGGTGTGGTCTTCTGCTGCTGTAACTGTTGCCTGTCTGTCATGTCGAACCAGTCTGCCCATTCTCCTCTGACCTCAACAAGGCTTTTTCATCCACACAACTGCCGCTCACTGGATATTTTCTTTTTTTGGACCATTCTCTGTAAACCCTAGAGATGGTTGTGCAGAAAAATCCCAGTAGATCAGCAGTTTCTGAAATACTCAGACCAGCCCGTCTGACACTAACAACCACACCACGTTCAAAGTCACTTAAATCCCCATTTCTTTCCCATTCTGATGCTTTGAACTTCAAAAAGTTGTCTTGTCCACGCCTACATGCCTAAATGCATTGAGTCGCTGCCATGTAATTGGCTGATTAGCTATTTGTATTAATAAAGTGGCCAGTGAGTATACATGTAGTATGAATTATTTAGTGGATACATAGGACTCTGGACATTGTTGTGCACCCCACAGCTTATTTGTCTAGACAGGCTCCCTCCACTAATCTTAAATATTTGAACAAATAGTTGCATGTATTCCTGATATTTGTCATTTCAGTGGGAATAATAACAACTATCTTCAAATTCTGGGCATGGGGCCATCTATGTGTATTATGGTTAAAGTTACCACAATCCTATAGTAAGCCATGATCGATAAATGCTAGCTTCTGTTGTTACGAATTCCTGCACAATAATGAATACAGAAAGCTAAACAGCAACGCTATATCCTCCCCAATGTTAAAACATTCTCCTTACAGAAAGCATGCTAGAAGAAAAAAGACATGTTACAGGCTGCAAACATGCTTCGAACTGGGGATTCAAGAAGATTTGGGTTCAAGAGTATAACTTGCCATTAGGGAGATGTTTACATTAACCTTCTTTAATCCAATGCATTTCCTTATCTTTACTACTTCCTGGAGGTAAGTTAACATGCTTCATACAATATAACCCCTTATCTCAGTAATAAAGGCAATTGGTCTTCCAGTGACACAATACACATGATAGTAGTTAATTTACACACAATAAAAAAGAGGCATAATTCAGAAACCATATTCTTTGCATGGACCAGTTAAAGTTGCAAATGGAAAGGCAACTGTATCTCTAAATGCCATTTCACTGCTGGGTACACAATGGTGAACAATATGAAGGGAGCGGTCCTCCATGGTGAGCAGGCCAACATTAAAACCATTAAGGAATGACATGCAACAATTACACATTTTCAGTTTTTCACTGCAACCATGATGGGCTGCTTCCCTTTTACAGTCCACAGCTTGACAACATATTCTTTTCTCAATTTAAACATCAATGACAGGTTTTTCTCATGTGTTGGTTGTCTATGTCAAAGAACAACATCCTCAGAAGAAGAGGACATACTGAGCATCAATCTTATTTGGGGTATGTCCCTCCTGCTTCTGCTGTCATATAGACCACTCCAATGTCCTGACCTAGATCTCTGACAGCCACCATCTGTGACAGTAACCATCCTCCTGCCATCAGCAGATTCCTGATGCTCAGACGGCTGAGGCTGTCAGATCTGTGTCTTTCATCCCTCTGATGGGGCTTAGCCACTCCCGAATCATTTAGAACATCCAAAGCTGATCAAAGCTGTATCAGCCTGTCTGTCTTGCCACTCCACACCAGTTGGCTAAAATGTTAAGGAAAATGGCCAAGAATAAATACACTACAAGGAATATTAAATAGAATGGGAAAATTTGTGGCAGGGGTTTAAATTAAACAAAATAGTATGTTTATGAGTTTCAATAAATGTGTTACTATTTCTCTGAACTATGTATCAAGTACTCCTGAAGACATCAAGGTCTCCAAAAGCTTTTGTGGCATTTCATCTTTTCCTGTGATGGCAAAATAAAACCTTCAAATAAAAAATCCAAATCCATAATTTATAAGTGTGTTATAACTACCTCAATCAACTGCTGTGACTCTCCACATCCAACAACCGTATTGCAAGGATATTACTTAGACTTAAATGAACAATGAACATTTCTCTTTAAATAGTAATTATAATGAACTAGTATTTTATTTTATGAATAAATTTACCATAATGAACAATTCATGCTGTAGTGCTGTACATGCCTGGAATTTGGAACTTTGACAACTCTGTACAGGATGTATCGAACACTACTGCAATTATTCCAGCAATGAGAAGTAGCTGCATGTGATTATTGCGACCGACATTTTTGGATTTGGTCTTCAAAGTGCAAAGCGGAGTCCAGACGTGGACCTCCTTGCTCTCTTGTTCCTAGAGGGATACCAACTGTACCCCACCGACGAGGCCAACGTTGGTGGAAATGTACGTCTGGTTGCCTTATGCAGAGGAAATTTGCATCTCATTTATGTTCTGGACTGAGATGGAGATTTTTTCTCTGTAATGGAACAAGAAAGTTAAAATTTGAGATGCTCTCAAGCAAGGATGCACCATAAGGCAGACTATGAGGTCTGTACTTGGTGAGCATCTCACATCCTTTTTGAATGGTATTTGGTCTTCCAAACGCAGAGAGCTGTAAGTAGAGATATTGGGTGCCTTATGAAAAGCCCTTCACATAACAAAGGTCAGCTCTGTAGGTACTTTACATGAGATAGCTGTATCTAAACAAAAAACTAAAGCAAAGCTGCTACACTATCACGTATGTTCAACAGGTGGCACTACAGGGTCATTAAGTTGATTCCACTTTGGAAAATGTATATGCATTTAGTTGCTATAGGACTTATTCACTTTAAATAAAATCAGGGAACAATTGAAATAATTCAAGATCAAGATATAATAAAAGTAAAAACAGCCTGTCACATATGCAGGAGAAGCATCTGAAGATGAAAGGTGAAATGTAGCAGGGGATGGTGGGGTTATTAAGGATCAACTTCTATTTGACTCGAGTGAAATGTGTATTTTTGCTGCGCCGACTAAATATATTTCCACTTTCCATGCAGAAACATCACAAAAACATACATGCCCGAGATGTTCAAAAATAATAATGTACATTTAAGCAGGTGTATATTAGTTGTGTAAACCTTACATGGGGATTTTGTTCTAAAAAGGTGAACTAAACGCTTGGAAGATGTGACCAGTGGGCAGGTTTAAGCTTTGCCATCCATCTGCTAAATAACCAATAATCACCTAGAAGAAGTAATCCTATCAGCAGAGTCACGGTGAAGTTATCCTCACATTGAGCTGCCTCTCTTACATGACTGCACTGGGCATCTTTCTCTGGATGGCGAGCGATGGGGTTACATGCAGTGCTACCCTAGTGTTTCTATAAAATATATCTGAGATGTCCATAAAATATAATCAATTAACACTCATGTAATTTGTAATACGCCAACTACAAAAACACCATTAATGTCACATCACACTTTTGAACTGTAGAGTGGGGTAAGAGGCCGCGAAGGACAATCAGTTCTAACCAGCTCCAACCAGTTCTAACTGTACGAAACCGCACTCAACGCTGGTCAGAAGCATCAGCCGCAAATCCTGCACACTTTGAACAACCGACAGGCAAACAGTGGTAGGCTCTGGTAAGCTTGCCCTCAATTAGTGGGGAAAGAAAACAGGATAAAAGTAGAATTCTTTTTTTTTCTTTTAATTAAGTGCATCCATTTTACAAAATGCCAGTGGTTCAGTTTATTGTAACAAACATACTCAAATAGTATACATGTATACAAGTATATATTTCATCTCTTTCTTCTAAGCACAGATTATGATCAGCAACAGTCGAGAGAGCATGGTTATTGCACATAACGCTCGTTTGAAAAAATAAAGCTCAGGTTTACATCTTGGTATGTATGTACGGCAGTGCATGGAGTCACAGACCAACCCCAAAGAGACCAAGACCTTGATGTAATGCAGGGCATGACGCAACGGAGAAGAAATACCCTGCAGTTTACAAAAACTAAAAACCTTTACCCAGCTAGCATTGGTACTGCTGGATAAACCGCTCAGATTTCTGTCTCACTAACGTCTGTTGCTTCCGAGTTGCACAAGCCTCATCAATGGCATTGAGAACCTTCTGCAGATAGAAAGAAAAAACACAAACAAAAACAATTACTGTAAAGTAATTACTTCTCTTGCAACCAAAATATACATTTTCCGTGTAAAGAGAAGCATCACCCATCCACTGACGATAAACTAAAACATTATATAATGCCCAGTACACTTTTAAACTGAGAAACACAAAACACATTTATTGGAATTATTAAGCTCTGCAAACTGTGAGATGTTATACATCAGCTAGCGCTGTCAGTGTACTCATCAGCTAGTCTGTAGAACTTTTTTAACACAGAAACACAGCATTTGACAGCAGATAAGAACCATTGGGTCCATCTAGTCTGCCCATTTTTCCTGATGTAACGATTACCACTCTCTCAGTAAAGTACAACTTCCTTACAATAAGTCTTTGACCCTCTAGTTTTTTTTTTGTTTTTTTTTTAACGTGTATGTTTGCTAGGAAGGCACATAATTAACCCTAGTGCTGAATAAACTTCTGTTCCAAAGTCAGCAAGGTGGCTGATAAACCAAACAAATGGTTCAAGGCTGAAACAGACTATTTCTGACCAAACTCTGACTGACCTGAGCCGCAACTTTGTCTTGCAGAGGGATCCTTTTCTGGATCTCTTGATTGGCAGCGTCTTTTTTATGGAAGATACTGTGATCCTAAGAAAAAAAAGGGAATCAGTGATTAAGCAGTTGGACATGTAGGAATCTAGTCATTGCTTAAGGAGGTTTATTTTATAAAGCATAAAAAGATGGTGGTGGTTTTCTAAGGAAAAATTAACATTATTCCAATCTCTACCGGCATCAGCTTGTCCTGTAAGTCTCAAAATGGATGCAATTTGTAGATATTCTTCCTTGGACACAACCAGGCATTTTGCTTAATTCTGAGAAACAGCGTGAGAAGAATAGGCTACAGATAGATTAACAATTATTTCATAAAAACAAAGGACACAAGGCAAGTGGGATTATGCCTTAGCACAATCTAGAAATGACCACAAGGAGCCAGTCTCCGAACAAGTACACCTGTATATCCTTAAAACTTGCATATGGTTACGTTTCTAAATCTGTGTCCACAAGCTGTTATTCAGACCTTTAAGTACCAAGGATATCAAATGCAGCTGAAGCACTTCGTCACAAACATCAAGCAAGTGCAGGCAGACAGCATTCAACTTCAGCTAAAGCCCTTCGAGAAATGTTAAGATCCTCTTGTACTTAGTTCTGCTCCTGATCTATCACTACGTCGCGGTTTACTACACTGAGAACTGATACGATATACTGTGGTCTGTATGCTACTTACATACAAAATTAGAACGAGGTAGGCAAAGCATTCCCATAAATTTACAATTCAAACACTAATGTGCATTTTGAATGTGTAATTGTTTCAGTATAAAATAAATCGGCTGTGAAGGAAATGTTTAACTACCTCAAAACTGGTTTTGACTGCCTAGGGTATGATACGCTGCTTTATGATGCCAAGAAGTTTGTTTACTCTATCTTCAAGTAATAACAGGAACCTAGCTGTGAAGATGCGACTCCCATAAAAATCCTCCTCTTGGCTTCACTCACTCACAGTGACAATAAGTTACAATAATTCAATCCTCCAAAATGTTTAATAGTACTGGAAAACTTCAACAAGCCCGCACAGCACTCTAGTTAATAATCGGTGCTGGGAATCAGTTTTACAGCATTAAAATAAAACCAACAAAAGCCCCTTTGAGCATAGTGGCCTGGGATTTAGGATGACCATATGTCTCGGATTGCCAGTGAAAGTCCGACAACGGGAGGACCCACGTCTGGCAGTTTCATTCTGGGACCACGAAATGTTCATGAGCCAAAATGTTTAACATAACCTGCTAGCGCTTATGTTGAGCGGAGGTCATAAGGCCATGTTAAAATAGTGAACAGTTTCATAGGTGGATGTGTGTCTGTTAAGTCATCTTCAAGAATTGGCACAAGCTATGGACAGACAGGTATACTGCATTGGAAGTAACCCATGTTTACATTGCATCTGTGTGAACCTATATAGATATGGGGAGCATCAACACGAGGCAGAAACGCAGATAGGGCAGACAGATATGAGGACCAACGGTAGGCACAGAAAGCGAAAAGCAAAGCAGAATAATAAAAACAAAAAGACGTCTGGAGAAAAAGAAAGGATCTATAAAGAGTTGGTGAATGTATAAAATGTAATATGAATATTTGTAAGCTACTCCCCAAACCCTGCTGCCTGTGTCGCCAAATTCCAAAATTAAAATGCGATCACCTTATTGAGGAGTAAGGAAACTGTATCTAATCATAGGAGACGCCTAAATCCACAATTGTTTTAAAGCTATTTACAGACAGAACGGCCAACACAGCTAATTACTGGAGAAATGACAGAATAGTAAAGCCATATCACCTGCATCAAGCTCACCTATATAACGGAAGTGGGAAAATGTATAAGTGACATTCTTCTAGGTATTTACGTATATTAATACCACTTTGCACAATAGCAACAAATTTACTGTGAACAGTACTATTAAAATACATAAACACAAAGTTAATACGAAAAAACCTTGTCCTTTTTGTCTGATATCCGTAAAATTCCTAAGATGCTACAAAAATACCCTATCACATACCTTCACAAATAAAGTCAGGATATTTTCTTCCACAGCTGGTGGACGGAGAAACTCTTCAAATGAGTAATCCCAATCGATATTTCTATGTCCCAAAATTTCCACTTCTTTTACAAACATCACCCTCCTGATAAGAGATAAACGTAACGGATTTAAAAATACCGTATAACATGTATGTATGTATAACCAATGTTGTCTCTTATTTAATAAAAAATGAAACAAACAAAGGGGGTAACTACAGAAGCCATATTTCTGCCAGTAAAGCCAATCTCGCCATAGAGGTATAGTCCCGACTGCTAAACTGTCGACCTCTCTTAGTAGATACAAAGATCTAGACTGTAAGCTCGTTTGAGCAGGGCCCTCCTCACCTGTTGTTTCTGTAAGTCAAATTGTTATGTTACATACTACTTGTTATGTCCCGTCTACCCATTGTACAACGCTACGGAATATGATGGTGCTATATCAAACAATAAATAATAATACTGTTTAATCATTATAACATGAGTTTAGAATAAACAAGGGTCAAGCAATATAGGTTCTCATATGTCCTTTTTGGAAAATGAGGGAGAACTGGTATGCAGTTTGGTTACCAACCATTTAAGCACAATCCAAAGATTCCCCCAATTTAAGGCTGGGGGAAATCAGAATTTTGACACATATATAACTATTATGAGAGCAAAATTTTATTTATCGCAGTATGTGAACTTTTGAAGTGAGGTCTTGTCTTAAAGCAGGTAAAGTAATGAGCAGTATATACGATGGGAAATATTCCTGTCTGTGGTCGAATTCTTTGTTTATTTTATTAATACTAATTCATTATATGAGTATTCTAGTGACACTGAAAGATTTGGATTCATGTTTAATGGTCAATCTATTACTTCAGTACAACAGAAGAATGAAAGTTTATAATCACCATACATACCTGTTGGTAACCACAAGGTTGAATTTCTTATTCTTGTTTGGGAGGCAAGAGTATCTGAAAATTTCTCCATCCAGCTTTTTGATACTGGAATTCTAGAACAGACATAAAAAACACTGTGAGCAGGAGGGGAAACTGATACAATCCTACAAAATTACTATTACTAAAAATCAAAAACACAAAAACGTATTTTTTGTTTTTCCCTGTTGAAGAAAATGGGATAATACAGAAGTGCTGCTCTCATAAAGGTTTTGTTCAAATATTCATTATTTTAAATGAATTTAAGCAGAAGTTGCATTTCATAGTGTTAGTAAACACTTAGACTAACATTGGCTATATGAGTGCAAAGCTTATATCAGCAGGATTAACTACATAC
This sequence comes from Sceloporus occidentalis, assembly GCA_023333645.1. Lineage (NCBI taxonomy): Eukaryota > Metazoa > Chordata > Lepidosauria > Squamata > Phrynosomatidae > Sceloporus > Sceloporus occidentalis. The sequence goes on along the minus strand of JALMGF010000037.1, from coordinate 85,883 downwards.
ACTTTTGACTATAATTAACACAATATTGTTTACAGTTATTAATTTTGTTTACATTGTGAATTCCCTGTATTTATCTTTATATGTTACAGATTCCTTATTAGCATTTGAGACAATAGTTTATTTGTTTCACTTGTGTTTATTTTATTTAATGAGGCATTGATGCATAGATTTTTGTGTTGAGTACTTGCTGGGCACCCCTGAGCAGATCATTATAAGGGGTATATATTAATGGTCATTGGTAATCAAAGCAGTCCTTCTAGGACAAAACTCGTTGTTGAATTGACACGTAACACCTACACTGTGCTGATTTTATTTATTGCAATAAAAGTTATGTTTTATACGAGAAGACATCTGCCTCACTGTCTCACAATTGATGAAAATGCCTGTTCCAGTCTTCCTTATTGAGTGTGTTATCCATGTTTACGGACAAGTGGAGAAACTTGTACCCAGCGGCCAGCGGACTTGTCCTACCAGAGTCGGTATTATCTCTCTTGGTCTTTTTCAGATCTTAAGTTATACTGGAGTGTAAATCTCACAAGATCTTTCCATACTACTTTTAATTTTATTGAAACGGTTAGTAGCGCTACAGAATCTACCCGAGCCCTATTAATAAAGTATAATAATACTAATACACTGACTAGACTAATTTGAAAAGGAGTTACGTCACTGCAGTATAATCATTTGAGTGGAAAGGAAAAAGCAGAGAAAGATATTTTCAGCAAAAAAAATAATTTATTGCTCAGAGGACAGAGTACAAATGTATACGAAGTAAATGATAAACAAAGGTTTTATCATGTTTGGTCATCAACAAGACTATAATTAACCCTAATATTGGTGCTACGCAACTGTAAATATTCTAACAGGCATTCATAGTAAGTGACATAAAAATAACTGCACTTATAAGGACACGGAAGGTCACTACAACACACAGCCTTGTAAGAACAATCTTAGGCTTCATCTATTGTACCTGGCCTTACGCTAACCTGTGAGAAGTGAATATTACACGAGTCGCAAGCATCTCAAATGTCTTGTGACTTTAAACAAAAATACAAAAACAACCCCCAAAAAAACCCCAATACACATACTGTGAGATAAATACAGGATCGAATCGAAGCTTAAGGCTACCAAGTAGACGATTATTTATAAATCATACATGCCCAGCCTGGAATGCAAAACCGTGGGAGCATTTATAAAACTCAACAAGTTACAACTATTAAAGACATCTCTAAAGAGCACATACAGCCCCCACACATACAGGTAATTCACACCTGAAGAAGACACCAACATACATTATTCTTCTATCATCGGTTCCTTTAACAGATCAGTAAATACTTTGGTCATGGTTTTCAGTACATCTACAATACAATACGACTTATAGGATTGCACTTTTGCAATCTCAGAGCATAACGGTGCAAAACTAATTGTGCTTTTTCATCTAAAATGAGCAGGGGTATTGTTGTCCTGCATAAATGTGCATTATTGAATTTGCTCAAATATTAAGGGGAAAAAAGTTTATCTGAATAGTCAACGATATGAGAGGTCACCTTTTATTTAGAGACTTCCAGAAAAATGTGGTCTAAGCAGAAGAAGATCACATACTGAAAAATATACCCTGCACTTTGGGAATGTTTGATGTGAGAACATCATTTCATTTACATAGGGTCTTTCATCTGTAAATGAAAGCCAGCAACCCTATAAAAGTGGTTGTATGTTAAATTACACTTCACACATTAACATCCAGTATTTACAGTTAATGTAGGCCGAAGGAAATCCCATCAGCCCAGTACTGAAAATACAATCAAGGTTGATGAAAGCCAAATATATTCATATAGTCCAGGTGCTATGACATGCTAAGCTTTTTTTCTGTTTTGGTGTCTTGATTTTATCTGTGGTATCATCATTTTAAAATACTCTTCACTAATGAGGCTGATTTTTATTTAATCCATCCAGAAACAAAATAAGAACGCTCTAAGAATGACTTTTTTTTTAGGTTTGCCTTACATTCAGAAGTTTTCTTTGTTTCTGCCACAAGACGCAAAGTTTTCTGGGGTCACTTAAAAATCAGGGCTACCTTATATTTAAGCAAATATGTTTTTAAAATACAAACACTGAAAATACTCATGATTAGTCCTTGTTCAAAAGAAGGGATATTAACAGTGCATTGTTACATTAGGTTTACATGTTGCAACACAATCATTTTAAAATGTATAAACATTAGGGGGTTTCCCCAACTTCATATATAACAAGCATTATTAATGATAATGGTAGCATAATGACTATGGAACAAGCCATCAAGCTGTATTGACAATGGGAGCATGCAACAAGCAGTTGTATTGATAATGGATAACGTTTATAAATGATGGATATCACAAACTTCACATTTTGCTTTATGATGCACACCACTGTGGAGTTGATGTTTAATTCCTTTCACTAAGAATATATCAAAAACGCTACTAAGCGCTATTACTAAAACATATTCAATTCTCTGTCACTGTAGTGGCATGTCTACCAATGTTACCAAAATTATAAGGATGATTTACAATGTATATAATAAAGTGTCTTTTCCACACCTCTCATTCAGTACCGGATAATTCATGGAAAACTATAATATTGGACTGCCTAGTGACAGATGTTCAGATGACTTGTGCTCTTGGAAACCACAAAGTTACTTAGAACATCACTAATAATCTGTGCTTATTACATGTACAGCCTGTGCAAAGTGTAATAATATATCTAATTATGCCGTTTTTGCATTGGAAAACCTACAAGTTATTTCAATAAATCCCCACAATGTGGAGAAGATGGTAAGCATTACAACACAAGTACAACCTTCCACCAGTGTTAGGTCTGGGTAGTGCATTTACTATGTAAAACTCATACACATGGTCAAAAATAACAGAAAATAATGTACAAGTACAAATAGGATAATTTGTTATATATAACTATATTATGAATTTAACTTAGTAAGTTGAAAGTAAGGAAACCAAACATGAAAAGGGTCCTACAGGGTGATACATTACATACACACTATATGTTATATATAAACACTAGCCATTTGTCAATCTTAATGTTTAATGTGGCAGTGGTGTTTAAATATAGCAAAGTCCCACTAAAGGCTTTGAGAAGTACATGGCACCTCGCATTGTATTATATACACCAAAGTCTCTCAACCTTTCATCAACTAAATGCACTCCTTGCAACTGAACCCCAATTAAAGTTTTCTTATTCCTGCTTATTTAGTACTTCATAGGATACAATTATTATAGAAAATACTAATTTAAACTACAAGTTAGAATTGAATGCAAAAGCAACAGGAAACCTGAAAAATGCAGATTTTAAACTTAAAGGCATTGAGAAAGAAAACATAAGGCAACAAGTCACAAAATCTGGCCTGAAGCTCCTCATGAACATGCGTGACTGAGAATGAAGATAAGAAAAAAAATGATTTTTACTCTCCTTCATTCCAAATTTTGCTGCATGCGTGAAAAAGAGAAAGAAAAATGGAAAGGGAGGTTAGAAATTTCTGTCAATTTGCTGTGCGATATTACACTCCTTCACAGACACGGCTGCTTAACAAGAGGGGGAAAAAAACATGAAATATATAACCTCTACACAAGACAGAAGCAGGACACTTTTGGTCTAGAGTGTCCTTTGATCTAAAGCCAACCCTAGCTCTCTTCAATTTATGTGACATCTTGAGGTGGCAGGTGAGCTTAATTATGCTTTGGCCAATTCATATAACCAAAAGCTCTAATTTATATTATGTTTATATACCGTATTTGCTCGATTATAAGACGACCCCCCAAAATCTGAATATTAATTTATGAAAAAAAGAAAAAGCCTGATTATAAGACAACCCTATAGGAAAAAAGTTTTACCAGTAAATGTTAATTCATGTAAACTATGTGAACATTTTTTTTTTTAATAAAAGCTATGATTTAGAAAAATATATATTTTTTTTTTTTAACCTGCCTCCTCAGTTATGCACATCTGCCCCCTGGCTTGCCACTCTGCCCCAGAAATGCCTTATACCCCCTATATGCCACTGTGCCCCATGATATGCCTTTTAACCCTCTATATGCCACTGTGCCCTATGATATGCCTTTTGACCCCCTATGTGCCACTCTGCCTCCAGAATTGCCTTATACCCCTATATGCCACTCTGGCATTTAGGGGGTTAAAAGGCATATTATGGGGCAGAGTGGCATATAGGGAGGTATAAGGCATTTCAGGAGGCAGAGTGGCGTATAGAGGGTTAAAAGGCATTTCTGGAGGCAGAGTGGCATTAAGGGGGTTAAAAGGCATTTCACAGAGCACTCTGCTCCAGAAATGCCTTATGCCCCCATTTAACACTCCCTCCCTCCTCCAAACTTACCGGTGCTTCTGAGTCCCCGGTGTGTAGTCCGGGTAGCGTGTAGAGCTCTGCGCGATTCGCGTAGACAACTTCCGCTGCAGCCGGGAGGAGGTGCAGCTAGCAGCGGGGGTTGTCTGCGTCCATTGCGCAGACCCTCCCCGGCTGTCAGAGATCAGAGTTCCCCTCACCGGGGCGGCCGGGGAACTCCGACAGCCGGGGAAGGTCTGCGCGATGGACGCAGACAACCCCCGCTGCTAGCCGCACCTCCTCCCGGCTGCCACGGAAGTTGTGTATGCGAATCGCGTAGAGCTCTACACGCTGCCCGTACTAAGCACCGGGGACTCAGAAGTACCGGTAAGTGGGGAGGGTACAGGAGGATCCAGGTCCCCTGCATCGCTGCGGGGGATCTGGATCTTAGTCTCATAGTCAGACCTAGTTGATGTCTGATTATAAGACGACCCCGATTATAAGACAAGGGGTATTTTTCAGAGCATTTGCTCTGGAAAAAAACCTCGTCTTATAATCGAGCAAATACAGTATTTGTTGCCAACTTTATTAGGGTGAGAAGCGCAGACGGATTTTTTTTTTTTGTATATTATGTGACATTTTACCCAGATTATTTGTAAAAAGTATGTTAATCATATAGAAATTAATATGCATACTTGTGTACTCTGGGATAAAATACAAATTAATCTACAAGGTGAAAAGTGAGAGATGCCACAAAGCTCATATTAAGCATTTCCTCCAATTTTCTCCTGAAGTAGTGAACCAGAAAACTAGTGTTGGCCTCTCCTTAAAGCAAACTAATCTAGTACGTCTAGAATCTAGTAGTATGTTTAGCAGAAACATTTTAGCGAAACATTTTGAAATGTCAAGAAAAGAAGGCCAGACACACACATAATATCTTACAAAGTGCATACACATGGATTAGTACCACAGAATGACTGGGATAAGGTTCACTCCTGAAGAGTTTTATGAACATTTACCTCAAATAAGTTTAAACCCTGAGCTTCTGTTTCATTGTACGGTCTGATTATGCCATCTTCATGAATAAGTCGAGGAGGACGTAGTGGAGAAACATCTTCTGTAGATTCAGCAACTCTAAAAGAGAGAAAAAAAATGAATCGCCTACAAGCTGAAACAGGAAGTTCTACTTACCGAGAGCTTCTTTTCCCTGTCAATCCCTGGTGACACTAGGATAGACTCCTCCTCCGTACCTGATAGGGCAGGACTCAAAACTTTAAAAGGGCCCTCCCCTCCTACTAACACCAGTGAATACCAAAGACCACACAGGCAAAGCAATCTGATGCAACAAAAATTTATTGAAAAGAAGGGAGGGAACAAAAACGTGTCACCAGGGATTGACAGGGAAAAGAAGCTCTCGGTAAGTAGAACTTCCTGTTTCCCTGCCATCCCAGGTGACACTAGGATAGATTTACCAAAGAAGAAGGGAGGGCAAACTAAGGCGACAAAACAGCCTCAAGGACCTTCCGACCGAAAAGAGAGTCCTCCTGAGCCATCTGGTCGAGACGGTAATGCTGCACAAAAGCGTGGAGAGTCCGCCAAGTAGCTGCCTTGCAGATCCGATCGGGCGAAAGACAACATCTTTCAGCCCAGGAAGTGGAGACTGCCCTAGTAGAGTGGGCACGGATCCCCACAGGAGCAGGTTGGCCGGCTGCAGAATATGCCAAGGTGATGGTTGCAACAATCCACTTAGCGATGGAAGACTTGGAGATACTGATGCCCCTGTTGGGCCCTGAAGAGGCCACGAATAAACGAGAGGACTTACACAGGGGTAGAGTCCGTTCCAAATAGATGGTGAGGCATCTCTTCAGATCCAGAGTGTGAAGAACTACTTCTTCATCCGAGCCAGGAGCAGGAAAAAAGGTAGGTAACACGATCTCCTGGTTCTTGTGGAAAGCCGACTGAACCTTGGGTGCGAACTCTGGCGGCAGAGAGAGAACCACCTTATCCGGGAAAAAACGGAGAAACGGTTCCTTCATAGACAAAGCCTGGAGTTCACAAATCCGACGAGCGGAAGTAATCACTACTAAGAAGGCCGTCTTCAGCGATAATAGATACAGAGAAACCGACTGAAGAGGCTCAAAAGGAGGTAATGTGAGTCTTCGAAGGACGAGATTCAGGTCCCACGGAACCATCCTGGTGACCGAACGAGGACGTATCCTGACGATGGCCTTGGCAAAACGTCTGATCACAGGCAGAGATATAAGCTCGAACCCGAGGAGAGCACTGATGGCAGAAATCTGCACCCGGATCGTAGAAGGCTGAAGTCCACAGTCGAATCCTTCCTGGAGGAAATCCAGAACAGAGGCAGAGGAACAGGAAGTTGGCAAAATCCCCTTGGAACAACACCAACTGTGAAATCTCTTCCAGATCTTAATGTATCGCAGAGAGGTAACCTTCTTTCTACTCTGCAGAAGAGTCTCAGCCACATGACAAGAAAATCCTTGAGCTCTCAGCAGTCCGCGTTCAATCTCCAGGCCGTCAGGTGGAACACGGCAGGGTTTGGGTGTAGGAATGGACCCTGATGTAGAAGGTCTTTCCAAGCTGGGAGCTTCAGAGGGGGAGAGAGACCTAGAGCGATCAAGTCGGAATACCAGACCCGCTTCGGCCAGTCTGGTGCTATCAGGATCACGGAGGCGTGGTCCTTCTTGATCTTCTGTAGGACCCTGGAGATTAGGGCAAACGGAGGGAAAACGTATGCGAGACGGAAATTCCATTCTTGTGAGAAGGCATCTATTGCCAAGGGATGATCCTGAGGCCTGAGGGAAAAGAAGACCAGAATCTGAGCATTGTCTCTGGATGCCATCAGGTCGATCTCGGGTAAGCCCCACCGTTGGACGATTAGATTGAAGGCCATCGGATGCAGAGCCCATTCGCCGCTTAGCACAGGAGTTCTGCTCAGGAAATCTGCTTGAGAATTCAAAGTTCCTCTGAGGTGAATGGCGGACAGAGTCATGTGATGGGACTCTGCCCAAAAGGAAATCCTGAGCGATATATGAAGAAGCCGAGGACTTCTTGTGCCCCCTTGTCTGTTGATATAGGCTACTACTGCTTGATTGTCGGAACGAAGCAAAATGTCCTTGCCGGCGAGCAGATGCTCCCAGTGATGCAGAGCTTTTTCTACTGCAAGCAACTCCAGACAGTTCGAGGGAAGAAGTTTCATAGCTGGAGACCAGAGACCCTGCACAAACAGGTCCTGATACGTAGCTCCCCATCCCTTGACGCTGGCGTCGGTGGTGAGAAGTACCTTGGGGACAAGAGACCATCTTCTCCCTGCGGCAAGGACGTTCCGTTGGAGCCACCAGGAGAGGGAAGCTCTGACCTGCTGAGGAAGACAGACACGCCTGTCCAGAGCCAATGGGTTGTCTTCCAGATGGTTGAGGACAAATCCCTGAAGTATTCTCATGTGGGCCAGAGCACAGGGTACTGCATAAGTTGCGGAGACCATCTTGCCCAGCAGGGACATACATAACCGCAAGGAGCTGCGGTGCGCAGAGCGAATCCTGCGTACTAGGAATCGAATCCCCTCTATTCTGGCAGTCGGAAGGAAAGCTTTCCCGGAGCAGGAATCCAGACGAAGACCCAGGAATACTAGATGTTGAGAGGGAACGGTGCAGGATTTGTCCCAGTTCAGAATCCAGCCGAGATCCTGTAATGTGTTGACCACCGTGGAAAGATGAACTCGAAGAATCTGCGCTGACCGGGCATGGATAAGCCAATCGTCCAGATAAGGAATGACTGAGATTCCCTGGACACGGAGATGGGCCGCCACGACTGCCAGAAGTTTTGTGAAAACTCTTGGTGCCGCCGACAATCCGAATGGAAGGGCTTGAAACTGGAAATGCTGGACAGTTGAACCCCGAGGAATCGCCACTCTCAGGAAACGTTGATGGGACGGATGGATGGGAACATGGAAATATGCATCCTTTAGGTCTAATGAAGCCATGAAGTCGTTGAGGCATAAGGTGTCGAGGGTGGATCTTACGGTTTCCATCCTGAACCTGATGAACTGGAGGTGACTGTTCAAAAAATGCAAGTCTATGATTAAGCGAAGACCACCCGGTCTCTTGGGGACCAGAAAAACCGGAGAATAAACCCCTTGGCCCAGTTCTGGCCAGGGGACAGGAACCAGGACTCTGAGGTCTGACAACTGCTGAATGGTGGATAACAGGACTGACCGCCTTGCCTGGTCTGGAGGAAGGTGGGAGATCAAAAAACGGTCTGAAGGTCTGGTCCGGAATTGAAGTTGATATCCGTGCGATACAATGGCTCTCACCCAGGGATCTCGGGTGAGTGAGAACCAATTGTCGGTGAAAAAACGGAGCCTTCCTCCCACCGGAATGGAGGAGGCGTCATGCAGCGTTCTTGGGGTCTTGAAACGCTTTGGGAAGGCGATCCTGTCAAATCTCCCCCTTCCGTGAGGGAATCTGCCTCGAAAGTTTTGTTCTCTAGACGAGGGGTTGAACCTAGAACTATGGCCTCTAGATTGTCCCGGGAAAAAAGGCCGAAAGGACTGCCGTCTTTTTGAAGGAGGCTTTCGTTGAGGCATCCAATGCTTGTCCCCTGTGGTCTTCTCCAAAAGGGACTCCAGCTCTTCCCCAAACAAAGTCTTGCCCTTAAAAGGGATATTAAGAAGCTTGTTCTTAGAGGCATTATCCGCCGCCCAGGCCTTAAGCCACAAGGCCCTTCTGGCTGCCACCGAAAGCGCCGAAGCTCTGGCCGTCATTCTGATGTTTTCAATTGAGGCATCACAGAGAAAATCCACGGCCAATCTCACGGCAGCAACATTCTTGAGGATAGTCTCCCTGGAGGTTTTGGCAGCAATATCCTCCTCGATCTGGGAGAGCCAAATTTTGACAGCTCTGGAAACTGAGGCAGAAGCAATTCCAGGTTTAAAGGTCGCAGCTGAAGCCTCGAAAGATTTCTTAACTGCAGCTTCGGCTTTCTTTTCCATATGGTCAGAAAAATGAGAGCCATCCTCAAGCGGCAGAGTAGTCTTCCTGGAGACCTTCATAACAGCAGTATCCACCAGCGGGGTAGCACAAAAATCAGCAAAGTTCTCATCAAAGGGAAACATGTGTTTAACCCGTCTGGACAGGTTAACCCTCCTTTCCGGGTGGTTCCATTCCTGCTTGATAATGTCAGAAAGCGCAGGATGAACAGGAAACGAGGCAGACTGTTTGGAGAAGCTGGCACCAAAGAAAGAGTCATTTTCCTGGGTGGAGGCCTCCTCCAAATGCATAGCTGATCTCACAGCAGAAATTAAAGTCTCAATTTCCTCCACCGGGAATAAAAAAGAACTTTCCTCCCGGATCTCTCCTTCCTCTGAGGAACCTTCCTCTACCTCAGGATAATCAAACTCAGAGTCTGAAAACAAGGGCTGACACCCCAGAAGAGCAGGGTCTTGTACCGCGGGAAGGTGATGATAGGCAGGAACAGGAACAGGAACCGACTGACGGAAGGCAGAGAAGGTAGACTGCATCTCCTCTTTAAGCCAGACCAAAAATTCCCTACCCCCAGAGGGCTCAGAATCCGCTACAGACCTCAGGCAAGCGGAGCAGAGTTTCTTCCTTGAATCCTGCAAAGCCTTGTGACATCCAGAGCATTGGGCATGTTTAGACTTCATAACAGCTTTCTTAGGCTTGTCCTCAACAGAGGGCGGCTCAGAATTATCAGGGGCCGACATGATGAAAGATGCAACAGCACCTGAGCAAAAGAAAACAGCAGGAACACACACAACATCCAAATCACTTACCTTCTATATATATATATATATATATATATATATATATATATATATATATATATATATATATATATATATATATATATATATATATACACAGTGAAGGGAGCTGAAATTAGGCTGGAATCTGCAACAGCAGAGAGTTTGGCGCCAAAATTTTGAATTACAACCAAAACGAGGCTTGGAACGCACAACCAGAAGTGCAGAAGCCCAAAACCGGAAGACATCAGACGCCATATTGGCCGAAGCCAGTAAGCCGCAACAGCGGCATCTGTACGCCGAACAGCCAGACCGGCAGGCGTCCCCGGCTATAGGAGGAGCCGGCAACCCGCCGGATCACCGTAAACACGGCCGGAGGGGTTGCCGCGCTAACCGCCAGGACGGCGGCCAGGCTAACCGCCAGGACGGCGGCCACGATCACCGCCGGGACGCCGGTACAGCCGAACACCGCCGGGACGCCGGCGCCACCGCGGCCCGATCACCGCCGGGACGACGGTGCCGAGATCACCGCCAGGACGACGGTGCTGCCGCGATCACCGCGGGAACGACGGTGCTGCCGAAGCCGCGAACACCGCCGCGACAAGCGTGGGCGACGCAGCACCAGCCATCAGGCTGAGGTGCAAGGTATCCCCCAGGAATGGGGGCTTAGCCCGGGGAAACGGCTCAACCTAGAGCCTAGAAAATAATAAAAGGTAGACGAGTCCCCTACCTGGTAGGGCAGGAAAAAAACACTGGTGTTAGTAGGAGGGGAGGGCCCTTTTAAAGTTTTGAGTCCTGCCCTATCAGGTACGGAGGAGGAGTCTATCCTAGTGTCACCTGGGATGGCAGGGAAACCTCCAATTCTTGCATCTTATGAAATGATCATTGACTACAATGAGTATTTGGCCACGGAGGTGTATTAAACTTGATCAAAAATGGCAAATCTAAAACTGCCTCTCTTACCTCTGTATTCCCTGGAAAGTGCTGCTGGCCATGTCAATGATTCCACCTGTCGGACGAGCCACAACTCCGACAAGACCTTTTCCTATACCCTTGAAAAAGCCAGCTGCACCCTCCTTCTTTGCTCCTGTTGCAAACCATAAGATGTTGTTTATGTGCAGTAAAATCTATATACCACATATATCCATTTGCAAGCATTCTAAAAATATCATAATACATGTTCTTTTCCAAAGATCAGCAGATAAAAACCTTATAAAACATACATTTCCAGCGGACCACTCAGCCTTCTGCTATTTATGGCCAATGGTTTTTGGTTGGCAAATAATAATTTATAATAATAATATTCACTTAATAAGTGAAAAGTTAAATTTAAATAGTAATTACAGCCATCTTAATCTAAATGTGCAGAAAATATTGCTATTACCCTGCTATTACAGTACTCTAACATGTAATTTAAAAACACAGGAACTTTTACAAAGCTTTCTTGTTTCTATGGCAACAATGCCTGCTTTCCTGACATATGTTAATTGTGTGTTCATGGCAAAAATGAGCAATGAGGCAAAATGTTTTAATTAAAAAATTATTGCTACGAAAAGAGTGGACATTCAATGATACTACGAATGATGTTTGTAATGCTGTATTTACTAAAAGCCAGCATAGTAGGTGGAACAGCACCTTTAATAGTGACTGTACAGTTATAAACAACATATTCTGAAAATTAAGAGTGTTAATGACCATATACCTTCCACGGGCTTGGTGATTATTCCAGTTACTCCTCCAACTACACCCTGCAAGAAGAGAGCTGTTTGTAGACATTTACAATCCACAGCAATGTGATTTAAACATTTGCGGAACACTGGTATATATTTGTCATATATTTTAATGGTGTTGGAAAGCAATTTTTAAAACTACGGCATTTACTAGAATACATGTTTACACGCTCTTTTCCGAAAGCCAGAAATACGAACCTCTAACTCAGGGAAACTGGCATTGGTTATAACAGAAATTATGATTATTTAAACTGATACTCAATTTCACTATTTAATAGTTCGGAACGTCCAGGTCAGCTTCAGGTAGATGTGTTTTTACTCTGAGATCCTATAAACATTGGTTTAGTCAATAAAAGCATACAGTGTTAACAATTGGATGTGCCAAGTTACGTCCACAATTGGACTTGTCTGTATATGATAGAAAGTGTTAATCTCAACAAAAATATATTTGGATACAATGTGCCGTTTTCTGCTGTTATTTTGCATCCAACATTAATATGCTACATCATTATCCGTTTAATGACTATTAATGTTAATAATGAGATTGTGTTGTAATCATAGAAAACAGGACTGTTTCATAAAATCAACAGGTAAAGTTACACTAGGTAAACAAGCTATTGCTTAAACACCGTCATGTGATTTTGAGGGAGGGTTATTTTTTCCTCTTGGGGTCTACTTTGCTTAAATGGTATAAATTGTGGATTAGAATCCGATGTCAGAATCCTATATTTGAAGTCATCCGAGAATTACAAGAAGGGCCACTTCATAAAAGATGAACTGTAAACAAACCATAGTGCTAGATAACTATGGCTAGGCTGGCTAGATTTCAAATCTCAGGAACTATGTGCAAATACCACATGATTTATATTGTCTCTCAGATTTGCCAGAGAGATCTAAGAAAAGTACACATATGTTACTTTTAAAAGACAGAGTTAACTGATACTTACCCGCAACAGTCCCTTCCCTCCCTTAGCCAAACTGTCGCCAAAGTCCTTGGGCTGTCTTCCCATTTCTTCTCTCCTTTTTTGCTGATACTCTTTGTCCATGGTTATGGCAGCCAGGCCTTTACCAACAGACCCTGTGATGCGTGACACCACACCAGCTGCACCCCCTACAAAGGACAAATCAAGGTACTATAATTTGTAAGGTTGTACTCAGGCCACTGTAAAAATTTCACATAGCATAGGTCTACCTTTTAAATACAGTTGTGATAAACCCTTTACCCAATAAAGACCTCATTCTACAGATTTGAAACATCAGGTACACTATATGAACAAAAGTTTTGGGACATCTGACCATTACACCAACAGCTACTTTTAGGACATTACATTCTAAATACATACACATAAAAGTGTTTTAATGGTGTTGAGGTCAGGGCTCTGTGTGGGCCAGTCATGTTCTTCTATACTAAACTCATCCAGTCATGTCTTTAAGGACCTTGCATAGAGGACAATCACGCTGGAATAGAAAAGGGCCTTCTCCAAACTGTTCCCACAAAGTGGGAAGCATGGCATTGTCCAACGCCACTGAACACCTTTGGGATAAACTGCAACTGAGACTGTGAGCCAGGCCTTCTCATCCAACATCAGTGCCTAATCTGCTCTACTGGATGAATGGGCAAAAAATCCCACAGAGAAACTCCAAAATCTTGTGGAAAGCCTTCCCAGAAAAGTGGAAGCTATTATAGCTGAAAAGGGGGACCAACTATATATTAATGTCAATGTATTTAAAATGCAATGTCTATATAATGTATGTGTATATAGTGTATAGCGGGACCCCGTTGTATTGTTAATCCCTTTACTGACCCTGTTGTCTCTGGGAGGCAGATTAAGGGGGCGGTTGTGTACCTATCGTGTCCCAATATTTTGATTTATGTTAATGTGTGTTTTGCTGGCTATATCCAGCCATGTGTGTGAATAATAAAGCAGTCTTCATTTTGGTTATACCCTACACTGAGTCTCGGCCAGTGCCTGGGAAACCGAGGAAAGAGCGTGTTGTCCCTGGCTACGGGAGCACAAGTCAGCGGAGGTAGTCGGTCAGACTAGCCAGATCCGTGACTCTAAGCAAGGCTTTAAAGAGAAACTATTTCTATATCAAGAATCAGACAGGCATCAAAGTGTATCAATACAAACATTATTGAAACACAAAACACATCACGCATTATGGTATCTTAACTGACTGTTCATTTCACTGGGGTTGCAATGCTTAGTGTATGCCTTGCAAAGATGCAGGATGTGTCAGACAAATGTTTGGTTGTAGAGTCTAGCTGCAACCCAGAAAGCAACAAGAACTTACCCACTGTGTGTCCAAGAAGGCTCTTTACTCCAATAACCAATCCCTCTGCAAACTCCTCTGGACCTTGCACTGCTCCCTGCCAGAACAAACAGAATCTGTTCAAACAGTTGCATGACAAAACATATAGCACTAATATTCAAGATGGAAAAACATTGCTGTACTATGGACATCAACAATTCATATTTATTCTACATATTTTCTCAAAACATTTTTCTAATCTAAAAGTTAATTGAGGGTAATTACATGTGTATATACAGCAAATTGTAGTACTGCTAATGACATGGAACATATTTTAATTTGATTTCATTATGTCAGAAAACAAAACAGGATTTAGTGCTTTGGTGTGGCAGGTGCATGGGAATAGGGTTGGCTAACAATGAACAAACTGCTCAACGGGTTTTGTTCATAGAAGAGGTGTTAGGTTTGCCAGCTAGTTGATGGATCTTACCTGGAAAGGTTCATAAAAGAAAGCCTCTACACCTTCTGACAAGCCTCTAATCAAGCCAAAGGGATTGCCCAGCACGTCAAGACCCAACAGAAGGACATACACCTGTTTTAGGAACTGAGGAAACAAGAAAGCTTGCACATCAAATTGTAAATTGGCCTAACTAAAGCACCGTTTTCTCCCAAAGTCTGAATGAAATATATCGAATTGTCTTTAGTGGCTTAAACACCATGGAAAGAGGCTTGAAATACTGAGGATTTTCTCAGAATCACTGATCCCATTCACTTTTGTCAGAGTCTTCAGTAGGAAGACTGTTCTGACTGAATCATTGTGAAAGTTTTCTGTGTGTTACGTATAGTGATGACAAAGCTATTTATCATAACACCCATTGTCAAACATTGCAAAGCATACCTGTTCAGTGTAATGTCGTGTAACCAGTGACATAAGTTGGTCCCGTTTGTAGAACTGATACCTCACTTCAAAGCAGGCCAGCCTGGCACAGAAAAAGAAATTACCTACTAAACTGTCAATTCAGTTTTGACACAGTCTATACATCATAATAAAATAACACTACACAAACACTCGCTGGAAATATATACCGATTAGCCATAACATTATGACCACCTGTCTGTGTAGGTCCCGCTTTTGCCACCAAAAGAGCCCTGACCCATCGATGGGTGGACTCAACTAGACCTCCGAAGGCGTGGTGTGGTATTTGGCACTAAGATGTTAGCAGCAGATCCACCATAGATCGGACTTGTTTTCCAGCACATCCCACAGATGCTCGATTGGATTGAGATCTGTGGAATTTGGACGACAAGTGAACCCCTTGCTTATTCCTCAAACCACTCCTGAACTATTTTTGGTTTGTGGCAGGGTGCATTATCCTGCTGAAAGAGGCCAATGTCATCAAGGAATACTGTGTCCATGAAAGGGTGCACATGGTCTGCAACAATGCTTAGGTGGTATGTGTCAAAGTAATGGGCCACTTTTGAAAGGTACTGACCACTGCAGACTGGGAAACACCACACAAGAGCTGCAGTTTTGGAGATGCTCTAGTCATCACAATGTGGCCCTTGTCAAAGTCCCTTAGATCCACACTCTTTTTTTATGCTTCTAACACATCAACTTTGAGGACGAAATGCTCACTTGCTAATATATCCCACCCACTGACAGGTGCCATGATAAGATTATCAGTGTTATTCATTTCACCTGTCAGTGGTCATAATGTTATGACTGATTGGCATACAGTATAAACGATTACATCCACCAATCCCATAGGCCAGGCTTCTCAACAAAGGTTGAAGGCCTTCTGCTGAAGGCCAAAGAGAAAAGCATCCATTTTCAGCATATAAATGGTTACTCACTTGAATATGAGATCATCCACATCTGTGAGGGTGGCCCCAATGCTTTTAAGGAGAAGGTTTACTGAGCTGATGGCAACAATTTCCTTTTCTTCTTTATTAGAGGATTCTCCACCTGCCCCTAGAGAGAGGCTGAGATGTAACTGAAAAGAAAGTACAGGCAGTTATAAGTCTGCTCCAACTGATGCTGTGCAAGAAAGAAAATGAAACGCTTCACAAAATATAGATTAAAAAATAAAAAAAATTGCGTAATGACATGTATGTGTTTCTCAGTGACAAGGTTTATGGCCTCAATTATTCCATATGCTTCACAACACATTCACTCTCTAGGAAGCCTCTATTTACTACCAACTCGTAACTGGTTTGTCACAAACACAGCATGCAAAACCTATACCTTTACTGGAGATATGTGGAAAAGTTCAAAGAAGTTCAGAGTGGTGATATCAGTCATAGACGATTCCATCAATTCTGTGTTCAGTGCATCTAGATCCTTCTGGATGAGCTGTGTCTGTTAACAATAAGGATTTTTTTTTTTTTTATTGTCACAACCAATATTTTATGCATACTTAAATTATTATTACCTTTTTCAATTAGGTAAAATAGGCATTTAGACTAATTTTACAATTGTTTTAGTTTTGCTGCCCTAGCAAGTAAGCTGATATGAAAAAAATCTACAGTGCAGACAAGTATAATTCACAGACTTGGGAACCTGAATGAGAGAGAGAAATTTTTGTATAATGCAAATGTACAGGCTAAAAATACTATTTAACTAAAATTAGCAACTTTTTTGAATGTAAATTGAACGTTAACCATCCATAAAAGATTCAGAAACATACCCGCTGTTTTTCAGCTTCTAGATCAGTATCTGGAGTAAACAGTCCAATAATTGCAGCAAGAAAGCCCTGATCAACCTTCAAGGCCATGCACTGAATAAGAACCATGAAGTACCTGCAATGAAAACGGGTATGAAAAAACAGAATACATAACATCTGATGCTTTTCCATCCCATGTACTTTGAAAAGCCTTCATGGAGTGAATGAAGAAACTACGGACCTGTTGCCTATACATGTGCTGTGCCTAGTCCACTGTGGTGGTCCTTTGAGGCAGTGGCACTGATGCCGGCTCCTCTGAAAACGTCCTGGCTGATCTGTTGGCCCGTAATGGCCGCACTTAACTCTCTTTCTCATGTTTAAATAATTTCTAAAAGGCCTCTTCACCTCTTTAATGCCTTCATCTCTTTTCCCTTGAACCCTTTTCTCTCATACCCTTTCAATTTGTTCCCTTATCTTCAATACCCATACCTCAATTCATTTTTATTCTTGTTAGCTTTACTCCATCCTCTCTGGTCCTAATTTCATTTTCCATGTCTCAAACTCCAGGAACTCCATTCTTGTATGTTAATGTTTTTATACTTTTGATAACTTCCAATCTACTATACTGCTATGTGATGGAGAACTTTCCCCTATATATTCTAATATCCCGTGCATACAGCAGGTGTTAGGTCCAAGGCCCTCTAATAATAGTCCAAAAACCCAATAACTTTGTGAAAGTACACTTACTTAAATTGTATGACTTTGCTGAATTCATTGAACCGTGTTATAATGCTGACGTCAATGAAAGGTTTGGGTTCTAAAACAGAATCATATTTCATTAATTTAAACATTTTACAGCAACACGAATACCCTAACAGCATGCTTGCATTGTGCAGTAAGGTGGGTTAGACATGCAAGGGATGTTAAGTCCCAGATTTTGGAACCATTGAACATAGCAAAGAAAACATGCAGGGTACAGGTTGGGAGTCTTTACACATTGATATTTTATTTATCCATTGATTGTACATATAATTAAAACCCCAAGAAAATAAAAATCCATTAAATGTCCCGTTAGTAATGTGAAACATTTTGTACCTGAATCCAAGGCAATAGATTTAGGTGGTGCGACAGGATGGAACACAGCAGGAAACATTGACCCAGGAAGCTGGTTATCAACCTGAAAATAGGTTAGAATGCTTTCCTTTAGATGAGATTTTAATTTAAGGCTCTGTTTTCTCTCTCATTATGTCCAAAGCACAGTGCAAAAAAATCATGCATTGCATAAAATGCCTGAAAATCTATAAACTACCGTGTGTATGAATTGCCTGAGTACCCAGTGAAGAATACGCACAACTATAAACCAAAACAAATCCAAATCTGTGTTAATCTTATTCCTTATAGGAGGTTTTCTGCTGTTACTCATACTCAAAACACTATCAAACCACTTGTAAACAGTAACACTATAGCAAATTGCCCTTTCTTATTGTCAGTCTCTCGACTTGGAATAACGCACCTGAAGCCAGTACAGCTGAGCTCTTAAGCTCCTCTGGTGAGGAGACTGCTTGAACTCTACATTAATTCCAGATAAGAAGTTTCTCCTGATGCTGCACCTTATTGGCAGGCGCATTTCCATTGGAATTTTGCTAAAACTGACCTAAAGAAAGACAAGAATTAGTGTGCTTATAGGGGTAACCTATTGTAACCATACTCAGTATGCCTTGCGCTTCTAGGTTTTGAAGGATAAAATTTAGTAATACATGACACGTATAATATAATACTTGTTTCCTCTTAAATGGTACTTGAGGACCTGATAGCTTACCTCAAAGTTGTTGTCTATTTTTATCCATTGTGTCTCCACAGAATTGAGGTATTTCTCATAGGCCTGTTCTAGTTGCATTATTTGTTTCTGGTTGAAGGGCTTCCACTTTTGCTTTGGTTTCATCTCCCATATGATGCCAGAACTGGGAAACAGAATAAAATGTTCAGGACATGTAGCAAAAACTCAAGTCATACCAGCTAACACCTACTGCTTATAGCAAGCTTCCCTTTTCTCCCCAATAGTGAAAAATAGTTAACTTTCAGTTGGGGTTACAACTTTTTTTTTCTTCTTCTACAATGGTTACTTGAAATGCAAGTGTGTAGAAACAAAAAAGCCTGCCTATATATTCCATAAAAAAACAACCTTTACAAGAAAAATTAAAACATGTTAAACACACAGATAAACAGATAGAAACTATTTTTTAGAAATGCAGCTTTAGTTCATTGATATTACATCAGTACAATAATATTTATCTTGCCTTTGCAGCAGATCATAAATTACGCTGTTATCAATCTAACATGAAAATAAATTAGGTCAATTTAATTTTGGTATAACAATGCTTCTAAATCATGGGATTTCCAATAGGTAGCTGCAAAGCATCTGCCAGCACTGTAGCCGCCACCGGGTAGGTCCCGGGTGGCAGGGCATTACATTCTGGAGGAGAGCGGTGTGATGCATGTATTTCAGCTCTCAATATATGTAAGCTTGGAGACTCATGTTCTGACTCACTATAAGACTGGATTGCATAAAATGCAGCATATTAAAATATACATTTCTTTCATGTATGTGTACGAATATAGCATGAGTTTCTTATAAGTCATACAAATGCTATAGTCGTAGGTTATAACAGCAATATTTATTCTATTTCTCCTCAATAAAGCTGACAACTGGCAAAAAATTCTAGAACACAGAAGGATACCGAAGAAAAAATATATGCAGGAGTTACCTGGTGATCCCTATGTACGAAATTTCTTGCTTGTTTTCATTGTTAATAAGCGACAGGCCCAAGCTATGAATGGAGATGGTAATTTCTTGATCTGGTTGCTCCATCTCCTCTGCTTGACGTGCTTTAGTCACTAAGGCCACGTCCTCTGTAAACAGAAGCACTCTCTGACGCCCGTCAAGGAATGACACCCAATGTATCTGAATGTCCTGATTGTGTGCAAACTGTCCACTTTCATCCTGCAAATAAATATGTTACAGAAATTAACACAGTGTTAAAAATGAGTATAATTTCAGAGTTTGACAGATCAATGTTTTTTTTTTACGTTTTTTTTTTAAGACAATCCTATTGATGCCTACACTATAGAACAGGCAATATCATGACTAACTTACATTTTAGACTCTGATGTCATACAGTAACCCCAGAATTATTGTGTAAGCAGATCCCCATCCAACATACTTACATAAAACAGTAATGTACATACAGTAGCATACAAATCAATGTAATAAAAACAAAAGGAACATCCATTGTCCCAGTTAGTTTGAGTTTCAAACAAATGTGTAATCAAAGGATTGTTTCACGTGAAAAGGACCTATGAGTCAATATATAAACCTCAATGTTAAAGTTTGGCTAAAAAAGAAAACAATGCATGTGTAGAGCGCTGGGTAAATTGTTGGCGCTATATAAATAAAATATATTAATAATAATAATAGAGCTGCACAGATAAAGTATGTTGCATTTGATTAACAGAAGAAACACATACATCTTAGAAAAAGCCACTTCAAAATGGCAGTATATTGGTTAAAACAGAATTATTTTGTTCCTCAATATCTACTGAGAGTCCTATAATCCTACCTTCAAAAGGTCAAGTTCCCCAATGTTCTGTGAGTATTTCCAGGTCAGCTTCCTGATGCCTGTTGGGTCTGCCCATGCAAAAAGCTTTGCCTCCCCTGGATTAAGTTTTTGTTCCTCTAGTGTCCCGCTACGGGTGACAATAATAATAATAATGATAATGTATGAGTCATATCAGAAACATGTGAAGAAAAACAAGGACGTTGCTAAACAATATAATCCCAAAGCATAAACCTACCTCTGCATGTATGTTAGTTGAGACCGAGGAGTGTGGTTCATGATAAGGGCAGGTGCAGCTCCTTCATAATAATTTGAGAACCTAATTACTATGGAATGGTCAGATACACCGATACTGACCATGAGTCCTGAATTCTAAGGAAAGGAAGAGACAAAACTTTGTATGAAAAACACAATCCTACCCCAAAAGTGACCTTACAAATCTTTCTGTGATAATAGTTTACATGGACCTTTAAACATAGCTGCCTCTCGCCTTGCATATAAGAGACTGATTTAATTTTTTTTTTTTTCTTTATATACACACCATGGACATTTGCACAACAAATTTTGAGGCAACTAGAAAATTTCTTACCATGCTTTCTAGGCTCAGAAGGGTGCCGTTATCCTGTTTGTTGAAGAAAAACGGTGTGGATGGTCCTTCACATCCAATCACTCTGACGCACATTTTCCCCGACACATTCTCAGGCCAAAAGGGCACGCACTAAAAGATAAATGGTGCGTATTATCAGATAGAATAAAACATCCGAGCTGTGCCAGATATATAATAAAACAAGTTAGAAGTCAAAGGGTGTTCATGAAACTTTTTGTCAAAGAGCATTCAGTCTGGGTCTAACTGAAAAATAATAAAAAAGGTTAGGACAGCTTGTAAAATTAAAAATAAACGTGCAAAATTAAACCTAGCTCTTAGATGGAGGGACTAGTTGTAAAGTCACTACCCTTTAAAGCAGGGCCGCCCCGACAATGGAGCCGAGTGGGGCCTTTTTTTTTTTAAAGCGAAAGAGAGAGAAAGGGGCGCCGAGTGGTTTTCGCTTACCAAGCTGTCAGTACCCGCTCGGCACCCCTCTCTCTCTTCCTCTGCGGCGAGTCTTCCTGTTCGGTCTCGGTGCCGGCTTGTAATGCTGAGTGCCGGAAGATTTCCGGAGCTCAGCATTACAAGCCGGCACCGAGACCGAACAGGGAGACTCGCCGCAGGACTGCTGAAAGGTAAATACAAGGGGGGCGGCAGGGACGGAGGGAGAGGAAGGGTAGATAATGGGGGGGGGGCGGCATTTTAAAATTCGCCCCAGGCGGCATTTTGCCTTGGGCCGGCCCTGCTTTAAAGGTTAGGTCACACAGAAGCCCACCGAAACCTGCATAACCTTCCTACTTGAGAGGCAAGTGAGGACAGGGACAAAATTCAGCCTCTTGTAAAAAAAGTCTACAACTAAGCCAGATTGTTTTGTGTCTCTTCTTGTCACTGTGCCAGAGGTCACCCAGGCATAATAGTCCTTCTTGACTAGGCCAGAAGAGTAACAAATGTTTTTTGATGTGTGAATTCTACAATACAAATTCTATGGCCACACAGAATACTAATGGTAAGTAGAATACACAGCACCAAGAAAACTCCTTTTTAGCGTTGTATCATCCTATATTGTGAAACACTCATTTTACCTCAGAGGAAGAGACATAATGCCATTTGAAGTCTGGCAATGATCCATCTGCTGTTATTTCCCCAACCTCAAGCTCAAGATCACATTTGTTCACCAGAGTGTAGAAAGGAGTAAGGGTGACAATACGGGTGAGATTAAAGCTGCTCATTTTAATGTTCACGCCAACCTATAAGAAAGAAAACAACTAAGTAGTAAAAAATAAATGTGGCGTGTTAGGATGCTATCTGTATCATTCCACATAATCTAAAAAGGAAACATCTACCAATTGTGTTTCTATTATCAAAACAGAGTGGTTCATTCATAACACAGCTGGACACTTTGAGTAATTGAAGTCTATATAGGAAGGGACTTCATTAGTATTGCCATAAAGAATCAACTCAGTGTGATTTTTGAGTAAGGAAATATCACATGAGTGACAATAATGGTAGCCTTCAGGTCTGCAGAAAACACAAAACTAAATAGGCCAGGTAGGTATATGTCAATGCTCACTACACTACTGTAGACAGCACTGCATTTTCTCCATGAGACTTCCCCTAAAATTGATATATGTTTAAAAACAAAACTAAAACAAAATATGTGCCAGATTGTACCTCAAGGAAAACTCACCAAATACTCAATTTTACCAGCAGGGCATTTCACACATCCGTAACTTCCAACTGTATCCAGGGAAAACCCAGTGGACCACGAACTTGTAGAAATACACAGTTGTATCTGCATTGGGAAGAAAAGTCATGTGATTACGGTGCCCTCCACTCATATTGGCACCCTTCGTAAAAATTAGCAAAGGCGGCGGAGAAAAATTGAAACAAAAGGTTAAAGACAAATTTTCTCAGCTTCCTTTGCTCATTTTTACCAAGGGTGCCAGTATTAGTGGAGGACACTGTAGGTGACTATGTCCTTGAAAGAATATTGATTCCTACATAATAAACACAGCCACTACAGCCATCTGTAAACGACCAATGGAAACAAAAGTTAAAATATAAATACTCCTTATCTCCCTTATTGCATTAATTAAAAATGGACACTCTAACGAGTACAGTGGTTGAATTTTTAAACACGTGTTTTGTGAAAGAGTTTAAAGCACCTTATTCTTGCTGAAGATATTCTTTTTTTTGAATGAGAACAATATCACATCTCTGTAATCTGCTGGGTGTTTCACATGAATATCCTCTGCCCGGTACTGCAGGATGCGCGACGTTTTATTGATGATCCAATACGGGCTGAAGACAGAGAGCAACATGCGATTCCCAATACGTCTCACGTGAACATGGATGTCTACTGTCATGGATTCAGAAGTATCTGCAGTAAAGCAGACGGGAAAGAATTCTGGAAGACCTTCACGAATTCGCAAATGCCCATTCCAGTTCCTGCCCTGGTACTTAACCAGAACAAGCTCCATGATCTCCCCACTGATCCGTGAATGCAAAACATCACAACTACTGCCTTCTGCCAACTCATGTGCCTCTGCAGTGCCCTAAAACAAAGAGAACAAATCAATGACCAACATTGGGAAAAATGCATTTTTACAATCATTGAGCAGCAAGGCTGTACCCTTAAAACACTGTCCTACCCTGAATTCATATTCTGTCCTCATACAATCCTTAGCCTACTACTGTGTTAAGCTTCTGAGTTGGCAGTATGTCAACACTGACCAATGATCAGATGTGTCCTATTATCACATGTTCATGAACAAAATAATGGTTTGCCTGGAAGCTAATGGAGTCTATTTCCTAAGGGGAGAGTTGGGTTTTAGCTTCCTGACTTCACTATATGTTGTGTAGAGCCAACCTCAGTGAACCCAGCAAGATTGTTTCAAAGTCTTCTTACAAATCGAATGTATGTGTTTGCAGCTTATCAAACAATACATTACTATTTTTACGCAAACCACATTGATCATGCTGAACCATAATGAGCGTCACGTGTGTACCAGAAATATAGAGGTTTATTCACTAAAGGAAGAGTTGGCAGCATAGTTTGTAGGAGAGCTGCAGTTTTACTTCCCTGGACCATTCAATATGAAGGGCCAAAACCAGCAAGCTTCTCCATTGTGAAGGGCTGAGCTGGTTCATAATAATAATGCATAATTTAATCTGTAAGAATACTCTGTAGAAATCTTGGTTGGCTCTTTATACCATATAGTGAAGTCAAGGGGTTAAAATACAACTGTCCCAGGTTTGCTAAATCGACCCTTTATAGGTCAAAGAGGGCAGGAGGGCTATCCACCCCCCTCCTTTATGAATACTATGTTGCAGCTCAGTTAGCGATGCTTTTGTCCCTCTCTGTGCGCCCCTCTCCTGCACGTTGGGTTCAGCTCCTCCGGAGCGAATCTACGATGGCTTATGTGGCACCCCGCCCTGGATAAAAGCAGGGTCTCCGGTAGCCCTACCCTCCTTCACTCATTTTCTCTCTGGTATCAAGTTCGCCGCAAATATAAGCTCACGGACAACAGTTCCAGATTAACGTCGCTGTTTCAGAACCGGGACTTCCCGGTGGGTCTTCAGGTTCGTCCGTTCCAGTGGTGGGTCGACAAGGGACTAGTCACAGTGGGAGATCTGCTCCTGAACAATCGACCCTACTCCTTTCAGCAACTGGCATCGTTGCACAATATTCCAGCTACTGAAATGTTTTCAATACCACCAAATCTCCCACTTTCTCCTTCTGTTTCTTAAGCTCCATCCGGACCACGTACCTACCTTTTACGAACAAGCGAGCAACTGCTCGCACAAAATCGGCGGCGCGATCTCCCATCTCTACAACCATATTTTGGGGGTGAAATATCCGTCCTCGCCTTCCTTTGAACGTCGATGGGAGACCGATTTGGATCAAATCCTCGACCCCTCTGACTGGGGGAAATCTATGAGAACGTTTGGAAAGTCACCGCTTGCACCCTTGTACAGGAGAACTGCTTCAAGGTATTGTCTCGCTGGCATCTTACTCCTTCGCGACTACATCGTATGTTTCCGATGCACTCTCCTCTCTGCTTTCGTGGCTGTGACGAGGCTGGGACTCCGCTACACGTTTGGTGGACTTGCCCCAAGCTTATGCCAATATGGTCTCATTTCTTCAGTTTGCTGAGTGATGCACTCGGGGAACCCCTTCAACCAGAGCCTTGGTCGGCTCTTCTCTGTAGATGCTATCCTTCGGACGCTCTGACTAAACCAGCACACCGTCTCATATTTCGAGTTTGCACAGCGGTCCAACTTACCATTGCCCAAGTGTGGAAGTCGGGCACTCCTGAGATACCCGCCGTTGAAGCTAAAATTTGGCATATGCTGAAGATGGAAAAAAATCACGGCTTACCTGCATGACAAGTCCCATCTTTTTCTTCTCACCTGGGGGCCGTGGCTGGAGAAGTTCGGGATGTCCCCTGAGGCAATTTCGTGGATCTGATGTACGGCTGATGTCTTTTGTTCGGCTAGCTGAGGCTCTGAGGCTTACCCACTGCGAATCGTCCCTTTACCCCTTTTTTTTTTTATTCGTTTTTCCCCTCTCCTCTCTCCGGGTCTTTCTTTTGTCTCCTGGCTCTCTCTGTTCTCCTGGCCCCTCCTGTTCTCTGTATCTCTTTCTGTAGATGTTTTCCAATGATTTCACCTGTTTCAGGCCTGCCGGTATCGACATACTATGTGCTCTCTGTGCGCCTCTATGGGCCCTCGTTACGTAGGCGCCAATACTCACGCCTATTGACATGGTGCAGTCTACTGTTTAAACTGGGGCTCTCTTATGTCCATCTCCCCCTGTATTAAGATTATTTGAGATGCTCTGTTCTACAAATTGTACCTGCCATGTCATGTCTGTATTTGCGTTCCTCTGGAAATCATCTCTTATAATGACAAAATAAAAATTACTTTACAAAAAAAAATAAAATACAACTGTCCCCTTAGTGAATAGACCCCATAGACTCATTTATCCCATTTTCCTTGCTGTAGGGCTACAATCTTTTCTTGGTACTTTGTCCTAGGTTCTGTCTTATGTTCACAAGCCCATGCTCTACCTCTGCTAGGAAGCTTTTAGCATTTTCAGTAAAGTAAAACTTTGTAATATTAAACTAACATTTCTAACTTCAATTTACGAGACAGTGATTATGAACGAGACATCTTAAATTTATCAACATGCAAATACAGTCACCAGAATTTTACCAATTCTACTAATTCCCTTTTGCTGCCAAATGAAGCACATTTACCTCCAGTAGGTATCTGAGAGAGTAAGGCAAAAGGTTCCTGATGGTCAGTGAGGGATACAGATGAATAATGTATGCAGGATCCCAGTCATCCTCCCCATTGCTAGCAACAAAATTGATTTCATCTGGTACAGCGTGGCAGTTCACTATCAATGGTAGGAAGTTGACCTCAACAGCCGGGCAATAAAGAGTGCACTTCACCTCACTGCTCCTGTGCAGCATTTCCTTCCACGTAATGTAGGTGGTGGATTCTTTAAACTGGCCTTCCAGCGGACCAGAAGGCTTCAAAAAAAGCTGACACCTGATAATGGCATGAAATTTTGTAATAAAGCTACACTAAAATACTAAACAAAAAATTAGCTAAATGTCTTTTTATTGGCGGTATTTAGGAAAAGAGACAAAAGATGTACACGCATGAATACAAAAGCATTTGCACTGTTTAGCTTTAATTCCATTTTACTTCTGGTTTATATGAGTAGGTTTCTGAGATTTACAAAAGAAAAACAAGGAGATTTGCCTGTAGATTTTACTGCATATGCCTGTTAAAAGAACACACACAATGCGTATCTCCAGGTCGCAGAGCGGCATTATCAGGGTGGGCAATTCTGCAATGCTATGCTTCAGATATTTACAGATAAATAATAAATTATATTTATTCATTAATACTGTGTATCAAAGATGTAAAGTGGTCCGAAGAGAAGGTTAGACACTGTTGCTTTTCAAACTTTACAACAACAAAAATTCGAATTATAATGATCCCTTAAATTTACCTGTAGGAGTCAAGGGGAACATGGAATTCCTCATCTTGTCTGGAAACCCCAATAGGCTCCAGGAGCTTAGCATTTGGTACGAACTTGTACATTGTAAATGGGATTGAGAAATGGTTCCTGACCTGAAATAAAACAGATCAGTTGGATGCAATTGCCTTAAGGAACTGCAACCTTCCCTGACAAAGGTGTATTTACCTTGATTTTCTTCAGGTACTGGCTAGTATTCCTTTAATACAATAATGAAATACTATTTTAACAACCGGTTCTGCCTAGTATCAGGGAATAAGTAAGCAAACATCTATGTTTATTTCTTTGACCTTTTAACCATGAATATGATATAAAAACAATTGTATTTTAATATTTATAAGGGAACTATTAATTTCACAACATTTGGCATATCTACATTCATTTATTTTGACTTCCTATTGCTTGTGCTTTTTGTCAAATTGGTGTAGTTGTTTTGGAGAAATTTAGTCAACTGAATGAAAGTGGAGATGAATGAAGACGTGACAAAAACAACATTATCTGATTAGCTTTCTCTCTTCTCATCAACCCTTACAAAGGCTTCTCAGACCAATAAACAATAAATCAACAAGTTAAGAATATGGTAGGTTAATATGGGTAGGAATAAATTGGATCCTCCAAAAGGGAAGTTAAGATATAGTAGTGTGCAAAAGATTTTAAGCAGGTGTGAAAAATTCTGTAAAGTATGAATGCTTTCAAAAAAATACATAATAATAGTTTATTTCTATCCTTTAGCAAAAATGCAAAGTGAGTGAGCAAATCAACATTTGGTGTGACCGCCCTTGGCCTTCAAAACAGCATCAATTCTTCTTTGGTAAACTTTTGGTAAACTTTTTTTTATAAAGTTTTTCTAAGGAACTTGGCAAGTAGGTTGTTCCAAACATCTGTGGATTTAGACAACCTCATTTTCTTCTTCATGTAATCCCAGACTGACTCAATGATGTTAAGAGGGCTCTGTGGGGGCCAATACCGTTGTTAATGACTTTGGCTGTATGTTTGGTATGATTGTCATTCTGCAGAATAAATTTGGGGCCAAACAAATGCCTCTCTGATGATATTGCATGATGGATAAGTATCTGCCTGTACTTCTCAGACACGAGGAGACCATAAATTCTGACCAAATTCTCAACTCCATTTGCGGAAATGCAGCCCCAAACTTGCAAGGAAACCCCATTGTGCTTCATTGTTGCTTGCAAACTCTCAGTCGTGTACCGCTAACCACCCCTTCGGCTACAAATATTTGAAATTTTGACTTATCCATCCAGAGCACCTGCTGCCATTTTCAGCACCCCAGTTTCTGTGTAATTGTGAATAGTTGAGTCTCACCAAATATTGATTTATTTTGTTTGCTTTTATTTGCTTTTTATTAAATGACTAAAAATAAACGATTGACATGTCTATTTTTGAAAGCATTCTTACTTTACAGCAACCCCCCCTCAAAAAAACAACTTGTGCACAATATGTTTTAAAATGTATATGTTCCTCGTTTCAATATAAAAAATACAGTTACATGGATTTAGTGTATAAAAAAGTAAAATGTAGGACTAGGTGGGAGATCATTCTTAAGTAAAAAATACCAGATATCGATGAGTAGTATGTTATGGGTTCAACATCAATGCAAAATCATCAGGTGACCAATACATTTGTTTTAAAACTCCATAGCGAAGTAACAAATTCAATGACTGTTTCATTAGCACTTAAAAAAAAATATATATATATATTTTTTTAGAAAAACATAAAAATTCTTAAAAAACAACTGCACTGATAACACGTTGAGTTTGTTGTAGTGGCGGCTGTGGATCCGTAATGTTGTTTGTGTGTTCATTACAGAGTCAGCCACTCACCTGTAGGGGAGACCTGACAGAGATAACTTTATTCCCTTCAGTTGCGTCAATCTGCAAGACAACAGAGACACAAGCCTCCTGCAGTGGACTGCGCACATTATATAGGCGTCGGGCTGGCTTGGTGATAGGGATATTTGCCATCTCTGTATACCCTTGGGGAACTATAAAAACAAGAACATTGTTTACTATAATAAATAAAGTACAGTATGCGGGTGAGCACTTTTACAAAATCTTTACCAATGCTCAGCGTAAAGAGGCTACTTTCTTGGCGGTGAAGCGCAGAAACTCTTCCCCGATTAAGTTGCTCCATGGCAGTAAATTCAAGATCCAGCGACTGCCCCTGTGCTACATCGTGGACAGTCTCGTGTATAGGTGAGCCTAATTTCCGCAGGTTTGTCCCATGCTGCAAGATGATGGAGACACCTAGTGCATTTCTGACAGTAACTGGAGCCTTGTCCTTCAAGGAGTAGTCAAATGTAGAGGCCGTGCCTTCACTGAAAGCCTGTGAGAGGACACAGAGAAAAGTGTTTAGATGGCTCACAGAACAAAATTATTCACCCTAATCACAGAGATGCAAAAGGAAAACAAGAACAGCTCTGTGTTTAACAAAATATAATGCAGACGCTTCAGCAGGCAATAATAAAAAAGGATCTGACATGTCATGTTTGCATTTTTTACAGTTATAGTGCTTTGGAGAAATGAAGTGCATGACGAGCCCCTTTGTAAACAGTGTACAATTTATGATATAGAATAACAGTACAAGAGACTCATAACAATAAAAAGGCAAATGCACTTACCTTTGCCAGATTACTGAACACTCCGAGTGTGCACTTGGAAATGGTGATGTTCATTGTATCTTTTGAGGAGATGGTAATAGCAGACTGTGGTTCAGGCAGCACTATGAAGTCATCTCCAGGAAGTAAGCTTTTGTCTTGAATGGGATTATTTTTCATCTTGGCAAAAAAGAGAACAGTGCTGACAACGATGGTCACATACAGTTGTTGGCTTACTAAATAACATCTGCGATCATACCTCTATTTTAAGATACCAGCGACGTTTCCCTTCATCAACTCTCTCAATGAGTGGTTCCCATACAGCATAGTTCTCATTATAATAATGAACCTGGACC
This sequence comes from Sceloporus occidentalis, assembly GCA_023333645.1. Lineage (NCBI taxonomy): Eukaryota > Metazoa > Chordata > Lepidosauria > Squamata > Phrynosomatidae > Sceloporus > Sceloporus occidentalis. The sequence goes on along the minus strand of JALMGF010000037.1, from coordinate 55,909 downwards.
AAGAGAGATTAATTTAACTTAAATCAAAACAACAAAACATATTTCTCTAAAATTTCTAAAGAAGAAATCACATCAAGTTCCACACTCACGCACACAGAGTTCCACTCCAACTCATGCTCACTCAATATAATATGCATGAAAATGTGTAAATTGTAAAACAGTTCTTTATAACTTCTCAGTATTTGAAAAGGCAGAGGGATCTTCTGTACCTCTAATGTGGTATCTGCATTAACATTCATGAGGGATGTCCACTTCTTCACCGTTCCAGCAAAGGTAGACTCCACAAGGAGTAAAGGCACTGTGCGATGGCCCAATCCACACTCAAATGTGACCTGCACAGCCTTCACCTCTACGTCAAAGTTCTGCATCTCCTTTGTTCCTTCTTCACTCTGCAGACAGTCTTTCACTTCATGGGCGGTTTCCACTCCCAAAAACCAGTTGTTACAACTGTCTGTTGTCTTCACATCCCAAATGTTCTTATGGTCAGTCAAATTCTCATTGCTGGCATCCTGCTGGGGCTTTGGCTTTAGTGCAGCCACTATTGTCTGGACTGTGTTTAAAATGATGGGTGAGATCTGAAAAGAAGAATAAAAGGAGGTCAACGGTAACAAGTCCCCAATGGGTGTGGAATGTTGATGTACAACAGGGATGAAAACAGTAAAATAATGGTAAAATATGTAAGACATTTCTAAATCCTTTCATATAGCTATTACCATCTCTTACTGTGCTAGCTGGCATGCAAATACAGTCATTAATGCCCAACTTAACTGCTAACTTAGACATTAAGGGTTTTTAATAAATACATAAGCTTCTGTAATAACAGCCGGACTTGCAGTCTACACATATCTTAAAACCACATGAGAAATACTGCACCTTAATGATGACTTCTTCTACAGTGAGGCTGGCATTCTGTTCTCCTTCACGTTCTGTGGAGCTTTCCAGTAACAAGGAGCAGGGCTGTAATACCTATGGAAACAACAGGCAAAGTGTGTTGAATAAAACAATAAAATTAAGTATATGCATGACTTAAGACAAAAATATCTTGAACATCAATTTGAACAATACAAGTTATTTTCCAGAAAATGACCAACAGGTTTATATTCACAAAAACAAAGCTCAAAGAAAAAAGCATGTCTGAAATACACGGGTATCTTTATGGGGCTGAGAGCACTGAACACGATGTTAAAAAGCCTAGTTCTGATGCTTTTTTGAGCTCTGAATCAGTAAAAGTGCTGCTTGGAGAACCTGTGCTACGATTACATAGTTACATGAAAGTGATTTGTAAGACTTGTAAGAGCTATGCTCAAAACGGTGGGGCTATAGTGATACCAGTATGGGGGAAGCTAATTTCTGGAATGAAACCCTGGGTAAATCCCATCGACTCAGGTGTGATAAAGTGAACTAAGCAAAACAGAGACACCAAAACAAAGAGGCAGAGGTGTACTGAAAAAGAGAGAGGTTAAAAGAGAAGCTTAGAGTAGCAGTAATCTTATTTTTTTCCTTTTGTTAGGATTTTCTTTTTATATTTTTTATTTTATTCTGGGTGATTTGTGCTGCCTGTTTATAGTGACTTGGTTTCCAACAGCAACATGATTTTAACCTAGACAATTAAAAGAACGGCGAGAGAAGATCATTCCATCAGCCACTGGTCTTAGTTGAATGAATAAGACCTACATTGACATACAACATGCTGTCAGATGAACAAGTACATAAAATAAAGCTTATCTCTGTTTTTGGATAAATCCATTGGGAACCAAAAATTAACCAACATCAGACAAGCAAACATTAGTTTAAACATTTGCTGGCTTGTAAAGAAAATCGGAGGGGAGGGTGAGAGAGTGATTAACAATAACACTTCTTTATTCTGCCCAGTGTTGTTAACCGGGTCAGGGGAGGCATCCTGGGAAATGGTTATACTACACTAACTTAATAAGGGCCGATTGTCTGGTACGCAGCAGATTTTGAAAGAGGTCAATAAAATAAGTGAATATTTATTAGAAAATGGCAGTCATACTGTAGTGATGTTACTTCCACGAAGTTCTCTGAGAAAGGGACACGCCAAGACTTTCAGTTCCTTCACGACTGCTGCAATCTTCTGGGATGAGTTTACATTTGAAAAGGTGACCTTGCCCTGGAAGGACACAGCCAGAGCAGGGGCATCTGCTTTTGTCAGGTTGGCAACAAACACTATTTCAGGATCCATGATTAAGGCTTTTACAATAAATCTCTGCTGTGTTGCAGGTTCTGTGGAAGAAAGACACGGTTTCTCATATAAACAGATAATTAAGTAGAAATACACTCCTCAAATTGATTTCCTAGTTCTCGCACAACTAGAATTTTCTTGTGACGTTATTTACTTCGCATTCTATGAGGTTCCTTGGTGTTGCTACTACTCATTCTTCGTAGACATCAGTACATTTACTACGTAGGGCATTTTTCAAGAAACCGTTTAATTTACAATGATGTTGGTTAGTGTATTGTAACAATGTATCAATAATTAGATTTTTGTTAATAATTAGCCTTGCTCCAACAGAATGTTGGTAAAATGAAATTTGCAGATTAAGACATGTGGTTTTCTGACATTTGCTGCCTTGGTTGATACCATCAGTAAGGTATCCGAGTCTAACTGTGGTCTTGTTGCAGGGAAATGTGGACTCAAATGAGCCTCAGTAATCCTACATGAGGACAACTCACGTGAAGTACTCCACAGTTTGAACGCCAGAGCAATTTCCAATTAAATCAATTTGGGATATCTATGAAATGTCTAGCAAATTGTGAATTTGACCTAAAGTCCAGCATTACGTGTAAAACGTGTAGAATGGTGATAAATCTGTATCCTGTTAAACGTACAAGCAATTAAATGAGGCAAACAGCCTCCACTAAAATATTCTAACAGCTATAGTAACTGCTTATTTACAGAATACATTTGATTTGGTGCAAGGATATTCTGGCCCACTCACTGCTCATTAATTAACAATAGTACATTGTGTTCTCGAAGGGACACGCATAGTGTCATTCACTACAGGAAAAGCACAAGTCATATGATCCAGACTGTGTGCAGGGCAGATTATGGACTTTGTATTCTATTTCTAGTTGTTTGTTTTTCTGTATTGTTAATTTCCTTTGAAATAAGATTCAACAGAAGGAGGAGACAGAAAAATATCTGGACCGCAGCTAATTCCGCATATTCCCCCCAGTGAACAGATAAGCAATTAAGAATGGTAAGTACAAGAGAGTCATAATGTTAAAAAAGGTTGCTTGTATGCAATGTGACAAATAGAAAACAAAAATGACGTTTGTAAAGATTAAAAAAACATTCCTTGTATAGTAAATACCAATAACATTATCGTTAGAGATCTTATGGGAGGCATTTCCCAAATAGGTCCCAGAAAACTACAAAAATGGGGGAATAATTGCAGGTTCAATCTGCCTATAACCAAAAATAAACAAACAAACCAGGGATGTATCCGAAGTAGAAAAATCAGAGAAAAAAAAAAATCACTTAAGTGGTAAAGTTGACACACTTATTGTGTGCGCATTTCCCTTTAAATATGTGTATTTTTCCACTGATCAATTGTGCCTGTACAAGGATATCTATTTCTATAATAAAAAAATAAAAAAAAAGAATAACCCTTTTGTTAGGTGGCAATGCTTCTGGTACTATAAAGCTAAAGCCTATGCTAATTTATTGATGGGAAAACTCTGGTGTCTTGAAAAACTACATTAAAACTAGACTTCAAGCACATTGGATATCTAGTAGAAAAGCGTGGGTGACTGCAGCCCTTTTTTCGAAGATTGGTTTGACACCTGCTTTGTTCCAGAGGTAAAAGCCAATCGTGAGGACAACAATACTCCTTTCAAAATGTTGCTCTTTGGAGAACATTCGAGTGGCTTTCCTACCACCAAATACGACCTCACTACTGCAGCTCATGGATCAATGCGTCATAGCCAAGAACATTAAGTAAGCATATTGCAGCAATAGAAAATGAAGAAGTACGAGGGCAAGAAGTCCTAATCAAATTCTGGAAAGGCTATGGTAGCTTTAATTGCATCAAAATGATAAAAGATGCATGGAATGACATAAAGGACACAACAATGAAAAAGGCCAAAACCCATGCCCATAGGCGGTTGATTATTCCGAAGACTTTGAAGATTCTGTAGGTAATGCTACTCCCATCAGACAGCTTCTCTTGTAGGAAAAATTATTCAAAGTAAGCCTACACTTTTTCTTTAACAACAATTCTTGACGACAATTGACGTGCCACGAGTTTAAACAGGCATAGAAAGCCATCTGAGATGGCTTTCTTCTCCCAAACAGTGTTGCTGTAATGCCTCGATGTCGAAACATATAGCGACACCAAAATATGCAGCAGAGACTCCGTCTTGACAGTATGATTGCTCCATCGAGCGCCAAATTAAATATGTGCCGGCCGCCTGTTTAAGAGAAGTTAGGAGTACTCATCCGAGACCCTACTGAGAACGCAGAGCACCCCCTGCAGGTTAGAATACAGGTACTCCATTCAATCATTTTTCTTTTGGAGTGGCAATGTTTTTTCAATAGCATTTTTTTAAAAAAAATTATAGCAAATAAGTTATGCATTATGATCAAATTAATAGAATCTAAAGAAAGCCCATCTTGCCCTGAAAATAAGAAAAACAATATAGAACTTGTGTGGGTGCACTAAATGAGAGAGAAGAAAATTACAGCTCACACGAGCACCACAGAAATGTTACGAAGGGTACAAAAATATAAAACAGCTCTATCCTTAAAGGGTTAAATATTGTGTTTATTTTAGTTATAAATCTGTTATTTATATCCATGACATGCATTGCAGTGACATGAATTGATAAGTCAAAAAAGGTAGTACTTCACTTTAAATACATTTTAATTTCAAAAAATGTGCTTTATACACAGCATGTATATTTTTTCAGAAGGTGTTTGGTGCAGACCTCACTACGTTTAATATATTGTTGTTTTTTTATCCAATTACAGCGGTAAAGTATGGTTTTGTTGTAACCAAGTAAATAATCAGATCTCGTCGGGGTTCACTTGGGACCACAGCTTCCCTGTGGGCCTAATGGTCTGTCAAATAAGTTGGATTGTTTTTTTTTGTTTAATATTTAAGGTTAAACTATATCTTGTCCTCTAATCTCCCCCTATCCCAAAAGAAGAACACCAGATGCAGCACAAAGTCTCCTGGTGCCTTAGACAAACTCCCTTCAATAAAACACCTTGTGTATAAAATATAACAAAGTTCTAAAAAAAAAAATGTCAACTCCCAAGTGTCTTCTTTCAATCTTACTTTATTACCTGGCTCTTCACTCCAACTGTCTCCATACATTATTATGTGAGGTTAAATACCATGTGGGTCTTGGAAGTCGCTTTATCATTATGGGAATTGGTTACTGGATTTCATAAACCAACTGTGTGGTGTGCCTTATTCTGTTCTGAAGAAGAGCTAATTAACTTGTAACAGGGTACGTGACATCAGGGAGGTTAGTGTGGGAAGTATCCGTGTCACTAATTACTGTTTGCAATAATAAAACGCCAATATCACATGAACAGGAAACACAGGAAGTAGAATGTGTGCTCTTCTTTGTGTAGACTTTTCATTTAAATGGTTCATAAAAGGTTCATCTAAGAGGCCAACATCTGCTGGAAATAGTGTGACTCACACTTTTTACATCACACATCAGTACTGACTTGTCGAGTTTTGTGTCCACCAGCATGCGAACGTCAGCTACTTTATCATAATATTGCCCTAGCAGTGACCTATTAAGCCACCTAGTCCTTTATGTAAAAAAATAAAAAAAATAGTGCACTTACTTACACAATGCCTGAATAAAAGAAAAAATAGTAAATAAACACTCCAGTTCTTACACATCAATAACCAAACAGATTGGAAAACAGATTCACTGCATCACATGTGACGCTCAAGGATGAAACTACCATATAAGCCAACTGAACAGCTGTCCATGGTGCCAAGCTGGTAGGGGGTAATACTATGTCGTTTGCCTCTACATTAACAAGCACATGCAGGAAACATAGGTTGCAAAGGGCGCTTGTTTTTGAAAGTATGTTCCCCATATATGCTTCATGATATCATAAAAACCTTTTTACCCCTCTCACATTTGCTAATTTCGTCTCTCTCTCTCTGCATGTGCCTCTTTCTCTACCCAAAAATAGGTTTTCTGTAAAATGATATGCAATTCTGGATAAAAGTACTTTACTGGAGTTACTTTGCATAGGTTCTTCAAAAAGAAAAATAAGATACCGAGATAAAAAATGAAGGCTGTTCCTAATTAGCATGATCATAATATCTGCAAAATGTAATCATAGCGCTGACACTAATACATACAATTTATTCTGTATTTGTACTTATAACTTTTGTTGTGCTTATTTTTACGTACTTATGTAAGCAAAACTGCTATGTTGTGCTGTATTTTTTATTTGTATCCCTTAGCATAAGACAGTACGCGAAGCACGTCTTTTGCTAAATAATACAATGCATAGGAACTTAAAACATTAAGCCTGACAGTTTAAGGGAGGCCACTCATACAGAGGATAGGGTAGCTGAAAAAGTAGTAAAACGTTTCGATAAAAGAGAAAGCAAGAAGCAACTCAGAATTAGACAGTATTATTGTATAAGACACACTACTACTGTTTCATGGTTAAATGCTTAAAGACAAACACTGGTAAATGTACCTCCTTTCTCTGGCTTGGGCTGTGATGGGATGGCTTGCCTTGGCTGGGTTTGCAAAGATTTTTCTGCAGACGGACTCTGGGGCATTGCACTGACAAAGAAATCTGCTACGGTCATTAGGAATTCCACACTGGCACAAACATACAACTTCTCCAAGATTGCAGTGACGGAGCGGTCCTGTCCCGTCTGTTTATAGTTGATATCAATCATATTGCGTTCACTGGAGCCATCTTTCTGATCAATCATCCTGCAGTAGGGACATAAGCATCATAAAGTCACTACAGATTACATGCACATGTGTGTTAAATACTTCTCACGGTAAATTTACAGACATCCATGATACACCTTACAAAGTGCATACTAACACTCTTGCAGAACGATTTCCCCAAAACTGGAAAAAGTAGAATAACCCTGAAACATATGATATGCATTTTGTATGGAACGCTACTTTATGCTTGCGACTAAAGTCAACCATGATTGTAACAAAAAACTTTTATTCATAGAAGCAGTAGTCTTAAAGTGATATAAATTATCAGTAATGGAGCAAATAGCAGCATTAACCAAAAATCTCTAAGCATCTGTAAGTTGTGCTGAGTTTCCATTAACAACTGCATGGGACTCAACTCCAAGATGTCACAAGTTTAACAAGAAATTAGAAAAACCTTGAGAAAATTTCTGTTAAATTACAATGAGACTTGCCAAGGTTCTAAAGGTGCTAGGGTTCCTCAAGTCTCATGAAGTGCCAAGTCGGGCCTTTAAATTCAAAAGCCAATATGTATAGATAAACATTTTCTCTAATTCCATCCCAGGACTAACCTGACACATAGTTAACAGACTCTGCCGTCTAACATTAAATATAACAATAACAAACAATTGTCACCCATGACGTAGGTGAACCTTGCATCTGAATAGGGACATCAACTGATCATCATAACACAACAGGCGTTCTTCTGAAAGCATATGAGCAAAGAAGCCTCCATTATCCCCTTACAAACTTACAGACCTAGGAGTGGCCTTGGTGATGCCTTCCCTAAGGTCATCCAAAGTGCATGATCTGAGATGGGTGGAGAAGTCCATAGACCCATTTGCAAACATCTTTCCCGATGAGGTCATAAGATGGAGTCTCATCTCCCCAAGACGCAAACTGTCATTATGCAACCAGACTGGAGCCTCCTGAAGTAAAGGAAAGTGTGAATAAATGTATAAAACAACAGTGTACCATTTACAATATTATTGCTTACTACATAAAGGTAACTAGTGTATGGCACATCAGCAGCAGCTGTTTGTTCATAGCTCAACATATGTTGTTCTACACCCACCTTTTTGTTGTCGTTGTTGTAAAGGACAATGGAGAGTGATTCAAAATTAAAGTCAAACTTCAGAGTAACTGCGGACTCTTCACTTTCCTCATCGGGGTCTAACAAAATGTCTATGCTTTCGGTTTGTTTACCTGTAGAGGCATTGATTATTAGATGAAGATACTACAATAGAATCTTTACAAGGAACTGATTAGTATAAAAACAGAACAAGTGGAGGAAAAAAGGATAGTGACATGACAACAGGAGTGGGAATATTAAGAAAGGGGGAAGAGGATAAAGGACAGAGAATGGTGCGAGGCAGAAAAAGTATCGAGTAAGAGTGCTCTCCAGAAAAATGAGAGGCAAGGTTCGGATTAAACACCCAGCTTCATGGGAAAGGATTAGAACTAGTGGAAGAAAGTATAGAATATAGTTGGAAAGTTAGGCAGACTAGAGTCATTACAATTGGTGGTAAACAAAATACATGAAGCACACACAGAGAAAGAAAACGTGTGGAGAATGTAAAAAATAATAATAAACACAACAAGGAACCAGGGAGAATGGGTATAAGAAAGACAATAACCAAAGGGGGTTATTGATGGTGCTAAATTAATTTCAAATGTAGTGAGAAAACTGTGGACTAGTACATAAAATCTGATAGCTAAAGGGTTTTCCAGATAGAGCAAGGAAAATTAAGAATATTTCCTATCAACACAAAGAAATTGTTTATTTTCAGTTGCTCAACTAAGAAGATCCCATTGGATAGCATTTTTCTATGTTCATCATACCTTTAGTTTGGCTTGCTTCACATGTCTCCATTTTAACCCTCTCTACAGCTTCAGTAGTTACACCTTGCCCAGAATTAGCTGCACTTGATAGTAAAGGAGTCTCTGCAAGGTTCTCAAAGAGAACACTCATTAGGATCGTTAGGTCATCCTGACTCACAGCAATCTAGGAAAAGGAAACATGATGATTAAATTATGAGTGGTTGGTAAGTCACTAGTAAAATGTCAAGCTCAAGACAGATCATTTGATTCTGTCGCCTAGTATTATTGACCCTATCTCTGTGAAACCAAACCTGCATTGGCTTTAAATTTCCAACAATTTGAAGAGCGGGGATGTGGGGATACCAGGAAGAAGCCAGATTTCTTTGCACCGAAACCAAGAGGTTGACAGGCTGCAGAATCTGAAGGTCAGGCTGCACAGAACCACTCTGGAGAACCGTTCTGTTAAAAGGAATTAAAACATAATGTCTTTGTTAACCACTACTGCATTTATGTGTACAATTATCTAGCTTCATGATTTATGCTGTACAGTTGACCAATATAACACATTTACATTTCAAGTTGAAAGTAATTTCACTAAAAATACACTGTTCCCTATAATAACGCTGCATTTCACATCACATATGCCATGCTGTAGTTTATTTTAATGAAAAATAATAAGACCTTGATAGTTGTAGTTTCGTTAGTTGGATGTTCATGTTGTCAATTACTGGTGGGAGGGGGCAGGTCACTCCAGGTATCAATGAAAACGTATTCTGGACTTTAATTAATCCCAAATCAGCAATAATGGCATTGGTGGATATTGAAGACTGTGGGATGATGATGACAGGAGCCTTCAGGTCAACATCCATGGAGAGGCGAAAACTCTTCTGAGCAAAATCTTTCATGCTAGATGCAGCCCTCCCTGCTGCCTGGACAGTTGCTGAGCCCAGGGCCTCCTTGGCTGTCTGGAATTTGTTTAAAAAATTCTGCAAGAAACAAAAATATAAGAAATTGGTACTTTGAATATAAAAATACATGACAATTACTATATGATATGATAAGGTGATCTCTATAGAGCAGAGGAGACTTGCATATTAGGCAACACTAGGCTACACTACGGAGCCTTGCAATTGTCCAAAACCGTATCATTGTGTATTTACTGCTGACACCCACTAAGTGCCTTGATACGTACTAGTAGAGACATGAGGAATTTGTGCAAATACACAATGTGGATGCAGCCCACTTTAAGAGACATCTTGCCGTCCACTGTTGACATGTCTGTGTAGGCGGCTCCGTCGGTAGCATTTGAGTATAGAGACATATGGAAGTTGAAGACCTCTTCCCCCATTATGAATACGGCCTGGGGAGGAAAAAATTTTGGAATGTTCTGAAGTTATCATTTTCATTGGCAAAACCTCCGCATTGTAAGAATGATAGTTTTTTACCTTTCTGTGAATGGTTCTGGGATCTACATCCAGCACAACAATGTCTCGAAGTCGAGCAAACAACTCAGTCTTCTTAGTCTGAACAGCAACAGATGCATCCATTCCTTAGAGGTACAAGAGGTTTATTAAAAATAAACACACACACACGGAAGTCATATTTATTTTTGAGTTGAAGGAATAGAATGGTTTTGTGAAGGTAATATTTTGAATCACTTTAGTTAACACATTCCTGAATCAATAACTAGACTCAAATTCACATGAATGCGTTTAACAAAACACAGATAGTTTACAGCACTCAAGTGACCGGGAAAACAAATCTACAGCGATGACCACTCTGATCATGTGAAGATCTTAACTAACCTTGTATCCTAATGTCCGCAATATTACAAGCTTCATCACAGACAAAAACGTTGAAGGCGTTAAATTTTGCAGACAGTTTCAGGTTAAAAGAATCGTCCTGTCCCACACTAGAGACACCTGAAAAACAACACACCATGTTCATGGATTTTCAACTCCCATGTCAACAAAGTATTGTCAGATTAATGCACCAAACTTATGTATTTGCAGTTTGTAATACTTTGATGTACTTCTAGCTAATAACCATTCAATGAAATCAATAAACAAAAAAACTGTACACAAATTAGCATACTTTGGCAATATGTAGCCAAGTTTTTGATTAATTTTTATTAATATACCTAGTTTGTTTATTGTGCTCTTCTGTCCCTCTTCATGTACACTTGATTCCAGGGCTCTTTCAGATATTTTAGCATCTCCAGAAGGAACGGCAGAGGACAGGAAGTCCACTAAGGATAGTAAGGCCTGGGTGTGCAGAACTAAGTCTAATGAAGACATGGAAACCTGCCCCCAAAAAAGTTCAAGTAAATAAACTCTACATATTAATATATACTGTTTTTTAATATCAGAAAGGTTATTATCTGCATGGTAGTAGAAGAGGTAATTCAAGTACATCAAATTGACCTTGAATGCAAACATACTTGCCAATATTAAACACTTACATTTAGCGTCTGCTCCGAATTGCTGTACAATGTCTTAAAATCTGGGCTATTTCTGTCAGCCTGAAATATACACATATATCTCAAAATTGTTCACCAGACCATAATGTCTATTTTAATAAATGGCTAAAGAAACACAATGACCCACACTGAGCACATGGGAAACATTGGTCAGTCCTAAACTATCAGACAGGTCCAATGACAGTATGCCCACTAGAGGCCACCAAAAACAAGGAACTATCGCATATCATAGCCATGAAATAACACTTTATCCGGGATTAAAAATCCCAGCACCAACGTGCCAAAACACAAAAAGCGTGAAATGTGTGATTTGCACGGCACTATTAAAGAGAGTTTACTAACCTTTATATATTCCATATTTAAAAGGTGTTCCTTGGTGTCATCAGAAGAGTTGATAAGCAGCAGAGATCCTCCAAAAGGGCCTGTACAAGAAAATACTATTTTTAATTACTTGGGCTAAACTGTTGTGGTCATGCTCAATGCCACCAACGTCAGACAAGAAAATATGTGAGTTTGGGACTAATTGGTTTATTACAAGCTTTTAGAAATTCCATGTTGTAGTTGCTGATCACTGCTGAGGGGTTACAAATGCAGTGTATTTGTATGAGTATAACTGTATGTATAGGTTACTGTTCCAACATAAAATAATCCTGGATTATATTACCTGTGGCAGCATAACACGCAGTGCAAAGTCATAATCATTTAACTCACCAGTAAACCCATTGCATGTCATGCTGATCTTTTTAAGATACACTGAAGCAGTCATTTCATGGCTCCCCAATCTTGCTTCAGCTCCAAGTTGCGACACGCTCAGAACGTGGAGAGGTGGTCCACTTCCCCTCACCTGTCTGAGAAGCCGGATCACAACCTAGGGGACAGGAGATAAACTATTGTGTCAACAAGGTGGGGAAAAAATTCTAATGAACAAAGTGTATCAATACTGTTCCCCTTAATGACAAATCCTGTACATGTACGGGCTCACAATGCATTGTTTTTAATGGGTTTAAGGACAACTAATTGGGTTACGATAAAAACATGGCTTTGCTTGCATTGTAACAAGCTAATTATTTAACAGTCTTAAACATAAAATGTCTCACAGAATGCACACCCAGTTGAGAAAAAAAAAGAAAGCTATTCCTCTTGTTTTCACTCTCCTCTCTTAAAGGAGAACCTTAGCAAATATATAGAACATGAAATATGGTATCTTCATATAAAACTTCAATGTGAAGGAGCTCATGAAATATGCACAAACGTTGCATTGCCTTAATTTACAGTTTTCAGTCACAAAGTATTAGGGGTAATTGCACATGAACACAATGATGAAGACACATCAGTAATAACACAGAAATAATCTTAAAATGCTCTTTCTTTAGAACTTTTTGCTCACATTGTGTAGAATACGTTAGCACTTTACACCAGTACTATGAGCCTATAAAAGAAACAGGACATTCTTTTTCCCGTACTGGATTTTTCTGTCAAAGCACAGTTACTGAAATACTGGGATTTCTGTCCAAATGTTGGCTGGAAACCAACTATTAAACGAAAGTCCTTGCCAGGTTACCTCCTTGATTTCAAAATTAAGCAGAAGATTCTGAGCAGAGGATTTGGTTTGTTCAGGCTCTGCTCTGACCTCAGCCAAAACTTTCTTGATAGTTTTTGATTTAGATTTCTCTGCAATGGAAGAGGGTAGAGGAAAAAAAAACAAAACTGTAAAACTAGGAAGCAAGGGTGTCAAGTCTGCCTTTTGATGTCCACATTCATGATACCTTTAGTTAAATCAAAGTGAAAAAGGGTGATGAAATGTCGCTAAGTCAAACATACCTAATCAGCAAACTGACTACAGAATCCTTATTTTGGGCTGTATAGCATTAACTAATGCTAGAGTTAATTTATTATAAAGATGTAAAAAAAAAAATCAGGCAAGTATAAGGTGAATGCAAAGCAATATTTACAATGTTATACATACCACCCGTCTCAGCGGCTGGTTTTACAGCACCGGTTTCTCCTTCACCAAGATTTTCCACCAAGACCTTCAAAAGTATGCTGACATCCTCTTGGCTGACTCCAATCTGCAAAAATAATGGTTATACATAACCTTAAATTACTTACACTATACCGAACAATGTTAATGGGAATGGCATTACTATGATATTATTACCCACTATATCGATGCACAGTTTAGAGAGTCTTGCAATACCTGTTTATCCTGAGTGTTTACACACTTGTTATATTACATTTCATTTACAGAACACCAGCAGATTTCATAGAAGGGTTATGAGAGGACGGTGAAAATGAACAACAGTATCAAAAATGACAATAAGTTTAATACACATTAAGACATACTGGTACAGAAGGAGAAGAGTTGTTGTTACAAGCTTGCTGTCCATTAGGAGGTTGTGGGGGGGGGGCTGCTTGGGTGGGGATGATCGGATTATAGCGATGGCCCTGTGGAGAGGTCAGCAGCATGGAAATATTGAAAGTGGGGAGAACGAATGGTTTCTTTTCACAATTCAGGTTGGTGCTAGCTTTGTCGATTGTATACGTCTCTCAACAGGTTTAAAGTTAGGAGCATTCTAACATTCATACAAAGCTATAAACCAGTGTTTCTCTTCAATAAGCCTTGTAATCAAGCATATATTTAGCTATCTTCCTGGAAGATGCCACTGGTAATTTTGCAGCTATTGCTGTACTCAACCATATAGCTCCCCCTCCATTATCTACATCAAAGTATGTTTTCTCAGCAACCCTGTGTGTAAATGTATTTTCCTGGTTTGCTACTACTCATAAAGGCGTTAGCAATACAGATATTTTGAACGCACTGATTGTCAAAAACAGTAGACCAAAAACTTCAGGGGGCATTTTAAATTCAGGCATGAAATTAGTTTCCCAGTGCTCACATTCACTCTTACTCACTTGCTCCTTCGTTCACGCTCTCTAAATGTTCCCCTACCTAAAGAGTGAACAAGAATGAGTGCGAGTGAAAGTGTGAGTGAATGTGGACCCATGTATGTCGGACAAAAATTCGGAGCTTTTTGCTTTGGTTTTATCGGATTCATGTGGGGTCTGGCCTTGTTTTCTGGCATCGTAAACTTGCAATTTGCACGAATCCAAATGCACAAGTCTAATAAACAATATTCTATGTCTGGACACAGCCGTTACTTATTATCAACATAATTATGGAGATGACACAAATAGGGCTGCAACAACTAATCGATAAAATCAATAATAATCGATAATGAAAATCGTTGCCAACGAATTTCATTATCGATTAGTTGAATCGATTTTTATCGATTATAAAATGAGGGTTTTTCTCTGCTCTGAAAAATACCCCTCATTATATAATCCGTTTCAGTGACTCACAGCAGCAGCTCCTACTTACCAGCCCCTCCCTGTAATCACTGTGACAACTGTCCCCGCCCCTTCCTTCTCCCAGAACCACATGGCTGTGACACTCATCTAACTGTAGGTATAAAATTAATATTTGGGCTGCTGAAAGTTAGGGGAGGTGGGGGTTAATTTAGGGGCAGTTATAGTTAATGGGGTGTTTAGGGTTAATTTAGGGGCAGTTATAGTTATGGCAGCGTGGAGTGGCATGTGTGGGAGGCAGCGTGGCATGTGTGGGAGGCAGCGTGGCATGTGTGGGAGGCAGCGTGGCATGTGTGGGAGGCAGCGTGGCATGTGTGGGAGGCAGCGTGGCATGTGTGGGAGGCAGCGTGGCTTGTCTGGGCTCAAATGTGCATAAATTGGGGGGGCTGGTTGGGAAATAAAGACAAGAAATGCATTTTATCAAAGTTTTTTTATTCTGCTGTTTGTATTTAACATCATTTGTTTATTAAATTATTTTAAATAAATGAAAAATTTACATTTATTTTTTTATCCGATTAATCGAAAAAATTATCGGCCAACTAATCGATTATGAAAATAATCGTTAGTTGCAGCCCTAGACACAAACAATTCAGTAAAAAAAAAATTCAAAACAGAAAAGCTATGTTGTGGTTAAGCATAGCTTTTACAGCATTTGTCATGCCAGTACTCACATCCATGGTGTCTAGATGGCCTTTGACCTCCATGACCGGAATTTTATGGTACCAGGTTGCTGCCAGATTCCGATTCACCAATAAGTTAAGATTGATAGGATAAAGGATTTGAATGTCAGACTGGGGAGGAACTGCATGCATGAGAGTCCTACAGTTTAAAAAAAAATAGAAAGTAGATTACCTATTATTGAAGAAAATGAATATGTATGGTTTGTCTATACAATTTAATTCACATATAATGGGTGTATTCACCAAATCAGGAGTTTTCAACTCTCTAATATGTTGGTCCTTTACCATGTATTATGAAAGACTAACCCTAGAAAGCTTCTCCTGCAAGGACAAAGTTTGCGTAACCTGGTAGGGGGTTAATGTAGGAAGATTGCCTAAAATTCCTCTCACTGATTTAACTATGCATTATGCAGGGCAACCAAGGGTCGTGTATTGTAATACAATATTACACAACCATACAGCAAGACATATCTTCTACCAACTCACCGTGATAGCTTGAACTTGGTCAGCGTTATGGTCATGCAGTCTACAACTGCAGGCAACTGCTCGCATTCAGCAGGCAACAGACTAAACTTGTTCTGTATTCGTAGAAGACCCAGATCTGCA
Organism: Sceloporus occidentalis; assembly: GCA_023333645.1. Classification (NCBI taxonomy): domain Eukaryota; kingdom Metazoa; phylum Chordata; class Lepidosauria; order Squamata; family Phrynosomatidae; genus Sceloporus; species Sceloporus occidentalis. Next base: position 40,009 of record JALMGF010000037.1, on the reverse strand, counting down.
ACTATGGCGTTTTTGGACACAGAGGACTGAGGGATAACTATCACCGGGGCTTTTAAGTGAATATCCATGAGAAGACGAAAACTTCTCTCTGCCAGGCCCTTTACGCTGGTGGCTGCACGTTTTGCAGCTTCTGTCGTTGCCGTACTCAGTTTCTCTTTGGCAGTCTGGAAGTTATTCAGGAAGTTCTGTCAAAACAGCAAAACAAAAACTTTAACTTTCTTTGAAACATCTGGCACGTAGGGTTCATCTACATTAGTTATTACACATTACCCTCATTCTGAAGCACAAATTAATTAGATGGCACATTTATGAATAAAGGCAATAATAAGACAGATTAAATAGTAATGTAGACACGACAAGTTACTTTAACAGAAAATAAGTATAATATTTATGTGAGTATTGCGAGTACACAGGAAAGCCTAAGGTGCTATTATGAAGCTTCCAGGTTATGTCTAGTTTTTGGTTGAGGTTACCTCCTTCCATAAACTGTTGTTATTTGGGCCATTAAGTATATCATAAGCACACAAACTATTCCCTTGAGCTTTGTTTCTTCCACACCGGTATGGACTATGGTTGTTTCTTGGTGGTTGCATTTTCATAATACCAGCCATGGACAGGGGTCAGTTTCCTACACACTACACCTTTTGGTTTTTGTGAAGCTTTTTTCTTTTGGCTCGATTGAGTTCATTTATGATGCATGCACTGAAAAAGCTACAATGGAGTCAGGCCCCTTATGACTATTTGTTTATTGGTAGGAGATGTGGGTTGACCTTGTGCTTTCCACATCTCCTTGAAGGCTTCAGCAGTTCCCCGTTTTTGCAGGGGACCAAGATGATCTAGTCTTCGCTTGGTTTTTCCCAGGGAAGAAAGAAAGGCCATCCATATGCCTTCAGTCAGTGTGGACTTAGAACAGAGTATTGAAGGGCAGGAGAGGATGTGGGATCATGACTGGAGGCACACCGTAGTGTTTACCCCATCATCTATTGTTCTAAACAGAGTATAATTATGTTTTAACATATTATTAAATCTCAGCAGAATACATATAACAGGAAAGAAAAAGTATTTCCAGAGTGATCTGGAATACAATTAACAGCAGTGGTTATATTCCAATAGTAATTTCCTAGTATATCTACAAATTAGGAGTATGATTTAACATGTGTCTCCTAGCAAAGTTTAAACGCATTTGTTCAAAGGCCCTTATTTAGTTAGTTTCTCATGGCTGGAAGGGAGGAATATTATTACCACACGGCTGGTTTAGCAGGCTACTATATCTATTGTGAAAAAATAGGTATTTTTAAGGGTGTTGCATTAAATTACAGAATATATTATTTTACCAGAATACGATTTCAGTAGCACCGTTATTTGTACTTTAAAAAGCTGCAAATATTATCATTAAGAATGCAAAGTAGAAAGACATTGACTTGTTGGATAAGGTACATTGTTCTAGAAATAACAGTGTGCAAGAACATTATAAATCTTGCCATAACAAATTACCCGTGTTCCGTTTATGGAACAGTACACATGGTATTCTTCCTAACGACAAACACACTGCGCAAAGCTAGAGTGAACCACTAATTTATTAAAAGGATTCTAGAACAGGGAATGCCTAAGAAAAGAAAAAACAGAAAAATTTGCTATTAGACAATAAATGAACAGAACGCCTATGAGTCACATTTTCACATTAGGACTCCATTAGAAAACACTTTAGATTTTATTGGTGCTAATTAATACTTTGAACAATGCAAGAACAAAAAAAAAACAACTTTTTGTAATCATTAAAAGAAACAGAAATAACCTTGTATTACATTTTGCATTTAAAGTTCCTGTTACTTTTAATTCTCTTTCTTAAGAAAACAACTAAGCAAGCCTTGCTTTATTTTGAAAATAATTGTTCGGTTAAGATATTCAGACCCTTTCCTCACTTATTTTTTTGCCTGTCCCTGTTCTTGAAACAAGACTGGTCTTTGCCACAGATGTCTCACTTAAAAGTGGTGAGAAGAGATGGTTTCTTTTCATATTTTGGCAATAGCGCAGTAGATTGTATACTTCTCTCAACAGGTGGGTTTTTGAGTGTTTAACCCCTTCAGGACCAGGCTGTTTTACCTTTTGTACCATTGGGACCGAGGCTGTTTTAACACTTTTGCGGTGTTCGTGTTTAGATGTAATTTTCTCTTCACTCATTTAGTGAACCCACACAAATTATATGTTGTTTTTTTCAGGACAAGAAGGGCTTTCTTCAGATACCATTGTTTTAATCATATTATCTAATTTCCCATAAAAAAAATAATAAAATATGATGAAAAATGTAAAAAAAACCCGACATTTTCTGACTTTTACCCCAAAAATCTTTTACTCATCCAAAAAAGCTAATGAAAAAACCTACTAAATATATTCTACTATTTGTCCTGAGTTTAGAAATACCCAATGTTTTTATGTTTTTTTGCTTTTTTTCTGCACGTTATGGAGCATTAAGTACAGGTAGCGTTTTGCTATTTCAAAACCATTTTTTCCAAATCTGGTAATTCTTCCCCCCATGTGCCATTTCGGGTATCTTTGAAGCCGGCCAATGCAATTTACCCCATCAAATCATATATTTTTGAAAACTAGACACCCCAAGGTATTTCAAATGCTAGTATTTTAACCCTTTCCATGCATGAGATTCTACCACCAGCCTTTGCCACACTTTGTGTTAGTATTTTTTTTTTTACACAAATTGTACTTTGGGTATACATTTATAGCTCCAGGTATACGTCACTATCAAACAACACCCTAATATGTGTTCAACAACATCTCTCGAGTACAGTGATACCACCCATGCATGGGTTTGACTGCTGTTTGGGGTTAAAAGGCCACATTTGGGAAGTGCGCTTTTTTCCCCCTATTTTGGTCAGTCTGTGCCTTTGCCCTATCTTTGAGCCTGGCCACTACAATTTACCTCATAAAACCATATATTTTTGAAAACTAGACACGCCAAGGTACTTAAAATGGTAGTATTTAACCCTTTCCATGCATCAGATTCTACCACCAGCCTTTGCCACACTTTGTGGTAGTATTTTTTTTTTTTTTTTTTTTTCACACAAATTGTACTTTGGGTATAAATTTATAACTCCAGGTATACGTCACTATCAAACAACACCCTAATATGTGTTCAGGAACATCTCCCGAGTTCAGTCATACCCCACATGTATGGGTTTGTCTGGTGTTTGAGGTTAAAATGCCACATTTTGGAAGTGCGCGCTTTTTTCCCCCATTTCGGTCAGTCTGTGCCTATGCCCTATCTTTGAGCCCGGCCATTCCAATTTACCCCATCAACATTTTTTTAAATTAGACACCCATTGGGTATTTGAAATGCTTTTATTTAAATTTTTCCACGTCAGGATTTTTGGGAAGATACAGCGCTAATTTTAGCACTTGCTCATAATTATAAACTTTATTTTTTTTATTTTACTCTTTTTTGGACTTTTTTTTTTTTACATTTTGCTGGAACTGGATAGTTCCTCTAAAGCATAATAATTTTTAAATGTTACCATGTTTTTTTTAAGCTTTTTATTTTTTATTTTTTTTATTTTATTTTTTTAAATATTTTACTAATCACATAGTGATTAGAAAGCTGGGCTCCATTGACTTGTATGGTTGAATGCAGTACCTGTATTCAACCTGCAAGTGGAGCCAGAGTTCTCTAGAGGGTCTGGAGACTGTCTAGCGAACTTTTTCAACTTTATTTTTTTACCGGGCCGCCGCCATCTTGCGGATGGTGAAGACTGCGTGCAGCTGCGGCTGTGACCGCTCTCCGGAGCGGCCACAGTCCATCAAGAGGTAAGTGTTTGGTGTCGCTGGATGCCTCCTGATCGAGGCATTCCAGCGACACCATTGAAGTTTAGGAGGTGATCGTTGATCGCTTCCTAAACGCTTTTAAAATCATGCCGATCTCGGTGTTGCTGAATGCCTCGACATCGAGGCATTACAGCAACACCGTTTAAGCTTAGAAAGTGATCGTTGATCACTTTCTAAGCTTGTTTAAGTCTGATGACGTGTCAGGCACGTCATAGGTCGTTAAGTGACCGTTTTGCATGACGTGCCTGACCCGGCAATGGACGTTAAGGGGTTAAAGTTAGGAGCATTCTAACAGAATGAGGTAGAATATTCCAGAGAAACAAAATGTACAGCAGGGGTTAAACCCTGGACACAAGTGATAAGAAGTGATTGCTGCTAAGGAGTGATCCAAGCAACAGAGAGATAGTATAGGAGTATATGGAGAGTATTCCTCTTGGCCGCTACCACTATGTAAATTAGATACAAATGCTATGAAGAATTACATAATGAAATATTGGTGAAATTCCTGGTATGAAATGTGACACCTCTTATCCTCTATTGGAATTTTTGTTGAGCACTATTAGTGCATTTTTTTTGAAAGTTTTATTATATTTCTTACATTGGATTGATTTTCATCTCTGCGCAGGGTAATTTATTACAAAAATCCTTAACAACAGCAGCTACATTATCTCTAGAAATCTCTAACGTGTCATTTTGTGACATAAAACATTTGGGGAAGATGCAATCCTTCTGCTGATGTGATAGTGTATCTCAGCATGTATCTCCCCTTCCTTCCTTGATTTTAAAGGTTTATGAAGTATAAATGAGAACCCATGTTTTAATGGCCAAAGCATAACAAAACTCATAACAGAACAGCTGAAATCTTTAGTTAGAATCATCTGCATGGGAATTTCAAAACGTATAGACAACATATAGGACATTTTGTGGCTTAGTTTAGTAGCAGTTTGCAGTTGTCTATATAATCATTCCAACCACTCTGTTTTTGTAGTCTCAGCTTGCCAGCATCACTATGCATTTATAAGGTTCACGCTGGTAGGCTTCTCCTGAAAGTAGGGCTGAGGGTCCTGTATAATGTGTAGTTCAATCACTAAAGTGATGTTCAACTAATCCCACAAATTTAAAAAAGCATAAAGGGCCAATGAAGCTCTTCTTCCAGGAGAAGCATTTTGGCCATTCATGATACAATTGAGTCAAGCAGTTAATTACTTCAGAAGTTAATAAAAAGTATAAGGCTCAGATTAAGAAGGATTTCTGTATACAAGCCCCTTTGATTTAACCCCTTAAGGACAATAGGGGTTATTACTTGTAGTATATTGTGGGACAATGGCTATTTTAACATTTTTCGGTGTTGCTGTTTAGCTGTGATTTTCATTCTCATTTCGTGCTCCCACACATATTATATATTGTTTTTTTCAGGACAAACAGGGCTTTCTTTAGATACCATTAATTTTATCATATCATCTAATTTACTATAAAAAAAATGATAAAATATGGGGATTTTTTGTAAAAAAATTACTTTTTCTCAATTATTAAACAAAAAAACTTTTACTCATCTGCAAAAACAAATGAAAAAACCTGCTAAATAGATTCTACTATTTGTCCTGAATTTAGAAATACCCAATGTTTTTATATTTTTTCTGCACGTTATGGGGCAATAAGTACAGGTAACGTTTTGCTATTTCAAAACCTTTTTTTCCAAATCTGGTAATTCTTCCCTCCATGTGCCATTTCGGGTATCTTTGAAGCCGGCCAATGCAATTTACCCCATCAAATCATATATTTTTAAAAACTAGACACCCCAAGGTATTTGAAATGCTGGTATTTTAACCCTTTCCATGCACTAATTTTACCACCAGCCTTTGTGAAACTTTATGGTAGTACATTTTTTTTTTTTTTCACACATGTTGTACTTCAGGTATGAATTTACCACTCCTGGTATATGTCCGTGACAAACAACACCCCAATATGTGTTCAGTAACATCTCCTGAGCGCAGTGATACCCCCCATGCATGGGTTTGTAGGGTTATTTGGGAGGTAAAAGGCTGCCTTTGTGAGGTGTGTATTTTTATGCCATTTAGACATCTGATCCTACTGCCCCCATGTCCCATATTTGGGACATCTTTGAACCCGGCCAATTCAATTTACCCCATCCACTCATGCATTTTTTTTAATACGAGACATCCTATGGGCATTTGTAATGCCAATATTTTAACTCTTTCCATGCTGGAATTTTTGTAAAGATAAAGAATTTTAGGACTTGCTTATTAAATTTTTTTTTTTTTTTTTTTTTGGTGACAGTGGGGATTTTTACATGTTACCATATTATTTTTTTTACTAATCACTCATTAGTGAGCTGGGCTCCATTGACCTTGCATGGTTGGATGCAGTACCTGCATTCAACCTGCAGGAGGAGCTCGAGAGTTCTCAAGAGGGTCTGGATAGCCCCTCTGTGAACTCATATCTATTGTTGATGCCATCCTGTAAATGACGGCAACGTCATTTACAGGATGGCACTTGTGGTTGCTCTTCGGAGCAATCACAAGGCTATCGGGGTAGGGGGGTAGTATCAGCAACACCGTTTATGCTTAGGAAGCGATTCCGATCGCTTCCTAAGTTGTTTTATAGCCTGGCGCCATTTTTCTTCCAGGGAGGGCTTTCCTCCCCGGATCCACGGTCAGCCTCACTTGTGAGGCTTCCGTGGATGCTGCAAAGCCGCCGATCGCTGCGATGCAGCTATTTAACGGCAGCCAGTACATGTACGGGCATTGTCGTTATCTCGTTGTACGGCAACCCCGTACATGTACGTGGATTGTCGTTAAGGGGTTAATGAACTATCTTTTGTTTTGTAGCCACAACCAGATCTAGCAGAACAATATTATTTCACAATTCACTCTGACCCTGCCTCCAAGTACATTCATTAAAATCCATTGTATTTGGCATGCCTCAAACATACTCCGCTTGCAGCTTGGCAACAAGAGTGTATGTGTCCTTACATTATTTAGCATTCATGTTTATTTGTTTAGCTACCAAGTGACACTCAAACCACCCCCTTTCCCCATGCTTAACATTACTTGTTTTATTTGCATCTGACATACGGGTTAAATTTGCTAAACTACATGAAAGAATTCAATTCTTACCACAAGGGACCCTAAGAACTTGTGGAGGAACACTATTTGAATGCACCCCACTCTTAGACACATCTTCCCATCAACCTTGGATACATCTTTGTAGGCTTCACCTTGTGTGGCCTCAGGATATAAAGTCAAATTAAAGTTGAAAACTTCATCTTCCATAATGGATACAGCCTAAATAAAGTAAAGGAAAACAAGTTAAGCAATGTTTGGTGACAATTTAAAACAATTTGCTCCATCTAGATAATATTCCCAAAACATGTTAAATATAGGTCTGTGCAAAAAATACCATCAAGGCTGGACCATCAGGTAAAATGTAGCATTTATTCACATGAATTAAAAAGCACTGATAGAACTGGAAGTCATTCACAAGATAGTCAGACAAGAAGCCAACCTTTGTGTTTTGCCCCCTCCAGGTCATCAATAAGGACTAGAGATTAAGGTTGCAAATCCTTGGCTTAATAGCAAACCCTTACAGATGCCACAACTGTCATAAACATAAAATGTAGGATAGAATTGTTTAGGTACTAGCAGTCACATTCAAATAGTGATTTAAAAGGATTATAATCCATAATATACCACTTTTTTAACTGTACAATGCCTTTGATGCTCTGCACACTACTCTACATCTGCTACTCTTAAACAGTCACTGAAGAATGGCAACAAACTTCATTAAAAAATAATTATATTATAATTATGCACTTATTTATAGATGGATTGCTGAATATTTTCCCATAAGTGTTGATTATAAATATAATTCAAGGGGTAGTAGAAGTATTATTAAACACTCATCTACAGACACCAGACAATCTAGAAGGCTTGTTTTTCCCTCAGAAATCTCATGGTGCTTCCACAACCACAAGGGATTCTGGGTAGGCGCATGCAAATAAGGTTAACAATTATCACCTTTGCCTCTATATCCACTTTATACATGGATCCCTTGAAAAAAATTGCCCGCTGTACAAGACAGCCTTTAGACAAAACTCGGGAAGAGGTACAATAGCCAGATCACCACTCATGGACAGCTGTTTCGTCCTTCATAGGACTCATCAGCATGAGGTTGTGATACTGGCTATAAATATAATAATAATAAATAATAAATATAATTCTAAATTCATACTTTTGACAGAAACCTGTCACTTTTCTCACCTTTTTATGGATAGTTTGTGGATTGACATCACTGACAATAATATCCTTCAGTCTGGCAAACACATCTATCTGATTCTGCTGGATCATAATTGAAGAATCCATACCTGAAAAACAAGTTATAATTTATTAATTAGAACGCTATGGTTTCTTAATACCCTAGTACCTGGCTAAGACCAGTAAGATAAGTGTCAGCATACATTCTCGGGTATTTTAATACATTCTTTGGTCCCTTCCAGTGATCACATTCTACAGTAATATACATACTGGTGGCATTTTCACCACTGTGACCCTGCCACACAGGTATACCTAAATCCCTCTGCAAGATTAAAATGTATATGAGAGCTAAAGATACGGGTCTTCCATCATATTAAATAAAACAGAGAGGGTTTATTCACTAAAGAGAGGGTTAGTAAGAGACAGCAGAGTTCTGGTATCAATGTCTTGCCATTACTAAACATTACGAAGGTCTACCCCAATAAACATTATGAGAACTACCTCCTATATTATAGAAAGAGCTTGGTTGTCCCTGTATAATGCATAATTAAATGTGTGTGATTGCTTGGTCTACTCACCCACTTAATGATATATTATGCAAGGCCAGTTCAGCCCTTCTTGCTAATGCAATTTGCCACTGTTAGCCCTTCATAATGATCAGTGAAGTGAGGGAGTTGAAACCATAGCTCCCTGCAAACTTTTCTGACAACTCAACCTTTAGTGAACATGGCCCAACATCATTATTACAGTTTCATTAGGTAATGCATTATATACAGTGCTGTGCAAAAGTAAGTAATGCTGTAAAGTAAGAATACTGTCAAAAATACACGTTAATAGTTTATTTTTATCATTTAACAAAATGCAAAGCGAGTGAATAGAAGAAAAATGTCAATCAACATTTGGTGTGACCACCCTTTGCCCTCAAAGCAGCACCATTTCTTCTAGTTACACTTACACACAGTTTTTTTTAAGAAACTCAGCAGATTGGTTAGTTCTCCAAGATGTTTGAAACAACCCGAGTTCTTCTGCGGATTTAAGCAGCCTCAGTTGCTTCTTTTTCTTCATGTACCGTATATATAATGCACAGCCTCAAGAAGATGCTTTGTTGTATTTTATGCACGGATCATGTGTAAATTATATACATGGATCCCTGGGGTGAGGAACTTGGAGAGTAGGGCAGGACAATGCCCCAACTGCATGTTTTTGCGACAGACTGGATATCCAAGCCAGGAACGCATAATCCAGTGCAGGATTTTCATGGAGCCTTTAACAGGTGAAGGCCATGGACATTTAAACTCCCGGGAGTATCACAATCAGACTGTTGAAGGGCGAGGAGAGACTCTGAGCCAAGTGTGGCACTATCTGCCTTGACTTGTGTTTGCATTATCTGGGGGAGGTTTCCCAGAACCTAGCTTAGCTGGATCTGGTTGGGCAGAAAAAGATAGAGTGTTTAGCCAGGTCAACTTGGGCCAGCAAAGTATAAGCCAGAGAGGGCTCCAACTGGGAGCTAGGCTTTTATTTTAAGATTTTGTTTTGTGCACCTATAAATAAAAGATACTGTTCACTGGAAATACATTGCTTCTGAGCCTTATCGCCCTATACTAATGTGATATATATATTTATAACTTCTAATATACTGCCTACAGGCATAACGCATCTTTTATAAATATTGCATTGTTCACGGAAGGCTTGTCAGCACACCTTGTATCTTGATTTCAGCGATAGGATTCTTTTCATCCCACACATTCACGCTGAAAGCATCCAGCTTGGCAAACAGTTTGAAAGTGAAAATGTCCTTATCTTTGGAAGCCTTTGCAGCTGTGGGAGAAATACAAGAAAATCAATATGCTTGACCTGCATCAGAACTCCCTCCACCATCACTATGTTACAACAGCCAAATGATAGCCAAAACTGAAGACACACCCAGCAAACAACATTGAATTTGAATAACCCACAATGGAAAGAACAAATAGTTATTCTTAAGTGTAATAATTTCAGTATGAGGGACGATTTTTCAGTACAATTGGAAATGGCTTCAAAGTTGGGTTCTTGCCTACTTCTGGATAAAAAGCAGGGTCAGACTTGATGGACCTTTTTTAACATAAATTGCTACGTTAATATGTAATATCAGTTTATCTAATGCCACAATTTAGTCAGGTTATATGGATGCTTTATACAGATTCTAGGGCCCTATACATTTAAGTTGCCCATGGACAAACAAATCCCCTAACTACAAACACATTTTACAAACAAACAAAAACAAAACACCTACAGGAAATAAACACAGATCATAAAGTGATGGTCAGGCCATGATATTATAGATCTAAGGCAGGAAAGGGGATCCCATGAAACCAGTATATAAACTAAGGAATGGCACTGATACATTTTGCCTTATCAGTGATGTACTGGGGGCTGTCCTGGGTGCCACTCACAAGTAGGTCCCAAGTCTCCCAAAAATTCTCTCTGAGTCTCTCTAACTTCTTCCTTCATCAACCGCTTCTGTGTCCCTGTCTGCTTTCCTGCAGCTCAGTTCTTCTCTTGCCTCTTCTTGATCCAGGCCTCACGGATCACTTCTGCAAAAAAGGCAGAGCTTTCCTCCACAGGGCACACTGTCTCCCCTTTTTGCGGAAGTACTCCATGAGGCAAGAATAATGCAGGCAGATTCGGAGAGAAATGCATTAAAGCTTCTCTTATCTGCAAACCTGTCTTAAAAAGGCCACGGGGAGGCTCCGCCCAGAGGCTCCACCCTTTTGCAGAAGTGCTCCGGGAGGCCTGGTTCACAGAGAAGCCGACTAAGAAAGACATGAGCGTGAGTGTGTGTATGTGTGAGAGGTGGGTGTTGTTACATTTTAAAGTGGGGGTGCCAAATACTCTAGGTACGCCCATGTGCTTTCTACTTTTTCATCCCTTTTTGTGAAGTTCTTTAAGGTAAGTGGTTGTACAAAATTTTTGAACTATGGTTGGGAATGTGTATATACTGTTGGGGATGTATATTTCTGAATCTGTCATGCTAACAAGGATTTGCAGTGTCCTGTTGACCCTGAAAGTATGAAAGGGTTATAACAAAATGGCAACTGCTCCGCACAAATAACTCGGTGAAGCTAGCACCAGGAAAAAAGCGATAAGACAGTCTCAAAACCTCATAACTTCCACAATAAACCAATATTTGTCTTGGGCTTTACCTCTCTTCACAAAAGTCTCTTTGTCCTCCTGTTTTTTGCTTTGTTCTGCCTTATCAGGAAGGCTGGGGATGGCTTCTGTTAGGAAGCTGATAGCAGAAAGCAGTGCTCGAGAGTGCAGCAAAAGATCCATAGATGAAAAAGCCACCTGTAGGACAGAGTGGAATTGGAATTCAGTTAATTAAACTTCTACAAGCTTCAGATTTGTCTAGCAACAACATGTTTGTATTCAGGTCTCTAAAAATGCCTCACAAAAATCTTTCCTGAATAGCTTCCTTTCCTTTTGCTGCATTTAATTGTTAAACCCAGCGGGTCGGTTGCCACATCTCAGGGTTTTTCATGCAAAAATAGATTAGCCAGGTTATGCATTTCTATGGTAAAATCTCTCTTACAAGATTTGAATAGGCAGATATAGGAGGTTGAATGTTCCATGCACTCTACCTTAAGAGTCTGTTCCGTGTTCTCAAATGTTGTCTGAAAACGTGGACCACTTTTATCAGCCTAAAAGGAAAAACATTAAATTAAAATTAAATTAAAAAGCCACATATATTGAGCTACATATTAACAAATAAACCCTCCTTTCATTATTCAAAAAATAAATAATAAAAATAAATTGTGGTTGGCAAGTCAGAGATTACTAACCATTTTGGACAAATTGGGAAAAACACACTTAACAAAACATTTACCTTAATATATTCTACTTTTAAAAGATGTAAGCCTTGCTTGTCCGAAGAGCTTATTAAATGCAGCGGCTGCTTGCTTATACCTGTAAAATTAAATGTGTGACATGTAGTATTATAGATACAGAGCTGATTAAATTGTGGATGAATTACATTTATTTTCATTCTTATGAGTTCTTTACTAGATTTGTGAATTATTTTACAGCAATATATAAATTAATCATAACAAATTGTTATTTGGGTTATTAATATTTTCGAATTTTTTTTATGCTTAAAGTGGTAAATGGATTACGGGAAATTTCCAACACTGTACAATCTATCTATGTCTACACACATGCAACTATTTGCTAAAGTCACTAAAACAAAATACTAAGACAAGGAACAATGTAGGGCTGCAACTAACGATTATTTTAATAATCGATTAGTTGGCCGATTATTTTTTCGATTAATCGAATAAAAAAAAATATGCAAATTTTTAGTTTATTTAAAATAATTTAATGAACTGGATGTTAAAAAACAACTTAAAATTTACATTAACATTCTTATTTTGTTATGATGTAATAAAAAAACAATATTTTCAAAGTACAAAAACCCAAACACAATATTTATGAAACAAAATAACCCCAAACATTCTGAAAAGAGGTGGACTATTACTGTTCAAGAAACTTTGCCCCAGCCCTGGTACTTTGCACCCAGCACTTTGCACCCAGCACTTTGCACCCAGCACTTTGCACCCAGCACTTTGCACCCAGCCCTGGCACTTTGCACCCAGCACTTTGCCCCACCCCTGGCACTTTGCACCCAGCCCTGGCACTTTGCACCCAGCACTCAGCACTTTGCCCCACCCCTGGCACTTTGCACCCGGCACTTTGCACCCAGCCCTGGCACTTTGCACCCAGCACTCAGCACTTTGCCCCAGCCCTGGCACTTTGCACCCAGCACTTTGCACTCAGCACTTTGCACCCAGCCCTGGCACTTTGCACCCAGAACTTTGCACCCAGCCCTGGCACTTTGCACCCAGCCCTGGCACTTTGCACCCAGCACTTTGCCCCTGCACCCAGTCTCCAACTCTGCCCTGCACCCAGCCCTGCCCCCACATTCTGCCCTGCCCCCACACTCACACCCTGCACCCACACTCACACCCTGCCCTGCATCCACACCCCCACTCTGCCCTGCACCCAGTCTCCCACTCTGCCCTGCACCCCCACCCCCACTCTGCCCTGCACCCAGTCTCCTGCCCTGCCCCCACACTCACACCCTGCCCTGCATCCCCACCCCCACTCTGCCCTGCACCCCCACCCCCACTCTGCCCTGCACTCAGTCTCCTACCCTGGCCTGCCCCCCCACCCCCACTCTGCCCTGCATCCCCTGAAACCCCACCCCCACCCCCGCGAACCGCTCTGTGCGAACGGAGCCACTCGCACAGAGCGAACCGCTCTGTGCGAACGGAGCCACTCGCACAGAGCGAACCGCTCTGTGCGAACGGAGCCACTCGCACAGAGCGAACCGCTCTGTGCGAACGGAGCCACTCGCACAGAGCGATTCGCACAGACATGAAGAATACTTACCTCCGGAACGCGTCACATCCGTCACGCAGTGCAGAGTGTGTCGCGGAAGCAGGGAACGCTCGCGGAGGTAAGTAAAAGGAGCCAACAACGAATCGATCACTTGATTAATCGATAACGGAAATCGTCGACAACGATTTCCGTTATCGATTATCGATTTTATTGATTCGTTGTTTCAGCCCTAGAACAATGTGCTCTTTGCAACATTTCTACAAAAGTAATGATGCTTAGGGGACTCCTGTGTACATACCATCTTATGATAGGGCGCTCCTGTGGTGAAAAAATTTAATGACTACTACAACAGTATCAACGTCATCATAGGTTTTACCTTGAATATCATAATAATCCAGATTAATCTTCTTCAAATAGGAGACAGCTGTTAAATCGTATGTTTTAACAAATGCTTCAGTTCCAAGTTGCTGTATACTGAACACCAAGATGGTCCTCTCCTGGTTCTCTTGCTGTTTATTTAGTTCAATCATCACCTACACATGAGTACAAGTAGAATTACTAAGCTGTAACATACTGTACAAGCCAATCACACAGATTTCATATGTACTCTGCAGAATACATTTTAAATATAGCTTGCTGTGCAAGACTGGGTGTCTAGCTATTCGTTCTCAGGAGGTCAGTAAGGGAAGAAAAACCTCTGGCTAGGAGGAAGGCAACCAATAAAATCTCTCTTCTTATTCATTTTGACAACTACACTGCTTCCAGTACACACATTTAAATTATGTGTTGGCCTAATAGTGACATAAAGACCATTACACCATTAAAACAGATACCAGATAAGTTCTCAGATACTGATACCAATGAGATCTTACTCATATAAGAAAAATATTTTCTAAAATTATATATAAAACTATATTTAGGGAAAAGCAGTATGGTTTTCCATCTCAGTTACCAATAGAGGACTTGGAAAATAAATAATAATAATACTGCAAGCACACTTTATCAGGGCATTCCCTTTCCTTGTATAAATGGCTCTTTAATCTCTAAATTGATATCAAACCACAGCAGATCAAAATGCCTAACTAGTTAGTATTTAAATTTTGCCAATGCAAATGCACGAGTAGTCCAGACTCCAAATTGTAGTTGTCAAAATCAGATGATTTATTGGACTTGGAGTTAGCGTTTTTAATAGTAATTGAATATTTTATTTATTGTTATCTGTAAAACCCATTGTAAGTATTTATTACCTGTCCTAAGCTCTAAAAGTGGGATTTCACCAAGAATCAGTTGGGAGACCACGCACAAACTTAATTAATGCCCAGTTTTCCCTTACAGACTTACCTCTTTCACTTCAAATTTAAGATGAAGGTCTGTAAACTCTTCCACAGCAGCCTCTGCCGAGGAGTCAGTCTCTGTTTTCACAGGTTCCTTGCATGCAGATTTTATTTTCACTGGTGAAGTACCATCTTCTGTGTCAAAATACTCTTCCGAGTCTTGATTGTATCATGTAAAAAAAAGTTACATATACAGTATTTGATCTACACAACGCAGCGTACTGATTTACAAAATATCATAGAAACGTACAGAAATCCAATCTACACTGAATTCATATATAATACCTTCTTTACAGGGATGTTACATTTGGGTCTATTTCCAAACGCAGTCAAGGAAATCTAAAGACAGTTTCCTATGCGGGCAAGCAACACATACTGTGTATGTAAAATCTTAAACAATTCGGGATTGTTCTCTAAAGCAGCCTTTACCTGCAAACTCTTGATATGGTGAATAAAACACTGCTACATTGTTGTTGTTTTTTTTTATTTATTGCTAATTGTGCAGGATCAGGCAAACATATAACATTCAATTATTTAAATCAACATATCAGACACATTTTTGACACAGTATATATAATGTAGCTGTTCATTCCTACCAGAATCATCTTCCAACAAAAGCAGACACTTCCCAATGTCCTGTTTAAGGAGCTTTTCTGGCTTTCTAGGTACAATATTTATAATCTGAAAGAAGCAATTAAATACTTTAAGTAAATAGGCACAGTCTATAAAGTTATACAAATATTCGTGTAATGGTCTTTTTTGTTGCTTTCACCTTTTTTTCTTTAGTAGGTGTGGAGGCCGTCTTTTGTGGAAGAGGTATGCTGTCCACCAGGGCCAACACTTCTTGAATTTTCTTATCAGAGATCTTCATGTGCAAAAGAGGTAGCTCTCCGGATACCTTAAATCTATAGGGATGGGACCATAAATGTTAAAGCAAACGCAAGGTGAAAAATACAGAAGAAAGCTTAACCTATTCAGGACATTACAGTCCTAGTATTACATCCATTTTTTACATTTTTGTTTTTTAAACGTATTCCAGTCATCAAAAACCAGCATCACCACTGACAGTAATAATGGGGGGGGAAACATCGAGTCGTTTGCATAAAAAAATCCTTTAGTCATGAAGGGTAATCAGAAATAAACTGTCCAGTCTAAAATGATACAACGGTTTTGGTTCTCTTAAACATTTAAACTATGTGTCTCCATTAATATCATGTAAATAACAGCAGAATAATTCAACCAACTGCAAGCAACTTGGAGGCTTAGTCGGTTTTTGGTACAGCATTATACAAATTTGTTCATGTAGGCTCTTAAAAGCCTTTCTAAGGCGTGTGCCAAAACGTACATCAGAAATAAAATAAAGTAGTGCAGAAGTGTATGTAAGAAATTAGCTTTTAAACTAATACGCGGCTTCTTTCCCTGCTTGATGTTTGTCCGTTACAATACGTCGGTGAACAGCTGCCAAACAATTAAATCCCCTGTGACAGGAGCCTTAATACCTAGAGAGCGGGATCTAACCCCCAATACCAGAATTTCATTATAGATTCTTTTCGCCGCAAAACATATTGCACTATTTGTTTCTTTTGTTTTGCATGTGCTTCGGAAGATACTTGTCAAGAACCAGAGGACAGTACACATTGTATCAGGAAAGTTGTCTAGTTTAGGTTTGTTTTGGTTTAATGCCTCTATTTATATATTCAGATTGCTTTTTAAATGCAGGCACAATATAAAACACAAAACACTTCAGACACACAAATATAACAAAGATGATCAGTTACCTGGGCATTCTGCTGTCTCTCTCCACCATGGCTTTGGCCAGCTGTACCTCAATATCAAGCGGTTGAAGGATATGCAGAGGAGATGAGCTTTCAAATCTATATTTCTTCCATACTTCTAAAGCCATACAAACAGGGGAAACAGAATTTCTATTACTATCCAATTAAAAAGAAAATGTTTAAAATATGACAAGCCAAGACTGAACATAAAATACACTACAGAAAAAGGAAAGCTTTCTTTACATGCTACAATTTTTATCACATCCTGGACACTAGTGTATTGCTCATATTCTGACACAAAACCATTTTTATGGTTTTTTTTTCTGTGAGTAAATTACAACAGATAGCGAATACCTGGTCTTCCAAAAAGGATCTGTACATTTTTAATTTGGACATCAAACTTGTCATAAGCTTTATCCATCAGCTCTTCCAGAGATGAAGCTGCCCGGTGAGAATCTTGGCCGATGCTGTTAAGCTGTCAAACAAGAAAAGACTGGATATCACCGATATTTATGGTTCTCATGAAGAAGAAGGAAAAAAAAAAAAGACTTTATGGGGCTGGATGAACACAGTCATGTCGAACTCTACACTAGATCCAATGGTGCGTATACATAATAAACATGTAGGTCTAAGGGATAGAAAGTTAAATGTGGCTGTATAGTAAAGTTCCGTTTTGCCATTCACAACCATGTGCCACTATTATATTTAGGACAGTATTTTGTGCCTATAAAGGACATTGAAACTGTAAAATACATTTAAGATTTATTTAAGATCATTAGAAATTAATTCAGCACAAACCAACAACTGATACTACAAGAGACAAGATACCATCCATTAGGAACACACAAAAAGTTATTGCAGTTATGAAAAGATAGCATACACTAAAAGGTTTGTTGCATGGTATTTTAAGTGGCTAGTTTTCGGGACCCAATTTTATCATTTTGTGCGGGAAAACACCCACTAAAGAATAGGGCTACTTTAGAAAATAAAAGATAATTCCACAAACTGCAATGCTTTAAGGGACATTTCTTCTATTATATGCATGTTAACGCATGTTGATATCGATTGCTGTGTCCCCTCCATGCATATCCACAAATTTTGCGGTCTTCCAGTTTTTTGGCCTGTAGGAAATATGTTTGCATGAACAACTATCCTACTTGCCACTGAGCATGTGCACTAAACCAGGGCTTCACAAACCCTGGGTGCCAGGTCACCATGGCAACTAGAAATCACTTGCTGGCTTCCAGGGTTTTGCAAGGCTGCCACATGCTGCACCACACCCCCCAAAGGAAAGAATAGGGTGCCAGAATCACAATGAAAGAAGACATGTTGTGGCATGGCTGGTCTACACAAAGTGAGAGGGGGAGTAGTGTATGTGAGAGTGTGTGTATCCTGTAGTGTTAGATTCAGCGTGTTTATGTGTATATGTACAGTATAGTGCCGGAGTGCGTATGTATGTGTGTAAATGCATCGTGCTGGAGTCAGCGTATGTATGCTTATACTGTAGTGTCAGTAGAGTCAGTGTGTATGTGTATAACCGACAGCTTGTGCAAGTGTTCCAGGGGGTCTAATAAGACCTCCTGTTTTTATTCCCAAAAAGCACCCCCATTGATTTCTACCTGGGAGGCAAACTATTTCCTGGGAACATAGAATGCCAAAAGATTAGTAGAAAGGCAAATAATTATACAGAAAATATTTCCACAAGTAAGGCCAAGAGGAAGTTGGAATGTTGTAAAGCGGTTGCACACCAAGAAAGATCTTTTCCAGAGTGTCATCATTCATACTGAACTACTTCAGGCTATCCAACAATCTCTGGTAGTTTTACAATACTACTGATCTGCAGCTGAAAATTCAATCATTGTATACAGGTAACAAAAATTATATATATATTATATATATATATATATATATATATATATATATATATATATATATATATATATATATATAACACTTTCAAAAAGATGGTCAGCACTCTAGGTCTTTAAATTGACAATTTCATTTTATTCAAAGTCAAGTCGACGTTTCAGTCATTACTGACTTTCATCAGGACATATATCCTGATGAAAGTTAGTAATGACTGAAACGTCGACTTGACTTTGAATAAAATGAAATTGTCAATTTAAAGACCTAGAGTGCTGACCATCTTTTTGAAAGTGTTTTATATGGAAACTGCTGGTTACTAGCACCGGGCTTGGAATATTTGGAATGGTGTGCAATGGACTCTGTGAGTAAATAAATATATATATATATACACACATATACACATATACACATACACAGCTTTGATGCCAAACATCAGGAATGCAGCAAATTATACTAAAGAAACAGAGACTATTATCCAAATTCATATTGATTTATAGGTGACTGGGCATTACATTACAATACCATTAATATATTAAAGATATATTAATGTCTTTTACATGTTTGAAGATCATGAGGTGGCCGAGACCAAATGTGTGAGCCACCAGTTCTACATCCCTGTTGCCATCCCTCGGTTTATCTCCATGAGTAAAGCAAGTAATTGTTGCTAAGCCCAACACAGAGAAATCATCCTGCTAAATCAAGAAGACATAGTAACCTGCCTGAAGCGAGCTTGCTTCAATTATTAATCAGCCTTGTGAATTTAAACAACAATGTTCATGTTTGTAAAGGTCAGAGGGCCTTCATTTTATTTCTTTATCCATATTTCAGACTTGGAAAATCAAATTGGCTCAGCCAGTTGTCAAGGACAACTACTACATCAGAGAAAGAGAGCTTTGGAATGTTCTATAATCAATTAAAGATATCCTGTACATGTTAAATTCATACGGAGTCCATTTTACTTAATAAAATAATCCTTTATGGCAAGTCAGGCATATAAAACCTTCCAATTAAATGTGTGTAGACTACAAGAAATAAAGACTGGAGTGTAACGAATATGTTTATGATCTTGGGCAGGTTTTTTAGGTGACCCATCATACAGACTGGTGTGGTAATCAGCTGGTCTAAAGCCAGTAGAAGTCTGTGAGAGATACTCAAGAGCTTCTATGGTGAAGGGTGCCCTGTATATTAAATTACAGTCCTGAAGAAGAAAAGATTAAAGACTGATGACAAAGCAGAGCTGATATACTCAGTTGTCCTTTTTAACATATCTCCAGTCTTTGTGTACCTGCAATAAAACACCTGGTCCACATGCTAAAAGGCAGCATTGGTTTCCACACACATTGACATGTATAATAATATATTTAAAACATGTACCTGGAAGCTACCAAAGTCCACTATGATAACATCAGATTGACTATGATAAAATCCAGACTGAGGAAGCAGCAGGTAGGAAGGTTGGAGATCTAGTCTTAAGTTAAGAACTTTTCTTGTTTCAATTATGTGGGAAAGACCTTTAAAAACAAAATGGTTAAAAAATTATAAAAGAAAGAAGCAATCATGGTTAATGAGCTGAACCTGATCAAAAAATTGTTACAGGTGAAAGATGGAGAACTCAGTGGGCATCTGGCCACAAACATGAGAATATTTTACGAAATAACAGCAATATAGTAACCGAAATTCTTGTAAACCTTCAACTGACACAAACATTAATAACATCTTAATAAACATAACAGTGACTTAAAACGACAGCTAAAATGGTTCGGCTAAACTCTAGAATTTGCATTTGCAAGATGTCAGACCACAAGGAAGCATTTGTCCCCAATTAACTATTTATGGCAAAGCAAAGTCCCTGGACTGCAGGTGTAATATTACGGAGTACTTTCCTTTTTTGTTTAATAAAAAAAGTGTCTTTCACATATTTAATAATAGTAGGAGGAGAGAAGCTGGATCTGAATTAAAGACTGCTGTTCATGCACATGACAAGGAATACGGTTACATGCATTGTGCAAAATATAATTTTAGCAATTTTTGTCAGTAACAGCATTTGCTTCTAATATTTTTCTATTGTCTGTTCCTACCGGCAGCTGTTTTTTCTTTTATCTCCTCCAGCTTCATCAATGTGACTGATGTTAACTGCTCCAAATCCATTCCCTTGTTTGTCTGGAAGAAGTCAGCTAGAGCATTGATAGTTATCTATGAGGTTGAAACAAACAGATAAGCGACAGGGTTCTTTCTAATAAAAATAAACCACACACATTATCAACCTAATTCATTCTTTGCAAAGAATGGGCATCCATTCAATGAAGTGATTAGAAAAGCTATTCGTCCAAAACAAAAACTGTTCTAGCCACAAAACCATTACACATTTATTAAAGCTTATGTGTTGAAGTCTTGTTTTGCCAGAGCTATTAAGGATAAACAGTAATATGTAAACAATAAGAGTAAACTACTAAGTGGTTATTTCTAATAATTTAAGTACAATAAAACTACATTCAAAATATGGTTATAATCAAAGAGGGACACATGTTAATGTGTGGACTTCACACCATGACTGTAGAACAATTATTGTATTTGTAATGTGACACATTAAAAAAAAAAGTACCAATGAGGCGTTTAAAACCTACTGGTGAACACAGTACTTTTCACAACGGCAAAATTGTAATAACGAGCACCAAAAAAGATTCAGGAATTTGTTATTTACTTATTCTTTTTTTCCAAGGGACGCATTACAGCGACATTTCAAGAAACGATCCAGTCTTAAATGCAAGTCAATTTTGTATGGACTGCTATGCATTTCACATATATTCTATTTTTATATGAAGTTAAAAAACAAGACTCCTGTGCAGTTGATCCAGGCAGGCGAGGCGGGAAACGAAACAGAAATGAGAGGGGAACACACTTACACAGGCTAAACAAACACACTGTTTTTCCCTTTAAAATTAAAACCGGTATCCACACAAAGAGTATACTTACTCAAATTAATTTGGCATAAATTGTTAGAGGCAGAAACTGTTGGTTGAATTAATGGTCGAATTCTCCTCAGAAAAAGTTATTTCCTTTAATAGATTATGCGCATAATCGAGACAAGGCACACAACACACAAGTCGAAGCGTTGTCTAATTACGTATTTGGATTACAGGGTTTATATAACTTCTTATACTTCTTATCTGCTTCTAATAGCATGCATCATTCTGATTGGTTACTTTTTAAGCAGGTTACGCCTCTTAATAGATATGTTGGCGCAACTCGTGATACATCATAGACTAGACATTTTCTACTGTCTTTGTCAGCAATAATATTTATGATAACATAAGCATTTTTCTAACAGAAACCGTATTTTTTAATTAGCAGGAATCCGTTAACTAAATGGTGTTTGCTTGACTAAGCCATCTCTGAGCATTAAAGAAAGTGTATCACTTGTGTGTACTCATTTAATTGGCTACTTGTTCACCTCTTGGTATCCAGCTCGGCCACATCTATGCATGCACAGGCTCAGGGTGCTCCAACTGCATGCTATTCTGAAATTATGCCAAGCCGCTTAATATCTCTCATTAAAAAAGAACTCGTAAGAGTGTATATTATATATATTTATATATATATATATATATATATATATATATATATATATATATATATATATATATATATATACACACACATACATATATATATATATATATATATATATATATATGTATACATACATATACACACACACACATACATGACTGTTCATTTAAAGAGATCCATTATACAAAATATTGCTGCAAACTTACTGCATCATATATAATTTCCACAGGTTGAGACTGCAGTATCAGGACCTGGTCAGCGTTACTATTCTCTGGGTTGGTCTCAAATAGGATTTCAAGGAGGGAAGACTTGCCGGTTCCAATAGAGGTTACAAGAGATGGGACAACTGTTTGCTGACATAGACCGGTCACATACCAGTGCTCTAACTTTGCTTCAACTCTGTATTTTAAACACACAATATAAAATAGGTATTAGTGATTTTCAGAATAATATAACCTACTCAGTATAAATGAAGAGGTGATCATTCTGCAACTGCAGTTGAGCTTCAATGAAAGAGCATTGTAAGCATAGTTCAAATATAGAGTTAACAGTTATTGTGCTTGGGTGTTTTTTTTACTGCTGGTCAAAGAATTGGCAGTGGTTTATTCTCACCATTGTATTATAGAGTAAATGACAATCCTTTTAACTAATTAGATTACATTTCAAAATCTGTCATTACAACTTATTTGTCTAAAATGAAGGGAACCTTCCCATAATAAAAAGCAGAACAGCCACGTTTTCATTTCATACACATCTGAACATTTCTTTTTTATTTATCTATTATAAAATGCAGTTATATTCTGATTACTATGAATTCAAAGTGAAGTCCTAATGCATTCTGTTGCTTCTCCCTCACTTTTTTGTCAAACATTTTAATACTGTTTCATTAAAGGTAGCATGGGTTTTGCACCTTTTATAGTGACTACAAGAGAATTAAAAAAAAAATGCTATTAAAAGCATTTAGGTCAGAAAGCTGAAGGCTGAGAAAATGCACTTTACTCCTAAACAATAATGCTAGCGATTACAGTTTTACTTACTTTAGCGCCTGGGCCCCAGGTCTCTGGAAGACTTTGGAGCTCAGACCAATTATTTGTACTTTCAAGGTTTCTGGTGTGTATGCATCTTCTCGGATGGTTATAGATGTGCTGAGAAGCTTGAAGCCCAGAACATGGGCCACATACTATGAAAAGAATAAAGACAAATTAATAAAACAAAACACTGGACCTAAACATGTATCCATTTTTTTTTTTTTAAATAAAACATCCTAAAGGCTACAACTATGTAAGGATACATCTATTATAGTGTAAAATGCATAATAATATAAGGCAGGCCACAAGAAATAGTAATATCCTGGAATGCTGGACATTAATGAGCAACATGCTTGGTCTCAGCCTATCACTCACAATAGTGTCATTAAAGACACGCCGCATTAGTATGAAGCTGTACATAAACCTCCTTACATCTGCAACACGATAATATAATGAGGTTAATATATATATATATATATATATATATATATATATATATATATATATATATATATATATATATACACACACACATCATATATATTAAAGTGGGTTTGACGGACCGTATTATTTGGTAATCTAAGGGCTCTGCACAGATGACATTTAGCAGACACAGTACAGAACTTAAATTCTCTTCACTCACCGTTTTAGGCAGGGTGAGGTTGTAGGAACTCTCACTATACCCAATTGCAGTAAATAGTTTTGACTTTTCCTCAGGTGACATAATATCATCAATTTCTACAAACACAAAAATGGATATTAACTATACACAAAGTGAAGAGGCAACATTTCCAGATGCCCCAATATATATATATATATTGTGGCCGCAGCAGTTCCTTTTAAAGAAAAAGAAGATGGAAACTGCCTTGCAACAAATAGCTTGACTTTGTCCTAGTGAGAAGGATAAAATTGTTAAATAAGCCCTATTTCTATTTCAGGGAAGATTTGTCTCCCAGGGTGGCAGAACCAGCATTTTTTAACTAGCTTCCTATCCTCAATCCCTACCCCTAATTCTAGTATTACTAAGGACACCTAACTCAACAATCAGCAGCAAGTTATGACGGCTGCTCCCATGATAAACACATATGCTAATTTTCTTAACTATAGCTTATTTTAAATGATAAACGTGATCATCATTATATAGAGGTTATTTAGTAAGAACTGATCCTGTACTACATAAAGTGGCATCACTTTAAAGGGTCTGTGGTTTTGTTTAAAATAAAACAATGCACATACTTTCAGGGACAGAAAGTTCATCAGAGTCTTCTTTTTTTACAGCTTCCTTCTTTCCCCAGAAGCTACCAAACCAGCCACCACTCTTCTTCTCTCCACTCTGAGATGACTTTTTAGCCAGCAACTTTTGGCCTGATCGTATAACCTACAACAAAAAGAAATAAAAACACAAAAAGATTTATTCGACTTAAGGAACAGTCATCCAATCTATGGCAAAATAAAGTTAAGCTGCAGAAAATATAACGGCTACAATCGGTTAGAACATAATGTGTTCACTGTTTTAAAGAAATAGATAATTACCTCTGCTTGAGCTTGCTCTCTGGCTAAGACAATATTAAGGACGTCAAGCGTTTTCTCACGATTCTGCAAAAATAAAATATTTAATGGAAAATCTGCTCTATGGAGAGAATATGTTAAATTACTTGAGACATGAAAGTTAAAACAAGAGACAGTAATGTAAGCAAAACAAAAAACAATCTTTTTTTTTTTTTTTACCAGAGCAGCTTTTGTGTTTTTGCTATGTCTTTATTCAACTGTGATTGCCTGCTAACTCATATATATCCGTTTGTCAGTAGTTTAGAAAATGATTCCTATTATCTGTGTTTGTGTCCTAGATTATGAGCATTCAATGCTTATTTATAACTTTTTTGTTCCTGAGAAGAAACAGTAAGTTCTACTTACCGAGAGCTTCTTCTCCCTGCCAATCCCAAGTGACACTACAGATAGACTCTTCCTCCATACCTGAGATAGGGCAGGACTCCAAAACATTTAAAAGCCTCTCCCCTCCTGATATCCCCAGTGAATAACAAAGACCACACAAGAAAACAAATCTGATGCAAAAATTTATTGAAAAGAAAGGGAGGGAACAAATGTGTCACCAGGGATCCGCAGGGAAAAGAATCTCTCGGTAAGTAGAACTTACTGTTTCCCTGCCATCCCAGGTGAAACTACAGATAGATATACCCAAGAGGAAGGGTGGGAAAACAAAGAGAAAAACACAGCCTCAAGGACCTTCTGACTGAAAAGCAAGTCCCCCTGTGCCATCTGATCGAGTCTGTAATGCTGGGCAAAGGTATGGAGAATCTTCCAAGTAGCCGTCTTACAAATCTGTTCGGGAGAAATGAGACAATGTTCCACCCAGAAAGTAGAGACTGCTCAAGTAGAGTGAGCTCGGATCCCCTGTGATGTCCTGTGAAACTGCTGTATGGTCTTACCCACTGTGCTGCAGCTCAGTTTAAGGGTCTTGGCAATCTTCTTACAGCCTAGGCCATCTTTTTGTAGAGCAACAATTCTTTTTTTCAGATCCTCAGAGAGTTCTTTGCAATGAGGTGCCATGTTGAACTTCAAGTGACCAGTATAAGAGAGTGGGAGAGTTATAACACAAATTTAACACACCTGCTGTACTCACTTTTGTTGCCAAGGTGTTAGACATTATTGGCTGTGTGTTGAGTTATTTTGAGGGGACAGCAAATTTACACTGTTATACAGGCTGTACACTCATTGCAGCAGAGTGTCATTTCTGCAGTGTTGTCACATGAAAAGATATAATAAAATATTTACAAAAATGCGAGGGGTGTACTCACTATTGTGAGATACTGTATGCTACGACTGCCTGGTTGTCGGAGCGTAGCAGAATGTTCTTGCCCAACAGCACTGGTTCCCAATGATGCAGGGCTCTTTCCACCGCAAGCAACTCCAGGCAGTTGGAAAGAAGGCGTTGCACAGGTGGAGACCAAAGACCTTGAGCAACTCTTTCTTGATACGTTGCTCCCCATCCTCTGATGCTTGCGTCGGTGGTGAGGAGCTCCTTGGCTGATACAGACCAACTTTTCCCTGCAGGGTGTCCCTTTGAAGCCACCGGGTGAGAGACGTTCTGACATGAGGAGGGAGACGGCAAGCCTGTCCAGGGCGAATAGAATTCCCTCTAAACGATGAAGGATAAAGTTCGGAAGAATCCTCATGTGGGCCAAAGCCCAAGGAACGGCGTACCTTGTGGAGGCCATTCTGTCCAGCAGAGACATACAAGTTCTTATGGAGCTTCTGTGCGCAGATAGAACCCTTCTGGCCAGTGAACAAATAATGTTGATCTTGGAAGGTGGAAGAAAGGCCTTCTCTGAACGGGAATCCAGACATAGGCCCAGGAACACAATCTGCTGAGAGGGAATGGTGTTGGACTTGTCCCAATTCAGAATCCAGCCTAGCTCCTGCAAGGTGCTGACCATTCTGGTAAGGTGAGATTGAAGAACAGGAGCCGAACGGGCATGGATTAGTCAGTCATAAGGTGTCTAGAGTGGTTCTTATGGTTTCCATCTTCAACTGGATGTATCTGAGGTGTTCAGGAAACATAAGTCTATATTCAGACAGAACCCTCCTGTCGCTTTGGGTACCAGGAAAACGGGAGAATAGATCCCCCGACCTTCCTCCAGCTGAGGGACGGGAACCAGGGCCTGTAGATCTGCAAACTGCTGTATGGTAGACAATAGGAAAATCTACTTCGCCTGATCCTGAGGAAGGTGGGAAACCAAAAAACTCCAGGAGGTCTAATAAGGAATCAAAGCCGGTAACCCTGAGATATGATGGTTCTTACCCAGGGGTCTCAAGTGATGGAGAACCAAGAGTCTCTGAAAAACTGGAGCCTCCCTCTAGAATGGGGGTGGCATCTCACGATAGGGCCTGCCCCGGAAGGCTTGCTCCTGTGGAGAGCGAGAGAATCTGGAACCATAGCCTCTGGACTGATCTGGGAAGTATGGCCGAAAGGACTGCAGCTGTCTTTTGGAACCAGGTTTTCGCTGTAGCATCCAATGTTTATCCCCTCTTGTCTTCTCTAAAAGGGACTCCAGCTCTTCACCAAACAGAGTCTTACCCTTAAAGTGGATATTAAGCAGTCTATTCTTTGAGGCATTATCCACAGCCCATGCTTTCAGACACAAGCCTCGTCTAGCCACAACTGAGCTGTCATTCGGATGGTCTCAATAGAAGCATCGCAGAGAAAGTCCACAGCCAATTTAACAGCAGCGACATTCTTTAGGATACCATCTCTAGAGGTCTTGGTGGCAACATTCTTAACTGCTCTGGATACCGAAGCAGATGCAATAGCTGGCTTGAAAACAGAAGCAGAGGCCTCAAAATACTTCTTGACGGTTGCTTCAGCTTTCTTCTCCACGAAGTCAGAGAAATGCAACCATCTTCTAGTGGTAATGTGGTTTTTCTGGAGACCCTCATAACAGCGGTATCCGCAATGGAGTAGTACAAAACCGTGGATGTTAACGGAACGTCATATTGAAAGTTCCGATATGCCGTACTGCGGTGTACAAGCCGCCTTGCTTTGCCGAACTCCTACCGACTGCACTCGAGGATGAGCAGAAGGGTAGAGGATAGAGCGAGCCGCAACAGCGGCTCAGAGAGGTAAGTGCGCGCGGGCAACGCCGGCACCAGCCGTCCAGCTATAGTGCCAAAGGTATACCCCACTAAGGGGGGCTTAGCCCAGGCAACCGGCTCTACCAAGAGCTGAAGAAAAACAGGAGATGAGTCTTCCCTACATGATGTAGGGCAGGAGAAAAAACTGGAGGATATCAGGAGGGGAGGGGCTTTTAAATCCGGAGTCCTGCCGTATCTCAGGTACAGAGGAAATACATCCACACGATGCAGAAGGCAGAAGAACATAAAAGACAGCTACAGTGGCAAAACCTGTCAGAAGCGGTATATGAAAAGTCAAATTGGAAACACACAAGCAAAACTGTTGGACACCCTATGTTGGAGAGGTTCTTGAAGGATGATTTTATTTTATTATTTTGTCAGACAAACCTGTAGCTCCTTTATTAGGTCCTCTGGGGGCTTGCTCTGGGTTAGTTTGCTCTTGTATGCGTTCTTGTACGCTTTCAGGTTTGTTCTGTGTTCCTCTATGTTTTTCCATGACCACACTCGGTTTCGCTTTCTCACATAAACCTCAAGGATGCTAGTGATAGCGTAGACCCACCTAACCACAGAACAAAAATCCATTACAATGGCGGACAGAAACTCAGACACGACAAAAAGGGAGAAATGACTTAATTAAAATCCTATGGATTTCATACAGTGTGAGTGTCGAACACATACATAATTACATAGTTTAATCACTAAGCATCTATAAATAGGTTTTAATAGCCCAAAGTGTAAAACGTTGGATTTGGAAAGCTAACAGGCCATGTTTAAGGATTGTCCAACTTTTAGAAACGCCTCTTCTCCTACATACCATTTTCTGATGTCTTCCTTAAAGGGAATCTCTGGTCGGTATTTTCTGTAGGGTGCATTCCTAACCATGTAATCCACAGATTCCAGCAGGTCAATCATGCTCAGGTACTAGGAATACCACAATATGTATCAAATAAAAAATTCCAGGGAATATATACAATATTCAAAGCAGACAAAACGTAATGTGGAATTCACTCATCCCATATGATTATTACAGAATAACAGAAAAGAGACTGTGAAAGAGAAGATTTAAAAGTGAAAGAGAAAAAGAAGGGCTTGTAACCTTACCAAGCAGCTTAATATCTACATATTAAGGTCTTAACCAGTGCATGACCTTTGTTATATGGCATTTCTACTCCAAATTCCTTTGACTTTAAAGTCAAGAGGACATACACACCCCTTACCTGTGGTTTTGTAAGTTCAATTGCAATGTGCTGGACTTCCATGTTCCAATCAAGTTTTGGAGTCTTCAACTCTACTTCTGCGTCAGGATTTATATAAAGCTTTGCCGAAGCAGATACTGGTTTGAAGACTTGAAAATAAAAAGGAAGAATTACCCAGGAAATTAAATATACATACAATTGACATAATTAGCAACCAAATGAAAACTGATAACCAAGGACCTCCACAAGGTCTGTGTGTGTTTAATTTTGCTATTGTCCACAAAACCCATTCTACAACCCATCAGAATCTGCTGGCATTAAATACAATGATGATAATAAATCAACCTTTAAAATATAAAAATAGATGCTTTAGCACAAGTATATTAAGAACTAAGTGAATACTTAACGCGTACAAATCTTCTTGAACATTATTTTGATTTTTTTCTTATGTATTATTAAACAGGGCAGCATATATTTGTACAGTGGAGGTCCTACAAATTGTTTTTGTTCTGCATGGGTTTAAATTGCAACAAGACAGATTTTAACAAAGGGTTGATACTGGATATACAAGCGTAATATATAAAATGAAAAATGAAACGACAAAATCTAGCTTACTGTACTGGTAATCTTCAGGCACTCTGCTGCTAGACATGGTCCCATGTTTCAAAAAAGCCTTAAAAAGATGAGCATGCCATTAGCAGCTGTGAAGACTAGAATTCCTTATATTGTAAAAGATCAAAATTAATGGTATTAACATTATCTGATGTTGCTCAATAAACACATAAAGGGAACTTTAACTATAGCACAAATTAACTCCCTACGCCAGATGGTCTCATCTGGTAAAGTAAGGCCATGAGTTCTAATGTAAGGAACACTGATGCGGACATTCCAAAGCTTAACTAAGATCTAGAAGACAAAATGATGGATTTGTATTGCACATACATAATATTGCACAGCAGCAAGGCATTTCATTATAAATGTTTTGGTTTTCTTCCTTTACTCCTGTCTGTACACATAGACATCATGTTAATGAAAACACTATGGGCTCTGAGAGTCTGCCAATAGGAAATTAAGTATTAAACATGATAAACAAGGTTTTCACACATCTGACGTAAGCACTGACAATGTAAATAAATAGCGGCAATATATGTTACGAGCAAACGAAGAGCGGAGACCGGCTTGTTCAGAAATACCAGGAAGAAGATCCAAATTACATTTTATTAAAGAATACAAGAGAGATGTGAAGATTAGGCTACCAACAAAGGCAGATCATTCTTGGAAAATCCCACTAATTACAACAGTAGTAAGAACAAAACACTCTTATTGATTTCTGGGCAATCACAATTTCAAATGTAATCCTGAAAGATAACACACAGCACTTGATAAGACAAAATAAAATAAACGAAGAAGACATAGTAACAACTTACAGGATAACAAATGAACAATGAAAGAATTGTTAAATTGAAGGCCAGTCCTTAAATGCAATATAAAAATAAAAAAACCCACCAATATTACATAACTTGGTTTTGTAAGCAATTAGTAGCGTTTTTCATATTTGTTTAGTGTCGTCTCTGTATCATATGGTTCGACAGCCTGTGAGTCTGATTCCAACCTATAATACGATTTACTTACTAGTACAGAGCAGTCTCTCTGAAATAATTTTACCATCTTTCTCAAAAAAAACAGAAGCAATGGGAGAATTATTTTACAACAACTGTTTCATATGCAATTAAAATGTTAATAGAATATTTACATAAACATTATTATTTTTATGCATAAATGTTTAAGCCCATTTAAGATTCACATGAAACACCATATATCAGTTCAAGAAAAAATGACACTCTCCACAAATATATACACATTAATAGAATGTGCTGATTTACCGTTTACTATGCCACTATGTTTATTTTGTACGGTGGAAAGGTTAAATAATATTTGTGTTAATTGTATATAACCCATTTTGCACTATGCACTCCCAAGACCACCACCGCCAACGACTCAGTATCCTAAGGGGACTTACGCAGAGCAACCAATGGAATATTTCGGCAATTGGACTGGCTTTGTAGCTTTGCACCACAGCTGATCTCTATACATAACATTCAAATTACCTTCCCTTACTACATATGTAAGTGTTTATCTTTGCTGTGCATTTCACATACATTTTCTAGGCATTCAATCAAAAACAAACCACACGATATACACGCCAATGTCAATCTATAGGTCTCTGCTGGCAGGTTTTGTCCACGTGGGATGTATGCATTAGCAACCAATAAGATCTAAATATTTAGCTTCACTCAGTACCAACATTGATTTTGATGACTTGCAGGCACCGCATAATCACTCTGGGAAGTGTATCTCAATATAGTCTATTGTTAAAAGAATCAATCTGTCACATCTACCATTCAGTTAAACACTGGCTGAAAACATCTGCAGATGCTCCGTTAAAAGAATATTCTGATGGTGTATGTCTACTGATATGACCAAAACATTGGTATCTTAGTAACTAGATCCATAAGAGGAATTCCACCTCACTGTATTAAATGCACATAACATACGGCACGGTCATTCTGTGTTAGCAATAAATTCAGCTAAGGTCCTACAGTCCCAATGCTTTAATAAAATGTAAAACATTTAAAATATATTTTGCTTAAAAAGGAACTTTTTAAAGATTAAAAATTATTTTTCAAAAATATTGTATGATTCATCATACTGCCTTTGGGAAATAATACTTGGCTCAGTCTAAATTACCAGCTGGACATTTGAGTCACTGTCACCTCGAATCACTAGTTGAATATGCTCTCTTTCAACCCAACTCAAGAGGAGAAGCGAGTGACTGCCGGTGACTGTTTTACTGGCTGAAAGCAAGTTGCAAGTGCAAGTTGCTTTCTTAAAATTGTAACTGCAGCTTTCAAATCTACAGATTGTTTGAAAGAAGCCAAACATTATTTTAGAAATTTAGTCACACTGTAAAAAAAAAAAAAAAAAAGTTCAGCAAGTTCCTGGTTGGAAATCTTGACTGTTCTTTACAGAGTCAGTTTTTACAGCATGGTCTCCCCTTTAAGAGTAACCATCAGACACAATGTAAGAGCACACGTGGAAGAGGCAGTCTTACCCAGGGCCGGCCCTGCCATGGAGCAGAGTGGGGCAATTGCCCCAGGTGGCACTATGTCTTGGGCCAGCCCTGGTCTTACCCTACCAGCAGACTGGATATAATACAGCCTATGCATTTTTTCTCAATTCTCCGTTTATTGCACGTATGGTAAGAAATATACAATGCACAGTACAGAGCTTTGCAAATAAAGTCACAGTGTACAATCGACATGTAGGAACATAATGCATAGAAACAAAGGATATGAAGATATTGTAACACACATTAACAGTACAATGAGGACACAGGAAGCCAAATAAAAGCTACTGAAACGAGTGGGTCAACCTCACTTTGCGCCCTGTGCCGGTTAGGGTACCACATGACGCGACACAAAGGCCAACCTACAGTACAGTGAATAGAATCGGCGTATCTTCAAGATACCTCCTATAGTGGGACCAAGTGCGCTAGGTCTTGCAGAGTGGTACAGTGCGGGTAGTACGAGAGTTGAGAGCTCTTAGACAACAAGACCAGATACCGCATGTGCTCTTAAATAGCCACCGAGGGGGTGGGACTAGAGAGAACCAGGGAAGAGCAGAGGTACCCGGTATGCTAGTGTCAGGTTGACACAAAAGTAAAACAGATAAAAAGTACAACCAACCAAACAAAACATGTGCGTCCCAGGGTCCAATGTAAAACTCTTACACATAAGGGCAGAATATGAACCTCAGCGGGGTAGTGTAGGAGGACGTGTACAGAAGACTACTCTTAACAATGGCTAGAGACACCTCAAGGGAGCTATACAAGGAGGCAGATAAAGGGCGTTTACCCAGATTCGATACGTAGGACCTCCAATGGAACCACTTGAGCTCGATATTATGTCCAGCACCTTTAGCGGACCACACTAAGACCTCCATCTGGTATACAAATTCAACCTGATTAACCCAAGCCGTGAAGGAGGGAGGGGTGGCTGACTTCCAGTGTCTAGGGAGGACAGCGTTAGCTGCACTAATCAAATGGAATGTCAGGGAGCGTTTATAACTGGTGAACGGGATGGTATTGTGGTGGAGCAAGATAGATTCAGGAGAGGCGTGAAAGTCCGGGTTGGCGACTTCACGAATAGCCGATACGACAGAGTCCCAGAAGGGCTGAATATCAGGGCAAGACCACCAAATATGTAACAGGGAGCCTGGGTGAGAACCACATCTCCAACATGTAGAAGGAACCTGGGGCGCAAACCTGTGGATATCCAGTGGGACTCTATACCACCTCGTAAGTATCTCAAAGGTCATTTCCTGCACCCGGCTAGAGACTGAGCCCCTATGGATTATAGAGAGAATTTTCGACCAGTCTTCAGGGTAAAAAGAGCAATTCAGGTCCCGTTCTGAAAGGCTAAAGTAATACGGTTTAGCCAACGGTTCCGGGGCTAATAACAGAGCGTATAATTTAGACAATAGGTGAGGCGGTTCTTTTAGTTCGAGACAAAACCTTTCCAATTGCGTAAGCGGCCTGTCCAGCTGCGATAGAGCTGCCGAAGAGAGCACAAAGTGCCTAAGCTGATGATATATGAATTGGAGGGAGAAGGAATGTGGTCCCGGGCCCAGCAGTGTCCCCATGGGTTTCGTAGTATTGTCACTAACCACATGACAAATGCGGAGAGTATGCACTCCCGGAGGGAGAAAAGCTCGCAAGCCACCCATGGAGTGTCCCGGAGGGAAATCCGGGTTCCCCACCAGAGGGGTCATAGGGCCAGGAATCCTGGCGACGGAACCGACTCGCAGGAGCTTACGAAAGACCCACAAGGTAGGGAGGACAAAAGGGTGAGTAGCAAATGCGACGCATCTCGTCAGGTCCCGAATCCAAGGCAGCGCACCGATAGAGCACGTCAGGAAGGAACTCTCCAAAGAAAACCCATTGTTTGGCGGAGTTGATAGACCATTCAACGATGCGGCGCAAATGGGCCGCCTGCCAATATAGTTCTAAGCTCGGGAGGCCTACCCCCCCCTGTAACTTCTGTCTAATCAAGTACGAACAGGCTAAGCGAGATGGCCTACCCCTCCATATGTACCTAAGAAAAGTTCTCTGGCAACGCCGGAAGAAGGGCCTCGGGAGTTTGATGGGTAAGGTTTGGAACAGGTAGAGGAACCGAGGTAAGAGGTTCATCTTTATGACCCCCACCCTCCCAAACCAAGATATATGAGGATACTTAATAAAATCCTCCCTTCCACTTAAAAGGAAACCTGGCTCGTATTTGCTGGCTCATAGGCAACGGGAGGTGGAAGCCCATAATTTCTGATTTGGAAAGGTTGATTTTGTAATTAGAGAGCTCCTGGAACCTGGCAAGCTCCGACAGGACAGCCGAGAGAGACTGGACCGGGTTGGTCAGAGTCAGGAGAATATCGTCCGCAAAAACAGCGAGAGGGCATGGGAGCGACGTCCTACCTTAACCCCAGTAATGTCCGCATGTGCACGGACGGCATTTGCAAAGGGCTCGAGAACCAGGAAAAATAAAAGCGGGGAAAAGAGGACAGCCCTGCCTCGTACCATTAGATAACATGAACGGGTCAGACAGGATTCCATTGAGGGCTACTCACGCCGTCGGGGCGTCGTACAGGGCTTTAATACAAGTCAAGTAATTACGACCTATGCCTATTCTCGACAAAACCCTGAAGAGAAAAGACCAAGTCACGCAATCGAACGCCTTTTCGGCATCCATCGAGGCCACGATCAGGGGCATTGTGTGGTGTTGGGCATGAGCGATTATGTTAACAACCTTGATGGTGTTGTCCCTGGCCCCGCGTCCGGGGACGAACCCCACCTGATCAGAATGTATGAGGAAGGGTAGAAAGGGTTGGAGACGGTTCGCCAAGATTTTGGAGAACGGTTTCAAATCAACGTTGATCAAAGAAATAGGGCGAAAGCTGCTGCAATAAGCATAAGAATAAGGTTCTTATCGGGCTTAGGAATGACCACAATATGTGCGGTCAAGGATTGAGGGGCAAAGGGTGCGCCCTGGGCGACAGCATTAAAGAATGAGACTAATCGTGGCACTAGAATGGGGAAGAATTTATTATAGTATAAAATTGTAAAGCCGTCCGGGCCAGGGCTTTTACCAGCAGGAGAGCTTTTGACGGCCGCATCAACCTCAGCTAGTGTGATCGGGCTTTCCAAGAGGTCTGTAGCGTCAGGTGGTAAAACTTTTGTAAGAAATTTCGCTAAGTATTCAATGGTGGCCTCATCTGAGTCAGAGTGGGGGGCCCCCGGACGCGGCAGATTATACAAGGAAGTGTAGTAGTGTTTGAAGCAGTCCGCGATCCGTTCCGAGCGAAAGTGAAGCTGATCATCATGGTCTCTAATACGCGTAATATAGCTCTTCGCCCTCTTCGCCCTCAGAGCCCGTGCCAGAAGCCTGCCAAGTTTGTCACCCAACTCATAAAACTGGCGTCTCACCATCAAGAAATTACGTTGAGTACTAGTATCGAGGAGGGATGCTAACCTGGTGCGAAGGGCTGTCAACTCTAGCTGAATGGAAGGAAGCAAGGTCAATTTATGGCGAGCCTCTAAACGAGCTATTTGTTGTGTGAGATCTAAAACAACAGCTGAATTCATTTTCTTAACGGAAGCACCTAACTTTATCAGATGGCCACTCATGACAGCCTTATGTGCTTCCCAAACTATTGGGAGCGGGACATCAGGGGTAACATTATCCTCAAAATAGTGTTTAATATGGGAGGATAATTGGGACACATGGTGGGGATCGCTCAGCAAGTTTTCGTTCAGTCGCCAACGCCACTTGGTTTTGGGGAAATCATAAGAGCTCCCAGAGGATGTATCAATTTTAGGGTCCAACACCATATTTAGGTCACCTGCCAGGATGGTAATACCCTCCTGGAAATCAGTCAACTTAGTCAGGATTGAAGTGAGAAAACGGGCTTGGTTACTATTGGGTGCATATACATTGGCTAATGTGTATAAGCTTATGTATGAGGATAGCTACCCCCTTGGTTTTAGAGGAGGGAGAAGCCTATGCATTTTTACCAACTTTTCAGTCTGCTTGTGTCAGTTGTCGACCTCTGACGTTAAAGGACCAAACTTTGGATTTGGTTAATCTTGTCAATGCTGGAACGAAAAACATCTACATGTGCATTTAATATCTTCAATGATGAAGAACGAAGTGTAAAGCTTTGTCAGTATGATGGCAGAAAGTAAAGAGTGTGACAATTTGATGGGTCGTTCTGCAGCATCACGGCTGTGAAGCTGGTTACCTATATGCTGGGGATTGGGAGATGTGCAGGGTAACAGGATGAGATGTCATGCAACCTCATAGTAGTAGCATGGCAGCCCCTGCATTATAAGGCTGGTTCCGGAGGTGGAGAAATATTCTTGGGCCTAGCACTATATTTTTTTTTTTTGTAAAGTAACGTTTGTAAACCAAAGCCTGCTTTAGGCTAGGTTTCCACTTGGGTTTTTGTCCTGCGTTATTTTCTTGATGAAAAAACGCCAGGAAGTCTGGAGTTTTTTTCTGGCGTTTTAGCCTTTATGTGGAAATTGCTTTTTTTTGACCTTAGGCAGTTTTTCCAGCCTTTACAAGTTAGAATTGTCACCCAGCTAAAAGTGATTAGGATAAATGGCAAGTATCTGCTCCCTCCTGATGTCATTTCCTTGGTAGAGTTCTACTTAAACGCCCCGGCGGACCCTTTTGTCTCTTTTCTGTGGTTTGTAAGGCATGCTTTATTCCGAATGTCTGCTCCTCTAGGAAGATTGGCCCCAAATGATGGTGCAAACTGTTTGCTGTTGCTTTTGGCACGCAGGATCCAGTTGGGTATGTTTGTTTGTAATGGCATGTTTGTTCCAAATGATGTAAAATTAAATATGAACTTTGTTTTGTATGAAACTGTTTGTTTCCAGCCTATTTCTCGTATGACACACAGATACTGGGTCCATCCTCTGCATTGTAACTGTGGAAAAAAACGCCATAAAAAACGCCTAGGCAAAACCCACATGGCTTTTTCATGGCTTTTTTTCTCTCCCATAGACTTCTATTGGAGAAAAAACGCCAAGATTTTCCTTGCAAAAAACGCCAGAGTGTCAACATGCTGCGATTTTGAAAAACTGCCACAGAGCCCAAAAAAGCAGAAAACCGCCAAAGAGGACTGAAAGCCCCCAAACAGAAAAAACGGCAAGTGGATATGGCATTGTGCGATTTCCTATTGAAGAACAGCTAACATCTGGCCGCAGCGTTTTTTCACTAAAAAACGCTGTGTGGCTGAATTGGCGTTATTATGGGCGTTTTTAGCAGAAAAAACCAAAGTGGAAACCTAGCCTTAAAGAGCTTTAGCAGGATATGCTGACTGGAAAACTAATCAAGTTCTGCAAATTAAATCAAATGTATTATATTGTCATTGCCTTTTTGTATACAGCTATATTAACACATATAAGTAAGAGGAATTAGAACATTGTTATATTACTATATAACAACAATTATGTAGTTATCAGAGGGTCTACAACAAGTACTAGAGCGTTCTTGAAATCTAGTTATAGAACCATGGTCCAGTGCACTGGTGGGGGTTGCGTCTGAAATTTCAATTTCCCCGACATTAATATTAAGTTATTCCTAAGAGCCCTATTATGGAGTCTATCACTGTATGCTTTATAGGTTTCCAAGATACTGACATGGAGAGTTGGCATTGGTCAATTGTGTGATAAGTGGGCCTGATTCTACTGCAGTACGTATACTATGGGGTGGCGTTAATCTATCCTCTCGGGGCTGGGGTTCTCGCTGTGGCTCAAGCTAATATGTGGGATGGAGAGAGGGGTTTGCCTGTTTTTGTGGGGTTGATGCATGGTTTGTGAGCTACTGGATTTTGATTGTGGGGAGCGGGCCAAGGTGGGGGTGGGAGGGGGTGTAAAGGCAGGACTTATTGCCACGGTGACTGTGTTGTTGGGGGGGTTACTAGTGTATGTAGTGTGTGTGTATATATATATAGGTGAGTGTGTGTAGTGTGTGGTATATATATATATGTATGTGTGCGTAGTGTGTGTAGTGTGCTGTAGAGTGTGTATCTATATGTGTGTGTGTGTATGTATATATATAAGTGTCGTGTGTATGTATATATATCAAAGCTGTGTGTGTGTGTGGGGGGAGTCGTGTGTAGTAGGTGTGTGTTGGTAGTGTGTGTCTATACTCTATAGCTGTAGTGTAGGTTAAGTGTGTGTCGTGTGTGAGTCTATATATATAAGTTATGTGTGTGTGTGTGTATCTAATATATGTGTAGTGTGTGTGTGTGGTAGTGTGTGTGTAAGCTGTCAGTGTGTGTGTAGTGTGTGTGTGTGATAGTGTAGTGTACTATATATCTATATATATATGTGTAGTGTGTGTATAATATATATAGTGTGTGGTGTATATATTATCATATCGTAGTAGCTGTGTGTATAATTATATATAGTGTGTGTGTATATATATAATATGAGTGTAGTGTGTGTGTATAATAATATATGTGTGTGTATATATATATGTGTGTGGTATATATATATATAATATGCTGTGTGTGTATAATCTATAGTGTGTGTGTATATATATATGTGTGTGTGTATCTATATACTGTGTAGTGTGTGTGTATGTGTACTATATATCTGTGTGTGTGTATATATATTGTGTGTGTGTATCTATATATATATGTAGTGTGTGTGGTTGTGTATATATATCTGTGGCGTGTGTGAGTATACTATATATGTGTGTGTATCTATTATATGGTGTGGTGTGTATGTCGTAATATATGTGCTGTGTGTAATGTGTATACTATATATTGTAGTGCTGTATATATATTGTGTTGTGTGTATATATATGTGTGTGGTGTCGTGTGTGTGTATAATCTGTGTGTATGGGGGTGGGAAGGTTGTGGGTGTGGTAGTGTGTGTGTAGTAATATGGGTGTGTGGTGTGGTTGCATGTGTGTAGTGTAGTGTGAGTGTGAGTGGTATATAGTAAGTAGTAGTGTGTTGTGTTGTGTGTGTATATATAGTGTGTGTGTTGTGTGTAGTGTATGTATTCGTGTGTAGTGTGGTAGTGTGTGTGTATATATATGTGTAGTGTGTGTGCTGTGTGTATCTAGTGTGTAGGAGTGTGTGTGTCTATACTGGTGTCGTGTGTGTGTGTATATATGTGGGTCGTGTGTGTTGTGTATATATATGTGTGTGTGGTAGTGTGTGTATCATATGTGTGATGTAGTGAGTGTGGTAATACATATAGTCGTGTGTGTGGCTGTGTATACAAGGTGTTGTGTGCTACTATATATAAGTAGTGTGTGTGTGTGTATACTATATGAGTCGTGTAGTGCTAGTGTGGTATGATAGTGTGCGTGTGTAGTATATATATGTGTGTGTGTGTGTGTGTGTGTACTATATATGTGTGTAGGTGTGTGTTTATATCTGTGTTGTGGGTGTGTGTCGTATCTATGTGTGTGTAGTGTCGGTGTATATATGTGTGTGTGTGTGTGTATATATATGTGTGTGTAGTGTGTGTGTATACTATGTAGTGGTGTGTGTGTATATATAGTCGTGAGTGTGTGTATATATGTGTGAAGTAGTGTGTGTGGTGTATATATGTGTGTGTGTGTGTATATTGGTGTGTGTGTGTGTAATATATGGTGTAGTGTGAGTGTGTATATATATGTGTGATGTGTGTGTGTATCTATAATATGTGGTGTGTGTGTGTATATTGTGTGTGTGTGTGTGTATACTATGTGGTGTGTGTGTTGTATATATGTAGTGTAGTGTGTGTGTATATATATGTGTGTGATGTCGTGTGTGTCTATATGGTGTGTGTGTGGGTGTATATATGTGTGTGGTGGTGTGTATATATGTCGTGAAGTGTGTGTCTATATGTGTGTGTGTGTGTGTATATATATGTGTGTGTGTGTGTGTGTATATACCTGTAGTGTGGCTGTGTAGTGTGTGTATATATATGTAGTGTGTGTGTGTATTATACTGTGTGTGTGTGTGTATCATATGTGTGTGTGTGTG